>CM076583.1:561913118-562513118 GCA_034641835.2 Pinus albicaulis | reverse complement strand
AGTCAAGGATCTTAAGACTTTTTCCACCAGAGTAGTATCGGTTATGGTTTCACCCAAATTTCTCATCCGATTTACAATATCATCTAGACGAAGAAAGAAACTGGCAACACTTTCATCACTATGCATCTTCAAATTTTCATATTCGATTCGAAGAGTTTGGAGTTTTGCACTTTTTACCTTTGTATCTCCTTCATAGCTCAGAATGATTTTGTCCCATATTTCTTTTGTTGAATGTAGCTGCATCACTTTAGCAAATTCAGATTCAGACATGCTTCCTAACAAGACATTCACTGCTTTGGCATTGATTTCATACTTCTTCCTTTCTGTTGCATCGGTAGGAATACTTGCTGGGTATTGATAACCTTCTTCCACGATTGCCCATACATCTGCACCAAGACTTTGCAGATATGCTTTTGTTCGTACCTTCTAGAATATCAGATTGCTTCCATTGAATAGAGGTGGCTTTATAGACATTACTCTTTCTTGACTTCCCATGGCGACGGATCTCCTTCAAGCGATCAAGCTTCTGCAGAAGGACTTGCTTTGATACCAATTGTTGGGAAAAAGGGAAATGCGAGAGGGGGGGGGGTGAATACGATATTCTTTTTGCATATTCAAAACTTTTACTTTCTTGCTTCTAAAACCCATACGCTACTTTCACCGTACGGACGCTCGCGTATATACGCGAATACCTTTTATGAAACTCGCGTATACACGGATATCTAATTATGTCATTAATTCTTCCACTTAAATCATTCCATCATTCATTCATCTGATGTTAAGTTAACAGTAAACATGTGTAGTAACAACAGAATAAACCATCACACATGAACACCCGGATTTTTAGGTGGAAACCCAAGTCGGGAGAAAACCACCGCTGCAGTTGCTCAGCCTTCAATATTTTATTATAGAGAAAACATCTTACGACATATGTGCTGGTGCAGACTCCTACCAGCACGCAGGCACCCACCTGCGCTCGTTTACCAGCCTCTCCTGGAAGGGAGCTCCAACCCCCTGACTCGTTTACCAGCCTCTCCTGGAAGGGAGCTACGACCCCCTGATCTCGTTTACCAACCTCTCCTGGAAGGGAGCTACAACCCCCTGACTGAAGGCTACAACCCTCAGCACCTCTATGGACCACGTTTCATCAATTTTCACACTAGATCCAAAGCTTCCTTTAGGACACCACTTGCAGGCCACATTTCATCATATTTTCAGACTGGACCCTTTCCATACTTTTAAGCACAGTCAACCATGAAACTGATACAGATAACTCAATGACAGATATCAGTAAACCAGCAGAACAGATCAAACATTTCTTACCACAGACTTCAGCAAACCCTAGTTTTCATATGCGCTTTCCTTTCTCTGATGTCGCGTATATACGCGCTTCTGTTCACATAAACCAGCGTATACTTCTATACAAATTACAGAGCTAATTTTATTGCGCATACGTGCTTTCTCTTTAGCGAAGCCGCGTATATACGCGCTTCCTCTTCGGCGAACTAGCGTATGGTTCTTCAGACTTTTATGTCATTGCAATTCTTCACAACAGATACATCACTTCAGATTTTACCCTTTACCTCAGACAGATGTTCGCCTCATCACAGATCTAATCATTCCATAAACGGATCTAGCAAATACAAGAACATTTCAGATCTAGATCCCCTTCTTCATCATTGGTGCATCATACATTCAGATCTATCATTCAACTGTAACCCTTTCCATTCAGATCTACTTCAGAGAGAAGTATTCATTCAAGCTCAGACATCTTGCACCCACACACATGATTTGCACAATGAATTTCTTCTCCTTATATAGGTTTACCCTTTTTCAATACCATGAGCCAAAACCACATTACTTCCGATGGTATCCCTGGATGGGGTCATTTAGACGAATCATAACCCAATACAATGGGTCAATACCATGGTGGTTACCCCTGGTTTTGCAATTAATGAGCGCTTTTTCCCATACGCGACTTGGCACGTTGTTTACCGCGTGCATACGCGACTTCTCCTAGAAATATCCGCGTATGCCTTGAGACATACTCTTTTCACCATAGATTTGGCACATGCTGAATTGCCTTCTGTACTCACTGTAGATACATCAGATTTAGTTCATCAAGACATATTCTATCAAGCACAACTTCATCAAGTAAGTTGTCATCATCTTTATCAAGTGGGTTTCTATTCAAGGACAACACTCAGCATCATATTGCTAACAAACATCATTGCATATCAGATTTACATCATTTACCAAGTCCATCAGATCAAGACTAACTTCATCAGGTGGTTTGCCATCAAGGACAACACATGTCAACAATCGCAAGTCTTCATCTTCATTCAGTGGGTTTCCATCAAGGACAACACTCTGCATCATATTGCCAACATACGTGGCAAAAATTCCTTAGAAGCCCAATTTTTAGCTTTATTCCATGAACTACATACCCAAGTAAGGAACTGTATCTACTGAATTCAAAAAGTGAAATGACTTGCAAGAAATCCTAGGTCACTACCCGAGCATCCCCAGAGGCAAGCGAGCCCTTCTCAGAAAAATTCCAATACTCATGCCATATCTCTACAAGATTTCCTTTGTGTATAGACTTGACACCATCAAACAATTGAGAGAATGATCCCACCAACAACAAGAGAGGAGACCTAGCATAGTATAAAATTAGGAAGCAGCGATATGCTTCACATGACAAGAGAACTAGAGGAGGCTCAATATCGTAGTGAATCAAGAATAAACTTGCATGTGTTATGCATGGGGGCTGGCCATACCACCCCCCCTCTTAAATGTAGTGGGAGGTGGTATGGTGGCGAGCGCGCCCCCACCCCCTTGGCCAGGTTGTAAGTCACCTTAATTAGGGGTATTATATCAACATCTAATATAAGTTGCAGTGATTCTTTCCAGTTGGGAATCTCCCCTTCAGACCAATATTTAGTTACAAATGTGCTCCATTGATGATTTTGTTAACAATCTCAACAACTAGCTGAGAATCCCATTGACTTGAAGTTTTGAGAATCCCTTCTTGATTGTTATTAGGTCCCTATATTATTAGTGTAGTACCTTATTGTTGTTAGTGTAGCCCCCTTATTGTTATTTTTGTACCATTGTAGTCCCCATATTGTTATTCTTATGCCCCATAAAATCCCACTATTGTTATTGTAGTGCCCTTACATTATTATTGTTAGGTTAGGTAGGATTATATTGGGACCCCATGGAATCCTATATATAGAAAGGAGTTTTTGTCATTTGTATCATCTAAGAATTGTTCATTTATGTAATGTAAATGAGGTTTCTCCCTCAAAGAGGTTGATTTCTAAGCCGTTGATCTAGCCTTTCTTCTATTTTGTGAGTTGGTTTCATAACATTTGGTATTGGAACTTTGGATTCTAGGGTTTCGCTGCTTCAAACAGGTCATCATGGAATTTTCGCTATAACGTTTTTTATACGAAGGTTCAGAAGCTAAAAAAAACCCATTTGCGAAGAAATCCTGAGGAACTTCGTGTAAAAATTTCAGGTCCTGGTTTGCAATATTTTCAGAGATATGATATGTGGAAGTTAGGGTTTTTTCAGGCTCCTGAATTTCATCTAAAAGAGGTGACCTTGGGAAAATCGTCATAACTCTCACTTTGAGCATCATACTGGAATTATGTAAAAAGTGGCCGAAAGTACACAAATTTAGTTTCATGTGTATCGATTTTAGAGCCAAAGGAGGAAATAGTGACACGTGGCACACCGTACAATTTCGCTCTACTGAGCCAGTCTATAATTAGGTCATTGTGGCAGATTGGTCATACTTTGTCTTGAAGAATCCAAATTAGGTCAGACCTCTGGCATTGGAAAGAATATTCAGAGGGATACTAAAGGAACGAAGATAAAATCTCGGGGATCTGAAATTACAGAGATATATCAGTTTCAATATCGATCTCCTCAAAAGCAAGAAAAAAGTGTGTGTTTTTTTTTCAAAATGCATAAGTCTTGTTTGAAAAATAATTTTGAAGTGATTCCAAGGGCATATTGATGCATATATATCAGTATTGGGTTCTAAAATTCCCCATAAAAATGATTCAATATATTTTAAGCCCTCGGAAGGCTCTACTATGACTCATGAAGAGGAAGGAGTACAACATGATATATCAAAATTACAAGGCCAAGTGCAACAAATTTCGCTCTCGCAAAGAGTAACAAAAACTAAAATGGAAGTTTTAAAGAAAGGCGTGGAAGCTAAGATAGATGGTTTAAAGAGAGGCATGGAAGTTAAGATGGATGGTTTGAAGAATGAAATGGAAGCTAATATGGATAGCATGGAAGCTAATATGGATGACATGGAAGCTAAGATTGATGAAAAAATGAAAGGAAACATGGAAGACATGAAGAATGATCTAAAAGCATACATGGAAGTTTTGAAGGAATGTTTGACAAATTTGATACAAGAAATGATTCCTAATGGTGAAAAGGTAGTAGAGGAAACTCATGATGAGAACAAAATAAATGTTAATCATGATTTCATAAGCTCTAATTTTGGATTGAATATCCACCATATTCCAAAGATCGATATGAGAAAGTTTGATGGCAAGGATACCATAACATGGATGTTACAGATGGAGCAATATTTTGATCTCCATAATGTGCAAAACACACAAAAGTTACGCGTTGCAACTTTATATTTAGAACAAAACACATTTGTATGGTATCAATGGCTTTTCTCTCGTAAAACAATTCTCACTTGGTCAATTTTTACGGAGGAAATGATAACATGTCATGAGGATACAAAGAGCAACACCTTCTTTAGCCAATTGATAAATCTCAAACAAAAGGGTTCAAGGTGGAGCATATTGAGGAATTATAAAAATTGAATATAAGGGTAACTGATTTTCCAGAGGAACACAGGATTGATGTCTTCATAGGGACTTTAAAGGATAACATCCAACATGAGGTTCGCCTTTGGGAACCTGATTCATTGGAGAAGGCATTCAGGTTGGCAAGAAAAAATGGAAGTAAAATTAGGCGACAAGGAAGCCTACCACTCACATATATAAAGATGGAAGTGTTGCTACTCCTAGACTTCCACAACCTACAAGGTTAACACCACAAAAATTGGAAGAAAAAGAAGCAAAAGGGATTTGCTACAGTTGTGATAGAAAATACACTAAAGATCATAAGTGTGTTAAGAAGAAATTATTTTACATGGATTTTGATGAGGAGGAAGAAAATGAACAAGAAACTTCAAAAGAAGAGGATATACACCAGGAACCCACCCTAGAGAAAGAAGAAATGAGTCTGAACATATCCTGTAATGCATTGGCAGGAATTACCACTCCTCAAACTCTCAAGATAGAAAGACACAAGAAGAAAAATGTAATTGTGTTGATGGATTCGGGTAGTACCCTTAATTTTTTTCATTGTAAGGTAGCCAAGGAATTGAATTGCTTCATATACCTAGTACTAGAGTGTGAAGTGATGATTGCAAATGGAGGAACTATAAATTGCTCTGGAAAATGTCGTAATATCAAGCTAACCATGGGGAGATATGTATTGAATAGTCCAATGATTTCCATTCCAATGGGATATGTTGATGTTGTACTAGGAGTACAATGGTTACAATCTTTGGGGGCAGTAGCTTTTAATTTTTAAGAAATTTTCTTGAATTTTTTTTCGAAAGGAAAGGAAGCTGAATTACGGGGTATCGCATGGAAGCTAGGAAAGATAATAATCTCTAATGTCATGACAAAGCTTCTGAAGAAAGAACAAAGAGGCGTAATTGCACAATTGTGCTCACTAGAAGTTCCAACATCAAAATCATCTATTTCTCTAGATCTTCAAAAATTCTTGGACAATCATTCCAAGGTGTTTGAAACTCCCAAAGGACTCCCACCTATTCGTTATCATGATCCTTCTATTCATTTGATTCCATGAAGTGTTTCTCCAAACGTCAGGACTTATATATATCCTTATGTCCAAAAGAGCGAAATTTAACGTATGATTGCAGAAATGTTAGAGGCTGGTATAATTCAACCTAGTCAAAGTTCTTTCTCTACTCCAGTATTATTGGTGCACAAGAAGGATGGATCATGGCACATGTGTCCAGATTATAGGGAGCTCAATAAGCTCACTATTAAAGATAAATTTCCCATTCCTATGATTGATGAATTATTGGATGAATTACATGGAGAAATTTATTTTACCAAGTTGGATCTTAGTTCGGGATATCATCAAATTAGAATTAAGACTGAAGATATTCCGAAAACAACATTTCGAACAAATGAGGGTCATTATAATTTTTTGGTCATGCCTTTTGGCCTTACCAATGCACCATCTACATTTCAAGGGTTGATGAATTCCATTTTCAAACCCTTCCTTAGAAAATTTGTGTTAGTATTTTTAGATGATATACTAATCTACGGGAGGTCTTGGAAGGATCATGTTCAACATGTTGACATGGTGCTCAAAATATTGGAGGAGAAACAATTATATGCAAAAACCTCCAAATGTTTCTTTGGAGTACAAGAGGTGGAATATCTGGGTCATATTGTATCTCATGAGGGTGTTAAGGTAGACCCTAACAAAATTAAAGCCATTAAGGAATGAAAATTCCCCACAACCGTAAAGCAGTTGTGAGGATTTCTCAGGTTAACAGGGTATTATCACAAGTTTTTTAAGAATTATGGGAGAATAGCAGCACCTCTAACAGCATTATTGAAAAAAGATGCATTTTCATGGACTCCTGAAGCAACTAAGGCCTTTAAACATCTTAAAGAGGTAATGTGCCTAGCACCAGTCTTAGCTACCTCAAACTTCACAAAAACCTTTATTGTGGAATGTGATGCCTTGGAAATGGAATTGGTGCTATTTTAATGCAAGAAGGAAGACCCATTACTTTTGAAATTTGTCCAATCAAAGGAAAGTGTTTACAGAAACCTATTTATGAGAAGGAAATGTTGGAAATACTACATGCACTAAAGAAATGGCGACCTTACCTAATGGGAAGACACTTCAAGGTAAAAATTGACCATGATAGTATTAAATAATTTTTGAAACAAAGAATATCTTCATAAGAACAACAAAAATGGGTCACAAAGATGTTAGGTTATGACTTTGAAATCATCTACAAAAAAGGGAAGTTAAATGTTGTTGCAGATGCACTCTCAAGAAAGGATGAGGAGGTGGAAGCATTGCTTTGTGCCCTTTCTATTATCCAACCAGATTGGATAACCAAAGAAAGGGAGGAATGGAAGAATGACGAAGAAGTATGGACACTCATTCACAAGTTAGAGCAAGATCCCAATACATCTGATACATTTAGTTGGAAAAATGATTCCTTATGATACAAAGATCGCTTCACTGCAAGGAAAAGACCCTATAGCGGATGTTTTTGAGGAACCCCTTAAAAAAATACCCCATACATCTGTTTCTAGCGGAGGTTACTAGAGGAGGTTGGCGGGCAGAGGGTTTTGTGGATGTTTTCCGCTCAGTGCGCTTATCCTCTGAAATTGCACCGGTGCTCTCTACAAGTGAAAGCACCGATGCGCACAAAAAATTGGCACACCGGACATCGTGCACTCTGTACACACCCACCTGGTGCGTCATATTACTGTATAGCACCAGTGCTTCACAACTCTTCCAAGTCGGTGCACCATAAAACACTGCGCCAAAGCAGAAACCGCCTGATGCGATATTAAGAAACCGCACCGGTGCATCATAAAACATCGCGCCAAAATAGAAACCAACCGTGTGTTCGTAAGAAATAGCACCAGTGCGCCTGTAAAACCTGCACACCGAAAAAGGGTTAAAAAAACAAAAACAAAAACAAAAAAAAACCAAAAAACAAGAAACAAAAAACAAAACAAAAAAACACCGCATTTTTCACTTTTTTCAGCACTCCAGAGCTCTCAATCTCTGGTGCGCTCTATAAGAGAAAGCACTGATGCGCACAAAAAATTAGTACACCAGACACCGCTCCCTCCGTACACAACTGCCCGGTGTGTCCTATTGCTATAGAGCACTGGTGCTTCACAACTCTTTCACACCATTGCATCATAAAACACCGCGCCAAAACAGAAACAGCACCGGTGCGCCTATAAAACGCGCACCTGAACAGGGTTATAAAATAATAATAATAATAATAAATAAAATAAAATAAAATAAAATTTTACAGCCTAAAAACCACATTTTTCACTTTTCTCAGTGCTCAATCACCCGTGTGCTCTACAAGAGAAAGCACCGGTTACACAAAACATTGGCACACCGGACACCGTGCACTCCGTACACACCCGCCTATTGCGTCCTATTATTATAGAGCATCGGTGCTTCACAACTATTCTGCCCCGGTACATCATAAAACACCGTGCCAAAATAGAAACTGACCAGTGCAATGTTAAGAAACTACACCGGTGCATCATAAAACACTACGCCAAAACTGAAACCACCTGGTGTTGTCTTAAGCAACCGCACTGGTGCGCCTATAAAACCCCACGCACTTGAACAGGGTTAAATAAAAAAATAAATAAAATAAAATTACGGCCAAAAACCCGCATTTTTCACTTTTCTCAGTGCTCCAGAGCTCTCAAGCATCAGTGCAATTTTTCCTTTTCTGAGCCGCCCTGACATCGGTGCTCCCATTGCACCCATTGCACGCACTGCTACTGTGCATTTCCCACCAATCTCCAATTTGCATTTTGCAAAACAGTGGGCAAATTTTCTTTTGCAAATTCTACAGCCAATATGCCTCCTCGACAGCGAAATGTACAGGTATTTTTCTTGTTTTTTCATAATTAACCTTTTTAGCAGATTATGATTTCAAATAGCCTTAAAATTAACCATTTAAAAGAAAAGAAAAGAAAAAATCTGTCGCGCGGTGCGCATGAGTCATTCGGCTCGCACCGGTAAGCAACGTTGCCTGTAGAATTTACAGGCTTCTATATTATGTTGATTCTTTAGTACAGGAACCACGACTTGTCAGGTGGTCTGCCATTTTTTTGTGGCAGTTTTGTGCAGCCTTAGATAGATGGCGTGCTCATGCACAAGGGAGGGTCAACATCCCTTTTGCTTCAAAGCTTTTTTGTTTATTTTTTGAGAGGTTTCCAGAGATGAGGCCTCCTTTTGTTCGGCAGCCTCATAGGCCAATGTTGGAGGCATGTATGCACATGTGGGGGAAAATGATGCCTAAGAGGGGAGAGACTATGTTTCCAACCAGGATATCACATGATGCATTGGACTTACTATCCAGTGTTGACGAGCTACATCCCTTCATTATGGTCCCCTGTCCTTATGCTGGATTGGATTGGCGAGGGTGTGCCAACATCCTCTTCACAGATGATGAGTCGCCAAATGATAGAGGTAATATTACTATTTTATTTATATTTATTCTAACATGTTTTTATTAAATTGTGTAATGAAATTTTCTAATTATTGTTACGTACTTGTATATATTTTGCAGACATTGGCTCTTTTGATGGCGAGGAGATACCGACACCACCACATGATCCAGGTTTGTATCTTGATGACGATGAGGGCATGCCAGATGCCAAGGATCATCAGGAGGTTGGTGCAGAGAGACATGCTCTTGGTGGTGCACCGATATCGCCTTTTGCTAGGCGCGGTCAACTAGATACTAGATACAGGATGGAGTTGGGTGACCAACTCATTGCATTGATTATTGAGGC
Source organism: Pinus albicaulis (assembly GCA_034641835.2). Taxonomy (NCBI): domain Eukaryota; kingdom Viridiplantae; phylum Streptophyta; class Pinopsida; order Pinales; family Pinaceae; genus Pinus; species Pinus albicaulis. The sequence goes on along the minus strand of CM076583.1, from coordinate 562,503,450 downwards.
GGGCATTAGGCCCACTCATTACAGAGACAGACAGGCCAAAGATAGGCTATTACAGATGTGGAGAGGCATGCCACGTGACATGTATAGACTGATGCGGCATGTCGTAGGAGCTACGATAGTTTTTACGCGATTGAGGAGGACTATTGCACGTTATAGGCATGGTCAAGCCGCAGCACGTGATGGACAGTCTACGAGCAGCGACTCATCATCTCATGATCGTTCACCTCGCACTACGCCAGATGAGCATGAACCTCCACTAGCATCTAGCAGCAGTCATCATGGAGATGAGGCTGGACCATCGGCCACATCTAGTCAGTAGCCTGCAGCATCCATCAGTACTCATAATCATGAGCAAGCTAGACTATCGACCGTCGAGGTTGCACCATTGACTGAGTAGGCCTTGACTAGTACTATTATTGATGTTGTACCACCAGCTGATCCATGAAATTTATATTACAGTTGTATATTTTTAACATTATTCAGTTATATATATATATGGTCCATGTATTTTATGTTCATGTTGCAGTTGTACTTAATTTACATGTTGGTGATCATCATGATGTGTATATTGTTAGGTCATGTTAGATATGTTCATTTAATGTGCAGCAGCTTGCAAATAGATGTGTATGTGATAGCATAAGTTATTTGATATGAGATGTATATTTGATATTTGTGTTCTGATGATGTTAATATATAATGTTAATTGTGCTTTGTTAGATGATCATGATCACGATGATGTTAGCGATTTTGAATGTGTTTTTTAGTCGAATATGATGTTTGTATGATGGTTATCATGAGCGTGGTGTTTATTAATTAATTTAATATTAAATGACTATGATATTTATTAAATATTATGTCGTGATTGCAATTGAAATTGAAATTTTAATTGTATGTAAAATTGTATTTGTATTTGTATTTGTATTTGTAATTTTAACTGTAACTGTATATAAAATTTTAATTGTAATTGTAATATTTATTTTTTTGTGAAATGATTGTAATTGTAATTTTAATTGTAATTGTATATATGACAAATTGTAAAATTGTATTGTAATTCTAATTGTATGTAAAATTCTAAAATTGTAATGGTAATTGTATGTAAAATATTTGTAAAATTGTAATTGTAATTGTAAATGTAATTCTAATTCTAATTTTAATTGTATGTAAATATTTGTAAAATTTTAATTGTATTACAGTGAAATGATTGTAATTGTAAAATTCTAATTGTAAATGTAAAATTAAAATTCTAATTCTAATTCTAATCGTAATTGTATGTGAAATTGTAAAATTGTAACTATAATTGTAATTGTAATTGTAGTTCTAATTGTAATTTTAATTGTAATTGTATGTAAAATATTTGTAAAATTTTAATTGTATTAATGTGAAATGATTTTATTAAAATATTTAAATTTGTAAATAATTATAAAATAATAAATCTAGAATAATATGAATTTTTGTAACATGATAAAGTTTAGAAAATAATGCAAATAAATTCATGTACTTTAACATTATCATTCTTTTATTATGATCTTACATACAAAAAAAAGAACTTTATACAGTTCGGTGCGCTTATAATCATAACACGCACCGGAGTATTCGAATCACGGGCAAGAATTTTTCTAAGGAGATGACAGTTTGAAAAGACGAGAGTTTGAATTTCGGCTAAGAATTTTATAGCAAAGAAAATGAGTGATTCAAACAGAAAGACGGACAAAGATGCTTCCAAGGATGCAGACAGCTAAAGAGCTCGATAGAGTACAAAAGGAGTACAGGTTGAGACCAGCATAGAGCATTCGGTTGAGGCTAGCGATAGGGTTACAAGGTCTCGTGATGGAGAAATGGAGAGCATATTTGATGGAAGAGAAAGATAAATCGAGGCAGTCGATAAATCCAAGAGGCACCATGAAGGGAAGGATTCTCATTCCCTTAAGGACAGCAGAGAAAGATCAATTGACGTTGTTGATCAAGCTAATAGGTCCCATGAAGGGAAACATTCTCCAGAATGTGTTTAAAAGCAGCTGGGAGTATTGTTCGAGCTTCGGTTGGCTTACATAATCTGTTATTGGCAAAGCCGACGTCGCATAAAATCACAACTTCGGCTTTCAATTGAACCTGAATGGCATCTCTAAGTTGTTTGAGCTATGGTCCTATGGATGAAACCAGTAAAAAGTCTGCTTGTATTATAAATGGAAATCCATTGACCATTTCTGTGGGAAGAAAAGCATAGATACCTGCAGCTACCATATTTCCACCTGCAAATCGGTTTCCCATTGGAAAAGCTAATGTAATAGCCCATTTTGCAATGTCTTTCCTTTGCTCAACCCTATAGTCATTTTCTATGAGAAACCATTGCCTCCACATGTAATAACTGCATCGTCTAGTTGAAAATCGGTCTTCTTCTACGAACAAATGCAGAATGAAGGACTCGTTTTCATTGCTCCCAGAACATTCAAGGTCAGTTTCTCGTAAAACAAAGATTGTATAAATTTTGTAAAGATAAAGATAGAAAGCACAAAGGAGAAAAGTGGAAATTGGATGCCAAGATGGAGGAGGAACTTACAAATGAGCAAGCAGATCATGGGGTACATTTTCTTGTTACAGGTTATGGAAAGGTTCAAGTTTCTTTTTCTGAAAGAAGAAGAGGTGTAGTTTTGAAAAGAAATGGCCCAAAGATTTTCACAGCAAAATGTACATTTCCAACATGTCTAAAAGCTAACATATCTCCAAATTCAATAAACTGCTCAGAAACAAATGGGCTAGTCATCATCATCGTAAAATAATGGGGCAGATGAAAAATTTCCCTGTCTCTCATATCAATTCACACCATCTCAGGGATTACCCTTCTGCAGATTATATGTACTAATTGCTGGCAAGCCATCCATCTATTTGCAGATTATATTCTAAAACATATTGGTTGCAAATAGTTAAGTGCCAATTATAACAGGTTCACATGCCACAATTGCCCACTTGGGCCCTGTAGTATTGCATCTTCACACACCCCACATTGCATTCTCTCCACATAATCAATGGGGACCTCCTCCAATAAACAAAATGCATTGGAACAATAGTTATTTCCATCAAGAATTTATCCAATTCCAATTCTAAATTCTAATTCTAATTCTAATTCTCAAGAATAAACAAAATTCTAATTCTCAATTTCTATGGTTGGAGTTCACTAAATTTTGGTGTACACACCTATAAAAATTAATTTTGGTGCCTTAACCGCAAATCGGTGATACTATACATATAACCACAAATTGGTGCTACTGTACATATAACCACACCGGTGCGTTTTAGTTACTGCACACCGGTGTTGGTGTTACAAACAGATGCACAGGTTCAGTGATATTAAGAGACGCACCGGTTATGAATAAACACAAATAAAAAAAGCGCAACATTATTTTCTTTAAGTGAACAAAAAAAAAAGCGGCAAATTGAAAAATGGGTGGCAAAATATTTTCAAAAATCTAATTTCATAAAATAATTCTTTAAATACTAAACACTTTTCATTATTTCATTATTTTTGCTAAAATTTTCCACTAGAGATTTGCAGGAGACATTCCTGGAGCAAGAGAGCATTAGGGCACTGTGGAGCAGTGAAATAGGTTCGAACAGAAGTATTCAGGCAATCAGAAACCAAACCTCTGGTGATTCAAACCCTGTATCATATAATTTCAAACCATCTCGTGATTAAATTTGATTATTTTTTTTTACTTTTTCTGCAGTTTTATCCATTTTTACCCTAAACCCTTCATTTTTTTTTTGTTTTTTCCCTTTCTTCTCCCTATTTCTGTGATTTCATAATTAGGGCTTTTCATTTTAGATTGACATCCAACCCACGGGACGACTTGCATAGTAAAATCCCAATCCATTCGGCCCTTGCGAGAATTTTTGGAACAAATGGATATTTTTTATGGGTGCACCCTGCGTAACCTAACGCACCGCGAAAGTATTGTGTAGTAAAAAAATTGAAAACATTTTTATTTTTAATCAGTGCGCCATATCTGAAATAGGGCACCGGTGCTCCATGTTACGAGGATAGCACCGTACGGTCGATTACACTATTTGTGCGGTGCGTTTATAATACCCCAATGCACTGTACGGTCTATTATACTATTTTTTGATGCGTTTCTAATACCCCCACGCACCGACATCAGTGTGTACAACATGAAAGGCGCACTGGTTTTTTGAGATTTATTCTTTACCTGGAAAGTTGACAATTTATTTATAAAAATATTAATGAATGATATGGTACTGGTTTCAGATTGATAAAGAAATGACTGACAAGAGATAAAGTAACAAAAATATTGATAACACATCAAGAAAAGCAAAAAAGGCAAGTTTTTGTAAATTCTTTATAAAAAATATTATTTTTGAACTATATATAAGGCTAACTAATGTGTATTGTTTACTGTGTATCATGCAGAGCCACAAAATGACGAAGCTCAATAAGATTATTTATGATCTAAGACCAAAAGAGCGTAAAAGCTTGATGGAGAATTTGCAAAAGGATGAATCAGGTGAATGAAAAAATACTATCGATCCAATATGAGTTTATTTTTTTAATTATCATTAATAATATATTTAAAATTATTAGATAACATGTGTCAAACAGTCTATTAATTCACATATGTTTAATGTTCTACAGGGACCAACAACTCATAAAAGGAATGTTGTTCTAAGAAAAGAAAAAAATAGAACATGCAGATGAAAATGAATTGCTGCTTAGCTCATCTGGAGTGGTTTTGTAGGTTAATGAAAGGGGGGAAAACTTTTACAAAATTTTGAAGGATCTAGTGGAACGAATGTATAGATGTTCTTTCCACTTACAATACAAAAACCAATCCAATTATTTCAAGAACCAAATTTTATCTAAAGTACAGGAAGAGTTTCCAGAGAATTGGTCAATGAGACATGTCAGACTTTTAATAGCAAAAACGTACAACAACAAAAAATAAGGAATGAAAAAGTAATATTCCTTTAAGTGTTTGTCTAGAATTATTTATAAATATCACTTTTGTTATATTTACTTTTCATATATCAATATAGAAATTAAATATTTTATTGTCATGTTATATTTTCAGGAAGATTATGAAAATATCAAAAGATGAACGAGCCGATATCAGAAATATGCCAGTAGGAATGTCCAAAAAGGTGTACAAGGAGATGGTCAAAGAAATGGACAAAATTTCATCGCAGGAGGAGCCATCTCAACAGCAATGTGCTTCAAATGTAATATGTAATCATTGAATTTTTTGATCATTAGGTACAATAAATAAACAATTTAGCATTAAATATTAATTTTCAAGAAATTTCTTACAGAAAAGAAAAGAAAATGGAACCCATTCAGCACATAAAACAGGACGACAAGGAAGAAAAGGGTTGATATCTAAGTTTGTGAGTAATTGTTACTTCCTTATAACAACTTAACTAGATTTCATTTTTGTATTTTTTAATTTGTTTTACAAAAATCATCATTGAATGTCTTCAAACAGGTGCTAACATACAAAGAAGAACCATCAGACGAATTGATTGAAATTGGGTTAAATATGGGTTGTGAGTATATGTTGGCATATCGGAAAGTAATTGTGGAATTTGTAAGCATCTATCGATCTCGTTTTACTTAGCTCCGTCTATAATTAATAGAACAAAAAAATCTTTTATATAAAATATATGATTTGTTGTGGGGTATAAAACTTGCAAGAAACAAAGTATGGAACTGCGCCAACAAATAAAATTTTGAAATATGGCATGGTACATGGTTTTGAAAGAATGTGTATAGTTTATGAGTCAATCGTTGCTATGGTATGTCATTTATTTTTTATTTACATTGATGTATATTATTTAATATTTCAATTTTCATTATTCTCACCAATGTATATACACTCATTACAGTTTATTTTTATGTTTGTAGATGGAAGGTGAAGAAGAAGAAAGCAATCAACACCATGAACAAAACATTCCTGAAAATAACCCAAGTCATGGAAGTAGCTCTAGCAATGATAACAGTTCAAGCGAAGAATGATGATCACTATGTTTGGATATCAAAGCAAGGTGTTGTAATTTTTGAAATATGTCTGTGAAATTAGACATTTTGTTTAATGTAATGGGCATAGTGTCCAAATTGAAAGACAAAGGGATACCAATAACTGTCCCATTTTGTATGACAAAGACTGTCTTATTCACACACACACACACACACACACACACACACATATATATATGTGTGTGTTTTAATTTATTCTATTGCGTTCTCCATTGTCGTTCTCAAATGCACTAATAAAAATTTAATTCATATGAATATTGTTATAAGATATATATATGTGTCGACTTTTGATGAATAATGAATTTTTAAAAACTACAATAATTATGATATGATATAACAAATTAATCCAAACATCACATTCAAATGCATTAATAAAAATTTAATTAATATGAATATTGTTATAAGATGTGTCGACTTTTGATGAATATTGAATTTAAAACAATCACAATAATTGCACTATCACAGGTCGATGTTTCTAAAAAATACAAAATGAAAACCGATGCATGTCAGTTACTGTACACCAGTGCATTTGTATTCTGAATCGCACCGGTGTGTTTCTGCGACCTATGGGCACTGCACAAATACCAAAAACGTTTAAAAATATTGGTGTGTTTGTGCATTCATGTGTCTATACGCATCGGTGCCATTGTACGACCTATGGGCACCGCACGAATACCGATACCAATTATAAATCTCGATGTGTTTGTGTGATACCGCGCACCGGGGCGTTTATGTGTCTATAAGCACCAGTGCATTTGTACGACCTATGGGCACCGCACGAATACTTATACCAATTATAAATCTCGGTGCATTTGTGTGATACGGCGCACCAGTGCATTTCTATAAGTCTATGCACCGGTGCGATGATGCGACCTATGGGCACCGCACAAATCCCAGGACCAATTAGAACGGCCTCGTGCGTTGTATCACCAACACTATGCATGATGCAATTTTATACCTTAACGGCCCGGTGTGTTCTCCTTTGACCGCCCCAGGGCACCTTCTACATGTTCGCACCAGTGTATTAAAGCCAGAGTAGTGCACCGATGAAAAAAACATCCGTAATAACCTTCGACCACCCATTTTTTTTAGTTGTGTTGAATTTCTGTTAAAAGCTCTGCCAAAACCTCCATAACCATAAACGGATGTTGTAGAAAATGTTTTTTTGACAATTTTAGCCAATTGTATAACACTAAAAACCTCCTTTATAACCTCCGCTAGAGGGTCTTTTCCTTGTAGTGCTTATACCTTTGTAAGAATTCCCAACTAAAAAACAAAAGATTCTTTTGGAATTGCACACCTCTCCGTTAGGAGAACACCCAGGATTCTTAAAAACTTACCACAGGGTGAAGAAATATTTATTTGGGATGGCCTTAAATATGATATTCAAAATTTTGTGGCGGAATGTTTGGTTTTCCAGCAAAATAAAATTGAGACAATTAAGACCCCAGGTCTGCTACAACCTTTATCCATTCCAAGTCAACGTTGGGAGGAGGTTTCAATGGATTTTATCACAGGTTTACCTAAGTCCGAAGGAAAGAGTTTCATCATGCTGGTAGTTGATAGACTTACCAGGTATGCACACTTTTGTGCATTATCTCATCCATTTAAAGCAAGTACAGTTGCTACTGCATTTATGGAAACAATTCAAAAGCTACATGGAAACCCAAAGATTATTGTAAGTGACATAAATCACATTTTCACTGGAAATTTTTGGACGAAATTATTTTCTTTTTTGGGTACTCAACTAGCTCATAGCTCATCTTATCATCCTCAATTCGAAGGGAAACTGAGATAGTGAACAAATTTTTAGAAGGATATCTTCGTTGTTTTGTATATGATAAACAAACACAATGGGTCAAGTGGTTACCTCTAGCTGAATGGCGGTATAACACTTCCTTCCATACCGCAGCAAAAATGACCCAATTTATGGCACTTTATGGATATCACCCACCGTCCATCACATCATCTTTAAGAGAAAATTCCAAGGTTCAAGCAGTGGAAGATCACATCAAGCATCAACAACAAGTTCTCGAACTCTTAAAGGATAACCTAAATTTGGCACAAAATCAAATGAAACAAAAGGCAGATTAACTTCGCAGCGAGAGAAGTTTTGATGTAAGAGACTGGGTATTTTTATGGTTACAACCATACAAACAAATTTCCCTCAAGCAAGCTAAGAAGGATAATAAATTATCACCAAAGTACTATGGTCCTTACAAGGTGTTGCAAAATATTGGTACTATGGCATACAAATTGGAGCTTCGTGCTTCTTCTCAAGTGCACTCAGTTTTCCATGTTTCATTCTTAAACAAGATTATAGGTGACAAACTTCCAGTTCAAACAATATTGCTAGAACTTTATGAGGAAGGAAAAATCATATTGGAACCTGAAGCAGTCACGGAAACAAGAACTCAACAACTACGAAATCGATCAATTTCAGAGTATCTCATTAAGTGGAAGAACTTACCCACTAAATATTCCACATGGGAGGATGAGAATTTTATACAGAAGCATGCAGAGCTACTCAATCATTGAGGACAACACTTGCAAGTTTTAGCTTGCAGAATTGAGGTAGGAGCCTCCTGTGGGTTGGAACCTACAGAAAATCAATGGTGAGAGGGAATTGGAGCTTGCCTTTGCATCACAACAATAATAAGATGTGGTTTTCTCCCTTTATGGGTTTCCACTTATATCTGGTGTCTATGTGCATGATGTCTATGTGTTGATATGGTATATCTATTCTGCTAATACTTGCTAGACTGTTGGTACATTATCTAATATGATATTAATTGTTGCTCACAAATAAAGATTGCTCACACATTATGTTGATCATGAAATGAAGGTGTTAATAAATTTTAATGAAAATTTTTAAAAGTCCATGAATGTGTTAAAATGATTCACCCCCTCCCCTCTCAATTTAACTAAGGGTTCAACAATTGGTATCAGAGTCGGTTCCTTTGGTGTAAGCTTAATAGCTTGAAGGAGATCTGGTTGAGTCATAAACTATCAAAATGTACCTGTGTTAAATACAACAAACTTTCTTGAATGGAGAGATAAGGTTAAAACAGGATTATTGGCTTATGAACCTGAGGTATGGAAGCTTTTATGTGATGGTTACTGCACAGACTCTTCCACGGTGCAAGAACAACATAGGAATGCCAAGGCAAAATGTGTGATATTCAACAGTCTTCATAACAAGGATCTTGAGTTAATAATGGATTTAACCTCTGCAAAAGAAATCTGGGATAGATTGCATTTCATGCATGGAGTAGACTCTAAGGACTGCATTGTCAAGAAGGAGAACAGACTTAAGAAGAAAAATTCATGTCAACAGGAAAATGTTAAATCAAATGAGGTACTTGCTAGTGTGAATGGAGATAAGAACCATGAAGAAATTGCAATTGAGGAAAAAACCAAACTTGACATAGCCTTGACTGAAATAGAAAGATTGAAGAACGAAAACAAAGACCTGAAGACATTGGTGCAAATATGTGATGAGAAAGAATATGAAGATAAGAAAGAAATTATTGGCCTGAAGACACAGCTTGAAGAAGCAAAAAAATTAGAAGACACTCTGTTGCAACAAATGAGAGATAAAAGTCTGGAATGTGAAAAATTGGAAGAAGAAGTAGTGAGCCTGAGAAAAAAATTAGAAAAGGCCCAAAGAGATTTATTAATGAATACTCCTCAAATGAAAAGCTCTGGACAGTTGGACCAGATTCTAAAGGCTCAAAGGTCACCTCTCATAAAGGCTGGGATAGGATATGAAGGAGAAACCAGCAAATCCAAGGTAGAAGATAACGGGAAAATCATCTTTGTAAAAGCTGTAAAGGAAAATGAAGCAGCTCAGAAGATTCCTACAAAGTAAGAAGCCAGCAAGAATAGGATTTGTGAAGAAACAAATAGAATCAAGCAACAACATGGTAGGACAAAGAATGAAAGGATGAAACAGACAGCTGGAAAGGGCTCTCACACTCCAGAATATGAAGTAAATAAATTTGGAAGATGTCAAAGAAGGTTCTTTCCTCCTATGGAAAGTATCACTTGTTTTTCTTGCCACAAACCTGGACATACTGCAGCATATTGTAAGACAAAGAAAATCTAGTTCAACCAGCAAAGGATGCAGCAAATGAGAAGAACCCCCCAAGCAAGCAACTGGAAAAGACAATCTTTCACCAGGTACACAAATCATTTCCATGGCTACTGTTATGCATGCAATGAATTTGGACATAAATTTGTTGAATGTAAATTATGTTCAAAAAGGGAAATGAAATGTTATACATCAGCTCAAACATACCTTGGCAAAGTAAGATGTTATGTATGCCTCAAGCTTGGTCACAAAGCAAAGGACTGTAAACTGCCATATATATTAAAGAACTCTAGACAGATGATGGAATCAAAGCAAATCAAACAAAACTATGAATCTAAAAGAAGTGCAGACATTATGATGAACCCCAATAAAGTATGGAAGGAAAAGAGAAAAGGGGAGCCTATTATTTCAATAACATGATGAAAACATCATAGTCTCAAGGGGAGCTGCTCTAGGAAACAAAGAAAATATCCAACCAGTAATAAATATGAAGCAACATCCCAGGGGGAGAGCAGTTCATAAATAGTCCCCTCAAAAGTAGTCTAAGAAGAGCTCCTTGGAATGAGGACAGCTATAAGATTAGGAATGCATAGAACAATTTCTCTAACAGAGAACTGGAGAGGAAGAAGAAAATCTGAAGTATTAAATAGCTGATAGATCAATGGAAAAGAGAAGACAACAAGAGACCTTGGTGGTAGAGAAGACATCAGCACATTAAGTGATGATCACATTGTGCATCATTCTGCTAGTATGAATAATGATTCAGCTTAAGAAATATGAGTAAGAAAATAGCCTATCATCATTATATCATTACTTCTTTCATCTATGAAAATGTCCCTTGGAGGAGTGCAGTTAAGTGAGTGATAAATCTCTGAGTGAAATGCCCATGAAGATTCCTAGTAAAGAAATTGAAGATGTCTTCCCTAAGATCATTATGTTAAGACAGTTGAAATGTACATAAAGCAACAATGATTCCTCAGCAATTTTAGAAGGGAAAATGCAATGACATGCCTTTAAATAGAATGACAGAATAAGAAAATGGTTAAAGATGCCGAGATCAAATTCAGGATATTGATGACTGTTGGTGTGAACAGTGGAAAGCTCAATAATAGAATTTAGGAAGGATGTCTTAATTATGGGTAAATGTGCAAGCTGAAGTGAAATCTCTGCATGGTTTATCAAAGTAATATCAATTGGTGTTTAGGTACAAGCAGCATGCTTATCAACAGATTACCAAGCATTATCAGTGGAGCAGCAGTATGATACAGGTCCACGGGATCAAATGACTATGGCAAGAATGCATCAAGGTAAAATTCCCAAGGTTATCTACATTCAGCATGAAAAGGTCAGTAGCAGTGCTAAAGGATCAGTATCTGGTTTACACTTGAAGGATTATATTATGCATTGAAGCAGCATCTATTTCTATATATATAATTGCATGCCTTCCTGAAGTTAGTACATATATCTTCAAGGCCTCTTTCTGAAGATTCTTCATAAAATGGGTGAAGTCTGTTGGCTGAGATAAAAATTAAACAACTTGAAGATGTTTTGTTGGAAATAATCATGACAGAATAGTTAAAGTATCTGAAGAATGAAGGACTAGTTGTGATTACCATTGAAGTTCAAAAGTCTTTTATTAATTCATCCAAGCATACTTCAGCAGAAAGGAATTGCTGGTATTTCACCATTTAAAGAGAAAGTGATCATTGACATACATACCACTTATGTCATAAATAAATTACATGGTTGATAAGTGAGACTGACCAATACATTGAAGGTATCTAGCCTCAAGGGGTTGTTTTGAAAGTACATTGAACAAGCAAGAAAGTCATTTGGTCTCTCATACTGAAAGATATTGCCTATTTTCACAATAAACTATAAGCTCTGGTTTGATTCAGTGTTCACTTTAGCAACAAGGACCTTTCAGTGTTTAAGTGTAATATCCCTGTTAGCAGTCTAGCACAGATCACCAACAACAGGCAGTACAGGTGAACCACAGCAATAAAAGATATATTGGCATCATCACAATTGAACAGATGAGTATTATAGATGTGCTTTGCGGAAAAAGACTTACTCCATCTACAACCCTCTTCAATGGATATGCATCGTAGATAAAGATTATAATCTAGACTGAAGTATAGCTGAAGCAAGCTTGATATGTCACATGGAGCATTCACAATCTCCAAATATTGATCCAATGATGCATCTTTGATTACACAAGTCTGATTATATATGGTTTTCATCACCCACACTCTATACAAGTTCAATAAGTCTCAAAAGTGTTCTCTCAACACCAGTTTGGAGCAGCAGGGTACAAAATCAAAAAAAGAGGGCCTAAACACATTTTAGAGAGAGGAAATGTAGAGATAGAATCCAACCCTCTACCATTGATGTCAAAGGGGGAGAAAAAGCAAGCAAAACAAGGAGCAGAGGATATGTTGCCATCAATGCCAAAGGGGGAGACTGTTGAAATGTTGTCATTGATGGCAAAGGAGGAGCATCTGAAACAGAGAACAGAGGCAGCATAGAAGGAACAAAGGCAGCAGGAGACAGATGAGGTGGTGCTGCAGCGTAGTGAGGGCAGAGTTTCTGTAATTTGATTATAAGTGCATATATGAAGAATTGATTCTGAGTTACGTGTATGATTGGATTTTTATTCTGAGTGAAGTTGACATGTATTCTGGTCAAATTCTGTATGAAGAAGAATTAAATTCTTGGGGTAAATATGAACTCTATGTTATTCTATGTGCAAAGGGATTTAAGTTCGTGAGCATTTCGTGAGCCATTTGACCTTGAATATCCGGTCAGAACCAGAAGGCTTTGTGTATTTTGATTTCATATATATAATGAGAAACTGGTTCTGAATGAGAAACATGTATTGACTGTTGGAATTGTTTATGAAAGTATGAATAGAGTGTTCAGGGTTTGTGGACAGTGTAAACTCTGTACAAAGGGGATTTTGGTAGTGAGACACAAAACTGAGAAGCATTGTCCTTATTGAAGAATTTCCATGCTCATTGAGTACCTGTTCGAAAAAAGAAAAGAAAAAAGAGTAATTGTGGATATTGGTGTGTTATTGGCAATCTCTCGAAGAGTTCATTCCTTCGTTTGTAAATTCTGTACATTTAGTGAATATTAGGAATTTACCCAGCCTCTGTGTATTTCCGAAAGTCTTTTTCTGTTTATAATGTGGGTTACAGTGTGTGGAAACCCCGTAAGTTCTCAGCCTGTCTTCAGTGTTATGCCTCGGTGGTCGAATTAATTACGCTCATGTGTTTGGAAGAAGGTCGAATAGGAATATGTCAAAGAGAGAACCATGATCTTATTCCGTTTTCCCGAAGAGTATTGAATCTCGGTTGAAACAATAACCCAGTCCGCTGAGTAATTAACCTTGTTCTATTGTCAGTTGCGCGATATTGTTTAAGGTTTAACCGGAGTAATAGAGCGAGGATTTAAGTCGAAGAACGGAGTTAACCGTAGTAACGAACCGGTCAGTTACTGTGCAATTACCAGAGCAAGTTTGTGAAACCAAAACCGCTCTTATCGCGTCGCTTTTGGCCGGAGCCAAAACAACTCAAAAAAAACGCGATCCTGTATGATTGCGCCACGTTGTCCAAGCAAAACCACCCCCATCGCGTAAAGTCTTAGCGTTAATCCACAGCCTTTGAAAAAACGTGATTTTCATATGCATCGCCCGATCTGGAGAGGGGGAGATCCCACGGTCGTCGCGCCACAAGCAGCACGGAAGATAAGCTGAGGTATGCACCACTTGTTTTGAAACAAGTTTTGTTTATTTAATTCATAAAGGGTGAACAGTAGAGCGTGGGGCCCGTGAACCACCATATGATATATGTGTCGTGTTAATATATAAACCATGGGTGAATTCTATAAGCGCGGGTGTATGTAATTAAAAAAGCCAGACCCCTTTTGTAACATTAAGACTAAGGTTCGAATAATGAATGTGGCTTATTATGTTTTGCCTTAGAGGGTTGGTTAAGGAGTTTTGACTGTCGGGCAAACTCATTCGATATTTATAAAGAAAAGGCTCCAAGATATATATATGTAGCGCTTTATATTCAAGGGACCAAGGTTACAATATAAAGCATATGTATTATATTCTTGTGCGCGAGATTAAAAGAACAAAAGGTTCTATTGTTCGGGTTTAAAACAAACGAAGTACTATAAGGTGGGACCCTCACGAATCGCATCGGAGGAAAACAGAACATCGGAGCATACTATTGAAAGCTGCGATTGCGATTAATCGCATCGGTTCTTTCGCAAAGGCATCAATCGCATCGGAGTAAGGGCAGAACATCGGAGCATACTATTGAAAGTTGCGATTGCGATTAATCGCATCGGGGAATAAGAAAAGTCTGGATATGTGGGCCCGAGTGCATGTTGCGTAAATAGTTAAGGGCTAACGTTAAATGGGATCGGAATATTGTTGTGGCAAGTTTTTATAATGTTTGGTTTTATGGTTTTATACTCCAAGTTAAATATTCGCGAATGATGAAATATGGGTGTTGACCTAGGCTATTCCTTGGAGTGATCAAAGGTTATTTTAATGGTTTGTAACATTTGAATTGGGGTCGAAATATATGTTGATGATAACCGAACCTTGGATGGAATGAATTGTGCGCTGGGCATATTATAGTTGTGGGCATTTGGAGTTTTACCAAGGTGGAACTTTGACGTGGAATGAAATGTTATGAAGATTGAAAGGAGTTTTACATATAAGTTTATGAAGCTGGGAACATATATTTGTTAATATGTTGAAGACCATTGTGTAATGGAGAATTCCAATGGCTTTATAACCATGGTTTAATTCATCGCACAGACAGATACAAAGAGCTCAAAATTGTGGGTACCGACATATATGATTTCATAATCAAATATAAAAGGTAGAGAACGTTGGAGGCGCGTTTTGGATTTTATAATAAGCTTTAATCCCATTGAGGCAAAGAACAAAGTTCCCGCATATACAGTTTGTTAGGCATGGTTCACAACCATAAGATAACCTTGGAAGAAAATCCCTCCATATATGTTTATTGAAATTTCCAGATTAGCAGTTATATATATTGTAACGCAGTTATATATATACTACAGACACACAATTGCAGTGAACAGGTGAATATGCACAGGAATGAGAATGTGTTTTTGACAGGTGTACAAGCACAGAAAACAGGAGAATATGCAGAACAGTTACATGACAGCTGCAGATACACAATTGTAGTGAACAGCAGAGGTATGCAGAACGGTTTCTTAACAGCAGCAAAAAAGACAAATCCAACAAAGCCAAAGGCCAGAAAATGAGCTTAGTGAAATTGTTTTTATGTAATCGAAAATGTGAATGTAAATGTTGTAATTGATTTTATTGTTTGTGATGCATTGGCAAGTCTCTGGAAGAAATAAAATATTCCACTATAATATTGAAATTAGTACATATAGTTATATTTTCCTGAGTGAGCTGGAAAAAGAAATGAGAAGGCAGAAGGCAAAGAGGTATGGCTGTCCATTTCGAATTACCTGTGGAATGCTAACAATCATATGGAAATCTCTATAAATGATATCACCTTGATATGCATAGTGAAGTTAGAGAGTGAGGTAAGAGAATGTAGAAATGAAGCAGTAATGCAAAGGAGAAGGAGGATTTGATAGAGAATCTGAGAAGATGTTGAGATGATGCAGGGCAGATATGAGGACTGATGGACAACAGAAGAGAAGGTACAGAACAGAGATGATATCCAAGGTAAATCAGCAAGTGTTTTTCTTTTGAAAGAGTAAGGAAGTTGGAGCTTCCCTATCAAGTTGTAGCTTCATAGATGTTAGTTGTAGCTGACTGAGGTAGGAGCCTCCTGTAGGTTGTAGCCTGCAGAAAATAGATGGGATTTGGTGCTTCCACATCAAGTTGTAGCTTGATAAAATGTCAGTTGTAGTTGATTGAGGTTGGAGCCTCCTATAAGTTGGTGCCTGTAAAAAATTGATGGGAGTTGGAGCTTCCTTGCAAGTTGTAGCTTGTAGAATTGAGGTAGGAGCCTCCTATGGGTTTGAACCTACAGAAAATCAGTGGTGAGAGGGAGTTGGAGCTTGTCTTTGCATCACAAAAATAATAAGATGTGGTTTTCTCCCTTTATGGGTTTCCACTTATATCTGGTGTCTATGTGTAGGATGTCTATGTGTTGGATGTCTATGTGTTGATATGGTATATCTATTATGCTAATAATTGCTACTCACATATTAAGATTGCTGGTACATTATCTAATCTGCTTAGTAATTGCTGCTCACAAATAAAGATTGATCACACATTATGTTGATCATGAAATGAAGGTGTTAATAAATTTTAACGAAAATTTTGAAAATTCCATGAATGTGTTAAACTGATTCACCCCCCCCCCCCTCAGTTTAACTAAGGGTTCAACAGCCGGCTGCGTCACGGAACTATTGTGTTTGTGCTAAGAAGTACCACAATGAGAGTATGCCCAAAGTAATTGGGAGCTACACGAAAAATTATAGGTTATGAGGAGATCAACTAACACTTCATCCGCTATAAACTACTATCTTACACGTTGGTGGTGTTATCACTCATAATTTTAAACACTTTCATTGATAGGCTTCTACATGTCATTAACCTAGGTTCATTTTGTCTCATAGTCATTTTCATGAAATAACTGGAAAAAAAAAAAAAAAAAACATTTGGTGATGTCTACCCTAAGTCTAAAACCCACCTCAAACCATCTCATATCATTCAAATTTAGTTGTCATTCCCACGCTTTTATATCACAAAATATTTCACTTGTCAGTTTTACACAATTTCGTAGCGAATTATATGGTAAATCAACAATTTTCGCTACGAAACTACCTGAAACGATTTTCGCTACGAAATTGTGTTTTTCCTGCAAAGAGTCTCAGAGCGGTGTGTGGTGTCAAATTTTGATGGATGAAGACAAAGGTGAGGTCAGCCAAGTTAGTTTTCATAATTCCCAAGCATGTAAGATCATATTTTGTCTCATCATTGTTTTTTGTGGTCACATGTGTCATCATCCTCCCTCAAGTTGTCAAATTACTATTTAAACAAATCACCCAAACTCCTCTCTGTCATTACGCCTTCATCCTTTGCATGTATCAGTGATTTGTCACCTTGGAAGAGTCCAGCCCATTCCAAAATAGCTCTCTATCAATTTTTTTCTTTACAGGTGTCACGTGTTTAAGAAGGCAAATTGGTTATAAAGGAATATGGCCATGAAGGAGAAAGCATACAAAGGAGGCTCTATGTTTAGATAGAATCCCATGAACCTTGATATATTCATGGAGGACCCTAGCTTTGCTGAAACATTCACCAATTCAAGTTTCTTGAATTTCTACTGGAGCTACAAGAGAATTTGTTGTGTTTTTGGACTGTGTGAGCAGTAAATTTCAATAGACGATTATGGATTAACAGAGATGAATTCTGCAATATTGAGAGAGTTTATTGTCAATCATGGAACAAGGAACAATAACCTCTTTCACTTTTTTCACAGGTGCTACCAATCAAGAGATTCGAAGAGGTATTTGGGACCTATTTTCAAAATTCTGAATTTTCCTGTTTTAGACACGTTTTTATAATGAAGATTCCCAACATCTGGAGATGGTTTTCATAAAACCAAGAGAGGTTTTTCTTCAAGATGAACTTATTTACAAAAACCTCCTCTCGTTTTTCAAAATCTATCAAGGATAGGGAGATAGGAGCTCATTGTTACACAACATTTTGTCATTTTCCTTGCAATCCCCAACTCGCACATTGGAGGGTTGTTTTTGTGACCAATAAGTAGTGTCATGCTTTGCAAATACCATCCTTTCATCCCTTTTGATAAAAGCAACATTATTCTTGTTGACATTTCCCTTAGCAGAGTTGTAAAAATCCCTATTTTTTCTTTAGCGCGAGTAGCCAGTTACACCCTCGTGCCGACAGATAAATTTAACACTGCGTCAGCGCCAGTTGGCACTCTGTGCCAGTTAGACACCCGTGCCAAGCTGTTTATGGAATGTTTTTTAAAAATATAGGTGGAAGTTCCATTCCAACCACCTCGGGGATGAGTCATTGGGAGTGGTTGAATTGAAACAACCACAGACTCCTTCCTTTATTTAGTAGTTTCCACCTCCCTTGGAACTCTCCCAAAGGTTAGGACTCCCTCCCACCTTTTTAGGGATCCCAACCTCCTCCTTTTCCTCTATAAAAGAAATTATCTATTTTAGTAGAAGCTAGTTGAACTGGGATAATTATACATACTATAGCTAAGCTGCTAGAGAAGATAGAATAAGAATGATTATGTTGAGAGAGCTTGAGTCTGAATTCCCTTACCAACATTTGAGACGCGCTTCGCCTGAACCCTGCTGGAGGAGACCGCGACGTCAAAGCATCAATTGTACTCTTCCTTCTATTCATTTATATACATGACTACTGTTTGGTTCCACAATTGTGTTATGATTTTTATTTGATGCGATATGTTTAGCCCTCTTTGACTGGCTAATAGTTATGAGTGAAACTATTATGTCATATGTTGTTCTTGTTCTTTGTCCTATGTGCAGGTATCTGAGCGTAACAGCGCAGAGAAAGCAGGAGCGAGAGGCCACTACCCCTTCTACAACGACGATAGCATTGGATTCAAGGTAGGTCAATCTGCCGTGTTTTTTTTTCATTCATTGACTAGGAAGAAACACTTTAGCATGTCCTTTTGTTACAAGACCCACCCTAGGGCTAGAGGGATCATCTCTATCCACAGAGAGGATTTACCTTCATAACAAATTTGCGAATCCACTGGGGATCAATGCGAGTTTTTTGTTTCATCCTATTGGGTCAATTTCGATTATTGTTTTAGTTATCTGTCTTTTTCTGGTTTGTTTGCTGAGTTTCCATCCTTTGTTCATCTCCAGAGTGTCAAGGTTGACCTATGCTCATTAGGTTACGGTTTTTCCTCTTTTTCCCATAAGTATCCATCTTGGCGCAGTTTTTGTCTGGACAGTCACGCCGATTGGCGCATGTTGCTATTTTAGCACTCGTTCCAACCTCTATATGGCACGGATTACAGCTTATAGTCGCGCCAACCCCTGTAGGTTTTGGATTGACCTCCTTAATGAGTATTTTGGTCATTTGTTCTTGCTTCTGGGTTATTTTTTAGTGTTTTTAAGCCTTTCATACTTTGTTGACTACTGTATACTTGTTTCCCTCAGTTGTTTGTCCATTTTCTTGTCAGTGTCATTTAAGACCTTAGGGTTTCTAAGTGTTCTTGCACACCGAGCCTTCTATTCGAGAACAAGTCTCTTTGATTGTTATCAGTCTCGTTTCGGGTCATTAGACTGAGTTTCTTGATCCTTTTGTTTTTATGATTGAATGGTCTTTTCATTTTTTCGATTAGTCCTTCTTCTTCAATACTTTGAGCATCAATTACTTTGCTTGTTTAGGTCACTTTGGGAAACTCTCTTTTTCGATTGAAAGTTTGCTCCATTAGCCTACATGTTCTTGTGTCTGTTTCACTTTGGTTGAGTCACTCAATTTCAAAACCTTACAGTCGCAAAACTCAAACTAGTGTTTATTTTATTTTCCATTGAATTAGTACGTTGTGTGTGTTATTTCATTGAAAATCAAAAAATATCTTTGCATTCTTTTGTTGCATCGAAAGTGAAACGTTCCTTTACATAACTAGCATTTGTCAATTTAGGAAGGGATTTCATTTTCGATTGATTGCATTAAGGGCATTAGAAGTTTCTTCGCATATTTTCCTTGTTTGCTTGTTTGAAAGATTTCTATCCTTCTTATAACTAGCATTCATCGAATTGAAATGATGCTCATTTGCATATAGCTTGCATTTAGGAAGTTGAGCTCCAAATTTGATAGGGCTTGGAAATTGAAACCTAATTCAAGATTAACTTTAAAATATACTCAATGAACCTAAGGCAACATTGAAACCTAACGCAACATTTCTAGTGGTCTAGGCTAGATACGTGTTTAGGCATCTTAAAACCTAGTAGTTGTCACTCCCCTGTTGGCTTCAGACAGCGCTAGTATGGACTTGTGCTCCCCATACCATTGTGTATATAAAGGGAGACCCCTCTAGGTTGCAATCCTTTTATCCATAGGAAGTCGAGTCTGCCGCCTTGTGACCATGATACACCGAACACAACATTCGGGGAGACTACCTGCACGTACGTCAAGTCCTTGGTCATTTATGTTTCATTTGATCACCAAGGTGTATATGGCAGTTCACGGAAACCTGGTACACCCTCTTGCTTAGAATTCCTGAGAAGTCATTTCGATATTTTCGTGATGCTTTAAGCAAGAGAAGAGATCATTGAGCACTTGTCCTTTCATGCTCGTTTCAAATTGAAACTGACTAGAGTCATATTTTTCCTGTTTCTCGACTCTTAAAACATGAAACAGTGAATTTTGGTTTTAATGTTATAAACTTAATCACCTACGATCACACGCCCATTAAAAGTTTCGTGCTTGGCTTGATTGATTTTTTTTGGGTTCTTGTTTTGGCACCTTTGATTGGTTATCTCTTTTCCTTCCTGTTCTGATATATAGTCAAAGTGGCGGAACATCCAGTTTTGTCGTCCTCACTGCCTCCTAGTGGTAGTTCTTTTCCGGATGTTTCTTTCGAAACCCCTCAATCCAATAGGTCTGTCGAGTTCTCGCAGCCTATTCTGCCGTCTATCCAACCCCTTGCAACTCTATCTCCGGTTGACGAGCCAGTTGAATTCCATTGGCCTCATTCAAGTGCTTGGTCTAGTTTTGGGGAAGAATGTAGAACAGACCCAGATGGTAGAGCACCCTCAGTCCTCTGCCCCATCTGATTCGCAAGTTTTCATGATGAACGGTTCTGCACCCGTTTCTATTGCTACTCGATCGTAAGATTATTCTGGTTCGCATTAAGTAGCGGGAAAAGAGATCGCTAATGGTCATCCTCCTCCACCTGTTTCTGGCTCTCTTGAGATTGAAGGGCCTAGTACCGAATTCGTTGTTCGACCACCTTCTAAAGGCGTACTCCGTAAGTCTTCGTACAATCCTAACGCCCGTGTCGCTCAGCATTACAGTATTGTTGAGGATTTGGCTCAGGCGCCATCTGCGATGTCTGCGTTACAAGTACTTCAGAGTTTTCCATCACAATAGAAGGATTTTCTATCTGCGATAGGTGGGATCGATCCTGCTGACACTAGCCTTCTTGCTTTCAATTTAGAGAATTTCGTCCCGCGACTCCCACACAAAATTGCGCTCATCATTCAAGTTGGTATTAATGGTTTGAATATTCACTGGGCCGTCGTGGACGAGGGTGCATCCACCTGTGTTATGTCATCTACTTGTTGGAAATTCATTAGTTCTCCAGCTCTCACTTCGTCACATAATGCCCTTGAAGCATTTGATGGAAGAGAGTCTAAACCTCCTGGTGTTCTCACTAGTTTACCGATTACATTGGAAGGGAACACAGTCAATGTCGAGGTCGAACTCGTTGATGCTAAAATTAATTATAATCTTCTCCTCAGACGCAGTTGGACTCATGCCATGCTGTGCGTTCCGTCCACTCTCTTTCGTGTTTTGATGTTCCTGCACGAAGGAAAGATTATTACTGTTGATCAATTGTCTTTCTTCACTTCCTCTTCCGAGAGCGTAGGGCCAGGCCTTTTCAAGGATCCTGCCCTCATGGGTTTTTTCCCTCTTCCAAATACTATTCAGGTTAACATGATTTCTCGAACCGATGACCCCTGGGTTATCCCTTCTCCTGAACAGATCATTTCGTTCAGAGATTCGATGTCGTTGAGTCCGATTGAAATTGATTATTGTGAACTCATTGCTGCATCGGAAACTCTGTCCTCTGATTCTGCTACTTCCAACACGACTCTTGACATCTATTCTCAATCCCCTTGGCTTGGTGCTTTTGATTCACCAGATCCTTTGAAAGAAGTGTTTCTTTCAGATGAGGCTATCGTGGAAACCCTGTCTCTCGACGATCTGCCGTGGGATGATGGTCATCATCGTTCCTCATTTCTACCAAGCCTCGGGGCCATGTCTACCTGTCTTGAGCATTTTTCCTCTCGGTTTCCTTCTCCTTTGCTTCTCAGATGATGCCTATTGACATTTCCATTAAACCAAGAATCGTCGAAAACATCCATATTGGGGTTACTTGTTCCTTTGATGAAGTGCAAGTCTATACTAGCATTTTTCGCAAATTCTGTAATGTCTTTGCATGGTCCTACAAAGAAATGCCTGG
Organism: Pinus albicaulis; assembly: GCA_034641835.2. NCBI lineage: Eukaryota > Viridiplantae > Streptophyta > Pinopsida > Pinales > Pinaceae > Pinus > Pinus albicaulis. Next base: position 562,481,072 of record CM076583.1, on the reverse strand, counting down.
AATTGATCCTAGCATTATGGTACATGAAATTCCTACTTACCCTGGTTTGAAACCTATTTGTCAGCGTCTTTGTACGGTACATCCTAGGAAATTTGCTGCCATTAAGGCCGAAGTGGAAAATCTTCTCAAAGTTGGTTTCATTTATCCGATTCCATTAACAGAATAGGTCTCTAATATTTTTCCTGTAGACAAGAAACAGGGCACTATTCGTGTCTTTGTTGACTATCATGATATCAATCGAGCTTGTCCTAAGGATAATTATCCTACTCCCTTCATCGATCAAATCATTGATGATTGTGCCGGGAGTGAGATTTTTTCCCTTATGGATGGTTTTTCGGGTTATAATCAGATCAACGTTCTCCTGATTGATCAACACAAGACTGCCTTCATCTGTCCTTGGGGTACCTTTGCATATAAGAAGCTTCCTTTTGGTTTGAAGAATTTCGGGGCTATATTTGAGCGCGATATGTCTTATGCCTTTCATGATATTCGCCACATCGTTCAACCTTATCTGGATGATCTTCCGACTCATTTAACTAAGCGTAGGGACCATCCTGACCTTCTTCGTCAAATTTTCTTTCGTTGTGGACACTATAACATTCGGCTTAATCCACATAAGTGTGTCTTCTACGTCGATTCCGGTAGACTCTTAGGGTTTATCGTTTCCAAATACGGGATTCACTTGGATCCTCTCAAGGTTGAGGCTATTATCAATCTCCCCTCTCCTTCATCATTGCATCAGTTGCAGAGTTTACAAGGGAAAGCTAATTTTCTACGTCGTTTTATACCTAACTATGTCGAAGTAGCTAAATGATTCACACAATTGTTAAAGCAGGGCGTTCATTTTTATTGGGATGAGATCGCTCAGAAATATTTCAATGCGTTGAAAATATTGTTGGTCAATGTTCCTCTCCTCCGCCCTCCAAATTATCATCGTGATTTTTCCCTTTATTTAGTTGTCGCTTTTAGCAAGATTGCCATGGTTTTGGTACAAGACGATGATAACGGTCATGAGCATGTTATTTATTACTTGTCTCATAACCTTCTCGACCCCAAAGCGCGTTATGCCCACATCGAGAAGTTAGCATTGGCTGTTGTTCAATCCGTTCAACGTTTTCGTCATTATATTCTTTTGCGTACAGTGATGGTGATTTCTGAATGCAACCCCACGACTTACATATTGTCTTGACAATTGCTAAGGGGAAAATACTCAAAGTGGATTGTTATCCTCCAAGAGTTTGATTTGGAATTTACTGCTGCCAAGTCTAAGAAATCATTGGTCTTTGCTGATTTACTCTGTTCTCTCCCTTCCGACTCCACTCCTTCTCGTTCTAAGTAATTCATTTTAGATGATTTGATTTTATTGATTAACACCCTTGATCCTTGGTACAGTGATATCATCGTCTATCTCCATACTTCATATTTTAGATCTGAGTTGACGAAGGATTCTCGCCGACGCATCCACCATCAGTTGCAACCTTATCGTATCATGGAGATACTCTCTATCATGTTGGAGTAGATTCCATTCTCCGATGATGTTTAACTCTCGAGGAAGTTGAGAAAGCTTTGAATGATTGTCACAGTGGCGCCTGTGGCGGTCACATGTCTGGCTATGCTACTGCACAGAAGATTCTTCGTGCTGGTTATTTTTGGCCTTCTATTTTCAAAGACTGTATTGTCGCAGTTCGTAAATGCCATGATTGCTAGATTTATCAACGCAAGTTGCGTGCACCACCCATTTCTCTTCATCCTGTCATTACCGTTGGTCCCTTTGCGACGTGGGGCATCAATTTTACGACGTGTACCCCTCACTCGGCCGGGGGGGCATGCTTATATTATCATATCCATGGACTACTTCACCAAATGGGTCGAAGCAATGCCTACACTTCCTGCTGACGGTAAGACAGCTGCTCAGTTCATATTCAATCACATTATTGCTAGGTTTGGTGTCCCTCAAGCCATCGTTACCGATCATGGTTCCCATTTTCAGCATTATATGGTGGTGGAGTTGACTTCTAAGTTGGGTCTGCGTCACGACAGCTCAATGTCGTACTACCCTCAAGCCAATGGCTAGGTTGAAGCTATGAACAAAGTTATTGTCATGATGCTTCAACGTACGATTTGGATCCACAAATCAAATTGGCATCTCATGTTATTTTCGACTCTTTAGGCATATCGAACCTCAGTTAAGAACAAAACCAAGTTCACTTCTTTCCAGTTGGTTTATGGCCTGGAAGCTACTCTCCCAATTGAATGTGAAATACCTTCGCTCAAGTTGGTTTTTGAATTACTACCGAACACTTCACCAGAAGAAGAGCATCTCCTTTATTTATAAAGGTTGGATGAAACCCGCCACTTTGTGCTACTCTCATTATTGAAGCACAGAAAAAGCGAGTCAAAGCTCATTTTGATCAGTCATTTTCCCCTCGTTCTTTCGTTGAAGGAGATCACATCCTCCTGTATGACCAAGCTCATGATAAGTTGGGGGCAGGCAAATTTCAACCTATGTGGCATGGGCCTTACATCGCTAAACATGTGTTTCAAAATGGGGCCTATGAGCTAGTTGACTACGAAGGTCATCCCCTTGAACAACCCAGAAATGGGTTGTATCTCAAAAAATATTATGTGTGAGTCATTCATGCGTAATAGGTGTACATAGGCGTTGTTTTCATTTTTGTACATGTTTTTGGTTTGGTGTGCTTTCTGAGCCTTTTTCCTGCTTATTGGGTCTTTTTTATTGTGCAGATGTCTATTACCCCTTATGTCGGTTTCGCAGATGGTGCTTCCTGTAGCACCAGGAATTTGTCTTTGGCAGCCTAGGTAATTTATGATCCTGCTGGTGAGTTGATAGATCTGCAAGGTATTTGTCTAGGATGAACTACAAACAATGTCACTGAATATAGTGCTATCATTGAGCTATTAACTGAGGCGATCAACCTCGGCATACACGCATTGCTTGTAAATCTAGATTCACAGCTTGTCGTTCTGCAACTCAATAATCATTATTCAGTTAGAAATCCGCACATTTTGAGATTGTATTTACGTATTCGTTTGTTGGAAAGACATTTTGATTTGATTACCTATCAACATATTCCTAGACAAATGAATACATTAACTGATACAGTGGCTAACATTGTATTAGATAGACATTTGCATAATTTGTAAAAAAACATCATCATATGTAAAAGATCCATGTAGGGAAATAGATGTGTATATATGTGTGTGTGTGTGTGTGTGCAACCATGAGCATCATAACTTCAAAAAATATATGTATGTTTTTGTTAAATCTCGAGACATCATGTCTCTCAAATATGCAGATAAAATAAAACCTAGGAGTCTAATCAGCATGATGCTCGTGATAACATGTCACTGCCCGTACTAGCCGCCTCAGCAAGCGGTGAATTCGGTTGGGCACCCCTGCGGTATGTCTCTAGTAGGCGTGAGGAACATCGTCAAAACATGCATAATCTGGGACTCCTCGTGTGATCCTCTCCAGGTTGCGCACTATCTCATCTTCCTCAACGCCCTCGCCTTGAGGGTCGAAATTACGAGGGATTCGCCTCGCTATCGGTGACATGCTGGCAGGTTTCTCTGGGCCAACATCTGCAATTACATGGATTTAATGTCAAAACATGCATAAATAAAAAAAATCATAATAAATCATAATACTCATAAAATTTAAAAAATGAGTCTCACCCAAATCTTCATCCCAATCTTCTCCCTCCGACAGTGGGAGGTCCAGATCATCAGTGAAATCTGTACCAGAGTAGGGTCAGTCCTCCACGACAATTAGTTGTCGGCGAAGCCAATCAAAAAATTCCAGTCTCCAGGACATATGTTGACCGCCCCCTGCCTTTGGCATCAAAGCTGCCCATCGATCCATCCGTGGTTCTCTCGCTCGTGGTGTGGGGACTATAACCTCCTGTCGCTGAAAAATGGGTAATCGTTCCAAGAAGAACGATACCAGAATAGATCCATAACCAAATTGTTTCAATTTAGAATTCTTGCATTTTGTTAGTTGGTGCTTCATGTTTATTGTCACGACCTCTGCCCAGTTGTAGATGGTCGGTGCCATCTAGTCTACAGCAAGAAGAAAATGTGTCTTTGTTGTTTCGTGCGGTGCTTGTGACCCCGCAACTCGTGTGATGGTATGTAACACCACTCGTAGTGTCAAATCTGGGATAGTTTGAATGTCAACTTTCCTACTACCTGATCCCTTCCGTGCTCCTGGACATACCTTGTCTATCACCATGGTCATGTTTTCCATGTAGGGCTGGGTGCCGGTTAGGATTGGTGCTGCTCCCCTCCAATATATTCCTGCGATGATATACACGTCAGAGACATCAATCTCAAGTTCTTGATCCCGAAGGATGAACTTCTCTTGATTTTCGTCCCATATGTTGACCAGATATTGTAATAACTCTGGTTGGGCTTGAAGACATAGAGTTAGGAAGGATTTTTTCAGACCACAATTTCTGAGAGCTTCCATGACTCCCTCACTTTCCATGGCCAACTCAACTTCTTCGCTATGTTCCCGTTCTTTCCATTCAATGACCATTTCACTTCTTTCTGCCTGCAAACACATTCATATGAGTTGTATTAGTCAATTTTGAACCTTAAATTTGTGAATAATTGGGGTATTTGATCAGCATTTTGTCTAGAAATGGTTTGCACCGTTGGAACAGTCACGCCAATGGGCGCGCCCTAGTGTAAAAAATCGGGCGGTTGGTGGGGCTATGTGCCTTAAATCCGCACCAACCGTCGAGCCCTAATTTTTGCATTTAATCCCCCAAAATTAGAAATTGGAAATTGCAGATAGTAAGAAATGACTTAAAATGACGAGAGGGATCTCGGCTCTTACCTGGAGCTAACGGATTTGCAATTGGTCTATTGGATTGACCGTTATCATTGCCACAAGATTGCACAGTGAAATGGGTAACTATTGCTCCATAAGAGGTAAAAAGTGAAAAGTAATTATTTTTACCATTTTTGGCATTTTATAACTTTTTCACAACCCTTATTAGGTTTTAAGACTTGTTTTTTTATTATTTTATTATATTATTTTCGAGAAATGGGTTTTACATATGTCTCTTGTGCAGCAACAGGTTTTCATGCGACAATGATGAAGTAACGAGTTATATTTTAGACTTTTTTCAGACTCGGTAAAAACACGTAAAAAGTCCCTATTGGAGTCATCTTTCAGCTCTTTTCTGACTCTCTAAAATTAAAAAGATTGTCGAGATTCTTGACACTTTGAACTCATTAAATGGCTGCGAAATGATATCTACCCAGTATACGTTTAACCCTTTTTCGGGCTAGGATGGATTATTTATGAAAAAGGAATACCTTAGCCTTTCGCAACTAAGAGGTTCTCTCAGACACAATTTTCTACCTTTTTGGATCTGTGAGACTACCTACGAAAAGGGCCTGCTGGAGTTTTATTTTCTGCCTTCTTTTCAAACTCTCTAAACATGAAAAGATGTCGAGTTATTCCTTTGTTAGAGTTGTTAAACCCTGATGACATCGGAATTCGTCATCATGACATTATTTGAGTTCCTCCTTCCTAGGGCTCGTAAAATGTACTAGGTTGGATTTGTCCAAAGGACAAACTTACAGTGGAAGCATATGTTATCCCCTTCAAGCTTGTTTAAAAAAAAAAAATTGGGGTACTTGCCAGAAATGGTGGGGGAAAATGGAACCAAGTTTTAGTTATGTTGGCAGTATGTTGCTCTTGAACATGGTACTTGTCTGCATTTGTGTCGGGTTGGGGACATCTCATTTCATCATTTTTTTACCTCCATGGGTTTGGGTAATCTCTTTTGACCTCTCATCTGCTCTTTTCCACGTCATCGTGACTTCAAATCCTTTGATGTCAAATACTGCCAAATCCAGTGTCGTTCTGTTGATATGTTCAAGAGAAGTTTGCCTCTGCAGTTGTCAACCTTCCCCTGATCTCCTGTTGGTCCTGATCCACTTTCATCATGTTCCTCTGTCTCATGTCGATGATGTGGGAAACATTATGGCCCTCCTTCGACCAGGTCATTTCCTTTCGACTTTAGCTCATTATCCAGGAATTTGATCTAGAGACTCCCTTCTGGTACCTTGGAGCCTGGATGCCTCAATGGTAGGTTTTTCACATTCGACGCAAGGTTCACATCATTGACCTTCGATCGAGTGATTCTGCGGATGTTCGACATCATATCATTGTTCACATTTCGTAGATTTTACCTTTTGTACCTTGAGGGCCATCGTCATCATTGGTGGTTTCTCTTGCGTATGTTAATGGCTTTCATCATTGGCTGGTAATCAGATGATTTTCCTGCGTGTTTGACTTCAGCTCATATATTCACATGCTCAAAATTGTACTTGTTTAGGTCAAGATGGAGCGCAAGACCCTGGGTTTTGTCTGATAAACTCCAGGTTGCGGATTTTTGTGGATTATTATGACTTATTGCATGAATCTCTTGATTGGATGGTTGTGACCATACATGAGCCTATTTATTGATCCTTCCTGCTGGATGGTTGTGTCCATACCTCGGATCTCAGTTTCTGTATACTCTATTATGGATGGATGCACCCATGCCACATGATTCATGTATCACAGATATCAGTTGTATTTGTAATTGCAGGTCTTCCGACAGTGGTGTTTGATTCGAACGCGTTCTCATAAATCATTTCACCCCTCCCTTCCTCTCGAACTTCATGCTTTAGGGGGCATCTGTTACACAATATTTTTTCACTGTCCCTGCAATCCCCAACTCGCACATTGGAGGGTCATTTATGTGACCAATAAGTCGTGTCATGCTTTGAAAATACCATCCTTGCATCCCTTTTGATGAAATCAAAATTCTTCCTGTTGACATTTCCCTGAGCAGAGCTGTAAAAATCCCTATTTTTTCCTTGGCGCGAGTAGTCAATTACACCCTCACGTCGACAGAGAAATTTAACACTGCGCCCGCGCCAGTTGGCGCTCTGTGCCAGTTAGACATTCGCACCAAGTTGTTTATGGAATGTTTTTTAAAAATAGAGGCGGAGGTTCCATTCCAACCACCTTGGGGATGAGTCAGTGGGAGTGTTTGAACTTAAACAACCATGGACTTCTTCCTTTAGTTAGTAGTTTCCACCTCCCTTGGAACTCTCCTAAAGGTTAGGACTCCCTCCCACCTTTGTAGGGATCCCAACCTCCTCCTTTTCCTCTATAAAAGAAACTATCTATTTTAGTAGAAGCTAGCTGAACTAGGAGAATTATACATACTATAGCTAAGCTGCTAGAGAAGATATAATAAGAAGGATTATGTTGAGAGAGCTTGAGTCGAAGACTTATGAGAGAGCTTGAGTCTGAATTCCCTGACCAAAATTTGAGACGCGCTTCGCCTGAACCCCGCTGGAGGAGACCGCGACGTCAAAGCATCGGTTGTAATCTGCATTCTATTCATTTATATACATGACTACTGTTTGGTTCCACTATTGTGTTATGATGTTTATTTGATGCAGTATGTTTAGCCCTCTTTGATTGGCTAATAGTTATGAGTGAAACTATTATGTCGTAAGTTGTTCTTGTTCTTTGTCCTATGTGCAGGTATTTGAGCATAACAATGAATGGATTGTGATTTGCCAAGGTAGGAGCGAGAGGCCAATACTCTTTCTGCAACAACGACAGCGTTGGATTCAAGGTAGGTCAATCTACCATGTTTTTTGTTCATTCATTAACTAGGAAGCAACACTTTAGCATGTCCTTTTGTTACAAGACCCACCCTAGGGCTAGAGGGATCGTCTCTATCCGCAGAGAGGATTTACCTTCATAACACTCATCTCTGAACCTTATTTTTTCAGAAAAAACAAAGTCATTTTATTGATAAATAAACTTGCTAAAGGTGAAAGTGATGCTTTTTGAAGAGGGTAAAAGACATTTTGAACCAAGTTTGCATGATCATACTTCATCATATCAATTTGTAGACCTACATGTGAAATTTGGAATAAAAAGGGAGAATTTTGAATTTTCTCCATAATCAGGTAGTTTTGTAGCGAGTTCCAGGCTTAAAGGCCAAAAAACGCTACGAAATTACTGAATAATTCTTTTTGTCTTTAAATTCAGTTTTATGGAGAACTAAGGAGGGAGTTTGCTAGTATTTAGATATTTTGACCTGAAAAATACTTTTGGGCCAGCAGAGGTGGCAGAAGGAAAGGTTAAAACACATAAATAAGCTCGCTACTAAACTTCTCTACGAAACTACCTAAAGATGCTATATTTTGCAGTAAGGTGTTTTTGAAGGTTCGAAAGGCATATGGAAGACCAGAAAGCCACATGGAGGTATCCAAACAGATAATGGGACATATCAACAAGTATTCATCACTTGGCATTTGTGCCATTCATATAAAACAACATAAAGACAAAATTATAGTTAATGTTGATCCTTTCCTAGAAAATAGGATAGTTGTTGCTAAATTCTTGGAAAGTACATTTATGTCTTATGTCATGGAGAATGCCATTCGAGCATCTGATCTCTATCTAAGAAATGGTCCCACTATTTCAGATAAGTGAGTGTAATAAATGAAAGGTAGAGTCCTATTAGGTTTGTAAGCCTTAAGTAATTAGGTGTCTTTTTTAGTTCAAAGAACGTAGTTTATGGTTAAGATAGGTGTCAAAGTTGATGGTTCGATGGTCTAGCCAACTGGGTAGATCCTATGTAATGGAAAAAAGACTATTTATAGACAGAATATCGAATAATAAAGGGTTGGAGAATATTGTACTAAACTGCTACTCTGTAATAGTTTTTTCAGTTTCAGTAATATACAGTGATATTTGCTTCTTTACCTGAGATTCGAAGGAGGTGTTCAATTTGTTATATGTTCTATATCTTTCATGTTTAAATATTTTCAGTTATTTTGATGTCTAATCACTCAGAACTTGTGGTAACATGCTCTGACTTCCTTTAGAGGTTAAATTATTGTTTTCTTCCTGTGTTGTGTGTGTGTACCATCTTTTCATTGAAACCTCCATTTGCCTCATTTTCCATAAGAAGAAATATTTTCATTGAGTTTACTGATGTTGACCCCATAGCCCAATGGTAGCAAGTATTTACATTTTCAACCCGCAATCAATCATAATCAATAGTTATAGAGTTAGCCATCTAATTGAGTTTTCACTGAGAATCATAAGTTATCTCGAGAGAGCCCTCTCAGACTGAAGAGGCTAATCTTCAGTTCAAAGTTGGTTGAAATAGTTACTCTAAGTTTTCTGGTGGAGCAACCCATCAGTACCAATTTAGAGATAACATTTTGGCGTCGTTTCCGAGGGCCGAAGGTGTAAATTTTCCCTAGAAAGAATGACAAAGTTTCAGTTCTAAGGTCTGAGAGCAGCAAACACTTAGGCACATATTGGCTTTATTTATGCTCTAGCGACTCCACACATCAAATAATCAATTGGAAGGTGAATCCACTGCTTGAAGATCAATAGCTTGATGAAGTTCCAAGATGAGTTCCATTGCAAGAATAAATTCCATGTATGCCCCAATGAATCAGTCTCACATCCCTTTTTTTCCAAATGCTATGCCAAAAGTTGATTGGTTAACTGCTCTTCCAATATTTAAAGATGAAAAGAAAGACAATGTTGCTCTTCACTTGGTTAGATTCCATATGCATGTACGCAGACTTAAGGTTCAGTTCCCTGAGGATTGTCTCATGAAGATGTTTATGGTCACTTTAGAGGGAAAAGCATTGTATTTGTACGAAATCCTGCCAAATGGTTCATTATATTCTCTTGCTGATTTCCATGTTGCATTTTATGAGATGTATAAAGAATGTCATTCTTCCTTATTGCTGGTCAAAGACTGGTTTAAAAATTGTGTGAGTTTTATTGAATATTTGGAGAATTCTTATGGAGATGATGAGTTCATGGATGAGGAAATTTTAGAGGCCCTTCATAACAATCCCTTTCATCACCAAGAAGAAAGGGTAGTCTCTCTCTTGGATGAAAATGAAACCCAAGAGGATTTTATTTATGAAAATCATGTTACATCCTCCGAGTTTGATGAACATTTGCAGCAAACTTGTCAGTCTTTTGATCATCAGGAATATGAGAATCATTTCCAACAGTAGGAGGAAATACTGGAAGATAATTGCTATAATCCTCAGGTAAAGGAAGAAATTTATTCTTCATGCATCATTCCTTGCATCAGCTTACAACAAATGAAGAAATTTTTGAAAAGAAAATTTTAGACAATTAGATGAGTATGCTTGCTGAATCATATGAAGAATTACCTCTAGAAATTCCTGTGGTACATGCTAAGGCAGTTCCTTTTGAAAGTGTCCAAGAATACTCCAAGTTTTTCTTTCTCCCAAATGAAAATAATGATCAGCAGATTTTTTCTTTTTTTATTCGACAAAGATCAAAACACTTATAAAGAAAAATCTGAACAAGGAACACCATCAAAGGATCATATTTACTCACATTTTCTTGTTGATCATCAAGAATTATTCATACATACTCTCAAATATCCTTTCGCAGCTCTGCTGGAATCTTCTATAGGAATGAATTTCAATATGATTTTCAGTTATGTGGACAAATTCAGATGGTGGAACAAGTTGTCATCTCTCAGGAATGGTTTTATGATCAGAGAAGTGAAATATCTGTTCCAATCCAGTACTCAACTTCTTGATTGGATTCATTAGAAGTGTAAGATCACTTGATTCAGTTTTTATGGTGAAAAAATAGAGTAGGATCATTTGTATATAAATAAGTGTGAAGATCAAGCATTTTGTTAGTTTCAGTTTTAAATTTAACATGTGTACTTTCAGTTCTTTAGCAGCTATTGGTTTTTCAATGCCAAGGTTACAGGTCATAGCAAGTTGCAAGTTTTCATTTTGAAGATGGGAGCAGCCCAATGGAGGTGGCACTGGAACCACTACTTCTCTTTTGCACCACAGGGGCACACCATCCCCATTGGAGCCACTGTTATCACTCTCAAATATTCAATTTTTTTTATAGGGTCATCATAAGCTTCACCTTATCTCATTAGTTTAGATCATTCATTTGATGAGAAATTCACTTAATCATGTTTATTATAGGTCATAAACACTTCATTAGTCTTGTCATTAGGGTCATATCCACAATAATCTCATCTAGTTGTCATTCCCATGCCTAATTACCACAAAACATTCCACCTGTCAGTTTGTAATAGTTTCGTAGCAAATTACAAGGAAAATCAGCAGATTTTGCTACGAAACTGCCTAACAGTTCCGTAGCGAATCTGTCAGCAGTTAAAAGGTTTTCACTACGAAATTGAGTTTTTTGTAGAAAGTGTCAGAGTAGTGTGAGGTGTCAAATTTTAATAAGACAAGTAAAGGGTGAGGTCTTTTGAGTTCTTTATGATGATTTTCAAACATGCATAGCCGTATATGCTACCATTATTGTCTTTTATGGTCACATGTGTCATCATCAAACCCTGAGTTGTCAAATTACCTTTTAAAACCTTACCCAAGATGCTCTTTGTCAATATTCAATCCTTGCATGTGAGGTATCCCATTGTCGATATTTGAGAGCTGCTTCACCACACAAAGCAGGTTGTTGTTCGAATTTGTTATGTAGGTGTCTTCAACAAGCGAGGTAGCAAAGAGTATAAAGCAGCATGGCATTGAAAAAGAAAACAAATAAGGGTGGTCATTGTGTAAGGTATGAGCCCGTGGATTTGAAGCTGCTGAATGAAGATCCCACTGCTATGGAGGCTTTCAGGAAGATGAGTTGTCTACAGTTCTGCCAGAAATTGCAAGGTTTCCATGCACATGTTTCCAAAGACTTTGTCACCAATTTTACAGGGACAACATCTAAAGTTGGGATTTTGAATTTCACAGTGTCACCAAACATCATCTCCCAAGCTACAGAAATTCCTAGAAGTGGTGAAGAATGGTTCAAAGGCACAAAGTTTAGAATGCGGGGTTGTGAAGAGTTTCTCAAGCAGGAGCACAGAGGATTTGATATGACCAATGGCATCCCCAGGAGTTATATGAAAGACAATTATGCAAAGTTTCTACTGGTGATCCAAAAATACTTCACCTGCGAAGGGAGATTCCACATGGATTACTCTTACCATATTAGACTCCTTCTGCATTTTGTTGGTAAGAAACCTCTTGACCTACCTTTCTTTTTATAAAGGAGTTTGGGAAAGATGTTAGATAGAGTTCAGGTCAAGTCAGAAGGTAATGAGACATCGGTATTTCACCATGGTCTGAGAAAACTGTTAGTGCTGGAAGAGTTGAAAAGGTTAAATAGAGATTGGACCTCTTTTCTGTTTATGAGTGGGTATGAAGTAGATGTGTAACTCTAAAGAAAGTTTCAAAACCTAAAACTAATACATCTCCAGCTTCAATATAAGAGATTGAGGAAGAAAGAAGATAAACTCTTGTAGAACCAATGGACAATGAAGAAGAACCTTTGCAAGAAACTGATATCCCTCAGCCAACACCTGCAAAACAGAAGATTAGCAAACAAAGTAGTAAGAGAATAACAAGGAGTCAAACATTGGCCAAAGGAAATCTGGAAGACATTCTACATGCAATAGATATTGAGGAGTCCCTAATAGTGCAAGCATAAGACGTTGAAGGTGATGGAAGAAAATTGAAGAAAGATAAGTCTGTTAAGAAATTGGATTTTGCAGGAGAGGATGTTGGCTTCATATTTCAGCCAAGGAAACCAATGACCAGGTTTGAAAAGAAGGCCATGGAGAGAAAAAGGGCAGAGAAAGTCAATGAAGGTATGCATCAAGAAAACATCATAGATTTATCCCCGACAGCAGAAGAAGTTGTCACTGTGCAGAGAAAGGGAAAGGAGAAGATGGTTGGAAAATCATAAACAGAACTCCTCACAGAACAACTAGGACAAGCAAGGGAAGAAATACTTGAGTTGAAGTTGGAAGCAGAGAAGTACATGTCTGAAAAGGTTGAGTTTGATCAGATGATGAAAAAATGGGACAGTCAACTCTCAAATGTTTCAGAATCTATGAGTAATGCCAAAAGACTACTGAAAATGACCTAGCCTCTAAGAATTATAGCCAAACATACCAAGGATGAACCTGGACCTGCAAGCTGAAAACAGATCATTAAAAAATCAAGTGGAAGACCTTCAGGAACAAATGGACATGATTCAAGATGAGCTGGAGAAGAAATGACTGAAAATGAAAGTGATTGAAGAACTTGAAGGTCAACCTATTGTTAATGAAGATGAAACTCCCAAAGACTGAAGATTTGAGTTGAGACACTTTTGCTAAGGTTTATAACTTGCAAGGGACATAAATTTTGGTTTAGAAGATCAAATTTTGAAGAAAATTACAAAATCTGCAAATTATGCCTTATTAAGCAGTTTCGTAACAAGCTCCAGGCTTGAAGGTCGAAAAACGCTATGAAATTTCTGAAGATTCCTTTTAGCCTTTAAAAACAGTTTTATGAAGAATTAAGGAGGGAGTTTGACTATATTTAGATATTTTTACCTAATAAATTTTTTTCACCAACAGAGGTGGCAGAAGGATGGATGAAAAGACAGAAACTAGTTCGCTACTAAACTATGCTAAAAAACTGCCTAAAATGCTCTATTTTGCAGCGAGGGGTTTTTCAAAGATTTTGGAAGGTTCAAAGGGCATATGGAAGATAAGCCAGCCACGTGGAGACATCCAAACAAATGAGGATGCATCTCAGCAAATGTTCATCACTCGACATGTGTACCTTTTGTACAAAACAACATGAAGACAAAATTGTAGTTGTTATTGATTCTTTCATAGAAAATAAGACAGTTGTTACTAAATTCTTGGAAAGTGTATTTATGTCTTATGTCATGGAGAATGTCATTCGAGCACCTGATCCTTATCTATGTAATGATCCCCCTATTAGAGAAGTGGAGGAAATAAATGTAAGTAGAGTCCCATTAGGAGAGAAACTCTTAAAGTGAATAGGTGTATTTTTATGTTCCAGAAATAGGGTTGTTAGTTATGCTTAGCTGTCACAGTTAAGGTTCGATGACCCAGCATCCTAAGCAATGTAAAAAGAGTCTATTTATAGACATAAGATCGAATATCAAAGGGTTTGAAAATGCTATTTGACACTACCACTATTGTAAATTTGTATCATCCGTAATATAGATTGTTATACAACATTTTGTGACTGTCCTTGCAATCCCTGTCCCGCACATTGGAGGATCATTTATGTGACTAATACAAAGTGTCATGCCTTGAAAAGACCATCATTGCATCCCTTTCCATGAGGAAAACATTCCTTCTGTTGACAATTCCTTGAGCAAACCATCAGAAACACATGTTTTTGCCTTGGCGCTAGTAGACTATTATGCCCTCGAGCCAATGAGGAAGATTAACACTAGGCCCCACGCCCATTGGTGCTCTATCCCAGTGAGCTACCCGCGCCAACCTGCTTATGGAATGTTTTTTAAATATAGAGGCTAATTTTCCATCATAACAACTTCATGGGCGAGTCATATGGAGTGGTTCGACTGAATAACCACGACCTCCCTCCTTTGCCCTCTTGTTTCCACCTTTTGGGGAAACCTCCCAGGGGATAAGGCCTCCCTTCCACCATTGTAGGGATCCCAACCTCCTCCTTTCCCTCTATAAATAAATCCATCTTCCATTGATGAGCTAGCTGAACATATTATATATGAAACACTGAAGATAATTCCTGAACTTTTCACTAGGAAGATAGAATGGAAGAGACCTTTGTCGAGAGAGCTTAGGCTTGTGTCCTCACCCCGTCCGAATTCCCCAATGATCCTTCGAGACGCGCTTCGACTGAACCCCGTTGAAGGAGGCTGCGACATCAAGGCTCTAGTTGTAACTCTTTCTTCTATTTATACGACTATTGTCTGGTTCCCATCTTGCGTTAATGTGTTTTATTTGATGCAATATGCTTAACCCTCCTTGAATGGTTAGTTGATTATGAATGAAATCATTGTTTTGTATGTTGCTCTTGTTTGTTGATCTTCGTGTAGGTATCCTAGAATTGTTGCAGAAGGATTGTGACCCGTCAAGACACAGATCAAGAGGCCACCACCACTACAACGTCGACAACATTGAACTCTAGGTAGGTCTATCTACCCTGTCCTTTTCATTCATTAATTAGGAACCTACACTTTAGCTTATCCCTTTGTTGTTAGACCCACTCTAGGGCTATAGGGATCATCTTTGGTCGCAGAGAGGATTTACCTTCCCAAAAAATTGGTGACTCCACTAGGCATCAGTGTGAATTTGTCGTTTCGTTGCCTTTCAGGAGTTTGTCTTGTTAAGTCGACTTCGGTCGTTTGCTTGCTTGCCTGTATTTTTTGGATTGTTTGATTGTCTGGAATCCTCTTGTTCAACTCCAGAGTGTCAAGATTTACCTCTGCTCACTGGTTCCTTCCTCCTCCCATAGTCATCTGACTTGGTGCAATTTTCTCTTGAACAGTTGTGCCAATTGGCGCAGGTTGCTTTTGTTACAGTAGCGCCAACCCCTTTTTGGCGTGGATTACCGCTTCACAGTCGCTCTGAATCCTGTATGATTTGGTTTGACCCTTTTGTTGAGTTTTTTGTCAGTTGTACTTAACTTTGGCTTGTTTCTTGATTTTCAATTGGTCTTTTTGGAGTTTTTTTTACTGCTTTAGGTTTTCTCTTCTTAGTTGTTTGTCTATTCTCTTATCGGTGCAGTTCGTAGCCCTAGGGTTCTAGGTGTCTTTCGCTCACTGAGCCTTATGATTGAAGTTCGAGTCTTTTTGTTTCCTGTCAGTTCGATTCCCTGATCAGTTTCTTGAGTCTTTCTTGATCCTTTGAGTTTTTGGTTTGTTGAACGATTACTTTTGTGTTTCTTTGACTCTCCATCTCTTTGTTTTCGAGCATAGATCACATTGCTCATTTGGGTCATTTTTAAATATTTCACTTTGATTGAAAGAGTGCATCATTGGTTTCAGTACGTCTTTATGTCTGTATTGCTTTCGAATTGTTCGTTTTGAGATCTCTACATTCCTAGTGCTCTAAACTAGTGTTTGATTTGATTTTTGATGTAATTAGTGCATTGTGTGCTTCATTCATTAAAAAAGAAAAAAATTTGCATCCTTTCGTTTGCATCGAGAATGAAAAGTTATTTTACATAACTAGCGCTTGCATCTAGGAAAGAGTTTTTCATTTCTCGTTTTGATTGTATTAGATGCATTAGGAGACTTCTTTGTATGATTTCATTGTTTACTTCTTTCTAAAAGATCTTTATCCTTCTCTTAGTTAGCATTCATCGAACGAAAAATGGTGTTCTATTGCATGTAGCTTGCATTTAGGAAATTTGAGATCAAATTCGATAGGGCCTTGAAACTAAAACATTAATTCAAGATCAACTGTAAAATTTATTCAATTAACCTAAGGAAGCATTGGAACCTAACGCAAATTTTTTTAGAGGTCTAGGCTAGTGATGTGTTCTGGCGTCGTTAAACCTAGTAGATGTCATTCGCCATCTAGCCTTAGACAACACTAGCACGGACTTGTGCTCCACGTACTGTCGCGTATATAAAAGGAGACCCTCATAGGTTCAAATCCTTTATCCATAGGAAGCTGAGTCTGCTGCCCTGTAACTGTGATACACCGAACACAACATTTGGGGAGACTACCTGCACGTATGTTAAGTCCTTGGTCATTTCTCTTTCATTTGATCACCAAGGTGTATATGGAAGTTCACGGAAAATTGGTACACCCTCTTGCTTAAATTACCTGAGTAGTCATTTCGATCTTTTCGTGACTCTTTAAAAAGAGGAGAGATCATCAAGCACTTGTCCTTTCTTGTTCGTTTAAAATTGAAAGTGACTAGAGTCATATTTTGTCTGTTTCTCGACTCTTAAAACATGAAACAACAAAGTTTTGTTCCAGTGTCGTAAAATTAATTACCCACGATCAAATGCCCATTTAAAGTTCTTTACTTGGCTTGTTTTTGTCATTCCTTAGAGTTTGGTCTTGAAGCCTTGAATTGGCTATCTCATTTTCCTTCCTGTGTTGAAATATTGTCACAGTGGCGGAACCACCAGTTTCATCTTCTTCTTCACTGCCTCCTAGTGGTAGTTCTTTTCCTGGCGTTTCTTTCGAAACCCCTCAGTCCACTAGGTCTGTCGAGCTTGGGCAGCCTATTCTCTCGAGTGTTCAACCTCTCGCTACCCGATCTCCTCCTGACGAGTCAGTTGGGTTCAATTGGCCTCCTCAGGGTGCTTGGTCTAGTTTTGGAGTGAGGAACAATTCCCTCCTCTTACTTCAAGATCACCTTTTATAGTTGTTGTTGTACCTCCTAGTCCTCGTCATCTTTTCTAAGATCTTACAATTTCGTCAGACATGGATTCTTCGAGTCCTGTCAATAGTGAATAAATGTCTGTGTCTACAGGGGAATATCAGCTTTTCCCTGAAGATATCCCGCGTGTCTCTAATCAATCTTCTCCTCCATTGGTGTCACTTCCACCCGGTTATCGAACTTTGAGTCAAATTGTTTCTAGTGTTGCATCCATAGCACATTCTAGTACTTCGAATCCTCCAAGGAGTTCGGTCCTTCCTTCATTAGGATTGTCACCTTCGACACCTAGTTTGTCAGTCGTTGTTACATCTGTCCCAGTCCAACCTACCGGTTGGTACACATCAGTCGTCAGGATCTTTTCACACTCGCAGGTCTATCTTTCTTAATCCCACGTGGCTTGTCAATCCCAGCCTGGGTAAATCACAACCCTGCGCCACGGAGGCTACGCCTACTTCTAGTGTGGCTATGACTTCATCTGCTATTCCTGGCAGCCTTAATTTTGAAGAGTATCTGTTGGTTGTTCAGCAGCATAACTCTCAGGGTTCTCAGCATCCCCAGGCTCCTATCAATCCTTCGAATCACTATGATGTCTACAGTAACACCGTCTATTTGCCTCCTATTGATCCAAATCAGGTTGTTTATCTGCCTTCGGCTGATCCTTATCGGACCATCCCTCATCGAGTGCCAGTAATACAAGGAAAACCCTTTGGTCTACAAGGAAAACCCTTATAGGGACAACCTTTGATTTGGAAAGGACAACCTTTTGGTCCACAAGGACAACCCTTATAGGGTCAACCTTCGGTCCAGCAACCCTACGGTCCTTCCGGTCAACCTCAATATCAATATCAATAAGGAGCATCTTATGTTCTTGGGGGGGGGAATGTATCCACCACAGGGACAACCTTTTGTGCAACAGCAGCAGCCTTACGTCCAGCAAGGCCAAAAATTTGTACAACAAGGACAACCCTACGGTCCTACTCCGGTTCAACTTGGTTATCAGGGACAACCTGGTCCACCGCAACCATTGGGCCAACCTCTTCCACAAGGGCAACCCGGTGGCCCTCAGTATCCAGGCCAACCTACTCAGCAGGGACAGCCTGCCCAGCCTCAACAGCCGATTCAACCTGCCCAGCATCCGGTTCAACCCGTTCAACCAGCTCAGTATCCCATTCAACCTGCTCAGCAGGGTCCACCTGCTCAACCTTAAGGTGCTACTTACCCTCCTCAAGGTCAATATCAGGTGGTATATAGTGCGCCCCAAGGTTTTACCTATTACCCTCAAAATCAATCCCAGATGGTGTATAATCCACCTCAAGGAAATGCTTACATTTCGCAGCAGAATCCACATGTTGCTCAGCAAGGACCTCAATGGTATGTTCAAAATCAATATCCTGGTCCTCAACCCCAGTATGGGCAGAACTATCATGCTTATAACCCCTATGGTTAGAATCCTCCGGGACAAAACATATGGGGGCAGAATTTCTCCCAGATTGGGTGGAATGTTAACATAGGTCCTTATCAAAGGCCTCCAATGCCTTTTAATCCTCAATTATCATTTCTTGCTACGTTGGAACTTCCAGATGTGTCAAAGTTAACGAACGATCCAATTCTTCATAAACCGTATTGGCCTCTAGTTCCAACTAAGATTCATGGTGATTGTCCTAAGTTTGAGGGAAAGTCCGGAGAAGACCCCCAAGCGCATGTTCTGACATACCACTTGTGGTGTTCCTCTAACTCTTGGGTTGACGATTCCATCTGACTATGTATTTTCCAACAGATTTTTACTGGTGCCGCTACAAAGTGGTACATTGAATTATCTCGTGGCATTTTTCAAGATTTCAACTCTTTAGCCATGGCGTTTCTTACCCATTTTCAGTTACCAGTTCGCTATGAGACTGGGACACACCTCCTCACATCCTTGAAACAAGACCAAGCTACTCATATCTCGGATCATATTCATGAATGGAGGTGTCGTCGTCGCTTGATCAAGTTTGACATTCCTGATCAGCTTCTAACTGATTGGTTCACTACCTCGTTTGTCAATCAAATCGCTAAAGACATAGCTATGGGGGCATGTGTAACCGAAGAACAGGCCATTTCTCATGCCCAGTACCTCAATCTCGTGTACTCTCAGTCTGGCACGTTGTATGATATCTTGCCTGATGTTCATCGACCTAGAACTTCCAAAGCACCGACGACACCATTCGTCGACGGTATCATCGGTTCCGTGTCTCGGACTTTTCGGAATTTCTTCTCCTTCAAATCCTTGGAAGCAAAAAGCTAATCCTTCCAATGATACTGCTTCTCAGTCTACCTCGAATCCTGGTAAAACCGCAGAAGTCAATGTCGTTCAGGCCAATCCAGCAGATAAGACTTACAAGGGAAAAAAGAAGGGTAAAGGTAAGGCCAAAGTCGATACCCCGAAACTAGATTCGTCTAAACCTCGTGCTGATGATGGTTCACAGCGTAAGCCGAAGTACCCCTGTTTGATTTGTGATGAAGAGCACTACACCAAGGACTATCCTCGACAGGCCGAAGTAAGTAGACTACTCAAAGGAACCCAGGGAACTACGGCTGTTCTCAAGGAGCCTTTTCCATCACAACAGACCCAGATGGTAGAGAAACCTCAGCCCTTTGCCCCATTTGGATCTCAGGTTTTCACGATGAACGGTTATGCACCCGTTTCTATCGCTACTCAGTCAAAAGATTATACCGGATCGCGTCAGGCAACAGGGAAAGAGATCGTTGATGGTCTTCCTCCTCCACCTGATTCTGGCCCTCTTCAGATTGAAAGGTCCAGTACTAAGCTCATTGTACGGCCACCTTCCAAAGGTGTACTCTGTAAGTCTTCTTACAATCCCAACACTCGTGTTGCCCAACATTACAGTATTGTTGAGGATCTGGCACAGGCGCCATCTGCAATGTCTGCATTAGAAGTACTTCAGATTTGTGTATCTCAACGGAAGGCTTTGTTATCTACGATCGACAAGGTTGATCCTGTTGATACTAGCCTTCTCGCTTTCGACTTGGAGAATTTCATCCCACGACTCCCGCACCAAATTGCGTTCATTATACAAGTTGGTATTAATGGTCTGAATATCCATCGGGCGGTTGTGGACGAAGGTGCGTCTACGTGCGTCATGTCATCTGCTTGCTAGAAAGCCATTGGTTCTCCGGCTCTGAATTCATCACCAAATGCCCTTGAATAATTTGATGGAAGAGAATCAAAACCTCTTGGTGTTCTCGATAGTTTACCGATCACATTAGAAGGGAAGACAGTCAATGTTGAGGTTGAAGTAGTTGACGCCAAGCTCAATTACAATCTTCTCCTCGGTCGCAATTGGACTCATGCCATGCTTTGTGTTCCATCCACTCTCTATCATGTTTTGAAATTCCTTCACGAAGGAAAAATTGTTACTATCGATCAATTGTCATTCTTCACTTCTTCTTCTGAGAACAATGTTTTGTATGTGGATCAGATTCCTACTCCCTACGAGAGCGTAGGGCCGGGTCTCTTCAAAGATCCTGCCCTCATGGGTATTTTTCCTCTTCCTCCACCCCATAATGTTCAGATTAATATGATCTTTCGGTCTGACGACCCATGGATCATCCCTTCTCTTGAACAGATCGATTCTTTCAGAGATTCGATGTCGTTAAGTCCAATCGAGATAGACTATTTTGAACTTATTTCAGCTTCAGAACCTCCGCCTTCTGATAATTCTCCTTTGAGCATGTCTCTTGACACTTATTCTCAATTTTCTTGGCTCGGAGATTCAGATTCGCCCGATCCCTTGAAAGAGATATTTCCCTCCGATGAAGCCATCATGGAAACTATGTCTCTCGAGGATCTTCCGTGGCATGATAGTCATCAACGTTCCTCATTCTTGCCTGGTCTCGGTGCCATGTCTACGTGTCTTGAGAGGTTTGCATCTCAGGTTCCTTCTCCTCCGCTTCAAACACCTATTTTGACACATGATTTTTTTACGGAGGGTAACTCGAGTAACATCACGCAAACGATGCCTATCGACATTTCCGTGAAACCGGGAATTGTCAATAACATCCATATCGGGGTCACTTGTTCTTCAGATGAAGTTCAGGTTTATACTAGCCTTTTCTGCAAGTTTCGCAACGTCTTTGCATGGTCCTACGAAGAGATGCTCGACGTTTATCCTAGTATAGTGGTGCATGAGATTCCTACCTACCCTGATTCGAAGCCTATTCGTTAATGTCTTCAATCTGTGCACCCTAGAAAGGTTGCCGCCATTAAGGGTGACGTTGAAAACCTTCTCAACGCTGGTTTATCTATCTGATTCCATTGACATAATGGGTGTCCAACATTGTCCCTGTAGATAAGAAACGAGGTACCATTCGGGTATGTGTTGATTATCGTTACATAAATCGGGCCTATCCTAAGGATAATTATCCTACTCCATTTATCGATCAAATAATTGATGACTACGCTGGGAGTGAGATCTTGTCCCTCATGGACAGCTTTCCTGGCTATAACCAGATTAACATCCTCTCGACCGATCAACATAAGACTGCATTCATCTGTCCTCGGGGTACTTTCGCGTACAAGAAGCTCCCTTTTGGCTTGAAGAATGTTGGGGTCACATTTCAGCGGGCGATGTCATATGCTTTTCACGATATTAAGCACATCATTCAACCTTATCTGGATGAACTTTCGGCTCATTCAGCCAAACATAAGGACCACCCCAACCATCTTCATCAAATATTTCTTCGTTGTCGATGCCATAACATCTGGTTAAATCCGCATAAGTGTGTCTTCTGCATCGATTCCGGTAGACTCTTGGGATTTATCATTCCAAAGACGGGATTCACCTCGATCCATTCAAAGTTGAGGCCATCATCAGTCTCCCCTCTCCATCCTCATTGCATCGGTTGCAGAGTCTACAGGGGAAGCCTAATTTTTTATGTCGTTTTATACCTAACTATGTCGAAGTGGCTCAAGGATTCACGTGATTACTAAAGCAGGGTGTCCCGTTCCTTTGGGATGAGATTGCCCAGAAGTCTTTTGATGCTTTGAAGACGTTGCTTGTCAATGCTCCTCTGTTGCGTCCTCCAAACTATCATCGTGATTTTTCCCTCTATTTAACCGCTACTTTCAGCATGATTGCAATGGTTTTGGTGCAAGACGATGATGACGGTGACGAGCATGTTTTTTTCTACCTCTCTCGTAACCTTCTCGATGCCGAAAAGCGCCATGCTCATGTCAAGAAGTTAGCATTGGCTGCAGTTCAAGCATTTCATCGTTTTCTTCATTACATTTTGTTGCGTACTATGATTGTGATTTTTGACTGCAACCCTATGACTTATATATTGTCTCGACAATTGTTGGGGGACAAGTACTCGAAGTGGATTTTCATCCTCCAAGAGTTCAATTTGGAGTTTACTACTGCCAAGTCAAAGAAATTGCTAGTCTTTGCTGATCTGATCTGCTCCCTCCCCTCTAACTTCGCTCCGTATGGTATTGAGGAATGCATTCTAGACAATTCTCTTTTTTTGATTAGCACACTCGATCCTTGGTGCGGTGATATCATCGTATATCTTCAAACTTCTACTTTTAGATCTGAGTTGACGAAGGATGCTCACCGATGCATCCAGCATCAATCACAACCTTATCATATAGTCGGAGATACACTCTACCGCATCGGAGTAGATTCCATTCTCCATCGGTGTTTGACTCTCGAGGAGGCTGAGAAAGCCCTGAATGATTGTCACAGTGGCGACTATGGTGGTCACATGTATGGTTATGTCACTGCACATAATATTCTTCGTGTTGGGTATTTCTGGCCCTCCATCTTCAAGGATTGCATTGTTGCTATTCGAAAAATGTCATGATTTCCAGATCTATCAGCGGAAGATGCGCACACCGCCTGCACATCTCCACCCTGTCGTTATCGTTGGTCCCTTTGCGAAGTGGGGCATCGATTTTATGATGTGTAACCCTCACTCGACCGGGGGGCATGCTTATATCATCGTAGTCGTTGACTACTTCACCAAATGCGCTGAAGCAATGTTTACACTTGCTGTTGACAGTAAGGCAACAGCTCAGTTCATATTCAATCACATCATTTCTAGGTTTGGTGTCCCTCAAGCATGATTACCGATAATGGTTCCTATTTTCGGAATTATATGGTGGCGAAGTTGACTTCCAGGTTGGGCTTGCGTCACGACAGCTCAACGTCGTACTATCCTCAGGCCAATGGCCAAGTTGAAGCTGTGAAAAAAGTTATTGTCACCATTCTTCAACTACGATTGGGATGCATAAATCTAACTGGCATCTCATGTTATTTTCGGCTCTTTGGGCATACCAAACCTCAGTTAAGGATGCGACCGGATTCACTCCATTTCAGCTTGTTTACAGTCTGGAAGCTACCCTTCCGATTGAGTGTGAAATACCTTCGCTCAAGTTGGTTGTTGAATTGTTGCCGAACACTTTGCTAGAAGAAAAACGTCTTCTCTACTTAGAAAGGCCAGATGAAACTCGTCGCTTTGCTGCTTTGGTCATCGAGGCACAAAATAAGCGGTTCAAAGCTCATTTTGACTAGTCGGTTTCCCCTCGCTCCTTCGTAGAAGGAGACCTCATCCTCCTGTATGATCAAGCTCATGATAGGCTGGGGGCAGGAAAAATTACAACCCATGTGACATGGGCCCTACATTGTCAAAAAATATTATGCATGAGTCACTCGTGCATGTTTTGTGTACATAGGTGTTCTTTTCATTTTTGTACTTTTTTGGCTTGGTATGCTTTGTGAGTGTTTTCCTGCTTATTGGGTCGTTTCTTATTGTGCAGATGTCTATTACCCCCTATGTCGATTTCGCGGATGGTGCTTCCCGTAGTACTCGGAACTTGTCTTCGGCAGCCTGGGTGATTTATGATCCTGTTGGTGAGTTGGTAGATCTACAAGGTATTTGTCTAGGACGAACTACGAACAATGTCACTAAGTATAGTGTTGTCATTGAACTATTAACTGAGGCGATTACCCTCGGTATTCGTGCATTGGTTGTAAATCTGGACTCACAACTTGTTGTTCTTCAACTTAATGGACATTATTCAGTTAGAAACCCTCAGATTTAGAAACCCTCGCATTTTAAGGTTGTATATAGTGACTCCTTGTTCGTTTGCCGAAAGAAATTTTTATTATATTACATATCAACATATCTTTAGAAGTAATTTGAATGCATTAATTGATACAATGGCTAACATTGTATTATATAAACATTTGCATAATTTGTAAAATCATCATCACGTGAAAAATATCCATATATATATATATATATATATATATATATATATATATATATATATATATATATATAAATGTATATATATATATATCGCGTGTTTGCATCAGTGTGCATCATACATTCAAAAAAAAATATGTGTGTTTTTGTTACATCCTGAGACATCATGTCTCTCAAAAATATGCAGAAATTAACCTTAGGTGTCTAATCGGCGTGATGCTCATGATAACATGTCACTACCCGTAAAATCCGCCTCAGCGAGCGGTGAATTTGGTTTGACACCCCTACAGTGTGTCTCTGGTATGCACGAGGAACATCGTCAAATCACGCATAGTTCGGGACCCCACGAGAGATTCCCTCCAGGTTGCGCACAATTCCCTCCTCCTCACCTCCCTCACCATGAGGGGCAATATCAAAGTCACGAGGGACTCGCCTCGCTATTAGAGGCATGCCTACGAGTCTTTCTGGTCCAATATCTACATAACACATGGATTTAATGTCAGGACATACATAACAAAAAAAAAATCATAATACTCATGAAAATTAAAAATGAGTCTTACCAAGTGCTTCATCCCAATCCTCTCCTTTTGGGAGTGGGAGGTCCGGATCACCAGTGAAATATGTGCCAGAGTAGGGCCATTCCTCCATGAAAATCAGCTGTCGGCAGAGCCAATCAAAGAACTCCGGTCTCCAGGACATCTCTTGACCACCCCCTGACCTTGGCATCAGCGCTGCCCAACGGGCCATCCGTGGCTCCTATTCTGGCAGTGTTGGGACTATCAGTACCTGTCGCTGGAAAATTGGTAGTTGTTCAAGGAAGAATGATACCAGGATGGACCCATCTCCGAACTGCTTTAGTTGGTCTTCTTGCATTTCGTCAGTTGATGTTTCATTGTGATCATCACTGCCTCTGCCTAGCTGTAGAGGGTCGGTGTTAGACAGTCTACTGCAAGAAGTAGCTGTGTTTTTGTTGCTTCGTGCGGTGCTTGCAATCCCGCAGCTTGCATGATGGTTTGTAGCACTACTTTTAGTGCTAAGTCCGGGATAGTTTGGATATCCACTTTCTCGCTTCCTAATCCTTTCTGTGCCCCTCAACATACCCTGTCGATCACCATGCTCATGTTCTCCATGGTGAGCTAGGTGTCGATCAAGACTGGTATTTCCCCCCTCCACGATAGTCCTGTTATGAAGTAAATGTCTGAAACATCAATTTCGAGTTCCTGATCACGAAGAATGAATTTTTCTTTATCCTCATCCCAGATACTGATCAAGTATTGCAGTAGCTCCGGTTGAGCTCTGAGGCATGGTGTCATGAAGAATTTTTTCAGTTTACAGTCTCTGAGAGCTTCCATTCATCTCTCATTTTCCATGGCAAGCTCGTCTTCTTCGTTGTGTTCCCGTTCTTTCCATTCAATCACCATTTTGCCGCTTTACACCTGCAAACATGTTCATATGAACTTCATTAGCCAAATTAAAAGCTTTGAATTTGTGGAAATTGGGCCTGCTTTCTTGCATTGTAAGCTTAAAAAGGTTTGCGCAGTTGGCGCGACTATTTGGGAAACAGTCGCACCAATGGGTGCGCCCCAGTTCAAAAATCTGGGTGATTGGCACAAGTTCGTGCCCGATACTCGCGCCAACCACCATGTCCTATTTTGTACAAACTCCCCCACAAAATTCCAAATTTGGGGTTGCAGATAATGAAAGAGGAATTAAAATGCAGGGAAGGATGTCAGCGCTTACCTGGAACTAATGGATTCAAGATTGATATGCTGAATCGCCCGCTATCGTCGCCGCAAAATCACAAGTCTAAAAATGGGTAACTATTTCTCCACAAGAGGTAAAAGTGAAAAGTAATTATTTTTTACCATCTTTGGCGCTTTATAACTTTTCATAACCCTAATTAGGTTTTAAGACATGTTTTTCAATTATTACATTATGTTATTTCGAGAAATGGGTTTTATGTTTGTCTCTTGTGCAGCGACAGGTTTTAATGAGATAGCGATGAAGTAAAGAGTTGTATTTTATACTTTTTCGGACTCGGTAAAAACAAGAAAAATTCACTGCTGGAGTCATCTTTCAGCTCTTTTCTGACTCTCTTAAACTAAAAAGATTGTCGAGACTCTTGTCGTTTTGAACTCGTTAAATGGCTGCGAAACGATATCTTCCCAGTATATGTTTACCCCTTTTTCGGGTTGGGATAGATTATTTACGAAAAAGGAATACCTTAGCCTATTGCGACTAAGAGGTTCTTTCAGATATTGTTTTCTACCTTTCCGGATTTGAAGGACTATTTACGAAAAGGGACTTGCTGGAGTTTTATTTTCTGCCTCTTTTCGAACCCTCTGTTATCACTCAGGTTTTCCTTGAAGTTGTGGAAAAGGAAAGTATACCCGAGGTAACCACAAACCAACCTTCAGATGTAGAATCTAGCCAATCTGCATCCAGAGAGGGCTCTCTCTTTATGATTTATCTTTGTTCTTAGAAAGTTTTAGGCTAGTTATAAATCCAAGAAATTTGGTTTTGTTTGAATGGTGGAATTCGCCAACTGAGGGCAAGATTGAATATTTCAGGCCATTGGGCTATGGAGTCAAAAGGATGGCTTTACTGGATTAATCTTCTACACACAAGATGGCTTTGCAGGGCAAGATAGCCAAACACAGAACAATTTTGGATATTAAAGTGAATGGAATGGATTTTGAAGGGATGAAAGGCAATTAAGAATCTTTCAACATGTTCAAAAGAAAGAAAGTGAATGATTACAAATAAAGAGCAGCTAAGAATTCTTTACTATAGTAATCAAGATGTTTTAAACTAGCGAAACAAGAGAAATTAAGATTTCGTTGCTTATGACCAGTTTAGTAGAAAAAATTTAAGAATAATCACAATTGAAATCAGAGTACACTTAAGTAAATTCTGATTTATTCTTTTATACACTATCTTTTTAAATGGAGCACAAGATATAGTAAATGATATAAAACTTAAAACATAGATAGAAAGACTTATTGAACTGCAGTCCGACACATGAATCCTGCAAAAAGTCCTGAGCTTCAAATTGTCATCCAGTAAGCCACAAATAAATTTATCCAATACACTTTTTATTCCAAAAACATCAATGTCACATCCAAGTATTAGAATCCACCCAAAATACTTCCAAGAGTGAAGTATTTATAGAAATTGTAAACTAAAATATCTTGAAAAAATATCAAGATTAGTTCACATATCTCTCCAACTATTTTACATAAATAGAACTTAAGTAAAGGACACTCAAACTGATTCATCTATTCGGCACTATTTTTTATGGATAGGTGATGACAAAGAGGAGAATTCGAATTTTATCAAACTCTTAGTTGATGATGAGGCATCCAAGTCACTAACTGCTTCCTTTTTTTGTGAATTCTGCTCCAACAATTCTACAAACTTGAGTTCCAATGATACCTTTGTATTTCTCAATACGTAATAGATATGTAAAAATTGAAAGAGGTTATTGTGGATAAATATGTTTTTGAGATAAACCTATTTCAGTTTCCTACAATTCCTCTCCAGATGTGCACAATAGGCTCTGTAAAAATATGTGTAAAACAGAGTTTTACAGAGTCTGAAAAATAGCTTGTAAAGATGTGCATGTATCTCTCAGTTTGAAATCACTATGAAAAAAATGAGATAGGTTTTTGTAGATGGGTCTCTTAGGAACAAAAACCTCCTTCAATTTTGTATGATGTATTTCTGATTGGCCACAATCTTCTCTACAAAATGATGACTTAACTGGAATTTTATGCAAAAAATGATTTCCAACATTGTTTAATATTTCCAAAACCATAATAGCTGTTAGAAAAGTGAGAGAGGTTTTTGTAGATGGTCCTCTTAAGAACAGAAACCTCCTTCAGTTTTGCAAAATTCATCTTATATTGATCACAATATTTTCTGCAAAATAATGACTAAAGCATGAAATTTCTGCAAAAAATGTTCCTTCTTGTTGTGTTTTTCAACTTTTCACTTTTTTGTTCTTTTGACTGTTTCACTTTCACTTTAGACAAAATTCAATGTTGGTGAAAGTATTTTCATCTATTTTTACCATTTTACTGCCTCTGTAATTACTTTTACTGTTTACCTTTGACCGCTCTGTAACTTCATTTTAACTTTCACTTTGACTTTTACTTGATACACTTTAACCACTGATACTCTTTAACTATTATTTACTGTGTCCTTTTACCTTATGTTAGAGTCAGCCTTTGCAGCCTTCCTCCAGTGATCAAACATGCTCTTACAAAGTGATTTTAAAGTGTCAAGGTCAAATTTTCTCATTTCAATGAGTCTTCAAGCAAAATTTGGTCACTAGGCATTAGGTCTAGGGGTTGCTTTTACTCCTGTCAAAGTTGTCCAAGTGTCGGTCCATGTCACCATTCAGCTGAGTGTACCATCATTCAGAGGGTTGTCATCATCATGTCAAGTTTCATTGGGTCATTTTACAGCTTGTTCATGCTTCAGTTGTGCCTTGGTAAGGTCCATTTCCCTCTCCTAGGGTTTTGGAGGTAATTTCTCTTGGATGGTCAAATCATCGAAAAGACTTGTATCCTGATGTTCACACACCTTCCCCTATCCTTAATATACCTTATTAAACACTTCCCATCACCGAGATCCCCCTAAATTCCTCATTTTTTCACAAACCCTGGCCACAACTTGGCAATTTTCAGGCTAGGCCTGTGTTTTGCCCTTTTGGACCCCTTCCCCTCACTCAATCTCTGATATTCCACTTTCCCCTGCTTCCTAACATCCCTCCCTACTTCCAAAAATTTCCCCAAGAATTTAGAAGCCCCTTATCCCCTTCGTTTCGCTTCATTTAGACAAAATTCCTTGTTTCACACATTGGGGTAAGTTTCACTCAAATCATGTTTCTCAGAAATAAAAGATGAATTTTGGAAAACTGAGAGAGGTTTTTGTCCAAAACATGCCAAGGAAGAAAAACCTCCTTCTCTTTTTACACAGGTGTCATGGTTTTAGAGAAATGTCAAAAATACCGTTGCCTCAAGAGAATTGATGCACCTGCTGGGAGTAGTGTTGGGAGATTTGATTTTTGGAGGGGAAAATGAGTTCAAAATTGAGAAATTCCACTTGGGTTGGATAGCAAACATTCAGAGATTTCCAACGAGCTATCATGAGCTCAATTTGGATGCCGGGAAGTACTTCAAAATTAGGATGAAAGGCGCGCGACCCACTTAGCTCAGGGGCGAGACCCACTTAAATTTTTGGCTGAATTTTCAACTTCCAGCTCAGAGTTTCGGCCAGTTTGGACCAGTTTTGCTTGTGGATGAAATTTTTGGGTTTTCATGATGTAAATTGATGGTTGGCATGTAACTTTGGCTTATTTTTACCTATTCTAGAAGATTCACTCTCAAAAAAGGTGAAAATCATGTAAATGAATCAGTTTCCACTCTTTTAGAGGTAAGTTGTTAGCTGCCTAGATTCTAGTTCCTTGATTAGAATTTGGTTGAAACTGATCCCTGAAGTAGGAATTCGACCCCTAGAGGTGTGGGAAGGGGTTAGGATGCCCTATATGATGTAATTTCTCAATCATTTTCAGAGGTTGGAGAGGTTGAACTCTTGGGAGACTTTTGGCACCATTGTACATATTTTTTCATATTTTGGCTAAGGAAAGATCAGAGGTTTTGCGGCACTTGTTGGGATTCTTGTGGTGTTCTGTTCTTGATGGTGTTTTCTCTCTGTTTACTGTAAGTTTCTTCATGTTTAATGTATGTCATTTCTCACTCATGCTTCTTAAATTAAATGAATGAGTAGATGAGGTTGAATCCATTGTTCACAGTGCTCTGCCTTTGAATTCATTTAGTTTTACATGTTTTCGACTGTTTGGAGAGGATCCAAGTTCTTCTTTGCCCTCTTCAGCTCCTTATCGTTCTAATCCGTCCATATATCCAATTTAAAGCATCAATACATTCACCTACCTTGCCCCAACTCGAAATCTGCAAAGGTCTGACCTTATCCCCGGACCCAAAATTTGTTTTTCCCATTTCTCCAACGAAAACCCAAAAATCAAAATCAAACATACCTATCTCTTTACTAGCCTAAAATCAGTTCCCATTGTAATTCATCTCGCATCCTATTGCTCATTTTATCGAGATTGACGGAGAGAGCCCTCTCCTGCCCTCGTAGGGCTAGCTACGAGGCTAAGCGTGGCTTGATGTAGCCTTGAGTTTTATCTCATTTCAGCCTGAGGTAAATTTGAGCGCTAACATAGTGGCGACCATACTGGGGAGAAACTCAAAACGTTTGCTTCTTATAGACGGAGTCTGAAGTCATGCCAAGTAGCCTTCGAACTGCACATTGCTCTGCGAGTGCATAG
The DNA here is from genome assembly GCA_034641835.2 of Pinus albicaulis. Taxonomy (NCBI): domain Eukaryota; kingdom Viridiplantae; phylum Streptophyta; class Pinopsida; order Pinales; family Pinaceae; genus Pinus; species Pinus albicaulis. The sequence goes on along the minus strand of CM076583.1, from coordinate 562,450,159 downwards.
TAGATAAAAGCTGCTTCAGTCGATCTCCGGTTTAGCTTGTGAATGTGTCCCTTGATTTGCGAATTCCCCCAGTACATGTATCGAGTTCAGATCTGATGGTTGATGGTGGACAACGATCAGACATAAGAAGGCTAAAATCATTCACCTGGTGACTCCAATTCAAAGTCTGGAGGACTGACTCTTTCTCTGAGAAAATGGAAGGATCTTACACAAAGTTCAGGTATCTAAAGTGGAATGGTATTCAGGATCTAATCTGCTTTCTTGTAAATTACTTCTTTGCTGGTCTTGAAGCTATCCTGAAAGTTTTTCAAAGTTTGTTGTATGAGAAAGGTGATCAAAATCTTCACTCGACCCATTCAAAAAGTGTAAATACTGAGTTTCCCTTTGATCCTGGCCTCCTTACTTTTCCCACGTCTTATGATGACTTTCTTCAGAGTGATGAGCCAGAAAAAAAAACTGATCCCACAGCTCTTGTACATGCCCCTACACCTTGTAAAATTCCAGATCGGTATAAACCTCTTGTTTTTCCTTCTGTTCTCCATGCTTTTCCTGCAAATTATGATCTATATCTACCAAGATTTGACGGTGAATGTAACAATGTCAACGCTGAGCAACATGTGCAGAATGTTGAGACTTTTCTAGATCTTTTTGAAGTTGATGATGAAGATGTTAGTATTAGGCTTTTTGCTCTTTCTTTGCAAGGCCAAGTGAAGAGTTGGTTTAAAGCCCTGCCTGATGCGAGCATTTCAGATTTCCAACAGTTTGTCAAAGTTTTCTTTGACAGGTGGATGATCGGACAGAACTTTTTGTTGATTATAGAGGAGTATAACCAGCTGAAAAGATTGCCAGGAGAGACAGTACAACAATTTTCTGCTAGATTTAACCAAGTATATTTTTCGATGCCAGCTGATATAAGACCTTCTCCTAGATCTGCTCTCTTGCACTACCCGGGTGCCTTTGATCCGGAAATGGAGTTTCAGCTGAGAGAAAAGAATATTGCAACACTTCACGAAATGCAGAACAAGGCAGTAAATGTAGAGGCTCATTTTCTGATCTTGAGAGCAAGGTTGAAGGAAGAAGAGATGAAAAAGATAGATCCGGAGAAATCGACACCTTCAGAGGACAAGCTTGATCTTTTTGTAAACGCAGTAGAAGAGATGGTGCGGAAAATGAATACAAAAAATGAAAATGACATTCAAGAACAAGCGGCTGACCCAAAACATTTTGTTTCTGATCCCAGTTGTCATAGTGATTGTTTTATAGATCATTGTGAAGAAGAGAGAGCTGTTGATATGATGTGTATGTTTGATGATGTGTTTTATACTGATGAATTGCCTCATTTTTATCAGTATGATGATGATTATGTTCTCCAAACAGAAGCTAATCTTGCAGACAAATCAGTAGCTAGTTTGTGCGAGGAGGAAGTTCACTTTCAGCAGCTCGAGTACAGTGATCAACCGATACATATCAGCTATGGCAATGATGAGGAAAGTGCAGAAAATTTTGATGTAAGTGAAGGATCTTTGCCTTTTTGTTTTGATTTGTTTCAGTTCATTAGAGATAACTTCCATGTAATCAGAAATCAAACGTCAACAAGTCTTGATCTGGATCGTCTTGAGGGCAACGAAAACTTCTCATATTCAGATTTGCAGCCCCCAAAAGTCATTGATTGTCAAGTTGCAGCTGAAGACTTGGAAGTGGGCACACATGATTTAATGATTCAAGGTGACTCCGTACCTTTTTGTTTTGAATCATTTCAGCTTTTGAAAGATAAATTGCATAGTAAATCTTCAGATGAGCAGCTTGTAGCATCAGATTTGCAGCCATCCAATGCAATTGAAGGTCAGATTACAGATGAAGGTGTGGAAGATGAAATACATGATTTGATGATGCAGGAAAATTCTATACCCTTTTGTTTCGAAGCATTTCAGTTTATAAGGCAGAATCTTCGTAATATATCTCAAGAAAAAGAGGAACAGCCATTAGGATGTCATACAGTTTCAAGGGATACAGTGCAGCAGTCTTCTCAAGTTTTTGATGATCTTATTGCCCGTGTGTTGGATGATGTTTGTTATAAAAATTCTGCTCCATTAGCTAACCATGTGCCCGAAAAGAATGTTGATGATGATCTTATTCAAAAGTTGCCTTCATTGTCTTGTCTAACAGATTTTTCATTACAAAGCTCATTTCAAGGTTTGCAGTCATATGAGGAGATTAATGAAGGAGACTTTTGTTCTGTTTGTAATCAGCAGCAGTGTTTGGTTATTCATGAATTTCAGGATCCTTTTGACAGCTTGCTGCAATCACCAAAGAAAAGCACCGCAGATGTGACGAAAAGTTTAAGATCAAGGTATGGAGATTATCTGGACCAGAGCTATGTTTATGAAGATCCTTTCGCAGTATTCTTGCAGTCATCCAGTCAATTTGTGCTTTGCAAGTTTATCAGCAGTCCACTTGGTTCAAAGTTTCCATGGGAGTTGCCTTTCAGTAATTATTTCTCGTTGTTCATAAGCAAGCATTTGGGAAGAAATCAAAAAGCAGCCAGGATGCTTACATAGTTGCATTGGCTGTTCCATTACACTTGATCGGGTGGTGTAAAGCACAATTAGAGTAGGTTGTATTGAATAAGCTCTACTTTGAGCATCTTTTCTAGCTTGTCAGTTGTGTTTAAATATCAAGTTAGTTTTTAGTTGAGTGAGATTCAATTTGTGTCGTCAAGTCATTAGTTTTCAGTCATGCATTTCAGTTTGAGTTTTTTATTCCATTGCCCAATGGATAAGGCACTGGTCTGCTCTCCCAAAGATCTGTCGTTCTTGGCACCTCCAAGGAGCTACCATCTCCATTGGAGCCAATGTTAGATTCAGCCTTTGCAGCCTTCCTCCAGTGATCAAACATGATATTACAAAGTGATTTTAAAGTGTCAAGGTCAAATTTTCTCATTTCAATGAGTCTTCAAGCAAAATTTTGTCACTAGGCATTAGGTCTAGGGGTTGCTTTTACTCCTGTCAAATTTGTCCAAGTGTCGATCCATGTCACCATTCAGCTGAGTGTACCATCATTCAGAGGGTTGTCATCATCATTTCAAGTTCCATTGGGTCATTTTACAGCTTGTTCATGCTTCAGTTGTGCCTTGGTAAGGTCCATTTCCCTCTCCTAGGGTTTTGAAGGTAATTTCTCTTGGATGGTCAAATCATCGAAAAGACTTGTATCCTGATGTTCACACACCTTCCCCTATCCTTAATATACCTTATTAAACACTTCCCATCACTGAGATCCCCTAAATTCCTCATTTTTTCACAAACCCTAGTTTCTTGCCACAACTTGGCAATTTTCTAGACTAGGCCTGTGTTTTGCCCTTTTGGACCCCTTCCCCTCACTCAATCTCTGATATTCCACTTTCCCCTGCTTCCTAACATCCCTCCCTACTTCCCAAAATTTCCCCAAGAATTTAGAAGCCCCTTATCCCCTTCGTTTCGCTTCATTTCGACAAAATTCCTTGTTTCACACATCGGGGTAAGTTTCACTCAAATCATGTTTCTGAGCAATAAAAGATGAATTTTGGAAAACCGAGAGAGGTTTTTGTCCAAAACATGTCAAGGAAGAAAAACCTCCTTCATTTGTTACACAGGTGTCATGGTTTTAGAGAAATGTCAAAAATATCGTTGCCTCAAGAGAATTGATGCACCTGCTGGGAGTAGTGTTGGGAGATTTGATTTTTGGAGGGGAAAATGAGCTCCAAATTGCGAAATTCCACTTGGGTTGGATAGCCAACATCCAGAGATTTCCAACAAGCTATCATGAGCTCAATTTGGATGCCGATAAGTACTTCAAAATCAGGATGAAAGGCGCGCGACCCACTTAGCTCAGGGGCGAGACCCACTTAAATTTTTGGCTGAATTTTCAACTTCCAGCTCAGAGTTTCGGCCAGTTTGGACCAGTTTTGCTTGTGGATGAAATTTTTGGGTTTTCATGATGTAAATTGATGGTTGGCATGTAACTTTGGCTTATTTTTACCTATTCTAGAATATTCACTCTCAAAAAAGTGAAAATCATGTAAATGAATCAGTTTCCACTCTTTTAGAGGCAAGTTGTTAGCTGCCTAGATTTTAGTTCCTTGATTAGAATTTGGTTGAAACTGACCCATGAAGGAGGAATTCGACCCCTAGAGGTGTGGAAAGGGGTTAGGATGTTCTATATGATGTAATTTCTCAATCATTTTCAGAGGTTGGAGAGGTTGGACTCTTGGGAGACTTTTGGCACCATTGTACATATTTTTCATATTTTGGCTAAGGAAAGATCAGAGGTTTTGCGGCACTTGTTGGGATCCTTGTGGTGTTCTGTTCTTGATGGTGTTTTCTCTTTGTTTACTGTAAGTTTCTTCATGTTTAATGTATGCCATTTCTCACTGATGCTTCTTAAATTAAATGAATGAGTAGATGAGGTTGAATCCATTGTTCACGGTGCTCTGCCTTTGAATTCATTTAGTTTTTCATGTTTTCCACTGTTTGGAGAGGATCCAAGTTCTTCTTTGCCCTCTTCAGCTCCTCTTCAGTCTAATCTATCCATATATCCAATCAAAAGCATCAAGATCGTCACCTACCTCGCCCCAACTCGAAATCTGCAAAGGTCTGACCTTATCCCCGGACCCAAAATTTGTTTTCCCATTTCTCCAGCGAAAACCCAAAAACCAAAAAAATCAAACATACCTATCTCTTTACTAGCCTAAAATCAGTTCCTATTGTAAGTCATCTCGCATCCTATTGCTCATTTTATCGAGATTGACGGAGAGAGCCCTCTCCTGCCCTCGTAGGGCTAGCTACGAGGCTAAGCGTGGTTTGATGTAGCCTTGAGTTTTATCTCATTTCAGCCTGAGGTAAATTTGAGCGCTAACACCTTCAATGTGTAGTTTAGGTTTTTACTGTCTGTTTCAATAGTAAATCGTTTAATATCCTGTTTCCTTTGCTTGTCTTTCAACTGTATGTTTTATCTTCCATCTCTGTTTGAATAGATTTGATAACACTCTTGGAGTAAACAAGTCTTATGACTAGTATTAAGATTGTTTATCCAAGGATGTGGTCTTCTAATTACCTGTAAAAAAAAGCAAATTGTTAAGAAAGCATTGGTTTGCATGGGAGGTCGAAAAGGTTTCATTTGATTTTGAGAGGTCTGTAGAGTGAATCTAGAATGATTTTTGAGAGGTAAACCATGCTCGAATTGGTTAACAGAGGCTTTAGGTGGCGCAACTGGGTTACAAAGGGTTTTACTGCACAATCAGGTGAAAATGAGCAACACTAGGGTGTTTTTGTTTAAACAGGTAAACGGTTGATATTGGCAAGTAAGTTTTGAATGAACAGTGGACAGATGGCGCTTGACAATTTGTTTTTGAAATTCTCTGCATGGGACTTTGGTCGTTCGCAAAATAATGAAAATGACGCGAATGATTTGTTTTATTGGCAAAGTCAATGGGGGCGAATTTTTTATTAATTTAATAAATGACGTCATCCTGTACGAAGGATGAGTCACCGGGGGGGGGAATGGTAAGCGGTTTTTTCCGCACCACTTATGAGCGAAGGCAGTTTCGGGCGGATGGGTAGCGAAGCGATACAACGCTCGACACGTAGCAATGGCACTATTTACAAACCACTTTTATTTCGCGCTATCTTTCGGATGGGGGATGGCCAGCGGAATCGATGCGAGCCGTTGATCTAGGGCGGATCGATCCAACGGTTGACGAGATATGGAGTTGACGGATATTTAATGGGCGGGACCGACATGATTTAATATGAATTAATCATTTCGGGAGGCGTTTGATTGGAGGGTTCGGTTATTAATTAATCTTAAGATTAATTATTCCCATATAGAAAAACGGTCGGGAAATGTTAAATGCGCAGGGATGATTTATTCCAAAGTTTGGTTTTAATTAAACTTTGGATTTATTTTTTATTTCAAACATATATTCATATGTTTAAACCTTTTTCATATATTTTTTAATATATGGTAATTAAATCAATGTGACTTTCTTACCATAGGGGCGGGAATAGAATTAATGTTATTTTTTAGCCAAAGGGCATATAATGTGGGTTTTTATTTAAATGCATGGGGGTTAAATACTTTGGCTAAAAAGTATAATAAATGGTTTTGGGATATTATAAAAAAGGAGTTAAATATAATAGGACAATGTCATTTTTATGGGAGTTAATACATAAATTAGAGTTAATATGAGAAAGGGACAAGGTAAACTCAAAATACTTTAATATAACCAAGAAAGTGAAGATTTTTAAAGCAAATTGCATTATACTAACTTCATCACTTAAACTTAGAATAAAAAGTGATTTTGAGGGCTTTTCATGAAATATTGAAGGATTTTCCTAAGTAAAATGAGACTTTACTTAGGAAAAGATTTTGAGAGGTGAATGAATGTGATAATGGATAACTTCAAGTACTTAGGTCTTTTCAATTATTGGGCCGAGGGTCCGGTCCCTCCAAAAGTCAAGGAAATGCCTTGAGCCCCTTTAATCTCCAAATACCTTAGTGCTTGGGGAAATTAGTGAAATATTTAGGGAAAATGAGAGGGGAAGTTAATAATTTGACTTTGCTCTACTGTGAAATTTTCCAATGTAATATCTGCCTTTGCACTTTGTGATGAAAGTAAAATTGAAAACATTTAGAACCATCATTCATCACATATAATTCTGCAACAACATCTACCTACCCTACTTACTTTACCCTACCATTTTCTCTTCTTTATTAGGGTGCAATTAGACTGGCAAACCCTTATCAATCTTCTTTTTCTTTTACATGGAAAACCTACCTAAGTCTACACTTATTACATCCAAGAGCTCAGATTAAATTGTTGAGCACTTTTTATTAACTCTACCTACCTACTTATCTGCCAAGATTAAACTGTTTGGCCAGATATTTATTCTCTATTTCTAAAACAGGAAATTGAAAGATGAATGAGCGGGGAAAGTTTAAACAACTTGATCCTTCTTACAAATTGTGGCTAAATTTTACCAATCTCGCACACAATTGCTGCTGGCGTAAAATGAAATAGTAATGGCATTTGGACTTGCACACTTTCCTGGTCTATTTTTGTTTGGGGTTCATTTCTTTCACTTTTTTGACCATTTTATTCTTTTCACCCTTTAATTTTTCTTTTAGGGTATACCCTCTTTACATTTTTTAAATTTTTTGATTTTTTAAGAATATGGAACACCTTTGCACAAGAAAAAGGTTTGAACATATTGCATAGTTCAATAAGACAATCATGAAAAATGACACCTATTGGTATAGGAGTCTAACACTGGCTCCACTTGGGGATGGCTTTTCCTGGTGAAAAGTCAAGAACAACAGGTCAGTTGTCCTCATCCATTGACCTTGGTGAACCAGTAAATGTCTTCTGTCTTCTGCAAACTGAAATCTAATCTGAAACTAAAACAACACACAAAAATTTTCAAACCAACTTAATGAAAAACTAGCTGAACATTGAAAACTAAAAAAAATGCTAAAAATTCTGAGCTTATTAGCACTCATCTACCTACTCAATCTACTGTTCAACTGCTAGTTAGGTAAAATGAAATAGCCAATGAAACCATTCAAGTGTTATGTACTTTGATAAATTTTGTTGCATTTGCTTGTTGATTATCAAAACTGTACTTCTGCAACCTATTAGAAACTTGTCAACAAATGAGAGGATAAGGAAACACTTGATTTCCTTTGTTGACTCTAGAAACTATACAAAAGGATCTTCCAAAATATATACACTGATGTTTAACTGATCTAAACAACTGTACATCTGTTCTGGATGGCCTCCATGCCATGAATCTGAAATGTTATTTTCGTCTTTATCTCCCTGCAAACTTTCAGATAAGATTTGTGATGATATTCCTACTGATTGTAATGTTTGACTGTTGAATTCTTTATCATCTTGATTCTGAAAATCATAGTTAGTTAATAGAGGAATGCTTTGAATGCCTTCAATATTCAACATACTTGCTATTAGATCCTGAAAAACTTGGGAAAATGGCTGCAACCTATAGCATATAGGTTTCCATGAGACTTCACAAACTTCAACAAGTTTCTCATCCTTTTCATTAAATATGTTATACCATATTTCTTTCAAACACTAAAATGATTCAAAAAATATTGGTATGAAATTTTCTTGTGTCATTTGATCATTTATTTCGATAGGAACTGATAACTGCAATTGTGAAACTAAAAAATCTTGATCAATAGTTTCATTATCTTCTTTGTTGTCAATCACAATTCCTAAAGATTGTTGATTATTGATGGCATGAAAGTTGTCTCTAATGAACTGAAATGAAGCAAAACAAAGAGGTAAAGAACCTTCACTTATTTCCACATTTTCTGCTCTTTCTTCGTCACTCTCGTGGCTGATCTGTACTGGCTGATCACTATCTTTAATCTGCTGAAACTGAGTTTCTTCTTTCCATAAACTAGCTTTTGATTGCTCTCTAAAACTAGCTTGAGTTTGGAGAACATAACTATCATCATAATGATCATACTTAGGCAAATCATCAAAAGAAGGAATGTCATCAAACATACACATTAGATTAACAAATTCCTCTTCCTCATATTGATTTGTAAATTCATTTTCTGATCTATGATAATTTGAAATAAGAGGAATTTGTTCATGGCTCTCAACCTCTTCTATTTCTTCATGGTGATTTTGAATAAAAATTCTTCTTTCATAGTGATCTCCTGTGTTATTTCATCTAGTTTTCTTACCAAAAGGCCGAGTTTTACCTCTGCAATATTTTTCTTTTCCTCTTCTTCCGCTTTCAACTTTTCATGTTTGATTTGCAAATTAACTTCTACGTCGACTGCAATGTTCTGCATCTGTACAAGTGTTTTTGGATCTCTTTCTCTTAATCAAAATTCTATTTCTGGATCAAAGGCACTTGGATAATGCAAGAGAGCTGAATCATGAGGAGGTCTAATATTTTTTGGCATTGAATAATAAACTTGATTAAATCTGTCAGAAAAATGTTGTATTGTTTCATTTGGATGTATTTTTAATTGATTATATTCTTCCATGATCACAAAATGATTAACTTTGATTATCCATCTATGAAGGAAATTTTTGATAAACTACTGGAAATTTGAGATGCTAGCATTAGGCAGATTTTTGAACCAATTATTTATTCTATTTTGCAAAGAAAGAGCAAAAGTCTGATTTTAACATCATCTTCATCAATCTCAAATAAATCCAAATAATTCTCAAAACCTTGAATATGTTTTTGGGCAGTGATACCATTCTCTCCATCAAATCTAGGAAGATACTTGTAGTACTTTTTAGGAAAATCATGGAGTATAGGAGGTAAAATAAGGGGCTTATATCTATCTGGAACTTTATACGGTACAGGGATATGTACAGGGATTTTAATATCGGTCTTGATTATTTGAGGCTTCTTAATTGGATAATGATCATCATTAGATTCATAAGAAAGATGCTCAAAGAGATTAGGAGAATTATTACTTACAATCTTCAAAGGAAAATAATTAAAAACTAATCTAAGATCTTCTATAAAATACAATATACATTGAAAAAATTTCTTAATGAGAAAGAACATAATGTCTTGGATTAAGATCCAAGTTGAAAGCTTGATCTTTCCATATTGTCCTTTGAGGTTCATTCCTCCAGTGGAGTCTTGATTGTGAGATTGATTTTGGAGTCGCCAGGTGGATGATTTTAACATTTTTGTGTCTGATCCCTGTCCACCATCATAGATCAGATCTGAACCTGTAAAACAATTTTGAAGAAAAAGTTAGTTCTCTAGGAAACCAAACTTTGAGTATTTTATGATAATTTTGTTTTTTAATGAATTTTCAAAACAACTTCTATAATTTCTTTAGGAGGTTTCAGATATTGGATTTAAATTTTCTTAAAGATTTATTGAACTAGAGAAACTGATTGAATGTTTGAAACTAAAGTTCAGTTTATAAGCTAGACTAGAGATACACTGAAGCAGCATTTATTTACTATGCAATTGCAGAGCAAAAGCAGTTCAAAGGCTACCTGGCTGATCTTCAGGCTCTGTCTGTAGCTTATAAGCAAACAATAGTACCAATAAAATGATTCAGGTCCCCAGTATGGTTGCCACTATGTTATCACTCAGGTATTCCTTGAAGTTGTAAGAAAATGAAAGAAACCCGAGGTAACCACAAACCAACTTTCAGATGCAGAATCTAGCCAATCTGCATCCAGAGAGGGCTCTCTCTTTATGATTTATCTTTGTTCTTAGAAAGTTTTAGGCTAGTTATAAATCCAAGAAATTTGGTTTTGTTTGAATGGTGGAATTCGCTAATTGAGGGCAAGATTGAATATTTCAGGCCATTGGGCTATGGAGTCAAAAGGATGGATTTACTGGATTAATCTTCTACACACAAGATGGCTTTGCAGGGCAAGATAGCCAAACAAAGAACAATTTTAGAAATTTAAAGTGAATGGAATGGATTTTGAAGGGATGAAAGGCAATCAAGAATCTTTCAACATGTTCAAAAGAAAGAAAGTGAATGATTACAAATAAAGAGAAGCTAAGAATTTTTTACTATAGTAATCAAGATGTTTTAAACCAGCGAAACAAGAGCAATTAAAATTTCGTTGCTTATGACCAGTTTAGCAGAAAACATTTAAGAATAATCACAATTGAAATCAGAGTACACTTAAGTAAATTCTGATTTATTCTTTTATGTTAATTACTCAGAAATGGAACACAGTGATATAGTAAACAGATATAAAACTTAAAACATAGGATAGAAAGGACTTATTGAACTGTAGTCGGACACATGAATCCTGCAAAAAGTCTGAGCTTCAAATCATCATCCAGCAAGCCACAAAGTAATTTCTCCAAAGCACTTTTATTCCAAAATATTAATGTTACAGCAAAGTAATAGAATCCACCCAAAATACTTCCAAGAGTGAAGTATTTATACAAATTCTAAACTAAAAATCTTGAAAAAATATCAAGATTAGTTCACAAATCTCTCCAACTATTTTACATAAATAGAACTTAAGTAAAGGACACTCAAACTAATGCATCTATTTGGCACTATTTTTTATGGATAGGTAATGACAAAGAGGATAATTCGAATTTGATCCAACTCTTAGTTGATGATGAGGCATCCAAGTCACTAACTGCTTCCTTTTTTTGTGAATTCTGCTCCAACAATTCTACAAACTTGAGTTCCAATGATACCTTTGTATTTCTCAATCCGTAATAGATATGTAAAACGTGAAAGAGGTTATTGTGGATAAATATGTTTTTGAGATAAACCTATTTCAGTTTCCTACAATTCCTCTCCAGATGTGCACAATAGGCTCTGTAAAAATATGTGTAAAACAGAGTTTTACAGAGTCTGAAAAATAGCTTGTAAAGATGTGCATGTATCTCTCAGTCTGAAATCACTGTGAAAAAACTGAGATAGGTTTTTGTAGATGGGTCTCTTAGGAACAAAAAACTCCTTTAGTTTTGTATGATGTATTTCGGATTGGCCACAATCTTCTCTGCAAAATGATGACTTAACTGGAATTTTATGCAAAAAATGCTTTCCAACATTGTTTAATATTTCCAAAACCATAATAGCTGTTAGAAAAGTGAGAGAGGTTTTTGTAGATGGTCCTCTTAAGAACATAAACCTCCTTCAGTTTTGCAAAATTCATCTTGGATTGATCACAATAGTTTCTGCAAAACAATGACTAAAACATTAAATTTCTGCAAAATGTTCCTTTTTGTTGTGTTTTTCATCTTTTCACTTTTTTGTTCTTTTAACTGTTTTACGTTCACTTTAGATAAAATTCAATGTTGGTGAAAGTATTTTCATCTCTTTTTACCATTTTACTGCCTCTGTAATTACTTTTACTGTTTTACCTTTGACTGCTCTGTAACTTCATTTTAACTTTCACTTTGACTTTTACCTGATACACTTTAACCACTGATACTCTTTAACTATTATGCTCTCTAACCGTTCTTTACTGTGTCCTTTTACCTTCAATGTGTAGTTTAGGTTTTTACTGTCTGTTTCAACAGTAAATCGTTTAATATCCTGTTTCCTTTGCTTGTCTTTCAACTGTATGTTTTATCTTCCATGTTTGTTTGAATAGATTTGATAACACTCTTGGAGTAAACAAGTCTTATGACTAGTATTAAGATTGTTTATCCAAGGATGTGGTCTTCTGATCACCTGTAAAACAAAACAAATCGTTAAGAAAGCATTGGTTTGCAGGGGAGGTTGAAAATGTTTCATTTGATTTTGAGAGGTCTGTGGAGTGAATCTAGAATGATTTTTGAGAGGTAAACCATGCTCGAATTGGTTAACAGAGGCTTCAGGTGGCGCAGCTGGGTTACAAAGGGTTTTACTGCACAATCAGGTGAAAATGAGCAACACTAGGGTGTTTGTGTTTAAACGGGTAAACGGTTGATATTGGTGGGTAAGCTTTGAATGAACAGTGATTTGAACAGGTACTGGTTGAGGCGAATGATTTCTTGAATGCTTGACTGCAATTTTCTTAGATGAGGCAAAGGTTGGCAGACTTTAGAAATTTTAAATTCAAATTTTCTGCACGTAGGGTGTATTCATTCAGTTCGTGCAGAATAATGGAAAAGACACGAATTTTTTGTTTATTGGCAAAGTCAAATGGGGGGGGGATTTTATTATTTTTAATGAATGACATCATCCTGTATGATGGATGAGTCACGGGGAACAGTGGAGGTGGTAAATGGTTTATTCCGCACCACTTATGCGGAAAGGCTATTTTGGACGGAGAGGCAGCGAATCGATACAAAGTTTGACACGTAGCCACGGAACTATTCACAAACCACTTTTATTTCGTGCGTTAATGCTCGTACAGGGGATGGCTAGCGGAATCAATGGGAGCCGTTGATCTTGGAGGGGGTGATCTGACGGTTGACGGAACATGGAGATGGCAGGGAGTTTAACGAGCAGGGCCGACGTGAATTAATGGTTAATTAATCATTTCGGGAGGTTTTCTATTGGCGGAGGTTGGTTATTAATTAATCTTAAGGATTAATTAATCCCATATGAAAAATGATCGGGAAATGTTAAATGGCGCGGGGATGAATTATTTCAAAGTTTGATTTCAATTAAACTTTTGATTTATTTTTATTTCAAACATATTTTCATATGTTTAAACCTTTTTCATATATTTTTTAATATACGGTAATTAAATCAATATGACTTTCTTACCATAGGGGGCAGGAATAGAATTAATGTTATTTTTTAGCCAAAGGGCATATAATGTGGGTTTTTATTTGAATGTATGGGGGTTAAATACTTTGGCTAAAAGTATAATATATGGGTTTATGGAATATTATAAAAAATGAGTTAAATATAATAGGACAAGGTCATTTTTATGGGAGTTAATACATAAATTAGAATTAATATGACAAAGGGACAAGGTAAACTCAAAATACTTAAATATAACCAAGAAAGTGAGAATTCAAAAGTAAATAGCATTATTATACTTTCATCACTTAGACTTAGAATAAAAAGTGATTTTGAGGGCTTTTCATGGAATATTGAAGGATTTTCCTAAGTAAAATGGGATTTTACTTAGGAAAAAATGAATGAGTGTAATAATGGATGTTTTCAAGTACTTAGGTCTTTTCAATTATTGGGCCGAGGGTCCGGTCCCTCCAAAAGTCAAGGAAATGCCTTGAGCCCCTTTAATCTTCAAATACCTTAGTACTTAAGGAAATTAGTGAAATGTTTAGGAAAATGAGAGGGGAAGTTAATAATTTGACTTTTCTCTGTTGTGAACTTTTTCCAATAAAGTATCTACCTCTGCACTTTGTGATGAAAGTAAAATTGAAAACATTTAGAACCATCATTCATCACATGTAATTCTGCAACAACATCTACCTACCCTACTTACTTTACCCTACCATTTTCTCTTCTTTATTAGGGTGCACTTAGACTGGAAAACCCTTATCAATCTTCTTTTTCTTTTACATGGCAAACCTATCTAAGTCTACACTTATTACATCCAAGGGCTCAGATTAAACTGTTGAGCACCTTTTATTAACTCTACCTATCTACTTATCTGCCAAGATTAAACTGTTTGGCCAGATATTTATTCTCTATTCTACAACATGAAATTGAAAAATGAATGAGTCAAGTTTAAACAGTTTGACTCTTCATAAATTGTGGCAAAAGTTTACCAAGCTGCACACAATTGCTTATTACAGAAAATGAAATAGTAGTGGCATTTGGACTTGCACACTTTCCTTGGCCTTTCTTTTGGTGGGGTTCATTTTCTTTCACTTTTTTGGCCATTTTATTCTTTCACCCTTTGATTTTTATTTTAGGGTATACCCTCTTTACATTTTTAAAATTTTTTGATTTTTTGATTTTTTAAGAATATGGAACACCTTTGCACAAGCAGAAGGTTTGAACATATTGCATAGTTCAACAAGTCAATCATGAAAAATGACACCTATTGGTATAGGAGTCTAACACCCTCTAAACATGAAAAGATGCAGAGTTCTTCCTTTGTCAGACTCGTTAAACCTTAATGACATCAGACATCGTCACCATAACGTACTCGAATTCCTCCTTCCTAGGGCTCATATAATGTACTTGGATGAATTTGTCCGAAGGACAAACTTACAACACAAGCATATGCTATCCCCTTCGAGCTTGTTTTCTAAAAATAATTGGGGTACTCGCCAGAAATGGTGGGGGAAAATGGAACCAGTTTTTAGTTGTGTTGGCAGTATGTCGCTCTTGAACATGACACTCATCTGCATTCGTGTCGGGTTGGGGACATCTCATTTCGTCATTTTTTCCTCCATGTGTTTGGGTAATCTGTTTTGACCTCTCGTCTGCTCTTTTCCACGTCATCGTGACCTCAGATCCCTTGATGTCAAATACTGCCAAATCCAGAGCCGTGTTGCTGATATGTTCAAGAGAAGTTTGCCTCTGCAATTTTCAACCCCCCTTTGATTCTTTGTTCGGTCCTGATTCACTATCATCATGTTCCTCTGTCTCGTGTCGATGATGTTGGAAACATTATGGCCCTCCTTCGACTGGGTCGCTTCCTGTCGACTTCAACTCATTATCCAGGAAGTTGATCTAGAGACTCCCTTCTGGTACCTTAGAGCTTGCATGCCTTAATGGCAAGTTCTTCACATTCGACAACAAGTCCACATCATTGGCCTTCGATCGAGTGATTCTGCAGGTGTTCGACGCTAGCTCACTGTTCACATTCCGTGGATTGTACCTGTTGTACCTTGAGAGCCATTGTCATTATTGGTGGTTTCTCTCGTGCATGTTAACAATTTTCATCATTAGCTGGTAA
Organism: Pinus albicaulis; assembly: GCA_034641835.2. NCBI lineage: Eukaryota > Viridiplantae > Streptophyta > Pinopsida > Pinales > Pinaceae > Pinus > Pinus albicaulis. The sequence continues at coordinate 562,434,819 of CM076583.1, read as the reverse complement.
TCAAGTGAATTTCTTGCATGTTCGACTTCAGCTCACATATTCGCATGCTTGAATTTGTACTTGTTGGGGTCGAGATGGAGTGCAAGACCTTGGGTTTTGTCTGATAAGATCCAAGCTACGAGATGTTCTGGTGTATTATGACTCTTCTGATTGGATGGCTATGACCATACCTGAGTCTATTTGTTGATCCTTACTGCTGGATGGTTGCATCCATACCTCGGATCTTAGTTCATATATGTACTCTATTATGGATGGTTGCGCCCATGTCACATGTTCATGTATCATAGATATAAGTTGTATTTGTACTTGCAGGTCTTTCGACAACGGTGTTTGGTTCGAACGCGTTCTCGTAAAGCATTTCAAACCTCCCTCTCTCTCGGACCTCATGTTTTAGGGGGCATCTGTTACACATAATTTTGTCACTGTCCCTGAAATCTCTGTCCCACACATTGGAGGATCATTTCTGTGACTAAAAAAAAGTTTCATGCCTTGCAAAGACCATCATTGCATCCCTTTCCATGAGGACAACATTCCTTCTGTTGAAAATTCCCTGAGAAGATCAGAAACACATGTTTTTGCCTTGGCACTAGTAGACTGTTATGCCCTCACGCTAATGAGGAAGATTAACACTGGGCCCCACACCCATTGGCGCTATGTCCCAGTGAGCTACCAATGCCAACCTGTTTATGGAATGTTTTTTAAATATAGAGGCGAAGTTTCCATCATAACGACTTCGTGGGCTAGTCATCTGGAGTGGTTCGACTGAATAACCACGGCCTCCCTCCTTTGGCCTCTTGTTTCCACCTTTTGGGGAAACCTCCCAAGGGATAAGGCCTCCCTTCCACCATTTTAGGGATCCCAACCTCCTCCTCTCCCTTTATAAATAAAGCCATCTTCCATTGATGAGCTAGCTGAACATATTATAGCTGAAATGTTGAAGAGAATTCCTGAAATTTTCGCTAGGAAGATAGAACGGAAGAGACCTTTGTCGAGAGAGCTTAGGCTTGTGTCCTCACCATGTCCGAATTCCCCGACGATCCTTCGAGATGTGCTTCAACTGAACCCCACTGAAGGAGGTTGCGATGTCAAGGCTCCGGTTGTAACTCTTTCTTCTATTTATACATATACATGAATATTGTCTGATTCCTATCTTGCGTTAATGTGTTTTATTTGATGCAATATGCTTAACCCTCCTTGACTGGTTAGTTGATTATGAATGAAATCAGTGTTTTTTATGCTGCTCTTGTTTGATGATCTTCATGCAGGTATCCGAGCATTGTTGCAGAAGGATTGTGACCCATCAAGACAGAGATCAAGAGGCCACCACCACGATAGTGACGACAACGTTGGACTCCAGGTAGGTCGATCTACCCTATCCTTTTCATTCATTAATTATGAACCTACACTTTAGCTTGTCCCTTTGTTGCTAGACCCACTCTAGGGCTAGAGGGATCATCTCTGTTTGCAGAGAGGATTTACCTTCCCAACATAGATAGAATGTGTTTCTGCTTCACCTTAGATTTGGAATGTTTCAAAGAGCTTATGTTTGATGTCTCTCTTTATCTTACTTACAGTATCTCAAGGTTGAATCACTCAGAATTCATGTCACACATGCTCTGACTTCCTTTTAACATTGAGCTACTGAATATTTATGTGTGTTAGTATTGTCCTTCCACTGAAACAGTAAAAGCCTCAGCTTCCACAAGTAGATTCATTTGTCACTAAATTCCTTCTTACTGACTCCATGAGCCCAATGGTAGTGACACCTATCTTAACCATAAACTACATTCTTGGAACTAAAAAAGACACCTAATTACTTAAGACTTATAAACTAATATGACTCTACCTTTCATTTATTACACTCACTTATCTGCAATAGTGGGACCATTACATAGATAGAGATCAGATGCTCGAATGGCATTCTCCATGACATAAGACATAAATTTACTTTCCAATAATTTAGCAACAAATATCCTATTTTATAGGAAAGGATCAACATTAACTATAATTTTGTCTTCATGTTGTTTTGTATTAATGTCACACATGCCAAGTGATGAATATTTGTTGAGATGTCTCATTGTCTGTTTGGATACCTCCATGTGGCTTGTTGGTATTCCATATGCCTTTCGAACCTTCAAAAACCATTCAAAAACACCTTGTTTCAAAACAAGCATCTTTAGGCAGTTTCGTAGCGTAGTTTAGTAGCGAGCATATTTATATCTTTTAACCTTTCCTTCTACCACCTCTGCTGGCCCAAAAGTAATTTTCAGATCAAAATATCTAAATACTATCAAACTCCCTCCTTAGTTCTCCATAAAATTGAATTTAAAGACAAAAAGCATTCTTCAGAAATTTCGTAGCATTTTTTGGCCTTCAAGCCTGGAGCTCGCGATGAAACTACTTAATTATGGAGAAAATTCAAAATTCTCCCTTTTTCTTCCAAATTTCACCTATAGGTTTGAAAATTGATATGACGAAGTATGATCATGTAAACTTGGTTCAAAATGTCTCTTACCCTCTTCAAAAATCATCACTTTCACCTTTAGCAAGTTTATTTATCAATAAAATGACTCAGTTTTTTCAGAAAAATTAGGATTCAAAGATGAGCTCCTATCTCCCTATCCTTGATAGTTGTTACAAAATTGGAGGAGGTTTTTGTAAATAAGTTCATATTGAAGAAAAACCTCTCTTGGTTTTCTGAAAACCATCTCCAACTATCGGGAATCTGCATTAGAGAAATGTGTCTAAAACAGGGAAATTCTGAATTCTGAAAATAGGTCCCAAATACCTCCTCGAATATCTCAATTGGTAGCACCTGTGAAAAAAGTGAAAGAGGTTATTGTTCCTTGTTTTGTGCTTGATAATAACCTCTCTCATTATTGCATAATTCATCTCTGTTCATCCATAATCTTCTCTTGAAATTTACTTCTCACATAGTCCAAAAACACAACAAATTCTCTTGTAGCTCCAGCAGAAATTCAAGCAACTTGAATTGGTGAATGTTTCAGCAAATCTAGGGTCCTCGATGAATATCTCAAGGTCCATGGGATTCTATCTAAACATAGAGCCTCCTTTGTATTCTTTCTCCTTCATGGCCATCTTCCTTTATAACCAAGCTACCTTCTTAAACATGTGACACCTGTAAAGAAACAAATTGACAAAGTGCTATTTTGCAATGGGCTGGACTCTTCCAAGGCGACAAATCACTGATACATGCAAAGGCTGAAGGTTTAATGATAGAGAGGAGATTGGGTGATTTGTTTAAAAATTAATTTGAGAACTTGAGGGAGGATGATGACACATGTGACCACAAAAAACAATGATGAGACAAAATATGATCTTACATGCTTGGGCATTGTGAAAACTAACTTAGTTGACCTCACCTTTGTCTTCATCCATCAAAATTTGACACCTCACACCGCTCTGACACTCTTTGCAGGAAAACCTAGTTTTTTAGCGAAAACCGTTTCAGACAGTTTCATAGTGAAAATTGTTGATTTACCATATAATTCGCTACGAAACTGTGTAAAACTGACAAGTGAAATATTTTCTGATTTAAAAGCATGGGAATGACAACTAAATGATATGAGGTAGATTTGAATGATATTACATGGTTTGAGGTGGGTTTTAGACTTAGGGTAGACATCACCAAATGCAAATTTTTCAGTTATTTCATGAAAATGACTATGAGATAGCATGAACCTAGGTTAATGACATGTAGAAACCTATCAAGGAAAGTGTTTAAACTTATGAGTGATAACAGTGGCTCCACTAGGGATGGTGTGCCCTTGTGGTACAACAAAGAACATGTAGTTGCAGTGCTATCCTTGTTGAAAACAAAACTTCTAAAATTCACAAAGCCTTCTCCAAACTCATATAGCCTTCTCATTGGGCTCAAGCTTGATGATTACTGCTGAAAAACCAAAGTTGTACATATTGAAAAAATGCTCAGTCTACTTGAGCTTATTCACACACAATCCTACCTACCCTAACAACTGCAATCTTCATGTTTAATTCGAGTGACTTGAAACCTCCAATAAAGCCAGTCAATGAGCTAATATGATACTTAAACCCCTTGACTGCACTTAAACCAAAAGCAAACTGTATCTGAAATGATAAAGGTAAGAGAAGATGGGTCTGTTTTTCATAGTGAAAAAATAATTGAAAAGTTTGACTATAGAACTCTTCCATATAATCAACTATGGGATCATAGAATACATAATTTATTGATATCCCTTTTAAGCTCTTAATGACAAATTGATCCTGGATATCCTTTTCATTTTCTTCATCAAGGCTGAACTTTGATTCCAACTCTACAATATCAAGCTCATAACCACATTCCTCCTTTATCTGCAAGTCAAATGGTATAAAAATTTCCTCCTTTTTTGGAGGAGGAAGAATTTCCAAGAACTGTTTAGGATCTTGGAAATCATATGATCCAATTTGAACATCCAATAATTCAATTTCATTCTTTAAATTTTTAGCAACTAAACCAAGAAAACAAATTTTATTTTCAAGTGTGAGTCGACTGGATTTCAAACAACGGAATACTATTGTTGAGAAATGTTCATCTATCTGAAATTCTACTAACTCACCCCTTACACTTTGTAACATTTCATCATATAAATGGTTTGCGACATACCCTGTCATCTTGGATCACCATGAATGTTCAGAAATCTGGATTCTTCCCAATGAAGTCGCTCTGAACTTTGAAGCTCAGGATCTTGAACAATGGAGTCACCAGGTGAATGGTACAACCTTTCTGTGTTTGGCTTGTGTCCACCATGACAAGTCAAATTTGAACTTTGTCGTTCTTCCCGGAGAAAATTCCAAGTTATCACCTTCGTTTCCTTTTTTTTTCGTAGCAAGCTCCAGGCTTGAAGGCTGAAAAACACTACGAAATTTCCAAAGATTCCTTTTAGCCATTAAAAATAGTTTTATGAAGAATTAAGGAGAGAGTTTGAATGTATTTAGATATTTTGACCTAATAAATGTTTCTGAACAACAGAGGTGGCAGAAGGATGGGTGAAAAGACATAAACCAATTTTCTACTAAACTACGCTACGAAACTGCCTAAAATGTTTTGTTTTGCAGCAAGGGGTTTTTAAAGGATTTTTGAAGGTTCAAAGGGCATATGGAAGATCAGCCAGCCACGTGGAGGCATCCAAACAGATGAGAAGACATCTCAGCAAATGTTCATCACTTGACATGTGTACCTTTTGTATAAAACAACATGTAGACAAAATTGTAATTGTTATTGATTCTTTCCTAGAAAATAGGACAACTGTTACTAAATTCTTGGAAAGTGTGTTTATGTCTTATGTCATGGAGAATGTCATTCGAGCACTTGATCCTTATCTATGTAATGATCCCACTATTAGAGAAGTGGAGGAAATAAATGTAAGTAGAGACCCATTAGGAGAGAAACTCTTAAAGTGAATAGGTGTCTTTTTATGTTCCAGAAATAGAGTTGTTAGTTATGATTAGTTGTAAGAGTTAAGGTTCGATGAACCAACATCCTATGCAATGTAAAAAGAGTCTATTTATAAAGAGAAGATTGAATATCAAAGGGTTGGAGAATGCTATTTGACACTACCACTATTGTAAATTTATATCATCAGTAATATAGATAGACTGTGTTTCTGCTTCACCTGAGATTCTTGGAATGTTTCAATGAGCTTATGCTTTATGTCTCTCTTCATCTTAATTACAATATCTTGAGGTTGAATTACTCAGAATTCATGTCACACATGCTCTGACTTCCTTTTAACATTGAGCTACTTAATATTTATGTGTGTTAGTATTGTCCTTCAATTGAAACAGTAAAAGCCTCAGCTTCCATAAGTAGATTCATTTGTCACTAAATTCCTTCTTACTGACTCCATGAGCCCAATGGTAGTGAAATCTATCCCATTTTTCACCTGCAATCACATACACTAAAACACTCACAGAGTTAGCCATATGTTTTAAGACCTAATTGAGTAAATCCTTTGATAAGTTGAGAGAGCCCTCTTAGACTGAAGAGGTTAATCTTTAGTCAAAAGCTGGTTTGAAATAGTTACTCCAAGTTGACCATTGAAGCAACTTAACAGGACTCAATTTGGTGATAGCAGGTGGTTGAGGTTGAGGGAACCTTATTCTTCAAGAGACAACAATGTGTGCTAGTATTTCTACTTGAAGTAGACAACAGAATGAATATTTTACATAAGAAACTAGAACAAGTAAAACTAGGGTTTCAAGGGTTTGATTTCAGAACATAACAAAAATGCTTTCAAACATGATAATGAGAGAAGAAACTTCAGAACCCATGGAAACAAATGATATAGGGAAAGTGAAAATTGCCTCATCAGCCAAAGTTGGGAAGTGGGTTTGGGTCAATGCCAAAAAGTATTAGGGCATTTTAAAATGAAGACTAGCTCGTCTAAAATGGGAGCAAACAAGGAAAAAAATGTCTCAAAGGGAAAGTACTCGGGTCCTTTGCAATAAACAATATTCAAACAAGTCTTGTTTGCAAGCATGTGGCAACGACAGGTCCAAAGGAAAAGGAAAAATCATTGATGATTATGCCTTCTATAGTCCCACATCCACACCTCTCACTTGGTCATCTGATCTTTATGTGAAATAATTGTTAAATGTAAAAATAGTTTGGAGGTTGTAGAAGCTAAAGAGCAGGAGAGAGATTGTACAATTCATATAATAACAACTGGAAACTAGGCTTTAACAGAAAGTAACAAAGTTTTGAAGGATCAAGTGGCATTTCTACAAGAAGCTCTCCTGATAGGGAAGAAAAAATGGCAACACTTGAAGGCAGATGAGCAAAACATGAAGAAATTTGCAGTGGAGAATACAGAGGTGATGAATGCGAAACCATCCCCGGATAAAGGGAAAGTAGTTTCCCAAATAGACATCCATGAAGAGACAACAAGAGAAGAAAGGAAAGGAGATTCCAAAAAAGTTTCCAAAACCCGGGCTCAAGTTATTAGCAATTTTGCTAAGAGGGAAGGAGAAACAAAAATTCAGGTTGACAACATGCAAGATAGAGAAAGCAAGGAAAGACAAGATAGAGCAACAAACATAATTATTAAAGGGGTGAAAGATTATGGGAAAATGAATGTACTCTTGACCTTGCAAGAGACTTCTTAAAGGGCAAGGAAAAATATGCCAAGCATGAAGAGTAGGTAAGCTTAGCGGTGAGAGAGTCAGGCCCATAAAAGTCATCATGCCTAGCTTGCATGATAAAGATATCATTCTAAGCAAGAAGCAACTCTTAAGGGGTTCTTGGTTTTTTCTAAAAGAAGATTTAACTGTAAGACAACAAGAGGAAAGGAGGGATGAAATGGAAGAAATTAGGGCAGCAAGAGATGAGGGAAAGAGAGAATGGATTTATAAAGGTAAAGTTGTGATTGCACAATTTGGACTTCCTTCCAAAACAAGGCAACAAAATGATAACAAAGAAGAGGCAACAAACTCTTCAACAAGAAATGAGAAAGCAATGTCAATATGGGCAAGCAGGGACAAAGACTCAACTGTGAGTCTTGCATGTCAAAACAAATAGCATTCAAGTCGTACCCAGGTTTCTTTAAAATTAGTTTGTTGGAACTACAGGGGTTACCCATGGAGACGAGGACCTGGGTTAGGGCCTATTGCAAAAGGTAGAGACATAATTTACCTCATAGAAACACATGAGCATGAAGGGTGCAAGACACCTTTGTTTGAAGGGTACTGGAAGATATCAGTGTGGAACAAGGTAACAGGGAATGGCAAAGGACACAAGTGTATCATGGTATTAGTGAGAGAAAAAGAAGGTCGTTTCATTTAGCTAGAAAAAGAAGACCCAAATAAGCAATTTGTCTGTCTTAAAATATCAGAAAATGGAAATCACATTAGAATCGCAACATGCTATTTTGTGCCGCAAGTTTAAAAATTTTACAAAAGTAGAGGGCTTGACCACAAAGATCCCTTTGCAGCCCTAAAAGCAGATATTGCAATATATTCTCAGCTAGGTGAAGTCCCTATAGTGGGGGATTTCAATGCTAGGACTGCAAATGAGCAAGCTAGCATTCTTTCTTGTAAACAAGACTCTGACCCTATCTAGCTTACAGAAGAAAGTAATCATTAGTGGGAAAGATTCATAGGATAAAGATTGCAATCTCTTTGAAGAACAATTTCTTATGCTATGTGGGGCTTTCAATTTATCATTTCTAATGGTTTGACTAGATGGGAAAAGTTCAATAATTTCACTTGCAATACTTACAATGGAGAAAGTGTAGTAGATTATGTAATTTTCTCACATAGTTTGTGTGAGAAAATGGAGGAAGTGTTGATTGGAGATCAAATTTGAGACTTAAAATCAAATCACGAGACAATTTATTTAAGTTTCTCTTGGACCGGAAAGAAGCAATTAGGTTAAAAAACTGAGTGTGTTCAACAAAATCCCCCAAAGGGCATAATATTTTTGACTCCAAAAAATTGTAATACCTTCAAAATAATGATAGAGAGGCTCTTCGAGAAGGAGGAAATCTCATTTCATGGCCTTTATAGTCACGAATTAACACACTTAATTCAAAGCGCACTTGCAAAGTGCAAAAGAGCAAAAATTAAGAAGTCTAAAACAAATTGCTTTCCAGTTAATGCTTAGTTTGACGAAGAAAGCAAGAAGGCAAGGAGAATGTGGTATGAATCAAACAATGATAACATAAAGCTCAAAGCTTACAAGCAGATATTAAGAAAGAAAAACACTGATTTCATGGTTTTGAGGAGAGAAGAACTAATCTTCCTTGGAAAAAATAACCCCAAATTATTTTGGAAGGAGCTCCAACCAAAAAAGGTACAAACTAAAAACAAAATTACAAGTTCTAAATAGTTTGACTATGCAAGACAACTTTATGAGCAAGATCCCAAGGTTGACCCTCCTCTCCTGGTCAACATAGGCACAAAACTCTTTACAGTGCAAGAGGTAGAGATGGGTATCAAGAAGTTGGGTGCTGGAAAAACAAAAGACTTAGCTGAAATCCAAGCAGAGTATCTAAAGTGGGGCTTAAAAATTCTTCACCCCACATCACAAAAATTTTCAACAACATCATACAGTAGGGGTTCCTCACAGATTAGACAACTAGTATGGAAATACCTCTTTTCAAGAGTGGTGATGTCAAATATCCCTCCAATTATATAACCATAATGTTAAACGCCTTGTTTGCAAAGTTATTTGGAAGCATGTTAGAAAAGAAAATCAACAAGTGGGAAGAAGAAAGAGATAAACGTGCTAAGGGGAAAATAGGTTTTAAACCTAAACATTCCACAGTTGATCATCGTATAACTTTAAGGCACATCGTTGAAAAAGTTTGGGAAAAAAAGGAAGAAGTTTTTTGTTGCTTTGTTGATTTCAGAAAAGCATTTGACACGATTCCTAGGGATGAGCTTTGACACAAAATGGAGGAACTCGGGGTTCCCAGGCATCTGAGAGCAGCTGTGCATAGGCTGTATGAAGAGGTGAAGGTCAAAATTAGAACTTCAGCAGCATTTCAGAAAGTTTTAGAAGCGATATTGAGGTCAAGCAAGGTTGCCTATTGTCTCCTACCCTTTTTGGTTTATATATTGAAAACCTTGAAGAGTTGCTAAATTCACAAGGGGGTGACGATATACATTTGGGCAAGATCATTATAAGGCTTCTTTTGTACGCATATGACTTTATACTAATTGCTAAATTGGCTTTTGCTTTGCAAGAGCATTTACTTTCCTTGAACATTTTTATAGAAGGGCGGGGATGCAAGTCAATATTAGCAAAACGAAAGTAGTGGTTTTCTCTAACAAAAGAAAGCATAGGCAACACAAGTTCTACTTTGAAGGAAACATTATGGAAGAAGTTATAGATTACAAATACCTCGGAATTGACTTCAACAAAAATTTAAGCTGGGATGGTTGTAGAAAGAAAAGAACTTTGAGGGGTTGGAAAACATTTTATGCTCTTCAAAACAGGGGTAGAGAGGCAAAGCTACGGGACTGGAAAACCACTCTAATACTTTACGGGCTTCTAGTGATCCCAGTGATTCTCTACGGTTGTGAACTGTGGGCCAATGACACAACCGAGATGCAGTGGAAACAAATTGAGAAAATTCAGAAGCGTTTGATTACAAACAACTTCAAAATTAAAAGTACAGTTCCTTATGCTATCTTATTAAGTGAAACTGGGGCTGCTCTTATTGAAGCAATTGCTATGGTGCGAGTCATAAGGTATTTAAAAAAAATGAGCAAATGGAAGAGGGTAGATGACCTAAGGTTGTGTTTAATGACAAATTGTGCAAAAGAAAGAAGACTTGCATGTGGCAAAATAACAAATGGTTTAGTAAATGGGGTATTTGCTTGAGCATGTGTCCCGCAAACCGTAAAGAGATAAAAACTTTTGTTATGGATAAGTTCCACAGAAGTACTTGGGAGAAAGAGCTAAGGAGAAAGAAGAAGTACTACATTGAAGAGTTTAACCCCACTCATAATCATCAACAAAAAGCGTACATAGGGGCCAATATTTCTTGGAGATCCAAAATTCTCATTGCTCAATTAAGGACTAATTCTCATCAACTCCGTTGTGAAACAGGGTTCTCAAAAAAACCAAAAGAAATATGGGAGGAAAGAGTATGCATTTTGTGATCCGGAAAAGTAGAAAAAGAAAAGCATTTCATTTTAGCAAGGCCTTCAAAGAAAAGCATTTCATTTAAGAATGCAAAGCCAAAAACGAAAAAAAATAGAAAAACAATCTGCCCCATAAACTATTTTAACATAGTAAACATTAAAAACACATTGTTTCTTTCTTTTCCGGATTACCTTCCCAAAAAAAAAGAAGAGTTTAAACTTGAAACGTGGCACATCCGTACAGGGTTGATGCCCCTCTAAAAGGGGAGGTAACATATTGTGATGGCTCTCCTGCAGTGCGGAGCTCTGCTCTGTCGGAAGCGGAACGAGGAAAGTGGAAGAGACAGGGACCATAGCAGCAGGGACCATAGCAGCTTCCTCCCACTCCAACGAGAATCATTACATCCCGTCGTATACCCTACCGGATTCCCAGTTGTTGGAGGGGGGAATATTCGCTCTTTTACTTCAACACCAAGGCAGCTATACTATTCAATTTCACTTTGCTTTTTGTTCCGGGAAGGAATTGGAATGGAGCTAGGGAATTACTTCAACCTGGCATTGCATCGTGATTGAAGAAATGGAATTGAGGATTGAGGAGTTTCATAGTTTACTTCGGGTAGGTTTTCGGCTTTTTATTTGGTAAGGATTTATTAGAGTTGTAAATTTGAATCTCATGAATTTTTCAAGTTATAAAAAAAAATTCACAATCTCAACGGGATCAAAATCCTTGTTAGCAGATTTCGAACCAAAAAAAACCAAAACGTAGCACCATTAGACTGCGCCCTGAGGAGTAAGTGGTAGGAGGAGATGGAGACAACTCAGATAAGCGTGGGCGGATTTGAAGAGGGCGTGAGCGCCAAAGAGTTGACAGAATACATAGAAGAGAATGTGGGATTGGTATGCAGATGCAGATTGAAGACATCGTGTACTCCCCAGTATGCGTGCCCAAAGTTCACAAAGACCACTAATAATAACAATGACATTTGCAATTACAATGATTTGGTGAGGAATCGCAACATCTCCAAGGTGCCTCCCCACGCCTTCATTCAGTTCGCAGCTCCGGGTGCTGTGAAGCAGGCGGTGAAGCTCAGTGAACGTGGAAAGCTCATATTCCGAGGCTGTGCTCTCAAGGTCAAGGTCGGTACCGAAACCTCCTCTAAATCCCAAAGAAGAAAAGAAACTCCCCTCCTTAGATTTTCTTCTGTTCAACTTGAAATCGGTTCACTGCTGACTCTAAATGAATTTTCGGTGGCCTGGAAAGCACCCACTTCCGGTGTTGATTTTCATGTGGATCCGTTGGATAAAAGATGTAGGATTTTCCTTTCTAGGGATCAGTTGTTTGCTGTGCCTTATCGTCATCAGGACATACTGATAAAATGTGATTTCAAGATTGAGTTTCTTGTAAGAGACGTTCGGAATGTGAGGATCATAAATGAAAGGGGAACTATAGTAATGCTGTTACAGTTTTGGGTGCCTCCCTGGATATATTACAGAACGGCAGATGATGATATCTATGTGGGTGTCCCTTTTGATTTGTTGGACGATGAAGATCCGTGGATTCGAACCTTGGACTTCACTCCTAACAATGCATTGGGCAGATGTCTTGCATACAAAATTGCCTTGTCTCCTCGTATGGGTGTTACTATACAAAAGGCCAGGGACTATTTCAAACAGCACCGGTTGCTGGATGAAAAACCACCTCCTACTTTGAAAGTTAGCAAGGAGCCAGAGGTATCCAGCGGGGTATTTTTTTTCGTCCTGCCACCCCGCCCAAAAATTGAATTTGAGACCATGTTCCTTCTGAATGCTCTTGTGCACAAGGGCATTGTCAATTATCACAGAATAAATCCCGAGTTTTATGATTTGTTGAATCCCTCTGTAACATCAGCCAAGTTAAGTAACTTGGCACTGAGGCATATGCTTGCCTACACCAACCCCGTTTTTGATGCCCTTGGAAGATTTAAGTTTGTTCTTAACTGGATTTCAAAGAATCCGAAGCTCCTGAAGAACCCCAAGATAGTTGAGGAAACAATTGAGGTTAGGAGATTGGTTATCACTCCTACAAAAGCCTACTGTCTTGCTCCCGAAGTGGAATTGTCAAACAGAGTCTTAAGGCACTTTAAGAGGGTTGCAGACCGATTTCTGCGAGTAACTTTCATGGATGACAACATGCAAGCAATGTCTTCCATAGTGCTAACTGTGCCTATAGCACCCATTGTTAAAGAGGTTTCCTCTGGTTCCACTGCATACAGGACAGCTATTTATGAGCGAGTGAAGCAAATACTCCATAAAGGTTTTGAGATCTGTGGACGTTCCTACTCATTTCTAGCCTTCTCTGCAAATCAGTTGAGAGACCGTTCAACATGGTTCTTTGCTAATGGGGAAAATGTTACAGTCCAACAAATCAAAAAATGGATGGGGAACTTCCCTAAATACATTGTTTCGAAGCATGCTGCTAGGATGGGTCAATGCTTTTCTTCGACCTATAGCACAGTGGAAGTTCCACTAAAACAGGTTAAGCAACTTCCAGATATTACAAGGAATGGTTATGAATTTTCCGATGGTATAGGAAAAATGACACCAGATGTTGCCATGGAAGTTGCTAGAAAATTGCAGTTGAATTGCAACCCTCCCTCAGCATTTCAGATCAGGTATGGTGGTTACAAAGGTGTGATTGCAACTTGGGCTGAACAACCAGGAAGTGAATTTAGGCTGTCATTGAGACCCAGTATGAAGAAGTTTGAATCTCAACATACAATGCTTGAAGTGATTACTTGGACGCGTTTCCTGCCCTGTTTTTTGAACAAGCAAATAATTACTTTGCTTTCATCCTTGTCAGTACCTGACAATGCTTTTCATGTATTACAAAAGTCAATGGTTGATAAGCTCAGTCAAATGGTTGAAAATGTTGAAGTGGCATTTGACGTATTGACAACATCATGCACAGGAGATTTGCAAACTACTGCTGCTCTGATGCTAAGTGCTGGTTTTAAACCTGAAATAGAGCCTCACTTGAGAGACATGCTTTCTTCTATAAGAGCTGTCCAGTTAGACGAGCTTTTGACAAAATGTAGGATTTTCATTCCCCAGGGTAGATGGTTAATTGGTTGTTTGGATGAAATAGGGGAGTTAGAATATGGCCAATGTTTCATCAATGTTTCAAACCCGCCGTTGGAGGGCTGTTTTCTCAAAGATGGCTCGAACTTTGAAGAAAGGGTAACAAGTCCAACAATTGTAAAAGGCAAGGTGGTTGTGGCCAAGAACCCTTGCCTGCATCCAGGTGATATTCGGATTCTAGAAGCTGTGGATGCTCCTAGTTTGCATCATCTAGTTGATTGTTTGGTCTTCCCACAAAAGGGCAACAGGCCACATCCCAATGAAGCTTCTGGAAGTGATCTTGATGGAGATACTTACTTTGTTTCTTGGGACTCTAGCCTTCTGCCCCCAAGTGGCAAGAGTTTCGAACCAATGGATTATGACGCAGGTGAAGCAAAAGTATCAAAAGCACCAGTCAAAACTCAGGTATAACAATTTTTGTAATTCTTGGCTTTGCTAGCATTGTTTATGTAGACATTTCAGACTGTTAGGAATTGTGTTTATTTTAATGTCTTTATTACTAGTTATCGTTTACTTTCTGCTGTATTTGATCAGCTTTAGGTGTATAACCAATTGGATCAGGGAGTTTGATTATTTTATGTGTCACAAAAAAAATGAAGTGTCTAGACTCTAGATACCATGTAAGGTGCAATTATTCTCTTTTGGTTGAAAATCGAAGCATCATTGTTAAATTTAGATAACCATGGTGTTCTATGCTTGATGCACTTTTACTTCAATCTTTCTTAGGCCCGATACAAAATAGCAATTACACAAACATGAAAGTAAAATGCTGATAGAACACAATAATAGATCAATAGAAGACAAACCAAATATAGATCAGATTTACAATTCCTTTTGTCCAGCAAAGATATGAGACATTGTTGCGTTACGGCAGTTAGCATGATGCTTCAACCAGCAGAGTCTTCCTTGGTCAGCCATTCCTTCATGTGTCACACACACAGCCCTCAAAGGCAGCTCATCAAAAGTCAACATTAGTCAACCCAAAGACAGTGCAGAAAAGTCAACGCAGGCAGCAGCAGAAAAGTCAAAGTAGCAAATTAGGGCTTCGGTCAAACAGCTCGGAATTCTTCGATTTTAGTGCCCAACTGTACAACCTCCTAAAATCGGATTTTTGGCAAAAGATTGAGGTCAAACGACCAATGATTGACCACGGTCAATGCTGGTCAACGCTGGTCAACGCAGCAAATTAGGGCTTCAGTGAAACAGCCCGCAATTCCTCGATTTTAGTGCCCAGCTGTACAGCCTCATAAAATTGGATTTTTAGCAAAAGATTGAGGTCAAATGACCAAGGGTTGACCACGGTCAACGCTGCAGCAGAAAGCCCTAAACAGATCCACAGAAATCAGCAGCTTTGCTCGACCCGTGTGAGGGAAAAAAGGCCTCCAAAGGCTATCGAACCAATCGGATCACAATGAGAGAATGTGTGATGAGATGATGATGAATAAGTCTCTCCAATTTATATCCATCAATGAGGGTGTGTGACACATCTATTAGGCATGTGAGTTTACATTACAAATCTCGTCGACCTTGCACATGCGGAAAATAAATTCAAGCTAAATGTTTTGCTCATCCGATCAAGATGATCTTTAGATCAATCTTGCACCTCTCCGAAAGGGGAATCCAACAAAAATGTGATCATCGTCATATGAGCAATGCAACATGGAGTTTGGACCTAGTTGCCCAAAATTAACAGTCATGCTAGAGGCAAGTCCTCATGTCCAAGGGATAAAACCCCTACTAGGCTTGATCCTTAGTGATTAAGCTGTTGAATCATGCATCCTAGTCATAGGGATTACAATATTACCTGACGCGTCTGTCGATAGTACTAATTAAACCCAACCACCTTTTCCCAACTCATTGGCCAACTGAGAGGTACTTTCCAAGAGTCCCAGAATACAAGGGTAGGATGTATGCTGGGGTATCCACCAGTGTTTTAAAATTCCGACTCGGGTTTCGAAATGGCCGAGGGTCGACTCCGACTCTGACTCGGTATCGACTCAGCCGGTTCGGTTTCAATGACTCGGTCTTTGTAAAAAATACATTAAATATTAATTTTTTTATAAAAAACATAATTTTAAAGATTTTCATTCATGTTTCCAAACACAAAGCATTACAATATAGACAAAAGACAACATATGATCAAAGTAGGCTCATGAATATATCCATTATATCAAAATTGCACCCAGTGCCATTGTCCAATACATGATGATGATTTAGAGATCAAAACAAAAAACATAACCAAGGAGGCTCTAAATGGCCTCTACAACAAAACATGAATAGTCACTACTGCTAGACATCTGACAAGGCAATATCCTTTGGCTCAATCTCTGAACCAGAGGGGGAAACCACTTGCTCCTCCTCATCATCAACATCTTCAACTAGAACTGTACCACGTTGAGCCTGAGATAGACTAGTTATGCGCTTCCATTGTGGCTGACTAGAGGAAGAGCTACAACTGGAGGACTCGGGACTGGGCCTACTACTAGTGGATTCTGCATTGAGCAAAGCCTCTACCTGTGTATCAAAATCCATTCCCACACCAATATCCTCATCAGAGTCAAACTCTGGTGGACAAGTCTCCACTACCCAATCTGATGTTGGATCAATATCCTCCAACACAATGGGATCTGAATCAGGTCTTTTGTTCAACAATTGGTTGCGTCGTAGTCGGAGGTTGTATTAGATCATTTAACCGTTTTTTCTCCAAACGGTTTCTCTTCTTTGTGTGAATCCTCTCAAAGATAGACCAATTGCGCTCACACCTAGAAGCACTGCAATTTTGACTCAAAATGCGGATTGCAACCTCTACAATTCAGGACAATGGCTACCAAATGTGGATTGCAACCTGCCACCATTGTGCTGCAAAAAACATAGTTGTGTAATGAGTTTCAGTTAGCTCAACAAATTATATCCAACTTTGAAATTATAAACAATTATACAAAATAATAAAATATGAATTTGAAAATTGAAATTCTTTGTTTACCTGGCTCATCTGATTCCCTTGCAATCCTTGCAAGGTTCTTGCTAAAGGTACTTGTGGCTTTGCTGAACACAGTGATCTGATTGTGTATTAGCAATTGGCCACTCTCCGTGGGGATCATGCGATCAATGCAGTCAATTAATCCATCTCTAACCTCCCCAGTCAAAGCTTTTGCTTCCTGAGCTTTATAATGATACCTTGGGTTTAGATAATACCCAGCTGCATGTATAGGGCGATGGAGTTGATTGTTCCATCTTTGATCAATGATTTCCCAAATGGGCCCATACTTACCCACTCTGTCCTTATTTGCTCCTTTGCTTGATCCATAGCCTCATAAATGAAGCCCATAGCCAATCTTTCTCCATCCACCAACTGCAACACCTTAACCAATGGCTCAACAACCTTTACAATCTCTGCTGCCTTTTTCCAAAATATTTCTTCATTAACTTTCTTTTTCACATCTTTGCCATCCTGTTTGTGAGCCCAATTCATGACTGGAAAACAACTTTTGCAAGTTTCTATGTTGGGAAAGCATAGATTGCAATGTCAAAAATTGTGTTGCAAATCTAGTGATGGTAAGCCTAATAATTTTCTCGCCCCTTGTCTGTTTCCTCATCAGGTTCAGAATCCATGAGTGATTGTAAATATATTTGTGATGCTTTTGGCATGCTCTATAGTGTTCTTGATCCAATCTATTTTACCAGTATCCTCAAGCATGAGGTCTATGAAATGTGCAACACATGGGGTCCAAAAGATGGTTGGGTGTTTTTCCTCTAACAATTTACTAGCAAGAACATGGTTATAGTCATTATCTGTGATGATTTGAACAACATTTGCCACCCCCACCTCTTCAACAACCTCATCCAAAAGCTGGAACAACAAGTGTGCATCTTTCACCCTATCAGATGCATCAATTGATCTTAGAAACATGGTTCCCCATGGGCAAAAGTCAATAAATTTTATGATGGTACGATTCCTCTGATTAGTCCATCCATTTTACATGATGGTACATCCTGTATGTGCCTATGAGTTTTTGAATTCTTCCAAATATTCATCAATGGACAAAATCTCTTTTTGCAAAAGAGATCCTCTTAACTCATGCATAGTAGGGCCTTTGAAGCCCTTTCCAGCGGCATATATGGCATTAAACATAGGTTCATAATATGGTGAACGAGAAGCATTAAAGGGAATATTAGTATCATACCACCATCTAACAGTGTAATCACAAGCAGTTTCTCTCAATTCTTTTTTCTAATGCTGATCTAAAGTGGGCTGCACTTGACCTCCACCTGTAGGACTAGGACCATGTGCACTATCAGAGGGAGAAGGCGGCGTGGAAAAACTTTTGATAGTACTCTTATTTCTCATTGCACCCTTACCCTTTTCTTGAATAGACTCGAAAGAGGGAGGAACATAGCGAAAGGGGTTTGATGCATCAGTGCAAGGGATAAATGAAGAACCCTCATAATTAAAATTTGGGTTGGCAGCTATCATGTGTTTTATATTTCTTTTTCTCCCAATTTCAGCTTCTATTTCTTTTTACCTAGCTTTGTCTTCCTCAAGCTTTTGAAATTGATCTCTCAACTCCTTCCTAATTTCCCCAATTTCTTCTATTGGTGCTTCAAATGGAGTAATTTGGTCCTTAAGACCAACCAAGTGTAGTTTCAGTCTATGAACGCCCCCTCCACCCCCCTTAATTTTTCTCTTACAAAATTTGCAATGCATTTGATCATTAACTATTTCAGCATATGTCGAAGTAGCGTCTTTCATTCTAGGGGCCATTTGGTCTGAGTTTTTGACTTGGAAAATACCTCTAGCCTCTAGCCTTCTCATTGCTGCGCCAACAAACCAACTCCTCAATGCTACTCCAAAGCTTGCCCAATAAGCTCCTCACTACTGCTCCAAAGCTTGCCCAAAAGACTCCACAAAGTTGCTCCAAAAACCAACTCCACAACTCTTCACAAATTCCTCACAAATGCTCACTCAAATGCAATGAGATAGATGTGAGGAAATGAGAGGGGTTAGGTAGCTTTAATAGGATAGGGAGGGGTTAGAAGGATGAGCAAAACCCTAACAACAAATAAAATTTCACTTTGGAGTCCGATTTTGAGGCTGAGTCGGGTCTGCGGCCGGCTGGGACTAGCTCGACCGGTCTAAGTCGAGCTCGGCCAATTTGTGACCGAACAAGCCTTCGGACCCGTTTTCTATCGAGTTGGTCCGGCCGAAGGGTTGGCTCGATCGGCTTGGCCGATTCGGAGCCAGTTCGACTGATTTTTAAAACTATGGTATCCACAGGGGAAGGTGTACCACTCACCTTGTTCTCATATAGCGTACTCTATAGGGAAAGGTGAACCACTCATCCTATGCTCACATGCAGGGGTATGTACTCCACAGGGGAAGCTGAACCACTCACCCTGTGCTCATATAGCTCCAAGAAGTACCCTAGGCCCTAAGGAGCTCCCAGAGCTCAATGTCCAACTCAAGCAAGACCCTCATGGGAGGGTCTTTCTACGAATCCAAGTCTTTCTCTCAGGGCTTCGTGAGGATGTCAATAACCTGTTCATCCGTCCTGATGTGTTGGAGCCTTATTGCTCCCTGTTGTACCATATCCCAGATAAAGTGGTACTTGATATCAATATGCTTGGATCGGTTGTGGAACACAAGATTCTCTGAAAGGCGAATCCCAGTTTGATTATCACAGTAAATGACGATGGTATCCAACACATGCTCAAATAGCTCATTGAAGAGCTTCCTCAACCAAATGGCTTCACAACAAGCCGTGCTAGCTACAATATATTAAGCCTCAGCAATGCTCAGTGCAATAGATTTTTGTTTCCAGCTCATTCATATAATTGAAGCAGATCCCAAAGAGAAACAACACCCATATGTGCTTTTTTATCCACCACACTACCAACCTAGTCAGCATCAGTATATCCATGTAGTCTCAGATTCCCGACAGTGTACCTCAATCCATGGTTGATAGTAACATGGAGATATCTCAAAAGACTCTTTGCAACAACCAAATGTATATGATGGGGCTCAACCATAAATTGAATTAATATATTAACACCAAAGCATATGTCTGGTCGTGTGTTCACCAAGAACATCAAAGCTCCCACAAGTTGTCTATATTCACTAGGATTTGCCAAATTCATACTAGTAACACTTCCACATGGTTTCTTGAAATTTAGTTCCACTGATGTAGTCACTGACTTGCATTCCACCATGCCACATCTCTCTAACAACTTCACAATATATTTTCCTTGAGAAAGGAAAATCTCACCTAGCTTTTGCCAGATCTCCAAACCTAGGAAGTAATGCATCAATCCTAGGTCCTTCATTTAAAATTCAGAAGTCAACTCCCTTTTACATTGATAAATGAGAGGGTCTGCACCAGTCTGAAACATATCATCAACATATACGACCAAAATAAGTGGCATGTCCTTTTCAACCTTGAAGTATAAGTTCAGATCAACATAGCTCCTTGTAAATCCCAACTTCATGAGATAGCTATCAATTCTCTCAAAACAAGCCTTAGGGGCTTGCTTTAACCCATAGAGGGCTTTCTTCAACTTGCATACATGTGTCCTTCTATCTTGCTCTTCAAACCATTGAGGTTGTTCCAAAAAGACTTCTTCCTTAAGTGAGCCATGTAAGAATGCGGTCTTGACATCCATTTGACGCAGGCTCCATCCTTGATTTGCAACGAGAGCAATAATGGATTGTATAGTGGTGTATCGAGCAATTGGTGCAAATATTTCATCATAGTCAACACCTTTTTGAGAAAATCCATGAGCTACGAACCTTGCCTTATATTTTTCTGAATTTCCATCGACTCCATGTTTAATCTTGTAAATCCTTTTCGAAGTGACCACAAACTCGTCCTTGGGTCTAGGCACAACTTCCCAGACATTGTTTTTCATGATTGGTTCATATTCCTCAGCCATAACATCTTTCCATACGATATTTTAATGTCCACGAGACTAAAAATAATCTATGGGACCAAAAATGATTGAATAGTTAACAAATTTTGGCCTCTATTGGATTTGAACTCATGACCAAGGTTGCGGAGGAGTGCCCCTCCGCCTCCCCGCCTCGAACCTGCTCCCAAAACGCGCTCCGAGCAGGAGCGTTTTGGGAGCGCATAGGGAGTGCGCTCCCTGCGCTGTCAAAACGCTCCTTGCCTTTTCGGGAGCGTTTTAGGGAGCGCTTGGGAGAGAACGCTTCTTGAGCGCTCCCTCCTTAAAAAAGATGCTCTGGGAGCGCTTTTTTAAGGAGGGAGCGCTCAGGGAGCATTCGCTCCCGAACGCAAAAAACCCTCCCGCCTTTTCTGCCCGTGCGTGGAGGCCGGGAGCACTTTTTTAAGGAGGGAGCACTCAGGGAGCGTTCGCTCCCGAACGCAAAAAACGCTCCCGCCTTTTCTGCCCGTGCATGGAGGAGGAAGATGACGTCGGAAATTTGGAGGGAAGGGAGGGTAGGGGAGCGGAGGGAAAGAAAGAAAAGCCCTCCCTCCCATTCTATTTTTCATTTTTGAGAAGAGAGAGAGCAAGAGGAGAGCTAGAGAGGAGAAATAGGAAGAAGAGAGAAGAGGAGAGGAGAGGAGAGAGCAAGAGAGAGCAAGGGAAAGGAGAGGTTGACTAGCAAGGAGCTTGGAGGTCTCTGCTTGGGATCAAAATCATCAAAGGACAAAGAGGTAGGAGAGTCCAATCACCAATGATCTTTTTTTTTTGTGTTTTTAATTTGTTCAAACATGAAAATTTGTTTTTTTTTATTTTTATTTTTTTCTTCTGTGTTGCATATTAACTTGTCGAAAAATGAAAAAATGGTTTTTTTTTTGTTATGTTGCATTTTAATTTGTTGAAAAATGGAAAAAATGATTATTTATTTATATGTTGCATTTTAATTTGTTGAAAAATGAAAAATTGATTTTTTGTTTTTTTGTTTATTCTATGTTGCATTTTTTCCTATTCCCATTTGGCATTCCTCCATTGTTTTGCAGGTTAAAAACTTGAAAGTTTGAATTTTGAAAGTTGAAACATCATGACTATATGGCTTGACAATTTCTTCATGTTGGTTCCGTTTTTTGTTATTATGGTGTTGGGGAGTAGGAGAAAGAGGCCTATTCCAGAACAAGAGGATGAAGAGGTGGGTTACAGTGGATATGATTAAAATCCTGAAGAGGAGTATCAACTTGAGGAGGAAGGGGAGAGTGGAGATAATGAGACCACAGTGACACCAACTAAAATTGACCAAACACCATTGTGGAAATATGTTACTAGGCTTGAAGTAGAGAAAGGGGGTGGAACCACTAAATTTATATGCCCCCATTGCAATACACAATACACAGGTTCATACACCCGTGCTAGAAGGCACTTTTGTGGGAAAAGGCCATGGGATGGAGATAAAAATATGGGAATCAAAACTTGTGTAAGTGTGTCAGCAACAGATAGAGCCGAACACATAAGGGAGGAGGAGGAAGCCCAATACAAATCTAAAAGATCTAAGGGTTTCATTGAATCTTATGCAACATCACAACATGGACAAAGAAGTCCATCAACTTCCACCCATGGCAGTGGATATGGAGACATACTTGGACCAAACATCTCTCTAAGGCGTAGAACCATATCTGATTTCCTTGACGAAGGGTCTAGGAGTGATGTGGATTCAAAAATTTTCTGGTTTCTCTATGCATGTGGGGTACCATTCAATGTTCGCTCACCATATTGGCATGAAATGGTTTCTGCCATTAATGATGCCCCCAAAGGATACAAGAGCCCTGGGTATGACAAGGCTAGAATTGTGGGCCTTGATCATGAAAAAGCAAAAATAACTCGTTCTTTGAGTAGAATGACAAGTTCTTGGAATGAGCATGGGGTGTCCATTGTATCCGATGGATGGACAAATGTAAAAGGCAAGCCATTGATAAGCATCCTCGCTGTGTCTGTTAGTGGTTTTTCCGGTATGTTCACACATACAATGTCATCCAAGTCATCACTGATAATGCTGCTAATTGTAAGGTAGCGAGAGTAATTATTGAGGATAAATACCCCAACATATTTTGGTCTAGGTGTTTGGTTCACACAATGAACCTTTTGATGCATGATATAATTAAAAACAAACAACCTCAATATAGATGGCTTGGTGATTTGTATAAGAGAGGAAAAAATGATAAGATTTATTACAAACCATAGCAATACCCATGGTCTTTTCCGCAGTCACTCAACATTGGAGTTGTTGAAGACAACAAAGACTAGATTTGCTAGCTATTACCTCACCTTCAGGCGCCCTTTGAAGGTAAGAGAGTCATTGGTTGCCATGGTATCAAGTCCACACTGGCAGGTATTAAAGGATAGGGCAACAACATCAGTTGACAAGCAAGGTTTTGAACAGGTGGAGGAGACCGCTCTTGATTCTTTGTTTTGGGCACGTGTGAGGGAAATTTTGAATTTCACCAAGCCCTTTTATAATATGATTCACTTTGCAGATACAGATAAACCAGTGATTGGGGAGGTGTATGAGTAGATGGATAGCATGTTGGGGCAAATAAAAGATGTTAAGAAAAAAGATCCAAACTTGTATTCAATGATTCACAATTGTGTGTGTGCACGGTAGAATAAACTTAATGTTCCACCACATGCTTTGACATATATCCTTATGCCAAAATACTACTCTCCATCTTGGTTGGGCCAATTTGCACCCGGGGGTGGGGTTAGGATCAAACCTCATACAGATCCAGAGGTACAAGAGGGATATATGAAAGCATTAGACAAGTTGGTCCCTGACAGGGAGGAGTGTGCTAATCTGCGCCTTGAATTAGGTAGATACTTCAGTTGCACTAGTTTGTTTGGTTCTTTGCATGCAATGGAAGATAGAGACAAGTTTGATGCTCTCACATAGTGGGAGGCATATGGCGGCATGGGACTTTTGCCAAAATTGGCAAAAAAAGTTCTCTCACAGGTTGTAAATACTTCTTTTGTAGAGAGGTGTTGGAGCACCTACAACTTCATCCATAATGTGAGAAGAAATAGACTCAACTAAAACCGAGCAGAAAGCTTGGTTTATGTGCACTACAACTTGAGGTTGTTGAGTCATTATTGTGATCGGGCTTATGAGGATCTTTCATATAAAGTTTGGGACAACAACCGAGAGGACGATAATTTGGAGGACGACACTATACCTCTGGAAGAATTGGAAGCAGAACTTTTGAGAGATGAGGATGAAGCACCGACAGGCATGCCATCGCCACACCCACCATCTGGTAGTAGTGCCAGTGCCAGTGCCAGTGTTTGAGTTCCAACTATTAGTCCTTTGTTGACGCAACTTCTACCACATCCTCACGTGGAGGGCATGGGCCTTCTAGTTATGGTCGTGGTACTTCTCGCGAGGAGACTGCTGGAAGACCACCATTACCACGAGGTGCTTATAAATTAGACATTTCTCGTGGCAAGAGGCCAAGCAATAGATAAAATAGATTTACACTAGTCTTTTCTATTTTCTAGTAGTTTTTAACTTTTTATAACTGTTAAAACTTGACTCTTTCATATTTAATGGAAGATATTTTTTGTAAACAATATATGACAATTTAAGTTTGAAGTTTGAAACTTTGAAGTTGGCAGTTATAAGTTTATAATTCATTATGAATTATGAATATGATGCTTCATGAAAGTTGAAAGTTGTTTCATTTCGTTTCATTTTATAACATTTCATTTCATGTTAAATATTCTTTGTTGTAATGGTTACACTTAGCTTACAAGTACAACTATGGTGATCAACGAATCAATCATGATAAATGTTATATATTGAATTCTGAAATCTTGAAACTTTAAGATTGATGAATCATGAGACTCAAGAGTCAATATGTTGTATGTTTCTAACTTATGGACGTGGTTGATGAAGATTATAACTTCTAGATGATTGATGTTATATGGTTCAATCTATGTTTTTATTTATTTTTATGTTTAATTCATCATTCTACATGCTTTTGTTGACATATATGCATCAAAATATATATATATATTTAAAAAAAACGCTCCCCAAAACGCTCCCTGCTTTCGCTCCCACTCCCAAGTAACCTTGCTCATGACCTCTCTTATACAAATTCAAAGACTTATCATATATGGTGCTTATGATAGTACTCATGGCAACTAAGTATCCTTGATACTTGGTGAGCTTCTTACTTTCCTGAAATGTTCCTCTAGGGGCAACATGATTTTCAACGTCTTGAAGTGTATCCTAGAGCCATAGTGTTATTTTCTTTGAGGTAGAGGGATCACCAAGAAGTGGATCAAGTGGATCCGTTGGGTCATCAACATTGGGCATGGGCTCATTCGATGAAGGTTCTTCTTATTTTCCAACAACATCATCATCCTTCCTTGAGATAGGGAGGTCCCTTGCTTTTCTGAGGGCATCGTCTTCATCAAAAGTAACATCCCTACTCACTTCCACATCTCTTTGACCAGGTACATAAATTTGACATGCCTTTGAATCTTCATTATATCCGACAAATGCACCTTTCTTCCTAGAGGCTTCCAAGTTCCAACTTTTTCCTTTTCTCCTTTGGTACATGAAAATATACAGGACAACCAAAGATTCTAAAATGAGCAACATCAGGTTTCTTACAAATGAAGACTTTTTTGGGTATCTTGTGAAATCCAAGCTTTTATGAGGGCTCCTATTTTGAACGTACACAACAGTGTTCGCAGCTTCTCCCCATAAAAATTTCAGTAGATATTGATCATAAATCATGGCACGAGTGGCTTCCATATAGTTAGATTCTTTCTCTTGGCAACTCTATTTTGTTGTGGATTATATGGAATGATTGTCTCCCTCTTAATACCTGCCTCTCTGCAAAAGTCATTGAATTCATTAGATTCATACTCGTTTCCATTATCAGTTCTTAATGTCTTGATTTTTTTTCCTGAATGATTCTCCACCAAGGCTTTGAAAGAACGAAACCATCTAAATACTTCATCCTTCTTCTTTAGAAAATAAATCCAAGTCTTGCGGGAGAAGTCATCCACAAATATCACATAGTATAGATATCCCCCCAATGAAGTCACGGGCAAAGGACTAGCCATGTCAGAATGGACCAAATGAAGAATATCAGATGTCTTTCTCTCACTAGAAGGGAATGTTCCCTTTGTATGTTTTCCAGTTGCACAACATTGACAAACTCCTTCATGATTATTATGAAACTCGGGCATCCCTGTAACCATTTCCTTACACTAGGTAAGGTTTTGAAATGTAAGTGAGCAAATCTCTGGTGCCATAGTTCACATTGAATAGAGGTATCATTTGCCAAACCTCCCAAACGACTTCCACCAACTTGATAAAGACCATCAACCCTAAACCCAAGAGTAAAGGCATCTTTAAAGTTCCTATGCCATGCACGTACCTTACCATCAATAAAAGCTACTTTGAAGCCTTTGTCTTCCATTGCAGAAATAGACACCAAATTCTTCTTTAAATCAGACACATACAAAACTTCTTGAATATGTATGGTTTGACCATAGTTCAAGTAAAGAGTAACCGTTCCTATCCCTTTCATGGGGTAGGTGGTATTATCCCCAAGAATAATATTTAGATTAGTCTTCTTCTCAACTAAATTTGAGAGAACCTCCTTATATCCAGTGAAATGCCATGAGGTTCCACTATCAGTTAACCAATGATCCAAGGTATCTAGAGGAGAGGAAATAGACAAAACAAAAATGGGATAATATTCATCTTGTTTTTCAACAACATTATTTTCATCATACCAGACATTTCTTGTCCTCTTGGGAGGTTGATTATTTCCTTCTCGAGCAGCATGAGCATTACTTTTTCCTTTGTTGTTAGATCTGTTGTTCCTTTGATTGTTGTTATTGTCCCTTGGAGGACTTTTCTTGTTAGGACATTCTCTACCATAGTGGCCAAACTTGTTGCAATTGTAGCATCTTCCTTTGCCCTTTCCTTTAAATCCCTTCTTAGATCCTTGACTCTGCTTTCTTGAATTAGATGGATCAACAATTTTCCTCCTTTTATCATGAGTGGAGAAGGCAGTAGGTTCATTTCCATTGAAAGACTTATCTCTTTCCATCATCCTTATTTCCTCGAGTGCATCTAGTCAATAGCTCATCAAAACCAGGTGTCCTGTCATTATTGAGAATGGTGGTGACAAATGTTTCCCACGGCCTTGAAAACCTCCAAGAGCAATGAGGGTGAGTTCCCTATCAGTAGTAACTTCTCCAATAGGTAGCAAACCATTCTTTACTTGAGTTATTCTCATGAAGTAAGCTTTGATAGATTTCCCTTTGTCCATCTTGATATCTCTAGAGTCTCAACTTGTTCTTGAGAAAGAGGATTTGATTTGCATTGTTGACTTTGAACATCCCTATCAACTTATCATACATTTCCTTGGAAGTTCCCAAACCAGAAATATAAGATTAAATGCTTTTGAATGGAATCAACTAAGAATTTCTTAGCTTTCACCTCACCTTTTCTATACTTCGTTCTAGCAGCAACAGGTGCATTTGAAGGAGGCTCCACCACTTTCCCTTGCACATAATCCAACACTTCATGTTCCTCCAAGGTCAGATCAAGAGTCTTCTTCCAGGCACGATAATCTGATTTGTCATTGAGCTTATCTTCATTCTTGAAAAATGAGGTAGCAACCATGGAGACTTGTCCAACAACAAGTATTTCAACAATGATTTCTTACTTCTTCCTTAGGCTTTATCTTCACCTTTGCTCTGATACCATGTTAATTTTATGGTATGTACTTATGCTTGCAACTATTACTTCAATAATTTATTAGCCCAATAATAATTTCACTTTAGATTCCAAATAACAATCAATTAACATTCACCACTGGTAGTAACTATAGATAGAACATCAACAATAATATCCACAAGAAGACAAGCTAAGACAAAGAACACAAAGATTTAGGCTAATGCCACGGCAAAACCCCACAAGGGGGAAAACCCAACCAATCCTTCTTATTGATTAATATCAAATGTCCAACAGAGAGAGAAAATCCAATTTAGTACAATGATGACAAAGTCAAAGTCAAGACTTTGACTATCCAAAGAAAGATGACCAACCAAAATTAATGCCAAAATAAGAAGCCCAAACTGATCTGTCAAATGCTGCAATTCTGAACACTATCAACAAAGCTAACCAGAGAAGTCAACGGTGGACAAACTCCAATCAAACGTCCTCCAAAATTTCGGTCTAGTAGCCTAGTCAATGCGACCTCAATAGCTGATGAAAGTAATACCAAAACAGTCCAGAAATCAGTGGTCAAAGGAGAGAGTAAACACCTGTCAGATTTGCGGTCAACCTAAGATCACACCTGTGATCAATGCAAGTAAAACCTCACCAAAGCCTCAATTCCTATGTCAGAATGTGCGGCCTGCCCAAACAGAGATATCTCCACAAAAATTGCAGCAAAGTAGTGCCAAATAAGCCTTAGTCAAAGATGGTCAAAGTCAATGTAGAAGAACAAAGTGCCCAGTCCACCCTTCGCATGTGTGAGAAGAATCTGCTGCCTCATATGTGTACTAACCAATCAGAAGAGAGAGAATGTGATGTGTGACGAGGTGCCAAAATGAGGACGACATATGTTATATATATATATAGTGGTTGACGTGGGGTGAAAAGACCTATCTATTCATCACTGGGCCGACTTGAAGAAGGGCAGACCTGAGCCGACTTTAAAATGAGGCACTTTTAGGTGAGCAAAAATTCTAATTTTCGAGGTGAAGAAGAATGCCATCAAGGGTGATCGAATGGAGGGATGATCCATCAAAGGAAGGGCTTCTAGGAGGGGGAATTAGCCCTTAGTTGCATTCTTTAACATCAATACTATGTAACATTTATTAATGATCATTCCAGAAAAACTTGGATATATTTCTTAAAATAAGGATGAAGTATTCAAAAAGTTTCAAGAGTTCAAAGCAGAAGTGGAGAATATGACAAGAAAGGAGATCAAGACCTTGAGGTCAGATAATGGAGGTGAATATACATCTAAAGAACTTGTGGCCTTTTGCAAAGAAGCTGGAATTAAGAGGGAGCTAATAGTCCCTTATAATCCTCAACAACATAGTGTAGCCAAAAGAAAGAATCAAGGCTCCCTTTTAATCAAAGGAAAGCCTATTGCAAACGTTTTACAAAGAAGGTAGTTTCCTTGAAAGGTTTCCAAACAAACGAGTAAATATCAAAGGACACACATGTTACAATGATGGAGGTATGTGGGCCTCCTAGGCCACTTGTTTGGATGCATAGAAAATTAGGTTCAAGCACTTCCTTCTCAAAAACTGTGCCAAAGAAACTTTGCCTAAAAGGCAGTTTAAAACTGCCCAAAAGGAAGTCCCAAAATTCTGCCTAAAAGGAAGTTGAATGCCAAAAGGGTAGTCCCAAAACTTTGTCCTATCTGCTCAAGCGGTCTACAAAACTCAGTCTTTAAGGGATCAATGGGATGCCTTCAATCTCTGCCAAAAGATAGCAGAAATATAATCTATCCATTAGCTAATGAAACTCGCAAGGGAAACAACAAAATCTAGCATGGGTTAGAGGGAGCTAGCCCAATTTTTTTTTGCAAACTTGGTTAGTTAAAAATTGTTCCAAATTTGCTCAAGGGAAACAAGCAAGCTTGTTTTTCTTAGAGCAAGAAGGACTGTTGTTGGGACAATGATATAATATTTGAGCCTAATGCTCCGATTTTCAATAATGGACATAAACAAGTAACCAACAATGTATTTGAAATTTGTATGACGAAAAGAAGCAAATCTTGGAGCCTTGAAGCCCTATTTGGTTGATCTTTTAAAGTCCTTGGATGTCCTTTGTCAACTTGAGTTTGAGGTTTTTTAGCTCTCTTGGAGATGGCTAGTTTATCCAACAACTTCACCAATCTCCAAGCTCGTTAGGTAACGTGCACATGCTAAACCCAACACTTGCAACACAATAATTAGTAACTCTTTGAGACGTTGCTCATATGATGACAAGGATGGACTTGTTGTTCAACCAAGAACACACAAGTCACAACCAAGCCTAGCATGGGAGCAATGTCAAAGAGGAGATCCAAATAATTGAAATCCTCTCCCGTAGGAAACAATGCCCCTATGGGCTAGGATACCAAATAAGTTTAGATGCAAGCAAATAACCAAATCATAGACATAACCATATAGAAACCATTGGAAACAACACAAGATGTTACCCCTCCAAAATGCCAAGAACAAGTCCAATACCCAATGCAAATGACTTCCAAAGTCTTTTGTATTATTGATCACCAAATGGGAAAACAATTTAGCATAGTTTAGCCAAGCAATATGCTTCCAACCATGAATGGCTATGAGCCCAATGGGCTTATTTATACAAATTCGGGAGCAAATCCCAATGCAAAGAAACAATGCCAAGTGGGAGAGGGTGAAGATCTCAATGTAGCAAATCAAATTACAAGTGTAGAAAGTGTTGGAGATGATTGTGGAGAAGTGCTATAGGTGCCATCTAACTATCCCAAGACTGTTGGTGTGAATTCCTTGCTGGATGGTATGCAGATCTCTCATGGAACATGTGTATAGCATGTGGCTGATATGATATTAGAGTACTCCCACATAACTCAGGGAGAATCCTTACTTTATCTCAAGCAAAAGCCGTTGCGAAACAAGTGCCAATACCCCTGCTGTGTGGGCCTCTAGACTGGGCCTGTGCATGGGTCAAATCTGTCAAATGTATAGGAATGTGGGAGTTAACTCCCATTTGGCCGCTGTTAGCGCTGGATTCAGCACTTGGATTGTAACAAGCGCCTGAACAGACACATCTTAAGCTCAAGGGTTTTTCTTACAGTTGGATTATGATTTGGAAAGTGGTTGAGATTCTTACACACACTGGAAAATTAAAGGTTTCAAACTGATAAATCACTGACACATATGAGGGTACTACTGTTTGATGTGGTAGCAAGGATAATTTGTATTCTAATAGTTAGGAGAATGTGCAAGAACAATGGGTCTAAAGAATAGAAGTCCACTGTTAAGAATAAAAACAAACAAAAGATTTCTGAACTATAATGTATTGATGACAGAAAGCTTCTTCAAGACTTACAAGAATCTCATCATACATTTGAAGATTTCTGTAACAGGGAAAGGTTATGAATAATTTCACCATACATATCTTATCTAGAAAGCTTGTAAAACAAGACTTAGAAAATTATATAATCATGTACAGCTATACCACAAGACTAACAAAAACATGAAACAACATACGTAGATCATAATCTGGAATGAAACAGTAAAGTATGGAAACACATAAGGAGATAGACAATGCACACACCAAATCTTTCATAATTCCTCGAGAGTGCTTTTTTGATATTATAAGCTTGAAAATATACAATACAGAATGCAATGAGATGGACAACCAACGAACCCTTTCTTCATTGCTTTACATAGTATATATACAAAAAGATATTCTGTTAAAGCTTCCACAAAAAGTGCAAGTCTGTTTTAAAGACTTAATTACAATCTTCCACATATAGTAAAACTTATCTTAAACATAACAGAAAAGTAGTCTGAAATACAATGAAGACAAAACATGATAGTATGGAGCTCGAAGTGGCCGAGTTGTTAAATTTAGATAACAATGGTCTTCTATGCTAAATGCACTTTTACTTCAATCTTTCTTAGGCTTGATACAAAATAGCAATCACATAACCATGAAAGTAAAATGCTGATAGAACACAATAATAGATCAATAGAAGACAAGCCAAATATAGATCAGATTTACAATTCATTTTGTCCAACAAAGATACGAGATATTGTTGCGTTACAGCAGTCAACAGGATGCTTCAACCAACAAAGTCTTTATTGGTCAGCCAACACTTCATGTGTCACACCCACAACTTTCAAAGACAGCTCATCACAAGTTAACGCAAGTCAAACCAGGGACTGTGCATAAAAGTCAACACAACAAATTAGGGCTTTGGTCAAACAGCCCAAAATTCCTTGATTTTAGTGTCCAGCTGTACGACCTCCTAAAATCGGATTTTCTGCAGAAGATTGAGGTCAAATGACCAAGGGTTGACCCCAGTCAACGCTGGTCAACGTTGTAGCAGAAAGCCCTAAACAGATCAGCGCAAAAAACAACAGCTTCGCTCCACACGTGTGAGGGGAAAAAGGCCTCCAAAGGCTATTGAACCAATCAGATCACAATGAGAGAATGTGTGATGAGATGATGAGAAAATGACCTCCAAGTCTCTCCAATTTATATCCATCAATGAGGGTGTGTGACACATCTATTAGGCATGTGGGACAAATCTGGCTGACCTTGCACATGTGGAAAATAAATTCAAAATAAATGTTTTGCTCATCCGATCAAGATGATCTTTAGATCAATCTTGCACCTCTCCGAAAGAGGAATCCAACAAAAATATGACCATCGTCATATGAGCAGTGCAACATGGAGTTTGGACCTAGTTGCCCAAAAATTAATACTCCCTCGCAACTAGGGAGAACTCCATCTGTCCACAAGTACCATCCATCATTTACTAAACCAAACATCGTGCGTCATCCCACCGTAACTTGCTTTGCTGGCTCTTTATTTCAGAACAAAAGGTGAGTCACAAAGACATCACACACAGCTGACCCGAAGTCAGCTTAGAGGTAAAAACCTCTCTCAGGCTCAAAAAGAGTCTCATACTAACCCAAAGTTAGTTTACTGACCTGAAGTCAGTTTAAACGATAAAACCTCATCATACTTGATCCCAGATCAAATTGTTGGACACGTGCCATCCTAGACATAGAGAGTACGACAATCTTTGATGCGTCCATCGGTCTTGCTATGGTCTCTATCCACATTTCCCACCTCATTGGCCAAATGAGAGGTACTTCCCATGAGTCCAAAACTCCATGGGTAGGATGCGTGTAGGGCACAGATCAGAGAGAGGCGAACCAACTCAATATCATAATGGTGGGGTAGAAGCACAACAAGGTTTGGCAAGCCTAGCCCCGTATGTGCTTATAGCTCCACGAAGCTAGCCGCAAGCCCCCTGCAGCTCACAGAGCTCATAGTCCAACTCAAGTAGGACCCTCAGAATAGGGTTTTTCCACAATTCCAAGCTTCTTACAGAAGGTTAGGAACTTGACCTTCCCCAGGGGCTTCGTGAGAATATCTGCGACCTGCTCATCAGTTCCTATATGATCGAGCCTTACGGTGCCTTGCTGTACCATATCCTGGATAAAGTGGTACCTGATATCAATATGCTTAGATCGATTGTGGAACACAAGATTCTCAGAAAGATGAATCCCACTCTGGTTATCACAAAGGATAACGGTGGTATTTAGCACATGCCCGAACAACTCACTGAAGAGCTTTCGCAACCAAACAGCTTCACAACAAGCCATACTGGCTACAATGTATTCGGTCTCAGCGGTGCTCATAGCCACCGACTTCTGCTTCCTGCTCATCCAAGATATCGAAACAAAACCCAAGGTGAAGCAACATTCAGATGTGCTCTTGCGATCCACCACATTGCTAGCCCAATCGACATCAGTATATCCATGGAGTCTCAAACTCTCGACAGTGTATCTCAGCCCATGGTTGATTGTGCCCTGAAGATATCTCAACAAATTCTTGCCACCAATCCAGCGAATGTGATGAGGATCAACCATATGTTGACTCAAAGTGTTCACTGCAAAACATACGTCCGGACGGGAGTTCACTAAGAACATCAAAGCCCCCACGAGTTGTCGATACTCGGTAGGATTTGCTAGCACGGGCCCATCAACGTTTCCACTCAACTTCTTAAAGTTGAGTTCCATCGGTGTCGACACAGACTTACAGTCCACCATACCAAATCACTCGAGCAACTTCACGACATATTTTCCTTGGGAAACGAAAATCTTGCCTGGCCTTTGCTAGACCTCCAAGCCTAGGAAGTAGTGCATCAATCCTAGGTCTTTCATCTCAAACTCGGAAGCTAACTCCCTCTTACACTGATGAATGAGAGGGTCAGCACCTGTTAGGAAGAGATCGTCCACATAGAGAACCAAAATGAGAGGCCTTTCTCTATCAACCTTAAAATAAAGGTTCAGATTAGCATTACTTCGAGTGAAGCCCAGCTTCATCAGGTAGCTATCTATCCTCTCGTACCAGCCCTTGGGGATTGCTTCAACCCATAGAGGGATTTCTTCAACCTGCATACATGGGTGTCTCTATCTCGAACTTCGAACCCAAGAGGTTGCTCCACATACACCTCTTCCTTTATAGATCCATGCAGAAAAGCAGTCTTCGCATCCATCTGATGTAGACTCCATCCTTGCGTAGCAACAAGGGCAATAATAGATTGGATGGTGGTATAGCGGGCCACAGGTGCAAATATATCATCATAATCTATGCCTTCCTTTTGAGAGAAGCCTTGGGCAACGAATCTTGCCTTGTACTTTTCAGCACTTCCATTAGATCCATGCTTGATCTTATAGAGCCATTTCGAGGTGACAACAAATTTGTCCTCTGGTCTCGAGATCACTTCCCAGACATCATTCTTGGTAACAGACTCATGTTCTTCGTGCATAGCATCCTTCCAAACTTGATGCTTTATGGCTTCTTCAAATGTTCTAGGCTCATATTACACTATTACTCATGGCTACTAGATACCCTTGGTATCTCTTCAGTTTCTTACTTTCACGGAATCTTCCCCTTGGGGCAATATGTCTCTCGGCATCTTCAAGAGTATCCCTAAGCCATGAGGGTCTTCTCTTATTTGAAGGAGGTGGATCAATGGGATCCATAGGTCCTTCAACATTGGTTATCAGGTCATCCTTCGACTCTTCCAGCTTCCTTGCTTCTTCATCTTCTTTGTCTTCCTTGGAGCTAGGAAGATTTCTCACTATCTTGAGGGCAACATCTTCATCGAAGGTGACATTGTGGCATATCTCCACTTCTCTTTGACCAGGCACATTTATTCTATATGCCTTTGAAGTTTCACTGTAGCCCACAAACATTCCCTTCTTTCCAGAAGCATCCAACTTGCTTCTCTTTTCTTTCGGCACATGAAAGTAAACAGGACAACCAAAAACTCTAAAATGAGGAACATCAGGTTTCTTACCAGAGAAGACTTCTTCAGGAGTTTTGGAGTCCAGAGCGGAATGCGGGCATCTATTTTGAACATACACAACAGTGTTCGTAGCTTTAGAAACTTCGGAAGACCTTGGTCACATAGCATGGCGCGGGGATCTTCCACAATGGTCCTGTTCTTTCTTTTAGCAACACCATTTTGCTCAGGAGTGTACGCAGTTGTGGTCTCCCTCTTAATGCCAACTTCTCTACAAAAGTCATTAAACTCATTTGGCTCATACTCGGTCCCATTGTCGGTCCTCAAAACTTTTATTTTCTTCTCAGTTTGATTTTCCACCAAGGCCTTGAAGGTACGGAACCATTTGAATGCTTCGTCCTTCTTCTTCAAAAAAGTCATCTATAAAAGTCATGTAATAGGAACATCCTCCCAAGGATGTCATGGGCAGCATACCAGATAAGTCAGAATGTATCAACTGTAAGATATCAGTTGTCTTTGTGACACTAGAGGTGAATGGTCCCCTTGTATGCTTCCCTTCAGCACAACCCTGACATATACCTTCAGGATCATCTCTAAATTCGGGCATCCATGTCACCACCTTCCTTGCTTCGGGAAGGGCTTTGTAATGAAGGTGTGCAAACCTCCGGTGCCATAACTCTGTTTGAAGAGTTGTATCACATGACATAGCCCCTAATGGACTTCCTCCAACTTGGTAGAGTGTATCAATTCTAAAACCAATAGAAAGAGCTTCCTTGAAGTTCTTCTTCCAGGTAAGTACCTTTCCATCAACGAATGCCACCTTGAACCCTTTGTCTTCCATTGTTGAAATGGACACAAGGTTATTCTTCAAATTAGGTACATACAACACATCTTGTAATCAAAGGACTTGTCTTTGAGATAGATGGAGGGTCACAGTCCCTATCCCTTTCACGGGATAGGTGGCATTATCTCCAAGGATAATTTCCAGATTAGTATCCTTCTCAACTAGATCAAAAAGGGCTTTTTTATAACCAGTGAGGTGCCTTGAAGCACCACTATCATTCAACCAGACATCCAAGGTGTCGGGTGGATATGCAACATAGAGGGCAGATACAAGAATACATTCATTTCTCTTATTATCAACAACATTAGACTCATCGTACTTGGAATTTATTGACCTCTTGAAAGATTGCCCATTTCCACTACGATCAGAGGGAGCCTTCCTTTTTCCTTGGAACCTGTTGTTCCTGCCATTTCTTCTCGAATTGTTGTTGTCATCATCCTTGGGAGAGTCCCTTCTATTAGGGCACTCTCTTGCATAGTGACCGGTCTTGTTACAAGTGTAATATCTTCCCTTTCTTCCTTTGGGCCCCGCTCTACCATGGTTTTGATTTCTCGGGCCACCATGGTTCTTCTTCTTTGCATGAGCGGCGAAGGCTGTAGGGTCACTTCCATTACCATTAGAGGCATACTCCATCATTCTCGTTTCCTCTTGAGTGCATCTCGTCAATATTTCATCAAAATCAGGAATCACATTATTATTGAGAATAGTGATATTGAATACATGCCGATCACGGGGGAGACCTCCAACTGCGGTAAGAACCATCTCTCGATCAGATATTGCTTCCCCAATAGCTAGGAGGTTATTCCTGATTTCAGTGAGCCTCATAAAATAGGATTGAATAGATTCATCCTTACCCTTCTTGATATTCTTCAATTGATTCTTGAAGAAGAGGATTTGATTAACATTGCTAGCCCTGAACATGCTCATTAACTTATCATACATCTCCTTAGATGTCTTTAGCTCAGAAATGTAAGCAACCAAGTGCTTATGAATAGAATCCCAGATAGTCATCTTTGCTTTGATTTCCCCTTTTCTATACTTCGTCTTTGTGGCAGCAGTCGCATTTGATGGAGGCTCTTGGATCTTCCCTTGTACATAGTCCATGACATCTTGATCTTCTAGCACCAAATCCAAGGACATCTTCCATGCATGATAATCAGACTTATCAGTCAATTTATCATCAGCCTTGAAACCCTTGTAGGTTGAGGAGGCCATTTGTGCTTGATAGGATTCCTTCTTTCAGTGATTGCTTCTAACACAAGCTTGGACTTTGTCTTCACCTCAGCTTTGATACCATGTTAAATTTAGATAACAATGGTGTTCTATGCTTGATGCACTTTTACTTCAATCTTTCTTAGGCCCGATACAAAATAGCAATCACATAAACATGAAAGTAAAATGCTGATAGAACACAATAATAGATCAATAGAAGCCAAGCCA
Organism: Pinus albicaulis; assembly: GCA_034641835.2. Taxonomy (NCBI): domain Eukaryota; kingdom Viridiplantae; phylum Streptophyta; class Pinopsida; order Pinales; family Pinaceae; genus Pinus; species Pinus albicaulis. The sequence goes on along the minus strand of CM076583.1, from coordinate 562,397,793 downwards.
AATATAGATCAGATTTACAATTCCTTTTGTCCAGCAAAGATATGAGATATTGTTGCGTTACGACAGTCAGCAGGATGCTTCAACTAGCAAAGTCTTTCTCGGTCAGCTATCTCTTCATGTGTCACACCCACAACCCTCAAAGACAGCTCATCACAAGTCAAACCAGGGACAACGAAGAAAAGTCAATGTAGGTAGCAGCAGAAAAGTCAACGCAACAAACTAGGGCTTCGATCAAGCAACCCAGAATTCCTCAATTTTAGTGCCCAGCTGTACGACCTCCTAAAATCGGATTTTCTACAAAAGGTTGAGGTCAAACGACCAAGGGTTGACTACGGTCAACGCTGTAGCAGAAAGCCCTAAACAAATCAACGCAGAAAACAACAACTTCGCTCCACACGTGTGAGGGGAAAAAGGCCTCCAAAGGCTATCGAACCAATCAGATCACAATGAGAGAATGTGTGATGAGATGATGAGAAAATGACCTCCAAGTCTCTCCAATTTATATCCATCAATGAGGGTGTGTGACACATCTATTAGGCATGTGGGACAAATCTGGCCAACCTTGCACATGTGGATAATAAATTCAAAATAAATGTTCTGCTCATCCGATCAAGATGATTTTTAGATCAATCTTGCACCTCTTCGAAAGAGGAATCCAACAAAAATATGACCATCGTCATATGAGCAGTGCAACATGGATTTGGACCTAGTTGCCCAAAATTAACATGAGTGCTCCTCATTTTTTGGAAGAACTTCCTCCACAAAAAGTGCAATTGTCAACTGAAAAAGGCACTTGGACCGTTATCCACAAAAGTGTAGGAGTAACCAACTGAAAATGACACTTGGAAGAAAGCATCACTGGATGACACTTGGCAAAAGCCATTACCTCTGAGGCTACATACACTTTATCACCACTTAGTGTCATTCCTCGAAACCAGAACAAAAAGCTACCTTTTTACCTTCTTATATAAATTCTGAAAATAATAGCTACTTTTCTGGAGAAGGTAGCTATTTCTGAAAATTCTGTAGATAAGCAAAAAATGATATGATTCTTCAGATTTTCATTGTTTTAGACATTCAATCATCAAAGATCTAGTATAGAAGCAAAAATACTTATAGCTTCTGCCTTAGTGACCCTCTTGTTTGACTTTCTCTTTTGTACTTGCTTTTTCTTCTGAGTCTTCTTCTTCTCGGGATCATTTTCTGGACTTTCATCTATGTTTATTATCTCATCTCTGAGAGCAGGGTTGGCTATGAGTTTGCTTGCTAGCCTGAGCTTATTCTTTGGTCTAGTATGAGGCCTTTGAATGTATGGATTAGGGATGTATGAAGGCCTCCTTCTTCCATGGATAACTCTGCTTGATTTCCCCTCTTCAAACTTTGTTTCAGTAAACTCTGTTTCACTTCTTTCTTCCTCAAAAGATGAGTATTTGTGGATTATGGCTTTCTTCTTTCCTTTGGCTGATGAACTAAGAGATGAATAAAACTGGGCTATAGTTGGTTCTTCTGCTATAGTCTCTGAAACTTTACTTTTCTCCTTAGCTGATGTTTTGAGAGAGGAAAAGACTTGTGCCATTGTTGGTTCCTCTGGTGCTGGAGTGGCATTTTCTTCTTCATTCTCCTGTCTAGTCTCTAGAACGGGGCTTAGTGTTAAGGCTTCAAGGGTGACTTCCACTGAAGATCCCTCTGTCAGAATAAGTTTTCTCCTGCATTTATTCTTTAAAGAGGAAGCTACCTCTTCCTTGCCTTTAGACATTGCATTCATGTCAGGTAGAGTAGTCTTTTGTTTAAGCTTGCTTGCATGCTCCTGCCTGAAAGACCCCAAAGCCTGTGGCTCCTTAGGTAGTCTTCTAGTATAAACTTCCTTGGCTGGTTGCATTATAGGTATAGGGGTGGTGGTTTGAACTCTGGCTCTCCTAGCTGAGTTCCTTGTCTATCTGCTAGATGGTATAGAAGATTGATCAGTTTGTGAAGGGGTCAATGTGGGTGCAGGCCTTGACTGCTCTGCTTGGGTCTTTTGCCTTAAAGGCCTTCCTACCCTTCTCCTTGAGTTAACTTTGCTGAAACCTTCATCTGCTAAGAACTTTTCCCATGTGGTTCTCTTCTTTTTCAGATGATAAACCACCATCATTTTGATTAAACCCCTGTGATAAAGATTGCGAAGAGAATAGTCTGGGGTTCTTTGTATTTTTTGAGACATTGTCAACAGAGATTTTTAGAGGAAATATGGTAGGTTCATAGGTTTAGAACCCAAAATGTGAGCTAGAAACCTCATCTGATATTGATGCACAGTGGAAAAACCTGACTTCATCGGTAATATAACGCTGCATTGTGGTAATAAGTTATAACATCTTGCCACTCAGGCCTAAAATAATAAATGTGAATAGTAGGGGTCCAATCTATATTTTCATGCTCAAGCTTAAGATAGGGATTTAAATCTTCTTTAAGCAAAGTTTTCCTCTTATACCAGGACTCACATGTAGCTGATGTTTGGGTAGCTCTTGCAATGATAGTCTCTGCGATCCTGAAGGTCTGAGACCCCAACTTGACCTGCTCTCCATCGAATGACTTAGCAAATGCCTGAGAAACTGCAACATTTTCTCTTGAAAACTTCTTTAAAAATCGACACCACCCTGCTGCTTGGAATTGTGGCTTTGCACGGTGATCAACGAAACGAGTATTGGCCAGTTTTGAACGGTTCACCTTAACATCCTTACCCATTCTATTAACAACTAACTTAACCACTAATGCACACCTGTAAAACTATTAACAGCAACTATCCACGACACCCTAACTTCTGGCACGAGGTAACAAACTGCTTGCTAGAGGATAAGAAACCATTCGCTGTAGCTTTCTCGTGGTAAATGGAAACATAAATCTGCATGCCCTAAATCATGGTGAGGGTCAGTGACACGAATTCAAATGATTTAAATTTTGGTGCCAACTCATTCCACCAAACCTTTCATTCCAATAAATAATTAACTAATAGCTACTCGTACCTCAACCTTGATCTATTTCACCTTTAATGAGTAGCATTAGATTTAACTAGCCTTAGTGAATCCTCCAATTAGAAGTAACCACCTTTCAAAAGGGTAATACCTCTTATTTTAGCAGACCTTCAATTATTCCAAGAGCAATGTCTTTTCATCTGAGTAATGCCTCTTTACCTCCTCGTACAAATTCTGCAAGAAATAGCTAATTTTTTGAAAAAGGTAGCTATTTCTGTGTTATTCCTAAAATAACTGATGACTCTGACATTTTGTCCTTAGGCCTTGGATAGAAGATATCATTGTTAATAAATAATACTTCTCAAGCTAAACTCATGACCTTAAATACTCAAAGCAGTTAAAAGATTTATTAAAAGAAAATTTACCTTAATAACTCTATGACACAAACAAACTATTGGACTCAATTTTTTTTGGATTTTGTAAAAAATGATAAAAACTAATACACATTACCCCTACAGGGCCTTCAACCATAGGTTAGGAGACAAGAGAGCATCAAAGACATAACTACAACAATGACCAGACTTTGAAAAATTGCAGTGCTAACAACCACCAACAATCAAAGTGATGGGCTCGACCCCCTCTTTAACTGAAGATGGCCCTCATTTTAGTGGATTTGGTCCCTTCAAACTATTGTAGTCCATTTGGGACTAATTCGCCCCTCGGATGTGGTAGTCCATTTGACCCTCTTATATGTGGCCGATCTTTGATCTGAACCTTGACTTCACTTTGATGCCATAGTCACTTGCTTGAATTTTTTGACTTGGAAAACAATAATTAATGTCTCCCATTATTAATTCTTTGTATTTTTTGTCACCTTTTTCCACTTAGGAAAAGTCGGTGTTCATGTGGTTTAATTGGATTTTTGATCCCCAAAGTGTACCTTTGGAGAATGTTGGGATGCAGAGCATGAATTTTGAGTACTTATATGCCGCCAACATCTTCTAGGCTCACTTGTTTACCATTTTACATAGAAATTAATTAAAAATGTAGTCCTACGAGAATTTTTGATAATTTAAAAAATCCTATAAAAACCTATTCAAATTCTGGGATGCTTTAGATATGACCTAGCATGGTAATATACATTGACTCCAGACTTTGAAAAATTGCAATGCTAACAACCGCCAACAATCAAAGTGATGGGCTCGACCCCCTCTTTAACTGAAGATGGCGCTCATTTTATTGGATTTGGTCCCTTCAAACTATTGTAGTCCATTTGGCCCTAATCTGCCCCTCGGATGTGGTAGTCCATTTGACCCTCTTATATGTGGCTGATCTCTGAACTGAACCTTGACTTCACTTTGATGCCATAGTCACTTGCTTGAATTTTTTGACTTGGAAAACAATAATTAATGTCTCCCATTATTAATTCTTTGTATTTTTTGTCACCTTTTTCCACTTAGGAAAAGTCGGTTTTCATGTGGTCTAATTGGATTTTTGATCCCCAAAGTGTACCTTAGGAGAATGTTGGGATGCAGAGCATGAATTTTGAGTACTTATATGCCCCCAACATCTTCTAGGCTCACTTGTTTACCATTTTACATAAAAATTAATTAAAAATGTAGTCCTACGAGAATTTTTGATAATTTAAAAAATCCTATAAAAACCTATTCAAATTCTGGGACGCTTTAGATATGACCTAGCATGGTAATATACATTGACTCTAGTAATTAAAATAGATCCAAGGCTCAATCATCAAGCCACACTCCAGCTTTGGAGGTATGCGAGTGAAACAACTCAGCTAGTTATTCATCCTTGAAAAGCGAGAATAATTATCTACGAAAACACTCTAAAGTGGACTCATTTGATGATCGAGTCCCAAATCGCCTAAGTTTGTTCCAATAATTCATCATGCTAGCGACATTTAATACAATTCTCTGCAGGTTTGCAGAATTTGAGAAATAGAGAATGTAGAGAGAGGGGATAGAAAAATGGGCATAAGTGCCTTGTTCACTTATGATCTTCAAATTTTTTTAGGAGTGCCTCCTCCATTGGGTAATGAAGTCTTTTTTCCCTGCCATGTGCATATGAGTAGGTAACATTTGGCTCCACACGAGGACGTGTGCTTGATCTTCTAGAGAGCATGTGAGAATCTAGAATCTGCAATACATAAACATCTCACCTCAAAACATTAGAAGCACATGCACCATATACAATTATTATTAGTTTATTTATAGAAATAAAATGCTCGAAAAAGGAAATACTGAAATCGAATGTTGAAAAAACAAGACTAAGGATAGAAATATGTTACAACATGCCTCTTGGGCATAAGATGTTTTTGGTGAAGTCTATCTTAAAAACCTGCCTGCTCACCGACAGATCCATAGGCTCCTTTTCTTATGTGTCTTGCTAATTCTGACCATTTTGGGACTTTGACTTGTCCCAATGCTCACTTGTTTTTGGCCATCAAATTTATTCTGCCTTTTCCTTCTTCTATTCCAACTATCAACTCGCTGAGGCTTGACTTTGTTCAAAGTTGGTAGTCTATTTTTGTCTTATTTTTTCCTTTTCTGGTTTTTTAGTTTTTTCCTTGGTAAGTTGTGATGGTGATGATGGCGCAACTACTACAAACCCTTCTGCCTTGTCTTCAAAATGTGCTGATGGAAAATTTGAAGTACCCAAGTGTTTTGCGGTATGCCCAACCTCTTTATTCTTAATCTGCCTTGTCATGGGTGTTAGGAAATTCGTCAAAACTACATAACTTCCTAGCTTGTATGACCCACAAATAATCTCGTTGTTGGGTTCTCTTGGATTTTTAACATGATATCTTCGCTCTAGCTCCTGTTCTGTTGAGAATTCTAGGGCAGAGAGATGGGGTGATTTCTCTTGCAATGATAATTGTTTGTGATGCAATTTTTCTTAATTAGGTTCTTCTTTGCTTGATTATTATTAAGTGTAGATAATTGTCTTTCAGATTAATCACATCATTAGGATTTGGTCGACGTTTTGAACCAGCTAATGTGGTTCATCCTCAGGACAAGGAGGAGAAACTAATCAATCTCGATGAATAAATAGTGGAGATGCATCATTCCCCGAAAATAGCTGTATCAAACAACTATCAAGCTATAAAGAACGGTGAGGCAAAGGACACAAGATATAGGCTATTAGCTAAGGCCAAAACCTCTCCAAGCTTGAGAGGAAAACCCAACGAATTCTTCTTCTTATAGAATCTTCAATTGATGAACTCCAAGACCTAGACCCTTGACCCAAAACCCCTCCAAGATCAAGTCAATGCCTCTTCCCTATGAGCTTCTCCTTCAACAGAGTCAACCGTAGTCCAACTGGCTTTCTAGTTGCAACAACTTCTCCTTCAACATCTTTTTTTGTGGACCTGCAACTTTATGACTGCAACTCGACCTTCCTGCAGAAACCCTTGGCCACACGTGTGATTGAGATTATGGAAAAACAATCCTCTTTTCTTCTTGGCTTGCCTTGGATTTGTCTTGTATTTTCGGCTTGCAAGAGAGACCCTTTACATGCTATGTTTCAGCTTCTTTGAGGCCTGCAATTCGGTCTTCCTGCAACAGATGTATGCCTAATTTACCTCGCACGTGTGGAGGAATATTGCCCAAAACAAAACAAAATTACTTCGATTTGCTTCTTCTTTGGATCTCCTTCCCTTCACTCCTTTTAGGTATTCTTTCTTGCTCTTCTTCGAATCTCTTGTTTCATGAGTAAGTGTGCCTTGAAAGAGGCCAAGTTCCTCTTTATAGAGTCCTTCTTGAGCCCTCAAATAGGCTGAATTGATCCTTTTCATTTGACAAGGTCTTGGGGGGGTATTTGACTTTGTTTTTGACTCAAATAAATTTTCTTACAATATGTAACATGCCCAAGAAGGGTTATTCATATATGATAATGACTCTTTCTGACTTTATATACTCAATGACAAATCCAAGAAGCTCTCAATGGGAGCTTGAACTAAATTTTTTTTCCCTTGAGCATGAAACCCATGCCTCAAGAACAATCATAATAAATTTATTTTTCTCTTTTCATTGAATACATAAAATCAACATTATATATGCCATTATGAAGACCGGACCTAGTTACATATTTCAATACTCCCTCTTAACTAGGGAGGTATTCATAATCCATACAAGGTACTTGGACATTCTCAATCTGAAGAATTCTCATAAGAAGAGTTAGATTGGTAAACCATCTGTATAGCATCATATCATCCAACATTGTCACATAGCAAGGCCTTGACTGACAACTCTATATTTCCACAAGATCATAGCACAATGCTGGTGAGACCAATGATTTATAGACATCCTCATCATTGTCTCTCTCGGAACATACCCCACCCGGGTTCACTTAGAGTATGTTCCACTGGGAGTATTCTTATCTTGGATTCCCAGTCCTCAAAGAGTATCGGTCCTCTACGACTACTCTTATCTTGGATGCCCTACAACATCCTCAAAGAGTATCGGATGCCAGATGCTCACCCAATCCTCCATTATATCTTCCCAGGTGAAGACAAGAATGATGTGTCTATCTCTCCCTCTCAATTAGGGAGGATATGCTCATTCCAGTGAAGGAATGTACCCATTCCTATAAAAGGAATGTGCCCAAGCTCTCTCTTAATTAGGGACTTGCTTCACACAACTCTTTAGGTGGAGATCATGGGATAACCAGGTGCTTGAAGAGCTCCTCCTTTCGATGTCATGAACTTCCTTTTTCTTTATTCAGGAGTCTTCATCTTTTTGGGACTTCTTTGTAGGGCATCGACCATCCATCACTTTCATCCATGAATCATGTCAGCCATGTCATCCTTTCTTTCATTGGAAAGTGATCCATTAGTCCATATCCGGTCTTTATTTCATACCTTGCTACCTTCTTTGCATCATGTTTCCTTCAAGATCTCTCATCCTAGCACATGAGTGTCAGTTGTAGATGACATCTACAACTCTTCCTTTGGTAGCCCTGCATAATCCCATCCAAATAATATTAAAAAATAGAAAATGAACATTAAATCAGAAATACCTTTGTGATGGTCTTTCATCATGACATCTCTGTGAAAATTTCTGAATACAACAATACAGAAATCCTACTACAGTATCTTGGTTTACTTCTCCTACTTGTGATTAAGTTAATTTTAGAAAATATTCAGAAAATACCGAAGTAAACACAACTATCAACCTACACACATATAGATCATTTACTGAATATTACGCTCATTCAACAAAGTGATACACAAATTTTTTGGACAAATGTCCTCGGAACAACCCAATGCAGGAAAACTGGGGCAACAGATATGAGGGTTTATTATTATTAAGTAGAATTTGAGCAAAACAAATCTGGGCACCTTACTTGTTAAACCGATAGAGAAAAGTAGATCTGCAACAATACTTGATGTTCTGGAGATTGAAAACTTGATTGATCCACACCCTCAAATGGGATTTATAGGACTCAACCACTTTCTGCCTCTAGAAACCCCAACATTGCCCCTAAAGCCCCTGTATCAGCCCTGCTAGCCTCTGTGCTGGCCTGGAGAGGGCTGCGTAACCCCATACTGGGTGATGCAGTCCCTACGCTGCCTTGGATGGCCTCTGCGTAACCTTGGAGGTCTCCTGCTGGCTCAACGCTGCCCTTTCTGGGCCTGCGTAGCGGTTGAAGCCCTCTGCGCTGCTCCCGATTGCTGCTCCTCTGCCTCTTGCTAACTCTTGGCTCTGGGATCAGATCACCCCCTTAGCCAATACTACCCTCGCTGCAGATACTCTTCTGGATATTCTTAGCAAACCCGCACTAGAATTCCAGCTCAGTCTCTCAGCTCTGCCTCCGTGTTTATGTGTCTCCAACTGACCCTCAAACCTTTCTCTTATACTTTTTCGTTGACACATCAACGACTGTGATTTAATCTCTTATCGATGACTGAGATTAAAAGACTGCTTGATCCGCGTCACTTAGAACATTTCATCACATGTGTTTAATTAATTCACTTTAATCTTTCTACTTCCCTAAGTTAGACTTAGGGTCCTCATAAAAAAATTAATTATTTTAATATCTCACACACAAGATGAAATTTCTCCAAACGCTTTTTGGGTTTTGGAGGTCTTGTGTGTCTTAGCCCCTCCACAAAATTTCATGGCTAGAGCACACCCGATGCTACCCCAACACTCAAAATCTCAACACTCCCTCTTAGCACGGAGTGTGCTCTAGTAATACATCCACACCATGTATCACAAGATCTCAGTATTGGTTTCTGCGCTGCTGATGCTTGGCCTGCTGCCCTCCATCCACTGAGCTGCTGCTTTTTGTACTGCTTCCCGTGTCACTGCCACTGACACTGCCACATCTGTACTGCAGCTCCCTCTCAAATCGCTGCATCATGCTGCCCATAGCACTGCCACTACTAACTGCTGCACTGCAACTCAGTTTTTGAGAAGTAAGCAACTGAAGGACCCCTGCCCAATCATTGAGAGACAAGTCGGGTTGCATATCATCACTGAAGCTTCCTTAGCTGCATGTCCTCTTGAAGCTACTGTGTTGCTACAAATCTGCACTGCGTAAGCACTGCCTCTCTACGCTGATGAAGTCCCATCAACCTCTGCGCTGCAACTGCCTCTGCACTGCACTGCTCCTTGTACAACATCTCAGCCCTGCCCTCTGCTTCACTGTGATCTTTTGCACCCTTTGCTCCACTTGTCTCGCTACCGTCTTAAGGTTCCCGTAGCTTGTATGTGGTCCAAGAGTCGGGCTTACTCAAGGATCTTGCCTCCTCCATCTGTAGCTGCTCAACAGATCCATATCGCCTCACTTACGTGGCTCATGAGCACTTATGGCTACGTCATCATCACTCCCATTGTCCTTTGCTGCTGCAGCCTTGGAATCAGAAGTTCCTTTGTCCTTCTTAGGACAAGTGTTGGTGAAGTGTCCAAGTTTGCCACAGTTAAAGCGCCGAACCTTGGATAGATCCCTCTTCTTCTTCCCTTGCTGCCTTCGTTCCTTCGATGCAAGGGCTGCATCATCTTCCTCTTCTTTCTTCACCCTGACAGTTCCGCTACTGCTGTTCTGCCTCTTGGTGATTCTCCTGATCTCCTCCCACGTGCCCGCCCAGGATGGTAACGCTGCCCTGCCCAATATGCTTTGGACAAATGTTTCCCATTCCTCGGTGACTGCATTCAGGGCAGTCCTTACCAAGAGCCCTTCATCTGGAGTTGCACCCATGACAATCAGTTGATCCCGGATAGTCTGAAGTCGGAAAAGGAAGGGATCTATCTCCTCACCCTTCTGCATCTGGAACAACCTCATATGATTCTCTAGAAGCATATTTCTTTGAACGGAGCTTCCTTGATACATCACTTCCAAAGTGGTCCACATCTCATTTTCCGTCTTCTTTCCGGCAATGTGTGGCACGACATGATCTTTTACTCCGTCCATAATCAAATGCTTAGCCTGCGCTTGATTTTCCTTAAATATCTTCAGACGATCAGGATTTGCAGGCTCAGCTAGGACATTCTCCGCATGGTTCTTGATGCCGTACTCATCTAGGACTGTCAGTATCTTGGCCCTCCAGATGACGAAGTTGGACACACCATCCAACCTGTCCTGATCTCTCAGCCCATGAGAAGCCATCTAGCTCAGATCTGACGAAACAATTCTCTTCTCCCTCTTTCTGCTGCAAAACTCAACATAAATGTGGGATCTGGGTTTCTTGGCAATCAGAAACCCTCCATAGTAGCTACTCCCTTTGTCAACTGATTTCCTTCCTAGAAATATTTAGCCAAAAACAATCGAACAGTTCTCTACGATCACCCTCCTGATCGTATCTTAGATCTGTTTGGCTCAGATTTGCTGAGTGACTATCTTCCTCCCGCTCTTTGTCAATTTAGCTAGGCACAATTATGCACCGACAGAATCTCCACCTAACCAGACACTACTGAAGATCTGAAGCTTCCGGATCTCGACAATACTTCTCAGCAACAGAAAAGCAAACTGGACTACATCCCTCTGGCTGGCCTTTGCGCAGTGGCTGCGCAGTGCAGGCTGCTCCTGCATTTCTCTGGAAGGCATTGCGCCGTCTCTGCGTCACCCAGATGGGACTGCGTCAGCTCCCTGCTAGCCTTTGCTAGGATTGCGTCAGCCCCCTGCTAGCCTTTGCTGGGACTACGTCCTCTTGCTGCTGAGTTTCCCTCTCCGGATCTGCTGCTTCAGCTGCTACCCTGCAGAAAATATGCCTTTAGCCGATTTGCTAGAGATTTAGCTTGATCTGCAATCGCTCTGATACCATGTGAAAATTTCTGAATACAACAATACAAAAATTCTACTGCAGTATCTTGGTTTACTTCTCCTACTTGTGATTAAGTTATTTTCAAAAAATATTTAGAAAATACCGAAGTAAACACAACTAGCAGCTTACACACATACAAATCATTTACTGAATATTACGCTCATTCAACAAAGTGACACACAATTTTTCAGACAAATGTCCCCGGAAAAACCCAATGCGGGAAACCCGGTGCAGTAGATATGAGGGTTTATTATTATTAAGTAGAATCTGAGTACAACAAATCTGGGCACCTTACTGGTTAACCCGATAGAGAAAAGTAGATCTGCAGCAATACCTGTTAAACTGGAGACTGAAAACTTGACTGATCCACACCCTCACACGGGATTTACAGGACTAGGCCTCTTTTTGCCTCTAGAAACCTCAGTGCTGCCCCTGAAGCCCCTACGTCAGCCTGCTAGCCTCTGCGTTGGCCTGGAGAGGGATGCGTAACCCCAGACCGGGTGACGCAGTCCCTATGCTGCCTTGGATGGTCTTTGCGTAACCCTGGAGGCTATGTTGCAGGAAACGTGGGTCCCACCCTCGTTTCAGCAAAGAAGCGAAATGGAAATGCGTTTTGCCGTACCGTACAGCCTGGAAACGCGTTTCCGATCGTACTAGTACGTTTCTCATTGGGGAAACGTGCCCAGTACGGCCGGAAATGCGTTTCCAGGCCGTACGGCCGCGTTTCTGTTAATTTAACTTGTGTTTATTTTTTTTATTTTTTTTGGTTTGCGTGCTATTTTCATTATGTGGTTTATTTTTTTAATTTTTCAAATCTTCCTTATTATCAAAAACTGTGCCAAATAAACTCTGCCTAAAAGGCAGTTTAATTCTGCCCAAAATGTAGTCCCAAAACTCTCCCTAAAAGGCAGTTGAAGTCTGCCCAAATGCAGTCCCAAAACTGTCCTTTTCTGCTCAAGCAGTCTGCAAAAGTTAGTCTTTAAGGGGTCAATGGGCTGTCTCCAATCACTGCCAAAAGACAACAGAAAATTAATCTATCAGTTAGCTAATGAAACTTGCAAGGGAAACAACAAAATTAGCATGGGTCAGGGGGAGCTAGCCCAAAAAAATTCTGCAGACTTAAGTTAGTTAAAAATGTTCCAAATTTTACTCAAAGAAAACAAGCAAGCTTGCTTTTCTTAGAGCGAAAAGGACCATTGTTGGGACAATGATCTAATATTGGGGCCTAACACTCTGATTTTCAATAATGAACATAAAAAAGTAACCAAGAATGTATTTGGAATTTGTATGACTGAAAGAAGCAAATCTTGGAGCCTTGAAACCCTTTTTGGTTGATCTTTTAAAGTCCTTGCATGGCCTTTGTCAATTTGAGTTTGAGGCTCCTTAGCTCTCTTGGAGATGGCTAGTTTAGCCAACAAGTTCACCAATCTCCAAGTTCGTTAGGCAAATTGCACATGCTTAACCCAACACTTGCAACACAATAATTAGTAACCCTTTGAGACCTTGCTCATATGATGACAAGGATGGACTTGTTCAATCAAGAACACACATGTCACAACCAAGCCTAGGATGTGAGCAATGTCAAAGAGGAGATCCAAATAATTGAACTCCTATCTGGTAGGCAACAATGCCCCTATGAGCTAGGATACCAAAAAAATTTAGATTCAAACAAATAACCAAATCATAGACATAAGCATATAGAAACCATTGGAAACAATACAAGATGTTACCTCCCAAATGCCAAGAACAAGTCCACAACCCAATGCAAATGACTTCCAAAGTCTTTTGTGTTATTGATCACCAAATGAGAAAACAATTTAGCATAGTTTAGCCAAGTAATATGCTTCCAACCATGAATAGCTATGAGCCCAGTGGGCTTATTTATACAAATTCGGGATCAAATTCCAGTGCAAAGAAGCAATGCAAAGTGGAAGACGGTAAAGATCCCAATGTAGCAAGTCAAATTACAAGTGTAGAAAGTGCTGGAGATGACTGTTGGTGTGAATTCCTTGCTGGCTGGTATGCAGATCTCCCATGGAACATGTGTATAGCATGTGGCTGATACGATAGGAGAGGACTCCCACATAACTTGTGGAGAATCATTACTTTATATCAAGCTAAAACCACTGCCAAACAATTGTCAATACCCCTGCTGCGCGGGCCTCTAGACCTGGCTTGCATATGGGTCAAATCTGCCAGTGTACCATCTCATGTTCATAGGCTGTTTACATGTGTAAGAATGTGGGAGTTAACTCCCATTTGACTGCCAGCAATCAAAGTGATGGGCTCAACCTCCTCTTTAGCTGAAAATGACCCTCATTTTATGGGTTTTGGTCCCCTCAAACTGCTGTAGCAAACACTAATTCGCCCCTCCTACGTGGCAATCCATTTGACTCTCTTATGTGGCCCTCCAACTCATCTTTGAACTGAATCTTGACTTCACTTTGATGCCATGCCACTTGCTTGACTTTTTTGACTTGGAAAAACATAATTAATATGTCTCCCATTATTAATTATTTGTATTTTTTGTCACCTTTTGCCACTTACTTAGGAAAAGTCGGTTTTGGGGTGTAATTCATTTTTTGCCCCCCAAAGTGTACCTTAGGAGAATGTTGGGATGGAGATCATGAATTTTGAGTACTTATACGTGTTCAACATCTTCTAGGCTCACTTATTTACCATTTTACATAGAAATTAATTAAAAATCTCGTCCTGTGGGAATTTTTAATAATTTAAAAATTCCTATAAAAACCTAGTCAAATTTCGCGACGACGCTTTAGTTATGGCTTAGCATGGTAATATACATCGACTCTAGGCATTGGGACTGACCCAAGGCTCATTCATCAATCCACACTCCATCTTTGGAGGTATGTGAGTGAAAAAAATCAACTAGTTATTCATCGCAAAAAAGCGAGAATAATTAGCTACGTGAAAAAAACACTCTAGAGTGGACTCACTTGATGACTGGGTTCCAATTCGCGTAAGCCTGTTACAAAATTCATCATGCTAGTGACATTTAATACAATTCCTTGCAGGGTTGCAGAATTTGAGAGAGAAAATGTAGAGAGAGGAGAGAGAAAAATGGGTATAGGTGCCCTGTTCACAGTTGATCTTCAAAAAATTTCTAGGAGTGCCTCCTCCATTTGGTAATGAAGTCTTTGTTCCCTGCCATGTGCATATGAGCAGGTAACGGGACCCACACGTGAATCTAAGGTGTAGTTATACTTTCTCTCAGTTTTGACTTGGGAAAATTCTTTAGTTTTCCTATAGTAAAAAATGGTATCGAACTCAACCATGCATGGAGATTTAATCTTAGTTCGACTTGAGTTTAGTGAGGTAGTTCGTCTTGAGTTCAAGGAGCCAGTTTGACTTGAGTTCAAGGAGCCAATTGGACTTGAGTTTAGGGGCTAGTTCAATTCTAGAAAGAGGAAGGGCGCAGAGTCGAAACTTCTAGGAATCCGATATTTTGGGCCATACCCATACCCGAAACTCCAAAACTCAAGCGAAACTTGGCCAAAAATCGACCATCATGTAATAATTTATGAGAGTTAATATTGTTGAGAATTCTAGGGCATCAAGTTGTTAGGGTTTATTGACATAATTCTCTTTTAATTTGACAGTTTTTGTGATGTTAATTACGTTAGTCCTTTGTCATTATTAAGTTATGTTTATCATCAAGATAAATGTCAAACAAGAAGATCACGCGTGCAAACAAAAGACACTAGAGATAGACTCCAAGCCAGGGCAAAACCCTCAACAGGGGAAAATCTAGAAAAACTTCTCTTCTTATAGAATTTCAAGGAAGACTTCCAGGACCAAGACACAAACTAGACTCACCAAGATCAAGCCAACCACTAAGAATATATGCCATTGATGTTTTACCATCTCCAACCTGTGGAAACCCTAGATCAAGCCATCCACAAAAAAATTCGCTTTTATGGAGTAGAAAACAAACTTCACACAGCTCAGGCAGATCTCCTTTCATCTTCGTTGCCCTTGTCCTTCAATCCTAACACCCTTGCACTTCCTTTCCAACTGCAGAATGTAATTATGATGATGTGTGTGTGGTGTCCGTGCCTTCACATGAGCTAGAAGGGCCTCTCTAGGCCGACTTGATCTTAGGGTCTTTCTAGACCTTTCTATACAACAAAAATAATATATCTTTTTCTTGATACAAATGTCCATTGGGTCTTTTACATCATTATGTTGACTTGACTCAGGACTAAATCTCTAGAGCACACAATGGGTGCTAGACCTAGGACCAATGACCATGGGCAAGAAACCCATTCTCAAAATAAATAAATAATTTTCTTTTTCTTTCTTTTGACAAGTACAATAATAATTACATCAATTCATTGTCCAAATACAATTATGAAGACCGAAACTAGTTACAAATTTCAACAAAAATAGACTTGGTTTTCCATCTAAATTGTCATCTATGGGTCTTATTCCCTTCTTTCTTGCAAGATAATGTGTTATTCACTTATTTATAAATTTCTTTACACACTCATATGATGTTTCGACGAACATTTCCATTGTTGGGAGGTGACGTTTCTAAACGTACCCGTTTTGGAAACTTTGAAACGTTTCGGCACTTCGTGAAACTTAGGCCCAAACTTGGTGATCATGTGATTATGCACTAGAGAAACGTGTGTTTGAGCTCAACAAAGAAGTTTCCAGTTCAATGCGTGAAGGAAAAGAAAGAGGCCGAATAGCCTCAAGAGATTTCTAGAGCCAGAGCTCATCACTTCCAGGGCCGAGTTGGCTTTCATGGAGAGGTAGTCTTAGCCTGTACCTTCGGTACAACTGCGCATGAAAGAGGCCAAGTTAATCAAGGGTGCGCAAATTAATGTGTTGAGGATCAATAAATTGTGAGGGAATTTTTTCCAATAACTTGTAATCAATTTCTGAGATTTGCGGAGCAGATTAATAAAAACACACAATTTGGAAGGTTTTTCCCATTTGGGGTTTCCTGGGTAAACTCTGGTGTATTATTTATTGTGTGCTTGTGTCTTCGTGATTTTATTTTCCCTGTGCTATTATTTGTTAGAATACTCAACATATTTAGTAAAAGGGTTTGGAGTTCAATTTTCAGTTTCCTCATCTTAGAATTTTTATTAAATTAGCAGTTAGGTATTAGAAAGATAACATGGTATCAAAGGGGGTCTCTGATTGAAGACTAGAAATCAAGTTATTTTCCTTAGGAGTAGGTGAAAGACGTTGGAAAGGGAAGCAATTCACTTTAGGCTTTGCATAAGGGATTCTCAGAGGTTCAAACTTGCAAAATGACATATTTAGGGCTGAGATTTGAGGACTGCCTTGATGGGGCCTCGAATTTCTGTTCTTGGAAGGGGAGAATTGGTATAGTTTTGGAGGAGTAGGGAGCTTGGGAATTTGTGGAGAGTCCACTAGCGACACCAACAAATCCTCAATGACTGGCCCAACATAATAAGAAGATGCAAAAGCCAAAAGAATAATCCTTGAAGGAGTGAAGAATCATATCATACCTCACCTTTGCGGTAAGAGGACAACTCAGGCCATGTGGATAGCTATCTTAGGGCTGTACAAGGGTATGCGTGATGCCAGGAAGCTAGTACTCAGAGATAAACTTAGAAATATCAAGATGACTAAGTCTGAGTTCGTTTTTTCTTACCTGACCGAATTCATCTAAGTGAAGGACGAGTTAGCCGGGGTTGGGGAGACAGTCTTGGACAAAGACCTTGTAAGTTTTGCACTGTTGGGCTTTCCCAAGACATGGGAAAAATTCATTGATGGAGTAAGTGGCAGAGAAAAACTACTAGATTTGGAGCGGCTATGGAGTGATTGCATGCAAGAGGAGATTCGAAAGCAAGCTAAATCTGGGTCCCATGCGAAGACCCAGGAAGAAGAAAACCTATGGAAAGAAAAATCTGGGAGGGGCCGAGTCCAGTTTAGGAGGCAAGAAGAAGAAAGATCTCAGCAAAGTGAAGTGCTTTCTTGTCATCAACTTGGGCACTATTCCACCAATTGTCTAAACAGGAAGAAAGGGTCCAAGAAGGATCACGTGGCAGCATCAACAGAAGTGGAGGAGTTCACTTCTCAGTTTGAGGAGTTTTCTCTCATAGCTTGGATGGAAAGCTCAATGGTTAGCAATGTGTGGTATATTGACAATGGAGCATCTTGTCATATGACTGGGAACAAGACTTATTTCAGTCAGTTTTTAGAGAAGGATATGCAGTTTAATATAGAGAATATGTTGGCAGGTACCTAGCACTAGGCGTGGGTATTGTCAAGTTTGGGAGGGAGTCTTGGAATCCTTTCTATTTTAGAGATGTCATCTATGTCCCATGGTTGAAGAAAAACATTGTTTCAGTCTCAACTGTAGAAAGCAAAGGTTATGAGGACATCTTTAGTAGAGGAAAGGCTTTCCTCAAGCCCTTAAATTATGGAGCCATAAAGTAGATTGGAGTTAGGATGAAGAACCTTTACAGGTTACAGTTTGAGACAAGTGGTCTTGAGCAGTAGAGAGATCAATGCGCATAGATGTGACCTAGGATAGATTTTGCATAAGCGTATGGGTCATTTACACCATAGAGCGCTGAAGATTTTGAGGGAGATTGCCATAGGGTTACCATAGTATAGTGTAGGTCAACATGATGTGTGCAAGGGCTGCACACTAGGTAAGTATGCCAAGACATCCTTTTCCAGCAAGATAACAGGGCCAAGAGCATCTTGGAGCTGGTACATTCAGATGCATGTGGATCATTTTCTTTCCATCCCTAATGGGATACAAATATTATGTCACCTTTCTTGATGACCACTCAAGAAAGACATGAACCTTCTTTATGAAGGGTCTTCTCGAAGTTTGTGGAGTTCAAAGTGTTGATTTTTCGAGTGTAAATTATAAAAACACTTACTTTTGAAAGTTGATAATTACTTCCAATGATGTAGATGTTTATTTAGCTCTTCAATGTATCATTAAGTAATTATACATTCAAAATTCAATCATAAAGACAATGAAGTAGTAGAGATCACAATGCACAAGAGAGACACAATGTTTACCTTGGGAAAACCCACTTTGGGGAAAAACCCAACAACCTTCTTCCTAGAGAAATATTTAGTTCAACAAGAGATACATCAAAGTCAAGGTCAAGGCCACACTAACCAATAAGATGCTTTTCACAAGACAACCACAAAATGTCAAGTCCAACATCTTTCACTTGTCCACAAAGATCTTTCTTGAGCAACTTGATCAAGGTCTACAATGGAGATTGAATTTCAGCCTTCTTTTCCATAGAAAAATCTCATATTATATCACTGTAATACCACAAGAAAACTCAACCTCGGGCACAACTTCATACCATAGGAACTCGAACTTAATTAGACTTCTTTTTGCAAGAAACTCGGGCTATGTCACAAAAGATCTCAGACTGCAATCACAAAGAAATCCAGACCTGTTCACAAACTTGTCTTCACATAAATCTTTGACTTGTACACAAAGAAGGCTACAAGCTACTCGACCTTGCCCACAAAGATAATCCATAGGATATTCAACCCTTTTTGCATAGAGACAAACCATAGGGATTCAACTTTCTTGCATAGAGATAAACTATAGAGAAATTCATCCTTCTTGCACAAACAAACCATAGCGATTCGACCTTCATGCACAAAGATAAACTACAGAGAAATTCGCCCTTCTTGCTCTGAAAAACCATAGAGACTCAACCTTCTTTCCAAGAGATTTGACTTACCTCCGTTACTTGATCTTTGTTCTGCTCCTTGAATTCTTTCATATAGATCATATCGAATGGTGCCTTTGGAGGGAGGACGAATCACTTATTTAAATTTTATATGCATTGGAAGGTGTTCGAATGTGTGTCTCCAAGGGCAGAGCCGACTTGATCACATGTGAGGCCGACTTGACATCTTGTGGTGTCTAAAACTCAAATTTAAAAATTCAATTTCCCACTTTTGAAAAGACCATGAAGAACATGCTTTATAAAAATATTCTTTTGACAAATCAATAAATAATTTTCTTTTCTCACAAATGCAATTTATATTTTATCATTGCAAGTACAAAATTTCACATTATGAAGATTGACCATAGCTACAAAATTCAACACAAAGCCTTGGTGGAGAACCAAACTAGTAGGAGGATCAATTAGAGAAATTTTGAGGTCTAAAATGGGCCTCCTAAGGAATATTATAAAATAATAGTGGAAATAATAAAATAAGATTAGATTACATCATCAAATTTTAGAGGGAAAAAATAAAAAACTACTTTTTCAACTCATTTTTTAAACTTATCTCCTAAGTCACCTGGCACGGGGACACGAAGATTTGAGTGTAAGACACAGACACGTTGACCCCCCGGAACAGGACACGTTAGGACACGCTATATATATATATATATTAAAAATTAGATATTTCTTACACATATTCATACAAATTCATTGATTCAAACATAGATCTTCATCTAGATGTAAGTTTTGCAAAGATACAAAGTAACATTATGCATACAAATACAATTGTGAGTTGTGACATATTCATCAATGATCCAATAGGAGAAAGACAAGACACTGTAGTTTTCTCATTAAATCATCACAATCAAAATGTGTTACATAGGTAGTAGCAATGCCAAGGCAAATAGAAATAGTAAATACAAAATGAAAACAACTATAAGCCTCACGGCATTAGGTAGCTCATGGGTCATCAATCCTCATCATCAAAATCAACATCACTGTACTCATCATCATGGTCACCACTGCTCTCCTCTGCTGCATCCTCCTGCTCTGTATCCAATGTCATCTCTGCATCTGTTGGTGTGGAGGATGACCCCTTTACAGTATCACCATCATCAAAAGTGTCAGGCTCTAGCACCGACTCATTGAGATCCAAGTTGGCCAATGCCAATTCAACACTGCTGTCCAAACCCATATCATCAGGAAAGACATCGCACATCTTTGTCTTTCCCTTCAACCACTCATCCCTCTACCTGTAAATAAGACGAAGGTTGGTGTGCACATACACCATTGTCTTTGCGTTGGACTGCTCAAGCCCGCTCTTCTTGACACTATACAAATTCCCATATGTGCTCCAATTCCTCTTGCAACAAGAGGATGAAGTCACCTAAGAGATGAGCCTCGTGGCTAACTGCTATAGAGGAGGGCTTGTTGCCCCATGAGTTGCCCACCAAGAATAGGGATTCTTAGGCCCTTGTCTCTAATCATACCATATCTTACAAATCGACCAGTGCCAGTGGAAAAATCTGCAAAGGCATCCTCCACCTCATCAAGGGATGCTCTATCTTGAAAAATCCGTCTGAATGCATCTTTCCTCCCTTGTGAGATTTCACCATCCATGTGAGGGAATCTACGGGAAGGTCCATCATTCAACCACCCATGGTTGTAGTGTTTTGGGTTCAATGAGTGAGTCAAACAATGTAAAGGTGTGCAATTCTTGTCTCATCTGCTGACAAGAAAATCTTGTATGGTGGCGAAGAAGGCCTCTGATGATGTTTCATACTCGGGGCACTCACTCTATAAAATAATGCTCCTCACAGACTCAATCTAATCAATGAATGAATTTACAATGAGCAGTGAAGCTCCATAAATAATACAATTGTATTTACAGAAACAACAAGTTTCTACTAAGAAAGTAGAAACAACAAGTTTCTACGAAGAATATAGAAACAACAAGTTTTTAACAAGAAACTGCTAATTACAATCATAGATGAGCAGTAAACACTAAAATAGCATTATTCTAATACCCTCCCTTAATGCTCAATCTATTTACAACACCAATAGACCCTCTAAATTTTACAAACTTATCAGGACCAAGAGGCTTGGTGAAGATGTCTGCTGGCTGCTCCGTTGTGGGAACATATAGTAACTGAATGGATTCGTCTTCAACAAGCTGGCGAATGTAGTGACAATGAGTTTCCACATGCTTTGTTCGTTCATGGAAGACTGGATTCTTGGCGAGTTTGAGCACTCCCTGATTATCACAGAACAAGGGAGTAGGACCTGCCTCAGAAACATGCATATCCGCAAGCATACGTCGAAGCCAAACTGCCTCGCAAGATGCCTTAACTGCTCCCCGATATTCTGCTTCTGTCGAGGAGAGAGCCACTGCCTGCTGCTTCTTACTAGCCAATGTGATAGCGCCGGATCCCAGACTAAACACATACCCAGCTGTAGATTTACGACCATCAACTGAACCAGCCCAGTTTGAATCTGTGTAACCATTGAGTGTAGGATCTGAACTCCGAGTGTACAGAAGTCCATAATCAGGGGTTCCTCTTACATAACGCAACACACGCTTTGCTGCTATCCAATGATCAGCTTTAGGAGCTGACATGAAGCGTGAAATGTAGCTCACTACAAAACTGATATCAGGTCGAGTGGTAGTAAGGTAGATGAGGCTGCCCACTAACTGCTTGAATAAAGTTTCATCCACAAGTGGTGAGGATGACTGAGCTGAAAGTTTGAGCCCTGGTTCCATAGGAGTCGTGGTAGGTTTGCAATCTTGCATTCTGAACCTTTCCACAAGATTTCTGGCATACTTGGACTGAGAGAGAAAGATGTTATTCTCAGTCTGCCAGACTTCCACCCCTAAACAGTAATGAAGAAGCCCCAAATCTGACATATCAAAAGTGATACACAAATCCTGTTTGATCCCATGGATCAAATGCGCTGAAATGTCAGTAATAATAAGATCATCCACATAGACAACCACAAACAGAATATCATCACCAGTATGTTTGATATACAGGTTTGCATCAGATGGCATCCGCTGAAAACCATGATCTGTTAGGTACTTATCAATTTTCATGTACCAAGCCCGAGGGGCTTGTTTCAGACCATAGAGTGCTTTTACTAATCTACAAACTTTCTGTGCTTGATCGGCAACCTTGAATCCCGGAGGCTGCGTCATGTAGACTTCTTCTTGTAAGTCACTATTCAGAAAGGCACTCTTTACATCCATTTGATGGACTTTCCAACTGAACTGAGCAGCTAAGGCAAGGACAAGCCGTATGGTACTCATCTTGGCTGTAGGAGCAAAGGTCTCCTCATAGTCTGTGCCTTATTTTTGTGAGAATCCTCGAGCAACAAGACGAGCCTTATACTTGTCGAGGGTTCCGTCAGCTTTGTATTTCACTTTATACACCCATTTGCAGCTAATGGGTGTCTTCCCTGCAGGAAGATCATAAAGGGTCCAAGTGTGATTCTTCTGAAGACTCTGGAATTCAGCCTCCATAGCCTGTTCCCACTCAGGTATGCCCTTAGCCTCTGAATAGGTTTGAGGCTCAAAAACACTGTGTATGTTAGCCATAAGAGCAAAATTTACTATAGGCTGCTGTTTGCTCTTATTTCTGGAAGTTCTACCTTCAAGGAGTTCATTATCCCGAAGATCACCAATAGTTTTAGCCCACCATTTAGGCTAGAGAGTAGAAGAACCAATATCTGGAGGAGGTGGAGGAGGCTCAGGAAAAATAGGAGCAGCAAGAGGAGGATTATTTTCCGGAGGAAGCTCAGGTAGTGCATCATCAAAGACTGATGCTGCATCATCCCTCCCATCAGGTGGACCTAACGAAAGAAAAACACTGTGAGGCTGATCCTCAGAACACTGCTCAGAAGGGAGGGATTGAAAGAACCCTCTGTCTTCATCAAATACCACATCCCGACTGAAGATAAGACGATCAGTGTCTATATCTATCAGCCTATAGGCCTTGTGGTGATCACTATACCCTGTCATCATGAGTTTCTGGCTTTTGGAATCCAACTTAGAGCGCTTAGCACCGGGAATCCAAACATATGCAACTAAGCCAAAAACTTTGAGATGGCTGATCTTAGGCTTTCGACTAGACCAAACCTCTTCTGTAGTCTTCCCTTTAACAGCTTGAGTAGGTGATCGATTAAGAAGATTGCAGTAAACACTGCTTCAACCCAAAATTTGTTCGGAACACTCCTATGTTGTAACATAGAACGAGCCATTTCAACAACCGTACGGTTGCGACGTTCTACAACACTGTTTTGCTGAGGAGTGTAGGGTGTGGTTAAATGGGGTTTTTGATGCCATGGGTATCACAGAAGTTGGAAAAAGCAGAAGAACAAAATTCCCCCTCGTTATTTGTCCTAAGAGTTATGATATTACAGCCAGACTCTTTTTCAACTAAGGACTTAAACTTCTGAAAGATGCTAAATACATTAGATTTATGTTTTAAAAAGTACACCCACATTTTTCTACTGAAATCATCTACAATGAGCAAAAAATATTTGCAACCAGTAACTGAAGATGTATTCATAGGACCACAAATATCAGCATGAATTAACTGGAGTACCTTAGATGCGCGCCAAGATTCTCCATCCTTGAATGAAGACCAATGTTGCTTGCCAGCTTGACAGGCGCCGCACACTCCCAAATGCTGTGTTTGAATATCAGGTAACCCTGACACAAGTCCCTCCCGAGATAGCTGATAGAGATACTGAATGTTTAAATGCCCATATCTCTGATGCCACTGAGTGCTGATAGGAGAAACACGAGTTGCTAGAGCCACTTCTGGGAATCACTGGTGTCAAGAAGCCTATATAAACCATGATCCTCTAGGCCAACAGTAACCGTAAGCCGAGTGTCCCTGTCAATAATGGATCACTTGTGTGCACTGAACACTGCATCGAGCTGAGGAGAGTTTCTCATAATCTGGCTGACAGACAACAGATTAATTTCCATACCAGGAACATAGTACACATTCAGGAAGATGAGTGTGCGCCCACCAGACTGGATCTGAACTGTACCTCTGCCAACCAACGTGTACTCCTCACCTCCGCCAAAGACCACGGAATCACTAAAAGATGAGAAGTCAATAAACCAGTCACGCCTATGAGAGAAATGACGTGATGCACTAGAGTCAATGTACTAGCCAGATGACAGGGCGTGATCTGAGTACCTTTTAGCCATAAAGGCATAAAAAGCAGATTCCTTCTGCTCAGAATGTTCTGCGACATTTGCTTGCTGATGAGACCCTCCCTGCTTCTTCTGTTCAGAAGCAATCCTCTGTCGGCAGTCTTTCTTCAAATGACCAAACTTGTGACAGTAATTACACTGCACATTTTTCTTCTTATCAGGATCATAAGACTGAGAAGAACCTGTCTTCTAAAATGACTGAGAGCACTGATATTTGACAGCAAAAGCATTTTCTGAGGAGGCTGATGAAGCACCACTACCAAACTGCTATTTCCAACGATCCTGCTGTAGAAGTTTGGTGCATAGCTCTGGAAACTTCAGATCAACATTAGTGGAGGTAATGTTGAGAGTTTCTATAAAGTGTTCATAAGATTTTGGTAGACTTTTCAGGGTGATGACTACCATATCTTCTTCCTCCATGGTCCGACCAATGGCTTCGAGCTAATCTCGAATGGCTTTAATCTTGTTAAGATGTTCCTGTAAAGACATATGTTCGTCCATCATGATGGAGAACAACTGATTCTTTAGAAAGAAAGCTTTGCTCTTGTCGGATGTCTTGTGCAATTCCTTCAAATGTTTCCAGATTTCGGCAGCTGTCTTGCCAGAAGGGACCTGTGGTAACTGATCATCAGTTACAGAGAGTTTGAGAAGCATAACAGCCTCTCG
Organism: Pinus albicaulis; assembly: GCA_034641835.2. Classification (NCBI taxonomy): domain Eukaryota; kingdom Viridiplantae; phylum Streptophyta; class Pinopsida; order Pinales; family Pinaceae; genus Pinus; species Pinus albicaulis. The sequence goes on along the minus strand of CM076583.1, from coordinate 562,372,950 downwards.
ATTTCGATCATCAAACTTATCTTGATCTGCTCCAGGTGTACCAGGACGAGGCTCTTTGCCAAAACGAGCTGGGCAAGACGCCTATATTCAAAAATGGTCAACATTCTCTGTTTCCAGAAGTTATAATTGTTGCCATTAAAGTGTTGATTGCCTTCCAACATCAGATTGGTTAGTGAGGCCATTGTCGGATATCTTAGATCACTGATTAGAGATTCCTTCGATGCACAAGTCCAGGATCAAACCCCAGAAACCTAAAAAATGAACAGAATAAGAGGGAGATTCACGACATACATATCAAAACCCATAAACTCCACAATTCAGCTCAAAAATACGGATGATCAACCAAATGTCAGCAATCCTTTTTCTGATCGAAAAAAAAAATAACAGAAGAAATCCGATACAACTAAAATTCAATGCCCAAAAACAACATTTCACTAACCACAATTACTACTGCAATACCAAAATGACAGGACATGCAGGAAAGTGGCAGAAATAGCAAGATAGAAGGCGCAGTCTCGGAGATCTAACAGAGAAAAATTTACCCAAATGATGAAAAGTTGCAATCTGAAAGATCAGTGTATCGAAAACAGTATTTCATGAACTACAATACATCAATTGTGAGGAGAAACGAGCAATATTCTGGAAGAAATCTGGGCAACTTTTGATGAAGAGATGCCTTATAAGATAAGTCGAGCCACAAGGGATTAGAGAAAACCAGATGCTATGCAATCAATCGTATCTGGGAACCTAAAGCGATAACTCCTCAAGGGGATTAGCAGCGGGGATAACACACCAGACGCCCGTAAACGAGAGATTAGACGGCAATTTAACAGTGTCACACTATCTGCGTCAATCTGAAGGCAGAAAGAGAGGCCCTGCCCTATTTATAAATTGTAATTCTTATCGAAATGGCGGTTCAGAAATTGTGACGCCAAAAATTTTTTTTGGACTTCTAGAGAGCTGTTTCGAAATGAAGCACAGAATTTTTCAAACAATGAAGAATTATTTCAAAAAAATACCTAAGCTCTGATACCATAATCAATGAATGAATTTACAATGAGCAGTGAAGCTCAATAAATAATACCACTGTATTTATAGAAACAACAAGTTTCTATTAAGAAAGTAGAAATAAGAAGTTTCTACTAAGAATGTAGAAACAACAAGTTTCTAACAAGAAACTGCTAATTACAATCATAGATGAGCAGTAAACGCTAAATTAGCATTATTCTAATACAATCATGGAATCCCATCCCTCATAAACCTCTCCTAGGATGGGTTGGTCTGTATTTGCAAATCAAAGCAAAGAAATGATGGGGTCCATGATCTAAATAAGTAGATCTACCCTTTCCCACCAAGCATCATCTAACACTGTGTCCTTCACTCTTTTTGAGGATGCTTGATTTGTCTTTCTCCAAAAAGACCAAAACTATGAAATAACCATGGCCCCAAGAGTGGTCTTGACATCCCTCCCTCAACCTCTTCAACCTGATGAATGAAGAGGCAAACCGTGTATCCACAATCTTCAACAATGATAGATTGGTGTACTCCTTGTAGATAGTGAGGGCATTTGTATGACTTTGTACAAAGTTGCAGATATGCCGTGCATCCTCAATAATGCTTCCAATCCAAAGCACATTAGAAGCAATAGATTTAAGTGCTAAGTTCAATGAATGGACAATGCAAGGTGTCCAAAATACTTGTGGATATTTAGCTTCCACAATCATGCCAGCAACCTTGCAAAGAGGTGCATTATCTGTAATGATTTGCACACAAGAAGCAACACCTACATCTTCAATAACTTTAATAAACAACCCACCCATATATTGTGCATCCTTGTATTGTCCAAGTGCATCCACTGATTTCAAGAAAACTAGACCATTCAAGGAAGACACTGTGAAAATTCCACAAATTGGAATCCTATTGTAGCAACTGATTAAGTTTCTCCTATTTGTTAAATAAACTGAACAAATTGTTTACCTTGTTCTACGGTAAATATCAAAACTAATATGCTACAACCTTCACAAATAAAATACTGCGGAATAAAAATAACGCTGGAAAAATAAATGCACACACACAAATAACACTGTTATTTTTGGACTAAGTCCTAGGAAAAACCCAACTCGAGAAAACCGGTGCAACCACTGAGGGTTTGATTATTATGTAGTAGTAAATTTGAGTACAAATCTATGGTTGCTTAAATCTAGCAAACCATATAGAGAAAAATCTGACAATAGAGTCTAGTGAGAAAAATCTCACTCCCACTGGTGATCCGACACTGACCTTGGCTCAAGATGAGCTGCTTTGTGCTGCCTCTGCGCAGTCATTGCATCAACCTATGTAGTACTGCATCCCCATAGCTAGGAACAACTTTCCCTCTCGCTAACTGATCAACTGGTGTCTGGAAACTGGACCCTCCTGGCCTTCGCACTCTTCCTCCGGCTTTTGGCATTGAATCAACTCTGCTTCCCAGCAAAAATGCTTATCTCCTCTAAAGCATCGCGCTGCCTTTGCGTAGCCTCTGTGCTACCTCTCTGTGGCACTCACTGCCTCTCTGCTGTGCACTCACCGGATCTGGAAAATCTTCCTCCGACCTTACTAACCCTGCCCCTCTCTCACTGCAACGAGCTCACTAGATCTCTCTCCGGCAACTCAGTGCTGCTACTCAGGAAATCGATCTGCCAGTGAATTCGATCTCTGCAAGTGTGTTCTCCAAGCCCCATCGAGTTTCTTCTTATAATCTCTCATTGAGACATCAATGACCACGATTAAAACTTAATCGATGGCTAAGATTAACTAGAACTCGATCCGTGTCTTTTTCTAGAAGATTCACATCTGACTTAATTAATACCTTTTAATTAAGAATATTTCCTAAGTTTAGACTTAGGAAATATTAAAAAACTAATTAATTATTTTAATTAAGTCGTCTCTACATGGAATTTCGAGAAACAATTTTTAGGTTTTGGAGAATGCATGTGTACTAACCTCTCTGCCAAATCCCGAGGCTAGAACACATCCGATGCTACAAAAACCAACACTCCCTCTTAGTGAGGAATGTGTTCTAGTACTGCAATTGCAATGCACTTTCTCTACACCATCTGCTGCTACGCTGTTGATGTCTGGCTATTGCTGCCCACCAACTATGATACGCGTTGCATTTGTGCTGCTGTTGACCCTACTGAACTGTTGCCAACTACTGCATCGGCACTGCAACTCTGTTGTTGTTGCTACTGCAACATCTGCGACTATTTCTCATATGTTGCCGCTGCAGCTGAGAACTGTCCATCACACTGAACCAACTGTGGTCAACGTGATGCATCTGTCCCCTGAGTCCTGACCACTACTAGTCTTTGCGCTGTCACTGAAGCCTCTGCACTGCTTAGTCTCATACCATTACTAGCTACTGCATCTGTCACTCTGGCACCTCACTGCACAAACTGCCACTGGTCCATCCTACTACTGCTGCTATGGGATCCCGTAGCAAGGTATTGATCCAAGAGGTGGACTCTGCAAGGATCTTGCCCATCTGTAGCTCTTTGGGGCTACAAAACCAAATCACCACACCTTACTCCTGGAGATATATCAATGATCATGGCAAACTCTTCATGCAATCTGGAGGACAACCTATCAATCTTCGGGGATGCAGCCTGTTGATCCTACTTTTTCTCTTTGTCCTTTCTAAGAGGACTGTTGACTGCTCCGTGTCAACGACCCCATAGCAGTACACCCCCCTTTTTTCGCAAAGGGGATTTATCATGTTTGAGTGTTCACACCATTCGGATTTCATCATCAGTCGACAATTTCTAAATGATGTAAACCCATTATGTATGTTTATAATGTAAATGATCTTAGTAAGACCATTATGTATGTAACAACCTAGGTAAACCTAGTATTTTAGTGACAATTTCTATCCTAGGAGGTTCTTCGTCTCACTGGTTCATCTGTGTCTCTAGATATAGATGATCGGTAGAGTTTTCCCTTCAGCCTCACCCCAAAGCTAGGGTGGATTTTGTCGTCAAGATATTAAGTGAGTCCTAGTGTTTTTTATTGAGTCTTTGTAGAATTAATTTCAGAATGATCCTAGCTAATTGGCTAGATTATTTTATTACAGATTATTGGGTCTACTAGATCATATTTTGAGTTGCGGAATTGGGTAGATAATTGAGGGTATATAACGAATGTGTATTTTCCCGTATCAAATTGTAATATCTTGATGTAAAAATATTTTAATACATGGTCCCTCATTGTTAGACACCATGGCTAAGTTATTTGAGGGTTGGAAAAATTATTAATCCCCTCATGTGTCAATTAATTAAAATTTCTAGCAAAAATAAATCAAAATTATAAGCTAGAAATTTTATTCATTTTAGGTTCTAGGAAAAATTAATTCTTCAAATTAAAAATTCGTCGGGTCTAGAAGATTTAATTTTAGGAAGTCCTCGGCCAAGAGAATATTGAAAATTTCAAGATATTTTGGACCCTTGGGCCTTGGTAGTTAAGTCAGTCATTTTTTTGAGGAAATTAACTCAAAATAATTAATTTTGAGTTGATTAAAATTCAATTAAATGAAAAATTCGAATTTCCTCAAAAAAATAAAATAATTTCGACGGAGGAGATTAAAAAATAATTAAATCTTTTTTAATGGTCGAGATTACTTTGATGGGGATCAAGCCAACTAGCCGTTGGAGAATTAATCTATAAATAGGAAGTCATTTGTCAGTCTCAAGGATTCGATCTTTGAACCATGTACTAAGCTCTGAAGCTATCTTGTATATTTTCTGGAATTAATGCAAATAGTCTTTGGGGTTTCAACTTGTGGTGGTGTTCCTCTTTGTGAATCTATGGTATCATTGTTTTAATTTCTGCAAATATTATTTCAAGATCGCAAATCAATAGCTCTCTTAGAATAATTTGAATACATGTATCTTATTCAGTTTGTTGGATCTAGGGTAACATTTTTAATTTTGCTTGAAGTAATAGATATCTCTATTTCTTTAGAATTTTATTGTTATTCTATTTCTCTACTTGGTTTGATGGTTGATCTAGTGCTTGTAGGAGATCTCTAAAGTTTTCATTTGAGCATTTCGGGATAGTCCTCGGTTGGACCAACTGACTCTCAACATATATTTTGTAGAAGAGCCTACTTCATAATAACTTCAAGATTTATCTAAGGGTTAAATTTTTATGCATGAAGTTTTTGGGCTAGTACCTCTCTAAAAAACCAAAATCTTTTAAATATTTTGTGGGAAAATTGATAGATCTGGCTAGTAAGAGCCTTAGATCTTCAGATCTGGGAGTGGAGTTGGAATCATACTCTTTAGATATGACAGATCCACAACTCTTGTGCATAGATTTGTAGATATTTTGTATAGATCTGAAATTTTTTCTAACATGTGTTTCTGGGGTTTTATTTTCAGATTTTTTGTATATTTTGTATGGGTTTTTTGGGTGCTGGTTTGTTGTTTGTTTAGGTATAGATTTGGGGGTTTTCGAAGGAGTTTTCAAGATCTGAGACAGATCTAGGCCTTGGAGGGCAAGATCTAGTCTCAAATCACATTTGTTTAGAGGGAGATTTTCAGTCATTTAAATATGGCTTCAAATCTGGGTTGTCTCTGAAATTATTTAAATTCTGGGCAAATAATTTTTTTCAATTTTATTTTTTTAAAGGGGTTTCAGTCTTCAAACCCTCTCAGATTGTTGCGTTTTTCTCAACGTTCCTACTGCCTTTGCGTTGCCTCTTATTTTCCTCTTCTTTCTGTCCATCTCGCATCCTTTCCATTCTATCTCCTTCACTGCTGCTCTTTCCTTGCATTTTCCTAAACCTTTCCTCCCTTCTACGCATTCCTTGCTGCGTGCTTGTTCCCTTGCTCCAGTTCTTTCCCTTGCATCCCTTTCTCTCTTGCGTACTTCCCTGCTCCTCCTTGATGTGTGGCTCCCTCATCCGCTCCCATTGCTGCTCCTTTCCCTGTGCGTCCATTCCCGTCGGTTGTCCCCGCGTTCAATTCCCTCACCTCTGCGCTGCTTGCTCCCTCAAACCCTTCTCTTTTTCCCCGCATGGATCTGTTCCATCCCGCAACTGCTTGCAGTGCCTTCACTCGCGTGCTCTCGTGGCTGCCTCCTCTCGCAGCAACTCCTCCTCGCTGCCCTTCCTCCCTTCTCCTTGCGCAATCCTCATCCTCTTCATTCGCTACTCTCTTCGCCCTTTCCTCAAGCCTTCGACGGCTCCTCCCGCCTTCTCCCCACTGAACTAAATCCAAACCAAGCAAACTGATAACATTTCAAACTTAATTTTTATGAAGTTTGATCTTTAGTTTGGCCTTAGTCTAAAAATCTTATTAACTTCTAAAAGGTTTTTAAAAAATTAATTAATTAAACTCTTACCTTTTGAAATATATATATATATAATTTTTTTTTTTTTTTTTTTTTGAACTTTTAAAAATTTTCAAAAAATTCAAAAAAATTGTTAACTTTTTAAAAAAATTCCTTTTCTATTCTTTTTGTATGATATATGTGAAATTGGTTTTCCGATCTTAGGTTTTTCTTTGGAGCCATTATTGAAGTGTCAAAGTCCTAAGCCTCAAGAGAAATTTTTATTTAAGGGAGAAGTCTAAATTTTTCTATAGTCAAAGGCAAAATTAATTTTTTAATATATCTTTAGAGTTTGACTATAGGGAAAAAGTAAATTGTCTCGATTGGAGTACTTAAGAAAATCATTTTATTTCCGGAATTGCTTGAAATGTTTAGCATTTGAATTTCACGGTTATTTCATGGTAATAACTTTCAAAATTTAAAGTGCTTAGTCTTCTGCATGATCATGGACATTGAGTTTTGAATAATTTAAGTGCTTGACATCTATTGAGATTGCTCGTCATTAAATTAACTATACTCGTAGTTTAAATTTCTTGAATTAATATTTATTGCATATTAGACTTTGAGAATTTTTCAAGTGATTGTTATGGAATTGTGGTAAATTGCATATGGTTCGTTTCCTAAAATGAGTACTTTTAAGGCATTATCTTGAGGGTGATATTGAAGAATTGTGAAGAAATTTTTGAAATCTTTGAGCTATAATTGCATTGGAATGATAAGCTTGTGATTTAGTTGGGCATTATATTGTGATATTTTAAGCATATTGATTAAGAAGCTTATCTTTCAGTTTAGCGAAGTGAATATTTATTTGAGCGATTAAAGACTTTGGCGTATATCTCATAGATAGTCGCGGTGTATGGAAGGAATTACCCCATTGTGTGCTCTTCTTTCCTCTGGAGTTTGATTTCTCGCTGCAAAGATATACGCCACGACAACTCAACATTGCTACTCAGGAAATCGATCTGCTAGTGAATTCGATCTCTGCAAGTGTGTTCTCCAAGCCCCATCGAGTTTCTTCGTATAATCTCTCGTTGAGACATCAACGACCACGATTAAAACTTAATTGATGGCTAAGATTAACTAGAACTCGATCCATGTCTTTTTCTAGAAGATTCACATCTGAGTTAATTAATACCTTTTAATTAATCACATTTCCTAAGTTTAGACTTAGGAAATATTAAAAAATTGATTAATTATTTTAATTAAATCATCTCTAGATGGAATTTGTAGAAACAATTTTTGGGTTTTGGAGAATGCATGTGTCTAAACCTCTCTGCCAAATCTCGAGGCTAGAACACATCCGATGCTACAAAAACTAACAGAAACCATGAAGTTCATGAATGGGTGCTGTGCTGGATCTGTCCATCCATCAGAAACAGTGTTAACCCAGATGTTGGCCATGTTGATTTAATAGGCTCAAGCATTTTGTCCACCTCTTTCTTTGCCTTCATCAACAATGTGGTTCTAAGCTTCTTTGACCCAGAAGGCACATACCCTGATGGAGCCCCTTGACTTAGAGCTCGACACATCTCAATAAATAGAGGTGAGCGTACAACATTAAAGGATATGAAGTTCTGATAGAACAAAAATGCAATGGTGAGATCAAGCTCTTCCCGTCTCTCTTTCTGAAGAATCTTGCCCATTGGACCAAGTGTAATTGCCTTTCTTTCTGCTGCTTGTTCCCCACTAGAACTCTCAAATGGAAATTTGTTGCTGCTTTTCCTCAAGAATGGGAGGGGGTTATCATTCTTGTTTTTTTTAAGATTTTGCAACCACATTTGCCATACCAACATTGACCTCTTTTTCCATTTCTTTCCTCTTTGCTAAAGACACCTGTGTACAAGTTGCAATTCCATAACTTGGTAAAGCCAACAAATGAGCTTTCATATAGAATATGTGCTCATGAAATGATTGTTGCAATAGCTACATTTCCAAGCAACATTGCCTCCTCCCTTCATCTTGCTGCCTGGCCCTTGCTCTCTTGTGACATATTTCCAAAATGGATATGTGTTATCTTGAGGTTGTTGTCTTCTCTCAACATTTGAAGTTGTTGTTGCAACCCCACTTCCAATAAAGGGAACACTTGTAGACCCGGATGAAATTGGAACAAGAGGGGCATCTTCAATGGGGACATTCTTCCCCTTCCTTGTTGCCCTTGATTGAGCCATGAATGTTGTAAAAAAAAAAACAAAAATGCACAAATTTGTAAAAGAAATGCACATGCAAATTGCTGTAATAAAAATGCAAAAAAAATAGAGAGAAAATGCACTTACCTGTTGCTCGAATGCCCTTGAAAATGCTCCCACACCCTTTGCTATTTGCTGTCACACACCCACAACAAACCCACAACCAAGTGAAAAGGTATTTGCACAAATAGAATGGCCAAATAGGCCTTTTAACGCCGCGCGGGAGTACCTTTATCGGGATTTGTGTCCCAAAATCGGAACACAATCGTGTCCGATCGGGCAGGATCTGGACACAATCGTGTCTTGGTCAAACATCATCGGAAGGACAAGAATACGACCAAATCGTGTTCGATTCGCTCGATTCGGGACACGAGAGGGCAGGGGAACGAATTCGGTTTCTTAGCTTATCTCTCAATAGTTTTACTCAAATTTCGAGCAAGAGCACTCGTTGGATGCGAAATTTAATTTCTCATCTAAGGAGTACCCATGTTGCATACTTTCGATGGACCCCGCTACCTGAAAAAAAGTGATTGCAATCCCGCTTTTTCACGTATTTCTCATTGCATTCACTTTTTTTTCATGTATATCTCATTTTTTGTGTAGCAGGGTTCATTGAAAGTATGCAACATGGTTACTCCTTGGATGATGAATTAAATTTTGCATTCGAGTGCTCTTGCTCAAAATTTGAGTAAAACCATAGGGAGATAAGTTGAAAATACGAGTTGAAAAATTATTTTTTTAAATTTTTTTAATCTCTTTACCTTTTTACTCCAAAAATGGTGAATCATCCCCCATGGTTGACATCATCATCTTGAACTCTATTGGTTCTTATAAAGTTGATTTTGGTTGTACATTTTTGTTTTAAAGCCCATTTTAGATCTCAAAATTTCTCTAATGAAGGTGCTAAGGTCAGAGAATGGTGGGGAGTGTTGAAGAATGTAACTAGTGTCGGTCTTCATAATTATATCTGAGTCATGATGTATCATATTTGTCAAAATAATTTTTTATTGTTAAATAAATTGACTTATTAAAGCATGGGTTTCATGCTTGGGTCAAAGTCAATAGGTTAAAGCACCCATTGGGTGCTCTAGGATTTTTGTTGAGACAAAATCAAATTTATTATGTAAGAATCCCTTCTTGGGTTAATGGTGTCAAAGATAAAAATCAATTTTGTCATGTCAAAACCTCCTCCATCAAGTCACCTTGCAAGTCAGCCTCCAGATTGATCCCCCATAAGTCAGCTTCCACAAATTATTCATGTCGGTTCATTTACAGTAAAAAACAACTATAAATACCTATATGAACTCGAATCAATTGTGATACGAAGAATGAAGTTTGGGAAGATAACAAAAACAAGGAAGAAGATGATTCAGATCATTTACAAGGTCAAAGTATTGGGTGATTGCAGGGCCGAGGCACTAAGCTATTTCAGGATTGAAACATGACATAATTACAAGACCGAAGCATAGCACCAAAGCCTGTCAAGATTACAGGATCAAAGCTCTGTATGATCACAGGAATGAATTGAGGTATCACAATATTGAAGGACCAAAGTGTTACAAGACTAAGGAATCACATCTTTGCAGAAATGAAGTGTTAAATACAAGATTGAGGAACGAAATGTTGAATTTAGGATTTAGAACTGAAGCATGATGTGTCACTTAGGAACAAGATTGACTTGATGGATGGAAGGAGTCTTTGGTCTAGGTAATAAGGGTCTTGGTCATCTCAACTTATTTTGAATCTACTGAAGCTAGAGTTCTTGACTCGGTTTTCCCCTACCTAGGGGTTTTGCCCTAGTGGTGTGCCTACATTTTGTTCCTCTTTTGTTTATTGATTGGAATTAGTCATAATAAGAGAAATCAATGAAAGTAAAACCCTAAGTTGCTTCCCTAATGGATTTCTCAACGGGGAGTACATCTCCAATGCTTTCAGGAACTTGTGTGCCAAGGAGGGCATCAAGAGAGAGCTCACCGCACCACATAACCCTAAGCAGAATGAACCAAAGCATTGTTGGAGTTGTTAGGGCTATTTTCCATGACCAGGAGCTATCTATGTTTCTTTGGGTAGAGGCATGCAACATTGCAGTCTTTTTGTAGAATAGGAGTCCGCACAGGGTGCTAGGTAGAGTTACACCAGAGTAGGATTTCACAGGGAAGAAGCCTGATGTGTCTCATTTCTAGATCTTTAGCATTCTTGTTTACTGTTATGTGTCTTCAGATAGCCGGAAGAAGCTGGAGCCCACAACAGAGAAGGGCATTTTCATGGGTTGCAATGAGACATATAAGGCGTACAGAGTGTATATTCCATCACTCGAGAAGACAATGATCAGACATGATGTGAAGTTTGAGGAAGCAAGGAATCTCAGGAAGTCCTCGGACCATGAGTAGGGTGCAACAGGCTCTCAAGCAAGAGGCTCAACCAGTTTCTCAGGCTTCATCATAGCTAGTTGTTCGGTAGGCCGACCAACACGCAGTTGAGGAGAAAGTGCAGGAACATGAGGAGAGAGTAGAGTTAGAAGGGCCCACTCAGCCAGTGACTCCTAGTGTAGGGAGCTATCCTAGTGGGTACATTAGTTGATTATAGAGGCTCAAGGGAGAGTTGGAGCTCCCAGTTTCACATTCATTTACGAGATGTATGGCACTGATGATAGAGGTGATAGACTTTGAGCCTTCTTGTTACAAGGAGGCAACTTCATAATAGGTTTGGTATGATGTCATGGTAGAAGAGTACTCTTCCAACATGAAAAACAATGTTTGGGAGATAGTGCCAAGGCTGGTTGGCAAATCAGTCGTGGGATCACATTGGTTGTACAAGATCAGGCATGCAACTGATGGGAGTGTTGAGAAGTGTAAGGCGAGATTCGTGGCCAAAGGATTCTCTCAGGTCGAAAGGGTTGACTATGATGAGACGTTCGCACCAGCGGCTTGATATTCATCCATTATGACTATTTTGGCGATAGCAGCACAGATGGGGTGGAGGATCCACTAGATGGACGTGAAGACTGCCTTCCTTAACAATTGTTGAGGAAGAGATTTATGTTGAGCATCCTAAGGGATTTGAGACTTTCAGCAGAGATACACATGTTTGCAGGCTGAAAAGAGCTCTTTATGGGCTCAAGCATGCACCGAGGGCATGGTATGCCTGGATAGATAACTACCTTTTCGGATTGGGCTTCATCAAGAGTGAAGCTGACCCCAACCGATACTATATTAGGCTTGAGGGGTAGCTTCTCATTCTTGTGTTGTACATTTATGATTTGATATTGACAGGGGACGAGGAGCTCATTTGTGACTGCAAGAGAGATCTTGCAAATGATTTTGAGATGGAGGTTATAGGGCTTATGCACTATTTTCTTGGGTTGGAGGTTTGGTAGGGTATTGGAAAAATATTCTTGGGAAAAGGTAGATACATACAAGAGGTTCTCAAAAGGTTCCACATGTAGGATTCCATGCCCATGACCACGCCTCTAGTCACCAACTGGAGGAAGTTGGACGCTACTAGAGGTGAGCGAGTGGATACCACTCTATATAGGCAACTCATGGGGTTGTTGATGTATCTTGTGAACACATGAACAAACATTTGCTTTGCAGTTAACCATTTGAGCCAGTTCATGGTCGAGTCGACCAAAGTGCATTGGATTGCTGCTAAGCACGTGTTGAGGTATCTTAGGGGCATAAAAAATTATGGGTTGTTGTATAGACTGGTTGATGGAGTGAGTCTTTAGGGATTCGTAGATGTAGATTGGGCAGAGGGTTCAACAAACAAGAAGAACACTTCATGTTGTGCTTTCAGTGTTGGGTCAAAAGTTGTTTCCTGGTTCAACAAGAAGTCGAGATTAGTGGCACTGAGCTCAGTTGAGTCCGAGTACATGGTTGCCAACCTCACAACTTGCGTGGCTATTTGGTTGAGGAAGCTACATGTTGGGTTATTCAGATGAGGTTGGAGCCCACGGTCATAAACTATGATAATCAGAGTTGCATCAAACTCTTCGAAAATCCAATATTTCATGATCGCTCCAAGCACATCGAGATCTAGTATCACCATATCAAAGATTGTGTTCAGAGAGGTAAAGTCAAACTCCAGTATGTGCCTACAGAGGAGCAGGGAACATGTATTTTGACCAAGGCATTGGAAAGAGGCAGGTTCGTCTACTTCAGAGAAAAATTGGGTGTTGTACATAACACCTTCCTCTCTAGGAGGGAGTGTTAATTGGAGTTAGAGAAGGAAGGGTTCTGCTTAATTTAGAAGTGCACTAAATTTGGTAGAGGGACCCACGAGTGAAGCTAAGGCACAATTATACCTTCTCTTAGTTTTGACTTAGGAAAATTCTCTAATTTTCCTATAGTCAAAAATAGTAAATCGAACTCAGCCATGCATGGAGATTTAATCTCAATTCGACTTGAGTTCAAGGAGCCATTTTGACTTGAGTTCAAGGAGCTAGTTCGGCTTGAGTTCAAGGAGCCATTTCGCTTGAGTTGAGTCAGTTCGATTCTATAAAGAGGAAATGCGCATACTTGGTAATCATGTGATTATGCACTAAAGAAACGTGTGTGTTTGAGCTCAACAAAGGAGTTTCTAGTTCCACACGTGAAGGTAGAGAAAGAGGCTGAATAGCCTCAAGATATTTCTAGAGCCAAAGCACATCGTTTCTAGGGCCGAGTTGGCTTGCGCAAAGAGGCAGTCTTAGCTTGTACAATTCGTACAACTGTGCATGAGAGAGACCGAGTTGATGAAGGGTGCACAAATCAGTGTGTTGAGGATCAGTAATTCTGAGAGAATTTTTCCCAGTACCTTGTAATCAATTTATGAGATTTTGTTGAGAAAATTAATAAAATCACAAAAGTTGGCAGGTTTTCCCCAGTTGGGGTTTCTTGGGTAAATTCTGGTGTATTATTTATTGTGTGCTTGTGTCTTTGCGATTTTATTTTTCCGCTGCCATTATTTGTTAGAATACTCAACATATTTAGTAAAAGAGTTTGGAGTTCAGTTTACAGTTTCCTTATCTCATAATTTTTATTAAATTAGCAGCTGGGTATTAGAAAGCTAATAAAAGATATGCTTCATACAAATTTATTACATGCTCTTTGTTACCATATCCACACATCTAATAATTTTGAAATTTATTAACAAGATGTGGAAATAGCAAGAAGTGCCTTCACAAGTTTCTGTTCAAAGGATGTACCCAAATATAGTAAAATGATCAAGTAAATGTATGCAATGAGCAACATGTGTGGCCCTCCCAATATGCCACATGCCTTCCAATAAAAGGCCTCCATAATCAACTCCAGCCAACCCCTTCAAGTGTGAAAAGGAAGCCAATGAAATAGGGTGTTCAAGCTATTAGCCTTAGTTTGGATAAATATAATTAATTTAACCATAGAACAATTAAATCAACTTCAACATGTGTGCTCCAAGGTTAATGCTCAAATATAACCATAGTCGCTCATCAATTAGTCACCAACAAATTAAATCACCATGAACATGTGTGCCAATGAGGGGTGCACTCCAATAAAGTATTGCATGTGTAAATAAAAGATGATCTCCCTAATATAACTCCACAACAAAACAACAACAAAACATAAAGCCCAATCTAAGGCACACCATCACCAAGGGATTATTACATAACAATTCATCATCTAACATTAGGAAAAAGTTAGATACCTATCAATCATATGTATAACCTCCGTTCTAACTCAAACTTAGAAAATAACATATGAGGGTACTAACATCATGAAGCACAGTTTCCCCTAAGTGATGTCTAGTAAATGTTACATATAAAGTTAAATCACCCAAAAAAATCCCACCAAGCCAACATGAATCATTCCACCTTAGCAAAATCAAAAGAGGGGACAAAACAAAGTGCCAACCCATAAAATCATCAATTATGTTCCCCTTCACGCATCCATACATGAGGACCATGTAGAACACCCCTTTCTCGTGACACCAACGTCATCCATCAACACACAAAGTCACTAGGACACATCAACAACATCATGAAACATCTAGATCTTTACATCGTCATCTAACCTCTTGAGGGGCTAGAACGATCATCCATATCCATGATAAGTATATATAACAAATCACACCATGATGAGATAGTATGCTCCAAAAACAGCCATTAGTGCAACCAAGGGGTGATCAATGAGACAAGCACATGTGAGAAGACCAGTAAGAAGTAAGCACAATAATCCAACCAAAGAGAACTAAGACTACCCCAACCCAAAGACCTCCAAGTAATCAACAACAAGTTTCTATCAATGTGGTGAAAATTACAAAGTAGAACCTCATATGATATGAGGTGTAACAGGAAGTACATAAAAAACATTTCCCATATCCATTGGGATGGGTAATCAAGGGTGTAGAGCTAGAGTTACTAAGCATTGTAAAATTAGATTTTCAATTAATGCAAACTATGTTGATTAAGTGGAGGTAGATGTAGTGCCACTTGATGTTTGTGGTGTAGTCTTTTTTGGAAGCACCTACTTGTACATGAGGAATGCTATCTTAATGAGGACAAAGTCAATATCACCTTGTCAAGGATGGAAGATCCTTCATTGTTAATGCACACAAAGATAAATCCAAGAAACTAATTAGCTCAAGTACGAAGTTTGTACTACTTATGTTTTAAATATATAAGCTCAACTATGAACGAGTGTCATTGTTAATGATTAGTCAAGACATCTACAAGGCATCTAATGAGGGATGTACAAAAGAGAAATGGCACTAGTTAGAGAAGCTTTTGTAGGTGTACAAAGAAGTGTTCCAAGAGACCGAAGGGGTACAACTTTTAATAGAAAACTGGGGAATGAGAAAGAATTGTTTCTTGACTCACCATTGCCAAACATAGATTGTATTTGTAGTCTGTACTAGAAAAAAATGAAGTGAAGATGCAATAATAATTGTTGGAGCATGGAGTAAGTACCTCACCTTGTGGTTCACCTATTATATAGTGCTCAAGTGGGATGGGACTTAGAGAATGTGCATTGACTAGATAGCTCTTAACAAGATCACTTTCAAGAATCAATGGCCATTGCCTGGGATCAATGTCTTTTTGGATCATACTAGATCTTAAAATTGCGACGTTATTAGGTATGGGTCAAAGAAGAAGGCACTTGGAATACTTCCTTCAATATGAGGCAAGGTATGTACAAATGGTTGGTGATGCCATTTGGTTTATGTAATGCACAAACTACCTTTATGCATTTGATGAGTGATGTACTATGTCCTTATCTAGATTCATTTGTAATAATATAGGGCCAAGGTCATGACCTGCAATGTGGAAGTGCACACTTTTCGATTATCATTTCTTTTTTTGGTGGAAGATATGAAGATCAAGGAAGGAGTTCCATGTTTGCAGGTTGAAGAAGGCATTGTATGGACTCAAGTAGGCATCTGGGGCTTGTTCTTATAGGATTAGATATTGGATGAGTTTGAGCTTCACCAAGAGTTATGTGGATCCAGACCTTTATTTATGGTTGTTGATGGGGATCCTCTGATCTTGTTGCCATGTGTTGATGATTTTTTTTCTTACCGGGGTTGAGAGACTCATCATTGGGTGTGAGAGGGAGTTGGCCTCAGAGTTTGAGATGAAGGATCTTGGCCTGATGCACTATTTTTTGGGGTTGGAGGTGTGGCAGCGACCTAGTGAGATCTTCCTTGGAAAAGGGAAGTACATTGTTTAGATTTTGAAGAAATTTGGTATGATGGACTACAAGTCTATGGCTACACCTATGGTAACCAATCTGAAGAAGCTTAGTGACTTCATTTTAGATTCAGATTTGGTGGATCCCACTATGTTCCTCGTTAACAATAGGGCAGATATTTGTTTTGCAGTAAACACCTTAAACCAGCATATGGTCAAGTCGAGGCAAATACATTGGGTTGTAGCAAAACATGTGTTGAGGTATTTGCATGGTACAATTGGATATGGCTTGAGATATGTCTCAGATGGTGAAGTGAAGTTGCAAGGATATACAAATTCAGATTGGGTCGGGAGTGTAGAAGACAAGAAGAACACATTAGGATGCTGCTTCAACCTAGGATCTGCTATGATAGCTTGGTTTAGTAGAAAGCAGACTGCAATTGCACTCAGTACAATAAAGGCAGAGTACATTGCAACCAGTGTCGCAATCTAGGAAGCAGTGTGGCTTCGAAAGTTACTTGCAGGACTATTTGATCAAGAGCTTGAGCCGACTGTGATATTTTGTGATATTTAACACTGTGTCAAACTTTCAAAGAATCTAGTTTTTCATGATAGGTCGAAGCATATTGAGATCAAATATCACTTCATTCGAGACATTGTGCAGAAATGAGCGGTGGAGCTCCAGTACATATCCACAGATGAGTAGATTGCAGACATTCTCACCAAACCTCTGTCTAGGGTGAAGTTTGTATACTTTAGAGACAAGCTTGGTGTGATGTCGAATACCTCCCTTGTTGATAGGGAGAGTTGATGTCTTTGAAGGATTAGGGCATACCATCTCTCGAAGCCATAAAGGACTTTGGTTGGGTCATAAAGGACTTTGACTAGGGGAGATGGATACATTCACCTTTGAAGCCAAAAGAACTTGGCTAGGTCATAAAGGAGTTTGACCAATTCAGAAAGATGTAATTCACTTTTGAAGCCAAAAGGACTTGGCTGCTAGAAGGACGTAGCTAGGTCATAAAGTACTTTGACCATAAAGGTGAATGGTTCAAAGGAAAATTCTCCTGAGAAGCCAGGAATTGGCTAAGTCCCAAAGGACTTTGACGGAGATTGATACATTTTCCTAAGGAGCCACAAATGACTTTGGCCAAAAAGCACTGGATACTTACATTGCCCAGTCCAGGATGGAGTTATCTTATAGACATGCATCAACATGGAAAGTTCATGAACTTTTCTTATGGAGGAGAAGTTTAGCTAAGGGTAAATCTATTGTAGAGAATACTTCCCTCGCTAAGAGGGAGTGTTGATTTTTGTGTAGCATTGGGAGGTATTCTCGCATGCCAAGAGGACTCCCAAGTTGGCCAAAGAAAATTATGAAAAATGCAAATTAAAAGTTTAATTTTTGGGGTTCATGTAGGCTCCAAACTGTGAAGTTTTCCCCACCATGAAAGGCTGTGACCCTTGGTCAAACCCACTTGATAAGTATAAATACACAAAACACATCCTCATTTCAACAACTCACTCATCACATCATCTTTTACACAAGAGAAGCACATGTGTGAATAAAAGAGTAGTGAATTATTTGAAGTTTGATCAAGTTTCACAGAGTCCAAGTTTGACCAAATTTGACCTTGACTGAGACTGACTGTAGTATGGATTTCTGACCACAGGTCGAGTTGACTGCAAGTCCGAGATTGATCACAGGCAAAATTTTTCACAATTGACTAGCATTGACTTTTCTATCCTTGGGTGGTTTGACCAACATTGACTGGCTAGTGTTTGACTAGGTTTGATTGGTATTTTGGACTTGGTTTTTGGCACATATTTCTAGATAATTTATGTATTTGTGAACCTTGATAAATAATTTCTTTTCCTAGAAGAGAAGTTGGTGGTTTTCTCCTAAGTTTGGGTTTCCCAGGGAAAAATTGTTGTCTCCATTGTGCATGGCTGTCTCTTTATGATCCTATCGTTTTTCATTTTATTACTGTTGAGATATTCTGTGCATAATTGCTCAATGATATTAGTGGCTTCAAAGATAAATTGTTAAAGATCATTAGGAAGTAATTATCATATCAAAAAATTAGTTCTCCTGTTCATCTTGTAGATAACATCTTCTAGAGGTTTAAGGTTTGCGATGATTAATTTGACCAAACCATCAAATCTTTCATTAAATTCTTTAATATTTTCATTATCTTTCATCTTTATTTCATGAAACTATGCAATTAGTAAACTTCCATCTTTCCTATATGCCCATCTTTTGATGAAGGCATCACAAAATGTATCCTAAGTTTTGATGCCCTTGTTAGGTAAATCTTGGAACCATGTTATTGCACTTTCTTCAAGGGAAAGAGCAAAAATTTGTAAAATTTATCAGGGATCTTGTTAGGGTATCTAAGAATGGTAGACATATAAAAAGGCTTGAAGGCATTGGTAAGCGATGGCTTAGCCATTGTGTGATATTCCCACTTAGCATTATTGCTAAGTGAATTATCAATTTTGGCAAATTTTGTCTTAATTCATGTTTGCACTTAGGGCATGTGGGTTTAGAGGCCCCACATGTATTTTTGACTTTAAGCAAGCTCAGACATTAGAGTTGGAGGGAAATATTGCGGCCTTAGTGGAACGTTGGGGCTGCCCATGGAGAATTACGACCCACATGAGGAAGTACATTCTCATTGGAGCGAAGTTGGTTGGGGAAAGTCGAGCTGGGCCCACATGGGCATTTTGGAGGCTTTTTGACAAAAAGAGCAAGAGGCACTCATTTGACTCATTCATGATCATTTGTAAAATTGTCTTTGACATAGCACGCTTGAGCTGAAGCCAAGTCTGCGAGTGTTGTTCAACACACGAGTGTTTTCGAGCGGAAAACCTCAACCTTTGCTTCGGTGGACTTTGAGTGCTAGCCCAAGGAGGGAGTCCTACCAATTCCATTTCGTACCAGCAACAAGGAACTCGAGTTTGTTGAGGGGTTCAGCAGTAGCAACGCAGTCCTTGAAGGAGCTACACTCGGTTGTTGAGGAGAGAAGGGAGTTTGGGCCTGAAACTTGAGGAGGAGTCCGGGGAAGTGTTTTGAGGGAGATTGCAGTCAGTTTTGGGACACTTTGCAGCAGGATTGACAGGTGGGTCGAATTACCCAGTAGTAGAGTCATTGAGGGAAAAGAGGGTTGAATTTCAAAGGTCAACCATTGGCCAATTGCTTCATGAGTTATTCTGGGTATTTGGTGGAGAGGCCAGAATTAATTTGGTAGAAATTTCTGGGCAGATTTGAGGGTTCAAATAGGGATCCTAACTCAACCAACAACTAGAGGAGCTAGGGTAAATTGGGCCGAAATTTCGGGGTCAACATTTGGCGAAACCCTTTCTGGGTTTTGGTGGGTTATTGGAAGAGAGACTGGGGTTAATTTCTCGAAATTTTCTAAGCACCTGAAGAGGGTCAAATCAACCATTCTTTACAACCAACAGTTCAGTTTCTGGGTGATCAGTGCAAAGCCATAGAGGGGACAACTATGCAGCAGTTGGGGCACTTGCTTTCATCACTTGGGCTTTGCTAGCTTGCCTTGGGCAAGCCTAGGCACACAGTTTCCAAATATCAGATTATAACCCCATGATTTTATAATAAAATGGCTTAGAACAACGCAATTTTTGGCTCTATATTGGGTGTCTGATTTCTGTACAAATTTTATGTGTATTTTTGCTATGTTTGCTTTGTGTATCATTGCATATTTCTGTTAGGAATATTACAGTGGTATTAGAGCATGATTTTGGCCAGTTGTGGGTCTAAATCACGCAAATGCTCAAGTGTTATTGTGGACTGGAATTCCAGAGGTTAAAACACTAGTCCCACATTATTTTCTAGATTGAACTTGTGCCCAAAAATGCATGAATTGGAGAAATTTGAAAATGTTACTAGGAGCATCGAGAGACTGGTGGGGCAGCTCGAAGGGTGGTCGTCAGTAAGGGCAGCAAGAAGAAACAATAGTTGCCGACATGCAGGTGAAGAAAATAAGAGGAGCATGCTTGTTGAACGAAACACTAGTATTAATACTACAAAGACGAAGATGGGAGGTAGAGGTAGTGACGAGATGAGAGAGAACATACCCATGAAGGAGGGAGTTCATCTAGATACGTTCCAGCCGTTTGAGCATGAGGCTAGTGGCACGTAGGAGGAGCATGAGGATACAGATAGTGTGATGCAAGAGTCACCCCTATTGGAGTTTCCTTTGGTAGCCCAGTAGACACATTGGTGGAGACAGTTGAGCACACATCTGTTGTTGAGATATCCATTGATGAGGCATCCAGGTCTATGACAGAGCTTTGAGACGACAACCTCCTACAGCTGACTGATAAGCATGTCTTGCTTGTTGGGTTGTCTATGGAGGAGCAGTTAGAGGCTCATGTCAAGGCCATGATGGAGGAGGATGTGCAACCATCCTTTGGGCTAGCGGTTGATGAGGGTTGTCTAGACATACCAAAGGGGATGACCAGGTTAGGAGGACTGAGCGACATGAGCTGAGTATGCCACTACATCAGCCTCGAGGGCTAGTTCCTTCCACAGGAGATTGTACATTCGATCCCTCCTTTGGGATTGGATGGCAAGAGGTATTGAGCTGGTACCCGATGGAGCGGGTTAGGTGTCGGAATGTATCCATGGCCATAGTTTGGCAGGGGCTGTGGGTTATCAGAGGGGCACGAGGGCCAAACTATTTTTGGGACCCAGGTGGGATTCCCCATCACATCATGGAGTCAGTTGACGATGGTAGTAGTTGTGAACTGGATCCGGGGATTGAGGGCACACACAACCACAATTTTCTATCAGAGTTCCAAGTAAGCACTAGTGGCTAGTTGGATCGACGGGGGAGTAGGTGGACTCCGTGAGTTGTCCTGGCATGTCGATCGGGCGTGGAGTTGCAGGATGCTCAACATACTCTTGTAGGGGTTGATCGTAGGAGGTGGCATCGACAGGTCACCAGACAGAGCATTGTACAAGGATGAGGCTATCCTACGGATATGTGGGGTGCAGTGAACAATAGACAACGACACCTTAGTGACACCGCCACTAGCACGTAGGGAGGTTTGCCTGTTAGACCTCTCTGAGAGGATCAAGAGGGGAGGCTTGTGAAAATTCTAAAATAGAACCTCAACTGCAGTAGCTGATATTATTTCTTCTACTTATCAATTCTAAAATAAGTTATCTACGGTATTACATAGTAAATATTGAAATAAATTACACTGCAACCTTCACAATTAAAAATTCTGCGGAAAGTAAATGAAGGAAAAAATGCTAACACAAGTACAATCACAATGATAGTTATTTTTGGACAATCGTCTTTGGAAAAACCCAATGTGGGAAAACCGGTGCAACATATGAGGGTTTCTTTATTATTCTTCAACAAAATACAACCAACAGAATAGAAGAGGAATTTATGTGAGAAATTTTACAAACAATTTTTCTCAAGCTTCACAGTGAAATTCTGACCCTACCCTGCGTGAAATTCTGACCTCTGCGATGCTTCCTCTGGTATGATCCTGCACTCTCGACTCTCACTGATACCCTCTCTCCCAAACTTGCAACTCTCCCTCTAATTCGATTTTCTCTTGCCAAACTTCAACCAGTGAGAAAATTGATTTTCTTGGGCAACTTAGTATTTTCTTGTTCTATTTCCAAATGCCCATCGAAGTCCTTCTTATAATCTTCTCGTTGAGAAATCAACGGCCCAGATTAAAACATAATCAAGGGCTAAGATTAACTTGACTTGATCTTCATCTTTTTCTAGAAGATTTACACTCGGTTCTATTAATACACTTTAATTATTTTAATTCCCTAAGTTTAGGCTTAGGCTGCCATTAAAAAAAAATAATTATTTTAATAAAACCTCATCCGGATGGCATTTCCCAAAACAATTTTTGGGTATTTTGGAAGTTTTTAAGCCTCCCTACAAAATTTGAGACTAAGAGCACATTCAATGCTACTAGAAATCAACACTCTCTCTTAGCAAGGAATGTGCTCTAGTAATGCAACCTGTTGAAGCATCACCCTGACTTTGTAACATCTCCCTCTGCGCTGCAGATGTCTGACATTGCTGTCCACCAACTACTGCGCTGCTGCCGACCTTGCATACTGCTGCCAACTACTGCATCTGCTCTGCAACTCCCTCTCATCTGTTGCTGCTGCAACTGAGAACCCATCTGTGTCTGCTACTGAAATGAGTTCTCTACCATACCCATCTGCTCCCTGAACCGAATGAACTTAGCTCTTTCTAGAGCCATTGTGAGTACGTTTGCTACCTGATCTCCTGTGGGGACATACTGCAGCTGTACTGCCCCACGATGAACATGTCTCTGATAAAGTGACATCTGATATCTATGTGTTTGACCGATCATGAAATACTGGATTCTTAGAGAGCTTGATACAACTCTGATTATCATAGTAAACACTAGTCGCTTCCATCCTCTTCCGGAACAAGCTCACAAGCAGCTTCTTAAGCCATATGGCTTTGCACGTTGTTGTGCTGGTTTCCATATATTCTGCTTTTGCTGAGCTCAGAGTTAGCGACTTCTGCTTCCTGCTGCACCAAGACATCATTCTTGATCCAACACTGAAGCAGTGCCCGGAGGTCTTTTTCGGTTTGTTGAACTCCCTGCCCAATTTGCATTTGTGAATCCGCTCAATCTGACATCATCTCCTCGGATGTATTTCAACTCATATCTGACTGTTCCACGCACATATCTGAGAATGTGGCTAGCTGTTGCCCAATGTACCCTTTTTGGTTCAACATGAATTGACTAAGGGTGTTGACAACGAAACAAATGTCTGGCCTAGTGTTGACCAGATACATGAGTGACCTAATGAGCTGTCTGTACAAGGCTGGGTCTACTTCCTTGTCTCCTAATGCATCTATTTTCTTCTAGTTGGTGGTCATAGGTGTTGCCATGGGTTAGCTATCCTGCATTCTGAATCTCTTCAGGATCTCTGTAGCATATATTCCTTGCCCAAGGAAGATCTCCCCATTTTTCTGCCAAACTTCCAACCCTAGAAAATAATGCATCAACCACATATCCTTCATGTTGAGTTCTGCTTCAAGATTCTTCTTGCAGTCTTTTATAAGCCTAGATGATCCTGTAAGAAACAAATCATCGACGTATAATACCAGAATGAGTGGCTCATTCTCCACCATCAGATAGTAGAGATTGGGACCTGCATCACTCTTGATGAATCCCAACTGATGCAAGTAATTATCAGTCCGACCATACCATGCTCTGGGTGCCTGCTTGAGCCCATATAGAGCTTTCTTCAATTACTACATGAGTTCTCTTCTCATGGGTCTCGAAGCATTCAGGCTGTTCTATGTACACCTATTCTATCACCCCGTTCAAGAATGTTGTCTTGACATCCATCTGGTGAATCTCCCATCCCATCTGAGTTGCTCTAGGGATATGACAGATCTGATAGAGGTATATCTGGCTACAGGGGCGAAGGTTTTCTCATAACCTATTACTTCCTTTTGTGCGTACCCCTTTGCCACGAATCTAGCCTTGTACTTCTCTACACTGCCATCTGCAACGTACTTGATCTTGTAGATCCATCTTGATCCTACAATTGATCTATCCTCAAGTCTAGGTACCACTTCCCAGACATCATTCGTCATGATAGAGTTGTACTCTTCTACCATGGCATCCTCCCATACTTGGTGTTGTACGACTTCCTGAAAACTGGAAGGTTCTTCAACCTGTGCTACTAAGGCTTGGTATCTGTCAGGTTGCCTACGTTGCCTTTTGTCGGTTTTGGGAGCTCCAACGAACTCCTCTGCGTCCCTCAACCTCTGTTGTACTTCCCTAGTGGTTCTACCACTGGTGGTAGGAGGCTCCCTCAAATCCTCCTCCGGTTCCTGCTGTTCCATCTGCTGAGAATTGCGAGAATCTCCTCCTCCTGAGGAAATGCTGGTACTGGTCATTGTACTCGATCCTGGTGTCTGTCCTCCTGCCTGTCCTCCCTGCTGCCCCTGCTGCTGTTGGACTAATGGAACATCTGCTGACTGTTCTTTTGTTGGCATCTCACAAGATTTCCTGAAAGCTCTATCTTTTATGCACTTTGCATCTCGTCTTACTACAATTTTCTTGCTACTAGGAATGTAGATTCTGTATGCTTTTGAGGTCTTGCTATATCCTACGAGATACCCCTTTTTTACAGTCTGATCCAGTTTATTACGCTTCTTGTCTGGGATGTGACAATATGCTAGACTTCCGAATATCCTAAGATGGCTCAATTCCGACTTTCTCCCTATGAAGATCCTTCAGGCGTTTTCTTCCCCAATGCTCTGTGAGGGGTTCTATTTTGAATACACCGCTGTGTTGCATGCCTCTGCCCATAAGAATCTAGGCAAGTCCTGGTCATATAACATAGCCTTTATCACCCCAACAATAGTTCTATTTTTTCGCTCCGCTACTCCATTCTGCTGTGGATTATATGGAGCTCTCCACTCTCTTTTGATGCCCTCCTTTGCGCAAAAATCTGTGAAGTCTCTGTCTGTATACTCTCCAATGTTATCTGAGCGCAATACCATTATCTTTTTCCTTGTCATGTTCTCCACGAGAGCCTTAAACTCTCTGAACCGATCAAAAAGACCTCATCTTTGGTCTTTAGGAAGTAGATCCAGGTTTTCCTGGAGTGATCATCAATACAGGTGACAAAGTATTCGCCACTGCTAAGAGCTCTTGTGGACATTGGGCCACAAATATCTGAGCGTATCAATCCTAATACGCCTTTTTCTTCATTGTCACTTCTGGGAAACACTGCCTTAACGTACTTCCCTAGTACGCATCCTCTGCATACGTCATCATGCTCAGTACTGAGGACTGGAACTTCTGTAACAGTCTCTCTGAGCATCCTTAGTGCTCTGTGGTGCAAGTGTCCCATTCACCTGTGCCATAGTTCATTCAGATATTTTTCGCCATCAAGATTGCTGCCTATCAGTGCCATTGGAGACTTGAGCTGCAATCTATATAGTCTATTGCTTCAAGCTCCAATTTGTCTCTTCTTCTTCCAGCTTGGATGTTTGACGTATACCTTCTTTCCAATGAAGTATACATTGTATCCCTTGTCCTGTAGTTGGGACACTGAAATCAGATTCATTCCAAACTCGAGCACATGCAGCACATTAGTGGCTTTCATGCTGGGTCTTGCCTCCTTCTGAAACACTATGGTGCCTCTCCCTACTGTAGTACATTTCGTTTTGTTTACCATAGTGATATGGAAGTCCATTTGCTCTTTCTGATAGTTCGAGAATAATTCTTGTACTCTAGTCATGTGGGTTGAAGCCCTACTATCAATATACCAAACACCTGCAGATGCTGAACTTGGCAAGCATGCAAAGTCTTCTTCCAATCTGGAAGATAATTCAGAGACATCTTGATTTTCCATAGTTATTTTTCCTTCGATTTCTGATGCTTTTTTCTACCCAGCAAAAACTGCGTCCCACCTGAATACTGCAATGCACTGAAGCTCGCTGTGCTACTCCCTATGTCACTATCAAATTTTCGATCTGGAAATCTCTCTCTGTTGACTCACTCAGAGAGAGATTTTCCCACAAAAATTTTGCCCTCTTGGACTGGGTTGCGCAATCCCTCAGGGGATTCGATCTACTACCTACACAGTCTTCTGATCTCCCTCTTCTGCTTCGTGTTGGCTCTTCTAGATATGTTCTCTTAGCTCTGATACCATGTGAAAATTCTAAAATAGAACCTCAACTGTAGTAACTGATATTATTTCTTCTACTTATCAATTCAAAAATAAGTTATTTACAGTATTACATAGTAAATATGGAAATAAATTCTACTGCAACCTTCATAATTAAAAATTCAGCGGAAAGTGAATGCAAGGAAAAATGCTAGGACAAGTACAATCACAATGACATAGTTATTTTTGGACAATCGTTCACGGAAAAACCCAATGTGGGAAAACTGGTGCAGCAGATGAGGGTTTCTTTATTATTCTTCAGCAAAATGCAAATAACATAATAGAGGAGGAATTTCTGTGAGAATTTTTACAAGAAATTTTCTCATGCTTCATAGTGAAATTCTGACCCTGGAGAGGCCCTAAATCCTCACTGCGTCAACCCCTGCGCAGTCCCAACGTCACTGCCTCTGCCTCTGCGTTGTCCCTGTCCCTGCATCATAGTCCCTGCACAGTCCCTCCTCTGCACTGCTTCCTCTGGTCTGATCCTGCACTCTTGACTCTCGTTGATACCCTCTCTCTCCAACCTACAACTCTTCCTCTGATTCGATTTTCTCTTGCCGAATTTCAGCCAGTGAGAAAATCGATCTTCTTGGGCAACTAAGTATCTGCCTCGTCTATTTCCAAATGGCCATCGAAGTCCTTATAATCTTCTCGTTGAGAAATCAACAACCGAGATTAAAACATAATCAAGGGCTAAGATTAACTTGACTTGATCTTCGTCTTTTACTAGAAGATTCACACCTAGTTCTATTAATACACTTTAGTTATTTTAAATTTTAATTCCTTAAGTTTAGACTTAGGAAACTTAGGCTGCCATTAAAAATAATTAATTATTTTAATAAAACCTCATCCGGGTGGAATTTCCCAAAACGCTTTCTGGGTATTCTGGAATACATGTGTCTAAACCTCCCTGCAAAATTTGAGACTTAGAGCCACATCTCATGCTACCTGAAACAAACAAAGCCCACCCATTCGAGGTTATGGAGGTGTGGTAGTAGAGATGGAGACCCTGACAGGATGCAGGTTGCTGCATACTGACTCAGCCTTGGGCCATGGCATTGTGTGGTGTATAGAGATATGCAGCGGTGAGCGCCTCTTGAGCATATCCGAAGGGATTTGCATACAATCATAGGGGAGCGGGTTGTTGTCCCTTGATGCTCCCATCATGAGCAATAGGGTGTGAGAGACTTAACTGAGGCAGATGGATGTGACCGAGAGTATCATGGACAAGAGAGGAGTTTTCCCGTTGGCAGACAAACTATGCGCGTGTTGGCACGTGGAGGCGTAGGAATGACATGGTATATTGCAGAGTTAGCATATGCTTTGCCCCCGAGTCCCCCCCTTGAGAGCATGCTTATGGGGGATTCATATGACACACCTTTGGTAGGGCATTCCGAAGCATCGCAGGGGCATGCGATGCAGGGGATGATAGACTTGTACTACAACAGGGCATGTAGGCTTCTGGCAGTTTTTCGGTACACCATCCAGAGACGGGATGGTAGGGTTCATCGTGTGACCAAGCAAGAGCAGGGCCATGGGGTATACACCAGATTGTCCCTTGATACTGCAGGGATTAGAGGTGGGGCGCTGATGGATCTCAATCGTTGTTAGAGTTATGTCACCGCAAACTGGGGAGCAAGGGTTTCAGTTGACAAGTGGATCACTCCACTTCGAGATGAGCAGGACCCTGACAGAGAGAGATCTAGCCCACTTTTGGGTCAACATATGGGAGATCACTGATGCTTTCTCCACATGGAGAGGCGGGTATTCCTTGTTGTTGCTTAGGATCAAGGCTATCCATGGGGTGGGAGACTTAAGCATTGTTTAGTTGTCATTGCATGTTGGGCATAACTTTGGTCATTGCCTGTATGGTGGTCGAGAGATCCAGGAGGGGAGGACCCAACATGAGCATGTTGCACCGCCGGTTATGACTAGGGAGCCATAGCGTCAGCGTGGCAGTTTCTTTTTACGATCAACACGGGATCCTGGCCTCTTGAGGCTTGGTAGTTCAACCACATTCAGGGATGTGCTAGTTTCTACAGGGGAAGGTCGTACAGGTCTTCCATCGAGCTTCAGTTGCACGAAGCGTAGTTTGGCCCCTAGAGATTCATTGATGACTTGGTGCACTGTGCTAGTATGGCATGATGACTGGGATGTGTTGTGGGTTTTGGCAGTCATTGGCACTACTCAGTGGCAAGCAACAGGAATTGGGAGCGATGTGCCTCCAATCTGGCTGTGAGATCCAGGGATCCATTGGGTTAGAGGACTACTTTGTTTTGGGGAGATCATGGGGATGACAGAGGCAGGATTGCATCCTCCTTCAGATAACAGGTCAGAGACCATCAAGATGAACACTACGGGGCGAGGAAGGCCCTTCTTGCTATTGTTTCGAAAGGAGGTTGGGCGTGCATCGATAGATTGTAACTTAGGTAGGGTGCCCTGGTAGGATAGACCTGCGCGTGGTGGAGTTTCCCCTTATTGGGTGTGTAGTGGAGGCTTACCAGAGTGGATGACTCTGTAGGAGCACGAGTGGGTCGCAGTTATGACCAAGCGGGGGCAGCATCCACTTGGTGGACTCACTTTGAGATTAGTTTGGGACCCGAGAGCTACAAGGCTGAGCATTTGGGTTACGGATTGGGGAGAGTGGGTTCCCATAGGGGGAGGTCGCCTAGAGGGCTAGATCTGCCATTGGGACTCCGTTCGATAGCTGGGACTCCACTTCCTAGAGACCAGTTGAGATCGAATAACACCTCACTTGGGTGGCTACACGATTGGCGGGAGGTGGCCGTGATTGGCATGCCAGGACGAGGGATCTATTTTATGGGACTTGGGTTGTATCGTCAGGAGTTTCCTCTTGAGGTACCCAAGATCGATTTTCTGGCAGGACATCTTTCTGTGGAGTCAACAGGGGTTTGGAAGCACCGGGATGCTCTTCTTACTGACAGGAGCTGGGAAGGCCCTCACACCCCTACACCTTGGGTCTCGACATAGAGCGATGGGGGCTTCACATTAAGTGGGATGACTTGGGTCCCTAGTATTGGGGGACTCCTTTATGACATATTAGCACAGGGATCAAGAGTGGCTTAGTGGCATAATTGTGACCCCGATATTGCTAGCAATGGTAGTTGGGTTAGCATGGAGAGAGCGCTTGTTTGGCAGTTGTTTGAAGACAAGCAACATTTTGGCGGGGATGACTGTAATATTCCCACTTATCATTATTGCTAAGTGAAATATCAATTTTGGAAAATTTTGTCTTAATTCATGTTTTCACTTAGGGAATGTGGGTATAGAGGCCCCACATGTATTTTTGACTTTAAGCAAGCCCATACATTAGAGTTGGAGGGAAATATTGCGGCCTTCGTGGAGCGTGGGGGCCACCCATGGAGAATTACGACCCACATGAGGAAGTACACTCTCATTGGAGCGAAGTTGGTGGGGGAAAGTTGAGTTGGGCCCACATGGGCATTTTGGAGGCTCTTTGACAAAAAAAGCAAGAGGCACTCATTTGGCTCATTCACGATCATTTGCAAAATTGTCTTTGACATAGCACGCTTGAGTTGAAGCCAAGTCTGCAAGTGCTGTTCAACACGAGTATTTCTGAGTAGAAACCTCAGCCCTTGCTTCGGTGGACTTCGAGTGCCAGCCCAAGGAGGGAGTCCTACCAATTCCATTTCGTACCAGCAATAGGGAACTCGAGCTTGTGGAGGGGTTCAATAGTACCAGCGCAGTCCTTGGAGACGCCACACTTGGTTGTTGAGGAGAGATGGGAGTTTGGGCATGAAACTTGAGGAGGATTCCAGGGAAATGTTGTGAGGGAGATTGCAGTCATTTTTGGGATTCTTTGTAGCAGGATTGACAGGTGGGTCGAATTACCCAGCATTAGAGCCATTGAGGGAAAAGAGGGCCGAATTTCCATGGTCAACCATTGGCCAATTCCTTCTTGGGTTATTCTGGGTATTTGGTGGAGAGGACATAATTAATTTGGCATATTTTTTTGGGCAGATTTGAGGGGTCAAACAGGGATCCTAACTCAACCAACAACTAAAGGAGCTAGGGGAAATTGGGCTGAAATTCCGGGGTCAACATTTGGCCAAACCCTTTTTGGATTTTGGTGGGTTATGGAAGAGAGACTGGGGTTAATTATCCAGAATTTTCTAAGCACTGGAAGAGGGTCAAATCAACCATTCTTTACAACCAACCGTTTAGTTTCTGGGTGATCAACACAAAGCCATTGAGGGGACAGCTATGCAGCAGTTGGGGCACTTGCTTTCATCACTTGGGCTTTGCTAGTTTGCGTTGGGCAAGCCTAGGTGCACACTTTCCAAATATCAAATTGTAACCCCATGATTTTATAATAAAATGGCTTAGAACAATGCAGTTTTTGGCTCTATATTGGGTGTTTGATTTGTGTGCAAATTTTATGTGTATTTTTGCAATGTTTGCTTTGTGTATTATTGTATATTTTCATTAGGAATATTACACATTGGAGCTACTCTTGGAGGGTTATTGAAGAAAGATTTAACTTCGGGAAACTTATATGGAGTTCTTTTATAGATCTTACACGCATTAGCAAATCTTCTATTGGGTGCTTGACTAGAAGTCCTTGAGTTCAAATGAGATTGTGGAGTCGCCAAATAAGCACACTAAAAGAGGCTTTGGAATATACTCATCAAAGAAAAGGTTGAAGCATAGAATTCAAATCTGAAGGAGAAAGACTCAATTTCTCCACAATAATGATGTTAAAAATGTTATAGAAAAATCTAGCACCCTAGTGCAAAGACCACTAGGCAACCTAGATCAAGTGCAACAATGGGAGTGTCACAATTGTCACCTCAACAACTCCCCTCATTTTGGTGATGAACACAATCCAACGCACGGGAGGCTTCCTGAATAGATCTTAGAGATCAAATAACCCAATTACCTTGAGCTAAGTTCCCTCTAAGGTTTCTACAATGATTTCCACCCAAGGATGATGATAAGAAATTAGGGTTTTGGGTGGATTGGAGATCAATTTCCAAATTTGAATTCAAAGGTTCCTATGGCTCAATCTAAGAGCTTAGGTTAGCTAATAGGGGCTTGAGATATCTTCCTAGACACAATCAAAAAGTTACACTTGTCTGTCATATACTAGCTCCTTAAATTAGAATTTGTAGGCAACATAATATTTATAACAATAGCCAATTTAGCCATTGAATCTATGATCATAAAATGTAAAATAATGTCTAAAATTATGAGTAAACATGAGAATAAATTACAACAATTTTCTATGGTTAAAGGAAGCATGTAGCAACACATAAACCCTAGACATCAAGCCTAATTATTAAATTAATGGTTGGGAAATGCACATAGAATGTACCTTATACTTATCCAATGTATTCCAAACAATTCGTAACCCTAGGACATCAATGTATAAGCTAAAAAATGTTGAAAATAAGTGATTTTTTGTAAATAAACCCTAATTTTACCTCAAAACAAAAAAAATGATTTTAGGGATTTTAGAATTGACATAGGAGATAAGACAAGTGCCTTATCAATATAGGGCCAATGAAGTCTAGCAAGAATAATCTTTGGAAGAAAGGAGATTGATGTGGATTCAAAGAAATCAAGGGAGATAAACTAGTGTCCCTTAGTCCTTTAACTCTAATGTCCTTCTATTTTCTTGGACAAATAAAGGGAGGGAGCTAAACCTAGGTCACTTCAAGGGAACTTGATAAGAAACCTCGTGCAAGGAAAATTTAGAGATATAAAACATCAACAAAACCTTGGTTAATATTTAATAACCCTTAATCCTTCAACAAGAAACACGAATTGAAGAAGATGACTTATATGGCATAGCACATATCATCAAAGATCACTAATAATTATCCATGTAAGGAGAACCATCCAAAAAAATCTCTACTAGGAGAAAATCCTTCAACTAGTGCTCTATAGCACATAAGAGAGAAAATACTATTATGCAATAGAGGTGTCATTTCCAAGTGTACAATGATCAAATGAACCAAGTGCTTCCCCTATATATACTAGGGCAACTAAGCACTTTAGTTAAATTAGGCTAAATACCGGAAAATATGAGAAATCCATGATACAAGGTGGATAAATCATCAATTTGGTCCCCAATATAGCCTCAAATGTGAAAATTTAATGAAATAACACGAAAGTAACCCTCAAAAGGCTACACATGTGAGTATAGAGGTCTCCAAAGGGTAACGTCATGCTCAAAAGACATGTCTTTATCAAAAGGTGAGAAGAAAGGTCCAAGGAACATGTCTTCTCATGAAAAGTCACGTCACATCACCAAAAGGTGCTCTCTCAAGTCCAATGTCATTCTCCTCAAGTGCACATCATGCAAGAAGGTTCCATGTCATCTTCAATGAGCAACAATATGACAACAGTGGGTAGCATAAGAGGTGCTAGAGGTGGAGTGTCTTAGGGTGCATCCTAAGTCATCATCAAGATCAACGTGCATCATCAAAGGTACAATGTTCAAGGTGCAGTGGAATGCCCTCCAAAGGTTGTGTCATCAATGTCCATATCAAGGTGTTAATGAAGCATCATCAATCTGCTCCAAAAGACCAGGGGTATATCTTGATCATCATCAAATACCAACTCAAGGAATCAAGATCAACTAATATGTCACAATAGTCATTGAAGCATAAAAAGTCGACCATATTCAATTATTATATCACACAAAGTATCTTCTTCAAATTTCACACTAGCTTAAGACCTTACACAAGTTGCCATATTTAGGTGTGGGAGGTTCATCAAATGCCCCCGTCACACTCTCCCAACCATAGGGGGAGGAGCAATTCCTAGGCCTACCCTTCAATCAATAGGTTTGAGTGATAACTGATATTGTCTAGGGTGTACTTAATGAGAGATGTTATAGTCTTATACATGGGTTATGCAAGACCATCATCCATGAGCACCTTTGTTGAGGGAGCGCTTGCGTTACTTGAGTGACCCTTTTCCTTTACTTAGATTTGGCTTTCTTAGCAAGTTTTCATTTCATTTCAATCCCCTTTAGCATTGGAAGTTTATCGCTCATAGCGGTTGGGATGTTTCTTTATGTCCCTTTTACTTTGATAGGTGTTATATGCATGGCATGAGGGTGATGGCCTCACATGGGGGGGTAGAGCTCAAGTTACTTGGATTTTACTCATCATTCATCCCTTGCCACTTTTTTTCATTTTAACAATTAGCGTATGCTTTTCACTCTTTTCTTTTCTAGCTGGCTGCTGCATCAACCTTTGGCCATTTTTCATGCCCCTCTTCTCATAAGATGAGGCATATATGGAACTAGTACAAGTGACTGACAACAACGAAAGAAAATAAAGAACAACAATGTAACGGATAGATGGCAAGTGTTAAGTATGGAAAGATATGGGTATGCTATCTCTAAAAAGGCTTCCTATTTGTGCCCCTCCTAGATAGTGAAAGAAAATCCCCAAGTTTGCACTTTAAAAAAAGGAAGAGATGATCCCCAAAGTGATATGAGGCATCAAGTATAACTTCCAATCATCATAATCCATAATTGGATTTCAACCCATGACCATTACGTAGATACGTAAAACATATAATGTAAACACTTTGTATGAAACAATGGATAATGTACCTCTTGGTCGCTGACCCACCTTCATTGGAAGAGCATGATGGTCAAGTGGATGAGCTGACCAATGAGTGGGTGACAGGCATCTGTGAAGCTGCTATCTGAGGATCATACGATGCTTCTGGCTGGAGATCTGCATCTTAGGAGAAATTTTTTCTCCTAGGGTTACCCATGTACATGGATGGGTAATGGTCCAAATATGCTCAATGTTCTTTTGTACAAGAAGTAGCTAAAGCATAGAAGAATCACCAATAGACAACTTGTCTTTTATTATTAAAGTCACTTCTATTAAATGTGACCTATTTAGTATTTAGTAAATGTTAGATCTGTTTGACTAAATATTAACATTCTAGTACAGTTGTTCAGAATATTATTTCTTGATATCTCATCTAGATTTATTGCTTTTCATGATGATACAATAGTGTCTTTATTGGCTATTACCAGCATAGATCCATCTTAATCAGGAATATTAAGCACCAAGGGATCAAACAGAAATCAAGTTGCAAACCTCTGAGTGCTGGTTTGTTTTATAATTATGGTTAGCATTTTTTTCAGTTTTACATTATGGATCTCAATTTTCCTTTTTTCATTCAAATTTACAGTATTGCATTAAGTTGCACATCTCAACATCCAGATTCCATACTATTAGTGTTTTTTTTTCTTTATTTCTTTTTTTAAATAATTTATTCATCCATTGTCTGATTCTCGGTATCCAGGTTTCTGTTCTTAGTTGTGAATGTAATCATGTATCGAGTCACATCATCTTGTCTATTGTCCATCTTTTGTCAGAGCTGCAACTTTCTATATTGCTTCTTTAAAATAACAGTTAGATTTCGAGTTATAAATAACATGCTTTGAACTCAAGCTTTTGCTTAAATGATCTGCTAACAAAATAATCTGCTTTGCAGGACATTATTGAATTTTTTGTGCAACACATGGTGAATGATAAGTTGGGTGTTATCTGTAATGCCCACGTTGTTCATGCAGATTTAAGTGAAATTGGTGCCTTAGACGAAAGATGTCTCGAACTTGCAAAGTTGGCAGCCATGGCTGTTGATTTCCCTAAAACAGGAAAAGTGGCAGTATTGCCTCCCCATCTGAAACCCAAGATATATCCAGATTTCATGGATAAAGCTGATTTCGATGGTTACAAATCAGAGAAGGTTTTGGGTGTTTTGTATAGGAGAATCAAGGATATGTTTGGGGAAGAGGTAGAAAAATGGAAAACTAATGCCGAATGTGAGAATATATTTGAAGCACTTCCTTACGATAAAGATTTGGAAACTCGTGGATTTGAGGAATATCTCGAAGAAGCTTGGAACTACAAGTGTTCATATGATCAACAGCTTCGTGCTTTGTTAGGCCAATTCAACGTTAAAAGAGAGGGGGAATTGGTCACTGGACGCATTTCTTCTCTCTCCAAACTTAATAGCAGGAAGCAGGGTGATATCAAAGAAAGATTGCAGCATGCTTACAGGGCTTTAAGAAATGAGTTTCGAGTAATTTTTCAAGGCAAAACAGATGGTGACACTCCTGAACCCTGCAAACGGTCTGAATATGAAGCCAAAGCATCGGCATGGTACCATGTAACATATCATCCAATATGGGTGCGGAAGGCCATGGAACTAACAGAACCAGATGGTGATTTCACTGCTCCTCTTCTGAGCTTTCCATGGATTTCTGTTGATTATTTAGCCCAGATAAAGTTGCAAAAGCTCTGCCCAAATGTAGATTATAGTTCGAGAGTCAAATCCTTTACGACTGTTCTGTTTGGTAAAGCGTAATGGCCGAGTAATTTTCTTGCTTTCTTCTGTAGCTAGTAAAGCCTTAGTTTTGAGGGTTGCTGATTACTTACAAAGAGTTCCATAACCATCTCAGGCCTTGGAAGTTGAAACCTGATGAAAGTTTTGCTTCTTATTAGCCCATGGCCAGCAAGGCCTCTCTGCCACCAAATTGCGGAATGCTATTAGTCCAGTAGGAGTCAGTGAATTATTGCACAAATTGTGTGCGTTTTGAAATTTGAGTACTATCAACATCAAAATAATGTTTATAGAACATTGTCCTTTCTCTTTTGGTTAGAAAGCTCAACTTTATATCATTCACAACTTCTCTTTTAGTTACATTTCTTTTTTATTTTTCAAACTCTAGTTTAAACTTTACCAATATATCTGCATATTTTTGACGTGCATATGGCTGTAGCTGTGTATTGTGCTTCTTTTTGTATCAAGCACGAAATGTGAATAAAAATATAACATGTTATCTCGTTGAAGTTGTTAAAATGTTTGATATGACTTTGGCAGGAATATTTTTGAGCACTAAAAAATATAATATGTTATCTCGTTGAAGTTGTTAAAATGCTTGATGTGACTTTGGCAGGAATATTTTTGAGCTCTAGATTCTGTTGGTTTATGGTTGTTTCTTTGACTAATATAGATGGTGGTTTGCATACCTTGGGTCAATGTGAGACATGGACCCTTTGATATGATCTTTATGGATATATAGTTTGATTGTTATTAACTCAAAACTAGTTGAAAAACATTATAAATGCCATCAAATTTTGGGGGTGCTTTATAGGACCCTTTTTGGGTGTTGATTGTCATCTATAAGCTTATTTGGCTGAAATATAGAAATTTTCTTGCTTGTGATGAGTAGTTTACCCCTGATTATATAGAGGTATTATTAATTACGCCAGAGGCGTTTTCTCTATGGCCTTTGATGTGCAAACACTGTTCACAACAGCCCATCAATTCTCTATGGCCTTTGATGTGCAAACACTATTCACAACAACCAATCAATGAACTTCAATTTCACCCTCCTCCATCTTATTAAATTATGATACGTTGACGATGATTCGAAGGTGTTTGCGATGCCGACATGAATGCCAGGCACACCTGGGATCTATCACCTACGCACTGGTTCCCTGTCCGTTAAGGGTGAGAACAAGAACGAGACGGGGGACACAGGGATTTAATCGCTCTGCAGAGGTAGCGCGCGACCGTTGGAAGTTGCGGGAGGTGCTGTCGTCGCGGGCAGGCCTGGAATTTCAATTATTTTTTGCCTTTCAATTGAAAATTTGAAGATGGGTGTTTGTTTTCCATGCCTGTCCATTTACGTTTTCAGTAAATTTATGACTGTCAATTTTTTTGTGTTTCATATTAAAAAAAATTAGCCAGAGTTCTTGCAGTTTGACATTCTCCCTGTGAAGAAATCTTCCATCATGGCCAGAACACCAAATTTCTTCCTGTTTTGCATTTTGTGTCTCATGCTCATCGTTATAGTTCCAACCCAGTGTTAAGTTGCAACAGCTGCATCCATCAATCTAAACTAAGAGCCAACAATGGTATTGCAGAACCACTCAAACTAAATTCAAACACTATTTTAACAATGGTAATAAAATTATCTTTTCCATGGCGTAATTACTCTGTTTGGTATTATTATTGCAGTTGGGGCGTGTGCATACAGATCATTTGCAACAAAACTCTATGGAGGGAATGTGGGAGCTGGGTGTAGCACATACCGATAATATCAGTGGGAAGCCATACCGATATGTCTCAGCGAAGGAATTTGCCAAAGCATTTAAATTTTTTTTTTTTTCGTTGGAGCCGATATGATTTCATAAATGTCGATTCCATACGATAAAACAAAATGCCATCCCGCGATACTCTCTAAAGAAAAATACGGCTTAATCAAAACCAGACTTTCCCGCGACACTCTCTAGAGAAAAATTTGGCTTAACCAAACCCAGACTTTTCCAAAAACAACATGTTTTGACAGACAACTTTTACTTATGAAGAGAAATGCCTTCATCCATATCTTCAAATTCTTGCAGGTGAAAAAGTAAAACTCCACAGGCTTACAATCATTCTTTGCCATTGAATTCAAATACATTACCAATATTTCAACTGGATAAGAATTCAAATACATTACCAATATTTCAACTGGATAATGGATATTTGCTAATTCAATAAATTTTTCCA
Organism: Pinus albicaulis; assembly: GCA_034641835.2. Lineage (NCBI taxonomy): Eukaryota > Viridiplantae > Streptophyta > Pinopsida > Pinales > Pinaceae > Pinus > Pinus albicaulis. The sequence continues at coordinate 562,335,434 of CM076583.1, read as the reverse complement.
GTCAGATAACTTCCGTGGCCATCATCGCTTTAAAGCTTTATTTTCGGACAACCATGAATCACAAAAATATGGAGGACGGATTCCTTTATTTTGGAGCTCTGTTCCTTGATCTCGTCATGAATATGTTCAACGGACTCAATCAATTCATCTAACTTAGTCCAATCATATATATATTATAAAGATTTATTAACATTAAATATTATTAATTAAAATTATAATTTTATTAAAAATATAAAATAAATTATATATTTGGCAAATTTTAACCATCTTAAAAAAAATTCAGTACACTAAAATTCACCCATTACATTCAAGATTATAATCTAATCAACAATTCAAGATTATAATCTAATCAACAAAACAAAGAATTGTATCATCCTATTAAAAAAACAAAAATACAATTTAATAATTCGTAAACGTTGTCTTCTTCCTTTCTTTAAAATTAAATTATAACACTCTATTAATTCACAAACCAACACTTTTAAATTACACTCTATTAATTCACAAACCAAACCAACACTTTTAAATTACACTCTATTAATTCACAAACCAACGCTTTTAAATTAAAGTAAAAAATATTAGTATTAACCCATGAACAACTAAGAGAAAGGTCAATGTCACCACTAACCCTCTTCAAACTTAAGGTTGGCTCTTCTCCAACCAAATGTAGGGAGGTTTAAATTAAAGTAAAATATATTAGTATTAACCCATGAACAACTAAGAGAAAGGTCAATGTCACCACTAACCCTCTTCAAACTTATCTCCAACCAAGTGTAGCTTCCCTCAAAAGGTGGATTGCTAAAGCTTTAGGCAATAAGGGTTCAAAATGAAATGACGAATAGTTTTAGCAAAACAAGTGCTAGTATAGGTTTATAAAAGAAAAGATGAGAGGATCAATACTAGTGTCAAGTCCATTGGAAAAATGGAGTGAATAATCAACCACAAAGGGTAATTTCCATGAAGTTAAAAGTGAAGTAATCAGCCATTTCTTGTTGTACATTAATGCACAAAGTAACTTGTAAATGTTTGAAATAAAGGAGAAATCACAAACATGTAAGAGTGTATTTTGTGATGGATAAGTAACGATGTACCTAGCCCAAATCAAGGAGAAATGTATCATTTTCAAACTTAATATTAAACAATTAAACCCAAACAAATATAGCTCATTAATACAAAAAGCTTCAACTTTCCATCGCCTTCTAAGATCTTCAAGGGAGAAGTACCCATCTCCAACCATGTGAAATGAAAGAGAGAACAAATCTATATATAGGTTTGTGCTCAACACTTCTTACAATAAAAGCAATAATTGTTTTCCATTGGTTTTTCCAGGAATACAATAAAATATTAAATTTCTATCCATCTCAACTAACTTATTACTAAAAAGAGTAGTGAGTTGTTGTAATTCACTTTTCTCATAAATAAATAATAACATATTCATCATCCACATGGTAAACAACATAATAATGTTCTTAACATTACTAACTCCATGAGAAGGGTCAATGAAAAGGCTGTGGCGTATAATTATATAAGTTATTCACAAAGGTTTAATGTATGAATAGAGGGCATGGTACAATGTTCTTAACATTACTAACTCCATGAGATGAGAAGGGTCAATGAAAAGGCTGTGGCATATAATTATATAATTTATTCACAAAGGTTTAATGTATGAATAGAGGGCATGGTCCATTGGAACATAGTAATGAATTGCCTACATGTGTGCTAATGAGGGTCTAATTGATAAAAGTTTTGTACAATGGTAATAGAAGTGGTAAACCAAAGCCATAATGAAAGGAGACCACGAGATGTATAAGTGTTAGGCTAGGCTAAGTGTAAACAATGTAATATCCACCATACCATAGCACTAAAGAGCATCTTACAACTATTAACCAAAATATTAAGTGGAACCACAATTTCTTAACCACAAAGCTCAATTAACCAAAATATGAAACCATGAAGAGAAAACCAACACAAGGAGAAATAATTCTCCTCTAACTAAGCTAATCAAGCAATACCCCCTAGGAAGGGGGGAGAGGCAAGATAATATTATGGGATGGATAAAATCAATATTCACAAACACCACATAATATTATTATTTAGATACATCAACAGTTCACATTTTGGTTTTACAAGGAAAAGGCATAAGACAACATTTCCAATGACAACATGAAAACAACAATTAATGTTCAAATGCTAAGCTTATTTTTTTATCTAGTGTTTTTAAGAGTTTATTATTTTTACCCTGCTTTACTTTAACATAGGAAAATGAAACTGTTAAGTATAATCATACAAACATTGAAGGCATGCTAACACTTCATCAATGCCATTACATCTTAAATCCTTGTGTTTGGTTGCCAACCAAAACAAGAACACTTGAAACATGTAATAATCATATGTTGGAACATCTAGTATGCCATGGTTGCAAAATAAGTTTCCATTACAAAGATGATAGTAAACATAACAATTTGAACATGAGTAGTATGTTTCAGCATATGCTAACTCAATCAAACGTTGAAGAGGGATGAAAAATTTCCTGGAAATAGTACATGGAAATCCCTAATCAATTTGAAAAATGACCTCTAAATGTCTCTCCAAATGTTGATCTGCAATAACAAATTTTTTTCTTCTTCTTTCAATTAGAGACGCAAGCTACTTGAACAAGAGTGTCTTATTCTAAGCATGAGTATATAGTATAAAATGAAATTTGAAATTTGGAAATGAACCTTTGATCATCACATTTCTTATCATCAATGGTTTATCTCTTATCATCAAGCATGGTTTATCTTGAGGACAAATATTTCACTCAATATTTCCCTCCATCCCTGCTCTCATATATTTTACCAACATTTTCCCTTATCCTCATCCCACCCTCATGAGGATGGGGGAAAGGGGAGTTAATATGAAGGTGGGGGTGAGCAGAGTTAATATGCAAACCATAATTATCATTCATTTCTCCTGGAGATGAACCACACTTGATGGTTCAAAACATTGGTACAAAAGTTCTTTTATCCTGAACATGAACCACATTGGATAGTTCAAAATGTTGGCACAATTTTATTATGTGATGGATCCAAAAAAATAAGTTGAACTCAATTCAAATCGTACACAAATAGATTGTTGGAAATGACCATCATAAAATTTGAATTCAATAACTTCTTGTGTAATATGATTTTCAACACTATAAAGATAGTTTTCAGTTGAAAAATGACACACCTATTCATTAAAATATAAGTAAAAAGGTAGTGGAAAATTTCAAGTACCTTTATCATGAAGCACACTTGATAGTTCAAAAGGTTGGCACAAAAATTTCAATGTGATGGATCCAGAAAAAGACGTTGAACTCAATTCAAATCATAGAAACCTCAATTCACAAATAGATTGTTGGAAATGATTATCATAAAATTTGAATTCAATAACTTATCGTGTTATATGATTTCCAACACTACAAAGATATTTTTCAACTGAAAAATGACACACATTCATTAAAATCTAAATAAGACGGTAGCGAGAAATTTCAAGAACTTTCATCATCATGATCATGTTCTAAACGTTGAAAAAATTGAACTTATAAAAGAAGGTTGAAAATGTTTGCAATATATAACAATATGAGATGTATGCTATGATAGAAAAAAATTAGCTCCACAATTTTATTTTTTTGCTAAAAAAATTATACATGAAAAAAATGATAGATACAAAGAAAATTATGACTAAAAAACATGTGAAATTGTATCTCAAAATTTCCCTCACATGCACCAAAAAACTGTAATATTCATTGTTACATGTAGCCGACAATTCCTATTTATGTTTTTTCCAAAAGATTCCAACATTGTGGTTGTCCATGAAAATCAAAATCTACAACATTAATATCATTTTATTGATTACTCTCTTCTTCATATGGAATTGCAATGTAATATTCAATAACCTCATGCACACTATTCACAATTTCTTATCGATCAAATAATTCATTTTCTCTAACATACTCAAACAAGAAAATGAATGTTTCATTTTTATTTTACTAAAATAAGGACCGTAATTTCAAAATGAGAATTTTAGTAAAAAGAATTCAGTTAAATATAATAAAAGAATCCAGAAACGAAAAGTGTTGATGTCAATATATTTTTTTTTTGGGTAAATTTTCAACATTTTTTAAAAATGCGGTAAAACCAATTTTTTTGTACAAAAAAATACCAAAAGTGTTGATGCTAGAATACCGTTATTTTTTTTGTCCAATATTTTTTAGCAATGATGTTAAAGATAAAATATCACGATTTAGAAAAACCTTAATATTCCAACGATTTTTAGGCATGTTATTAAAGATAAAATATCATATCTCTGAAAAGCCTTAAAATTCCAATGATTTTTAGCCATGGCGTTAAAGATAAAATACTTTAATTCTTTTCAACCATAACATTAAAAATAAAATATCATGACTTAGAAAAACCTTAAAAGTTTAACAAGTTTTCAACTATGGAATTAAAACCAAATATCATGACTACAGAAAACCTTAAGTTTTCAATATATTTCGAACATGGCATTATGGAAAAATTATATGACAATTTAAATGAACATGTGAATGAAAGAGTCATCATACCAAGAGCAATTATTATTATTATTTTTTTAATGCTAAAAGTATAGCTATTTTTTTTTTTTGTAAGTTGGGGTAGGAATACATCTTCATCATCATGTCCAAATACATCACCCCGATCAGGGCGGGGAATTGAACTAGTGACTTCACATCAAGGAGTGCCTTAACAATACGCTCGATCACCATCTATCCAAGACCCCATGGACATAAAAGTATTGCTATTTTAAAATCTTAGCCTGAGACACCTTGACATAATGCAACATAAATTTAAAAATTAACCATCAAATTGACACGCAGTGTAGACGAACTCGACCCATTGCAATGAAATCTTAAAATCCAACCATTAAATTGACACATTATGGGAGCAGGTTTGATTCATTAAAACAAAAACCTTAAAATCAACTATCAAATTGACACATAATGAAGCCAAGTTGCTAGTAAAAAATCGATTCAAACCTTATAGAAAAAATAAAATAAAAAAATAGATAAAAAAAAAATGAAAAAAAAATGAAAATATTGAAAAGAATTAAAAAAAAACAAAAATAAAATAAAATAGTAACTTAAAAAATAGCATATATATATATATATATGATGGTTAACGTCCACTGAGACCAATCTTTGGTCTATCGGACCTAAAGAAACGAGTTATTTAGTTTGATTTAAGATTTTATTCCTATGCTCGAAAAGCTTGGAGAGAAGCCTCCCGAGCTCACTATAATTTTGACATCCTAAAAGGCTAGGAAGGTCAGTATTGCAACAAATATTATGAAATTGAGCTCTAATGTGGTTGTACATGGGGCACTCTAAGAGGAAGTTATTTTCATCCTCGATGTTCATATTCTCACAGAGATGGCAGATCCTTTCCATCCATGGTGTTTTAGGAATTGTCCAACGACCTGTTTCACTATGGAGCTCATGAGAGTTCATTCTAATCTTGGCTATATTAATTTTATTTTTTGAGTTAGTTAAAACAAAGAGATACTTTTGATCTTCTAGGGTGGGGTTGATGACCTCCTCATAATATCTTAATTTTCTTTTAGCTGCTAGATCTTTCTCACACCACATTTTTTCTTTGAACTTAGAAGTAACAATTTTTTTAATGTTATTAATGTTTTGCAATGCAACATTCTCGTCAATCTCCCAATGGTTTAACCAGGCCCTGGTGTCTTTATACCAACCTCGTTTAAGCCTTAGGTGGTTTTGGCTAGAATTTAAAGCTATCTTAGGAAGTCTATGGTCTCCTATGCTACTGAGCTTGTGCTTGTACAACAGAAGCCTAGTCATAGCTAGGCTCTCGATAAGGGAAAGACCCACTTCTATAAGGAGAATAGGATAGGGTGTATTGCTTTTAATTTTAAGGTTATAAGTTATAAAACGCTTCTGGATTTGCTCAATCTTTCTCCAGGATTCTCTAGAGATGCTGCAACCCCAAACCTCACATCCATATAAGATAAAAGGAGTGACTAAAGTTTCAAAGAGGAACTTCTTTCTATCCCACATTATGAGGTTTGTCGTTTTACAATTATTTTCAAGACCAAAATAAGCTTTCCACCCCCATTAATCCTTTTCTAAATGCTATAGTTCCAGTTGAGCTTGTGATGAATATCAATTCCTAGGTACTTGTAAGAAGACACTTCCTCCAAGTTACTATTGTCATACATAAAATTAGCGTAAGTGTCCCTCTTGGATTTGATAATCATAACTTTTGTTTTGTCAGTGTTAACAAACATACCCATGGTAGAGCAGAAATCCTTAAGAATTCTAAGTTGCTTATCAAGATCAGATGGGCACCTTGCGAGAAGAACAATATCATCAGCATAGAGAAGAAGGATGATGACTATCCCAGCTAAGATCGTGCCAGCACATCCTGCTTCCTCTAAACAACCTTCTAGCTTGTCGATGTAAATGCCAAATAGGGTAGGGGAGAGGGGGCAACCTTGTTTAACTCTGATATTACACTTAATATTTTTCGACCACCCCTCATTGCTCTTTAACTTGGAAATTACATTCTCGTATAACCTTATAGCGGCCACTCTTAGCTCGAAAGGAACATTTAGCTCTTCTAATCTATTCCATATGTTGTTTCTAGGAACCGTATCGAAAGCCTTTCTAAAGTCCACAAAGAAACAGAGGATATTGGATTTATCATTGCGGCATTCCTCCACAATGATCCTAAGCGTAATGAGGTGGTCTGTTATTGAGTGCTGCCTTCTAAAACCCGCTTGGCCTTTAGCCCGCTTACCTTCACTTTCAAGCCAAATGCTCAACTTATTTTCCAAAATAATACCATGTAACTTGGCTAAGAGAGGGTTTATCATAATTGTTCGATAATTAGAGGGGTTATTTGTATCCCCACTTTTAAAAATTGGGACAATGAGGCTTTGAGTCCAAGGTTTAGGGAACCCTTGCTTGATTGCTTGGTTGAAAATCTTGTGGATGTGGGGGATAAGGACAGGACCTCCAATTTTTAAGATTTCCGCCTGGTAACCTTCAATGTCTTTGGCTTTCCCATTTGTCAAGCGTTTAACCCCAAAATCAATGTCTTCTAATGAGAAAAATTCTTTCGTTGTGAGCAGGGTTTCAAAGTTATCCCTGGCATTTGGAGATTCATAAAGCTTTTTAAGATAGGAATTCCAGTCGTGTAAAGAAATTTTATTATTAGCTTTAGTTTTCCTAGTTAGAATCTGCCTCCAGAATTTCTTAGGAGCAACCTTAGAGAGGTGTAAGAGATTCTCTTGTCTTTTACTAATATATTGCCTTTTTTTTCCTTTTAGTTAGGGCTTTGTAGATTTTTGTCTTGTCAATTTTGAGAGATTCATCAACATCTTCCTTAATTGCTCTCCTCGCACTTTTACAATCTTTGTCATACCATGGGTTGGTTTTTCTATTTCTTTTATTACTTGAGACTTCAATTGAGAACTTGTTAATAGAATATGAGAGGGTTGTAGTAAAATTATGATAGAGATAATCTATATTGTTTATACTAGATAAAGGAAGCAAATTAGTTTTTAATTCATTTAGAAAGAGATCATTTTTATTTCTATCAAAGATTAAGTTCTTTTGACTATAAGGATTATCTTCAATGGGATCTCTATGCATGACAAAATTGAGAGTTATGAGTAAAGGCTTATGATCAGAGTCAGGCTCATGGTCGTCTAAGATGTCAAAATTTATTATTTCATTGTATAAAGGGAGATCGGAAATAACATAGTCTACCACGTTGCTGCCAAGCCCATGGATGCAGGTCATATGGCTAGAATTGGGCCACTTCTTTAGACCGTTGCAAATTATGAGATCCTGAGCACTATAGAGCTTGACTAGCTCCGACCCAAACAAATTATCCCCGAGGTCTTTAGAGCTCCTTTTGTACCGGCTAGCCAGAGTAAGGTCTTCGTCTAACCAAAGAGGACTGGAGTTGAAATGATTGCTTAGAAGAATAGCTTGGTTGCTTGAAATTCGAACAAAAAGATGTTTTAAAAAACAAAATTAACTTTTATAAACTAAAAATTTAAACAAAACATAAAAAAATAAAAATAAAAATAAATGAAAACAATAAACAAATATTTAAGAAAAACACAATTTAGGAAAAAATTTAAAAATTTAACATATAAAAAATAAAAAATAAAAACAAATTGAATAATTAAATGAACCACACTGGTTGGTTCGAAACGCGTCGACCTCGTTCTTTTGCATGTGATTACTACCGAAAGAATTTCTACAAATATAAATAAATAAATAAATTAGAAAAATTAAAAGCAATTTAATATATATATATATATATATATATATATATATATATATATATATATATATATATATATATATATATAAAAGTAAGTTTAAAAACAATTTTTTTTTTTTTAATATTTAAAAAAACATTAAAATGAATTTAACAAAAGAAAAAAAAAAAACGAAAAAAATAATATTGAAAAAAAAACCATAGTTTTTGAAAAAATAAAAAATTTAAGACAGAAAAAAATAAAGAAATAAATAAAAACAAATTTAATAATCAAGATATAAATAAATAAAAAAACAAACAAATTAAAAGCATTAAAAAAAAAAAATAGAAATATATATTAGTTAAGAACCAATTTTTAAAAATATAAAATATATTTAAAAAAACATTGAAATGAATTTAATAAAAAAAAATAAAAAATAGTAAAAAACATTTAAATAAAAACAAAAACACTTATAACAAATTAAATTAAAAAAATTATGGTCTTAAAAAAACATTATAGATAACTGGAAAAAAAAAATATTAAAATTTAAAATTTCAATAAATTAAAAAAAAACTTAACTACCCTTGGTCTCTGGCTAAATTTAACAAAAAATATCGTTAAATTTAACCAAAAAACATTATAGATAATTTAAAAAAAAAAAAAAACTATAAAAATTATTAAAATTTAAAATTTCAATAAATTAAAGAAAACTTAACTACCCTTAGTCCCTGACTGGCGGAGCCCAGAGGGTTGCCAAAAGGTCAGGGAGGAGGGCGTCTCGGGCCCCTCGCAGGGCTGAGGGAGCAAGTGTGGATGCTCGCTTCATTGGCCCTGGAACCCCCAATTGGCAGAGACTGATTCTTGGAATCAACTATTGATTTTTTTTTTTTTTTCAATTAATTTTTTAATAATGTTTAAAAAAATTTAATATTTTTCAATTTATTTTTATTTTTATTTTAATGTGTTTTATTTTTATTTTTTTCAATTTTAAATTTCAAAAATTTTAATGTTTTATTTTTTTTTTAAATGTTTTATTTTTTATTTTTAAATGTTGTTGTTGTTTTTTTTTTTTTGCATTTATGATTTACCTTCTTTTTGTTATTTAAAATAAAAATGTTTGTGTATCAATTTTTAGGAAAATAAAACTTTAAATATTATTAATTTTGTATATAAAATTAATAAAAAATTCATAAATTTGGTATTTTACTACCTTTTTTTTCAATTTTTTCTTAAAAATCGTTTATTTAACATGTCATGTTTAGTGAAAATGTCCTTAAATACATATTTTTTTTTAATTATATCTATATGCAAATTGTATATTTTTTGTTGAGTGTTTAAAATTATTATTTTTTATTGACAATTATTTTATGTGTATTGAAATATTAATTAACAATATATAAATATATAAAAAATATTGACTTCAAAGTATCAATTTTATTATTATTTTTTAAACGTAAAAAAAAGGTTAAAAAAATTCATTTAAAAAAACATTGCAAAAAAAATAAAAAACACAAGTTTGTAAAACCCTTAAAAGAAAAAATCTTAGGATGAAAAATAAGAAGAGGAATAAGACAACTTGCAAAATGGTTAAAATAATCAATATTTAGAAAAAAATTGTGCATACTTAGAACATAAGAAAATTTAAAGTGTTAAAAATATGCCTTTAAAAGAAGGTTGATGATACTTTCAAAATCCACATGAAAATCACCAACATTTAAATTTTTTCATGTATACTTGATATATCAAACAAATTCAAAGTGTCAAAAATAAGTCCTAAAAAAGAGGGTTGATGTTGCATCAACATTTTTCGAAATCGGCATGAAAATCACTAACATTTTAAAAAAATGTGCATACTTAATACATAAGAATATATAAAGTGTGAAAAATATGATTAAAAAAAGTGTATTCTGAATCAACACTTCTCAAAATTAGATGATTTTTTGCAACTCTAAAAAAGTGAGAACTCGATACATTTCCCATTTGATTGGTAACTATGTTAAACTCGAAAGATCTCTCTCATATGCAAATATCAGATCATTGATCTTCTCCTTTTATCACAAATAATAACCCAAACAAGTACCTCATTTAAGTCTCCAATATGATCTCAATCAATAATTCAAAATTCTTCAAAGACTACATAAAATATGAAAATGATGATATCTCTATTGAGTTGAAGTTATAAATGTTGGAAATACTCAAGGGGGGTGGGGGGTGAATCAATGTTTCATAAATTTCAACAATTTAAGAATCAAAATAATTAACCAATAACATCACATTGATATATATATATATATATATATATATATATATTCGGGGGGAGGGGGGAAGGGAGTGGGGGGTGTGAATCAATGTTTCATAAATTTCAACAATTTAAGTATCAAAACAATTAACCAATAACATCACAATGAAATATATATATGTGTGTGTGTGTGTGTGTGTGAATCAATGTTTCATAAATTTCAACAATTTAAGTATCAAAACAATTAACCAATAACATCACAATGAAATATATATATATATATATATATATTTCATTGTGATGTTATTGGTTAATTGTTTTGATACTTAAATTGTTGAAATTTATGAAACATTGATTCACACCCCCCACTCCCTTCCCCATATATATATTTATATAACATTGATTCAACCTACAACTTCCGATTAACCAACGACAATTGGAAGACTACAACCCCAAGATTTACCAACTCCCACTTGAAGGAGGTCAAAAATTCTTGAAGGAAGTTACAACTTCATTAGCACCACCTTGAAACCCTATAGAATAAAAGATAAAATGAGACCTTCTTGGGCTCTCGTACCAGTGACAATGGCCCAATTACAACAAAACTCAAAAAAATTCAATTATTCCCCTTATCATATCAATAGATCAACTAAGAAGTGCACACCTTAGATCATCAAACCCACAAGTGATCTTACCCAAACTTGCTCCAAGATCAATATCAAAGTCCATTTCTAAGAGATTCTCCAAAAACTGCTCCAAATATGCTTCAAAAGTGCTTCAAGAATTCTTCAAAGTCATGTCCAAAATTTTTTCTTCAAAGGTCTCCAAGTATACTCAAAATAATGTCTCCAAATTTTCTTAGATTATGCTACAAATATGACCTCAGGAATGCTTCAACAAGTGCTCCAAAATTATTCTTTAAATCTGCTCAAGAAGTGTCGCCAAGTTTGCTTCTTCAAGTCTACTCAAAGTTTGATCCAAAAGATAATCAAAGTCTGCTCAATAATTTGATCAAAAGACTACACAAGATTTGAACCTAAAACTAATCCAAAGTGTGCTAAAAAATTGATAGAAGATCTGGTCAAAACTGATCAAAGGTCAGCTCCAAGTATGGTAAAAAATCAGCCCTGAATTCCCTTCTTTGCCTCAAAACCGAGGTCTGTTATAGGAGGTCAAAACTCTTGCTTCATGGTCGAATTACCACATGCTACACAGGGCTTGAAACTCTTTCCTCAAAACTTATTTTCCATAGGCATGATATGTCACAAAGGGGGGGGGGGAGCGAACTATGTCCACATGCCTGAATTTATCCTATGGAAGGCCGATATTTACACAGGTAAAGGAGGTTGAAGTTGCTCGAAGAGAATTCCTAATTTTGCTCCACAAGATGAAACAAAATAGGCTGAAAAGATAGCTTTCAAAATGTCCCAAAACTACTCAGAAAACCCACCAATAACCTTTACCCAAGATCATAGATTAAATACCAAGAAAATCCTCCTTCAAATTGCCTCTAGGTTCATGAGGTATAAACCTTGTTAACTCATTCATTAGGTCGAACTCTCATTCTATTTTTTCTTGACTGAGTTGGGTGATAGAATGGAAGGATATATCCTTTGTTTATATTGAACAAGTCAACCGACAAGACTGACTTCTCCTTTTGAAAAGCCACTACTTTTTGATAGAGTCGACTTGAGAAATTCACTATTTATGCTAACTTGAACAAGGGGGTTGAGGCACGATAAAATTTATTTATTTTTCTTTCTAAATGTATTTGATCAAGACTCACTAGGATATATGAGTTTAGGACAAATTTAATTTAAATTTTACATTCTTCTACGATAGAAATAAAATATTAAATCCATGAATATAATGGGGCAGGAGCTAGAGCTAAAGCCATCTATTTGGGGCATCAAAATTTAAACGTCAATATCTCTCCAACCACGAGGACTCACAAGGTGTGTCACCTATCAAATGAAATGGTGTGACAATGGCTACCAATATATATAGTCCTTGTACCCAAATTCACTTGATTTGTTCATGCAAATAATAAAAAAAGAAGGCTGGCCCATTCACCCTTTGACATCAATGAAAAATTCTTCCAAAAATATCCCCCTTTGTCAATGATGTCAACAATCATGATCCCCCTATCATCATGCTCCCCCGTGTATCCATGCTCCACTTCATTCATTTTAATGTTCCACTTCTTTTTCTCTCCCCCTTTGACATCAATGGAAAAGGATGAATCATGTTTTTGGGGCGTGTCCCCCTGAGCATATGGAACTCAACATGACTTTCATCTTATTATCCTTCACTTCTTTGTTTTCCTTACGAATTTTTTGCGTGGCTTCAATTTTCTTTTTATCTGCTTGATCTAGAACATATATGTTATTTGGTCTTCTTATGGCTGTTGCAACCAATATTCCTTAGTTTTCTTCTCTAATTTCGCACTTCTAAGAGTTAAACAATAGATTATACCCTTGATCACACATTTTTCCAACACAGAAAATATTATGCTTCAAATCATTAGCTAGAAAAAAATTTGTGCCTTCATATGTTCACTTCCAAGGCTTGCTACCTTTTCCAAGTATCTTAACAATAGTGTTATCTCCAAACACAATATTGCCACTCTTTTATTTTAGGTTATAGAATTTGTTTTGATGTCTAGTCATATGTGTCGATCATCCACTATATATGTACCATTCATCTTCATTGATTGATACTAGATTGTAATCTTCCTTTCCCTTTTCCTCTTTGGCTTCTTTGTCTTTATGGTTGGAGCATTTTCAATCCTGGTGTGCCTTGTGATCAAGATTATTGCACTTGTAACATACAATGTTATGATTCAATAGTGCTTAAAATGGATTATAGTTTTGGTTGGTAGGTCCATGAGCATTTCATCATATATTTCTTCCAAAATCATTCCCGCTTCTTACATAATTGTATATTGTATTTATTTGACATTGTATTGATTTATGGCCAAAATTTCTGCAAGAGTAACAATGACTAAGAAAAATATTTTCGTACCTAGGAGAATATGTTAATCTTCTGAAGTTGATCTTTGAGGTGGTTCAATACATTGTTTATCTTGGATGTGTTGAGGAATGTAACTAGTATCAGGATTTATATTTGTATTTGAGTCAATGTTTCGTAAATTTCAACAATTTAAGTATGAAAACAATTAACCAAGAACATCGCATTGAAATAACACAAGATATATATATATATATATATATTATTAGGGAAGATACAAGTTCCAGTTAACCAACTACAAATAGAAGGCTACAACCCCAAGATTTACCAGCTCCCACTTGAAGGAGGTCACAACCTCCTAAAGGAAGTTACAAATTCCTTCTTTAGCACCATCTTTCCACCCTATATAATAAAATATAAAACAATATATTCTTGGGCTCTCGTACTAGTAACAATGGCCCAATTACAACAAAGCTCAAACAACTTCAATTATTCCCCTTATCAGATTAATAGTTCAACTGAGAAGTGAATACCTTAGATCACCAAACCCACAAGTGATCTTACCCCAACTTTCTCCAAGATCAATATAAAATTCTGTTTCTAAAATATTCTTCAAAAAATGCTCCAAATATGCTTCAAAGGTGCTTCAAGCATTCTTCAAATTCATGTCCAAAAAGTCTACTTGAAAGCTCTCCATGTATACTCAAAATAAGGTATCCAAATTTTCTTCAATTCTGCTACAAATATGACCTCAATAATGCTTCAATAAGTGTTCCAAAATTCTGCTTTAAGTCTGCTCAAGAAGTGTCTCCAAGTTTGCTTCTTCAAGACTACTCAAAGTCTGATCTAAAAGCTAATCAAATTATGCTCAAGAATTTGATCCAAAGACTGCTCAAGGTCTGATCCTAAAACTAATCCAAAGTGTGCTAAAAAAATGATACAATATCTGCTCAAAATTGATCTAGGGTCAACTCCAAGTATGGTAAAAAATCAGTCCTAAATACCCTTCTTTGCCTCAAAATCAAGGCCTGTTATATGAGGTCGAAACTCTTGCCTCATGGTTGGATTACCACAGGCTATAAAGGGGATGAAACTCTTTCCTCACAACTGAATTTCCATAGGCATGAAATGTCATAAAGGGGGGGGGGGGGGGGGTTGGGCGAAGTCTGTCCATAGGCCTGAATTTATCCTATGGAAGGTTGATATTTGCACAAGTAAAGGAGGCCAAATTTTCTCCAAGTAAAGTCCTAATTTTTCTCCACAAGATGCAACAAAAGAGGTTGAAAAGATAGCTTTCAAAATTTCCCAAAATTGATTAGAAAAACCACCAATAACCTTTACCCAAGATCTAAGTTTAAATACCAATTCTCATATGCCTTCAAATTTCCTATAGGGTCATGAGGTATAAACCTTGTTCACTCATTCCTTAGGTCAAACTTTCATTCTGTTTTTTCTTGACTGAGTTGGGTGATAGAATTGAGGGGAAGAGCCTATTGTTTATATTGAACAAGTCAACCAAGACATGAATGAATTATCCTTTTGAAAATCCACGGCTTTTTGATAGAGTCGACTTGAGAAATTCACTATTTAGGTTGACTTGAACAAGGTGGTTGAAGCACAATAAAAATTAATTTCTTGTCTTTCTAAATGTATTTGATCAAGCCTCACTAGGATATATGAGTTTAGGAAAAATTGAATTTCAATTTGACATTCTTCTATGATATTAATAAAATATTAAATCCATGAAATAATGGGGCAAGAGCTGGAGCTAAACCCATCCATTTGGGGCATCAAACTTCAAATGTCAATATATCTCCAACCACGAGGACGCACAAGGTGTGTCACCTATCAAATGAAATGGTATGAAAAGGTATACTAATCTATAGGGTCGTTGTACCCAAATTCACATGATTTTGCCATGCAAATCATAAAAAAAGAATGTTGGTCCATTCACCCTTTGACATCAATGACAAAATGTTCCAACAATATCCCCCTTTTTCAATGATTTCAACACTCATGCTCCCCCTATCATCATTCTTCCGCTTGTCTCCATGCACCATTTCCTTCGTTTTCATGTTCCACTTATTTTTCTCTCCCCCCTTGACATCAATGGAAAAGGGTGAATCATGTTTTTGGGGCAACTCCTCCTGAACATATGGAACTCTGTATGACTTTCATCTTCTTATCCTTCCCTTACTTTTTGTCCTTACGACTCTTTTATGTGTCTACAATTTTATGTTTCTTTTTCTCTACTTCTCAATTCGTTGCTGGAAATCCAAATGTGATTGTGGCAGTGAAAGAATTCAGACTAAGGGAAACTCTGTAGGAAATGATTAAAAGAGTAGGTTGCTAACATATACTCGCGTTCAAAAAAATTGGAGCATTGGGAAACAACCTATGTGCAAGTGGAGAATCCTATGCGTAAATATGTAACGTAGTGTGAGCCGCTGTTAAGGAAGTCCGTGACATATCTCAGAAAACTACCCTAGATACAAGGTGGAGCGACTCAAAATAACACGAAAAGTTATTGGTGGATCCCTGAGAAGTATCTCAGCTTTGTTGCATTGTCCAATGGAACTCTTGGAGACAAGACCAATGAAATTGGTTTTAGCTATGATGATAAATCAACCCAGCAATCTTCAACAATCTTCACAGCGTAATCGACGTGGGAAGCCTTGGAAAATATGAGTTGACCTCCACTGCTTGTATTTATACGGATAGTTTGTAGAACACACTAGTAAGTTTTTGAGGCGATTGTCAATACTTACAACCTTTCTCTACCTCCCTCTCATGTCAAGAGCTCAAGTCACAGTATATTAATTCGAATTTTCCAGCATTCATCGAGGGACATTTTCATTGCTCGGGATCATCATATACGACCATCTTATCACAGATCTCTCTTTACGTTAGCCACGTCAATGCTTTAGCAACATGATTAAAATACATGCATTCTGCAAATGTGTCCTGCATCAATCCAAACTTAGCCAAATTGGATTTTTTAGTTCTAGGTCCAATTTGTTTTAACAAACCATGCTAAAATTGTAAGCATTGATCCGAGCAAGTAGGGGTAGCACTGCTGCTATAAAACAAAGGTCTGAGCACGGAGGAAAGGACCCCCAATCCTCATATCCAGATCTGGCATCAAATTGCAGAACATGGAATCGAGTTACGGTGTAGGAAGAGAGGAGCTGTGCGCTTAGTGGGATGATCCCTAGAGGGGACCACCGGAACCATCGTTACATCAATCTATAATTTTTTAACAAGATTTCATAATGAATTCATCTGGAATTCGAATCTGAGTTTTTCGTTTCTCTTGAATGCTTTAAAATTGTGATTTAAACTACTGCAAGGGCAACGAGCTGGGTGGTTGGGCCCACCAGCCACTCTGTTGCCCCAAACCCCTTAATTTTTCTTTTGTTGCAACTTAGTTTGCATGGCGTAAGTATGATCTTAGATAGCTCTACAATTTCATTTCATTAACTCTTATTTTTAGTCAATTGATTTTTAATTTTGTTCCATAATTTAATTTAGTTATTTAAAAGGCTAAACTAAATTAAATGACAATTTCTTTATTAATGCATCTCTTACTCATTATTATAAGATTTGCATCCATTATTTATTATTACAAGGTTTGCCCTGGTCTCATTACTACATAATAAATATTATTTCCAGAATGAAATGGTAAAGAGTTCTGGTTAATTTAAATTAACTACATCAAGATCATTATTCTAAATGTAAGACTAATTCCTGCACTTTTAAAGAAAAACATTTATTCCTGCACTATTGCAGAAAAAACATTTATTCATTCACTCTTAATAAGAAAATGCTAGGATCAACGTAAGGAAAGATTGTGAATCTTGTTGGCCAAATGCCCATAGAATTCTTCATTATAATTAAATGTTGCATCTATTATACATAATATTTTGAGGAAGCATTTAAAAATATCAGAGTAAACCACACGAATGATATATTTTTCCTTATTACATATTTTCTTCATTGAAGTTGGAGTGCTGAATTATGTTTAAGAGAAGCAGTGGATTATTAACTTGAATATTTTTAAAGCATTCCATTATTTCCATAATGAAGTTGCCTTGTGAATTCTAGTTTAATTTCATCTTTGCAACATAGCAGTAATTCTAAGTGGTTTTGCATCCTTTATTTCCCAAATCACATTCTTTACAGTTTGTCGGTTTGAATGGGGCATACATTCCCTTGTCCCCTGGACAACTAAGGAAGACTTTCTGAAGGAGTCAACTCAACCCATAAGTAGATTCCCACAATGTGTTTATTTTTTCTTTTTAGAGTCTTGTTCCTTTTTCCTAAATGATGCCCATTTAAATTTCTTGCAAGAGATATATCTTTATTTGATAGATCCCTGAGGTCGTATTCTGGCATATATTGTGCTACATCTCTAAGTTTACTTTCCAGGATTTACAAATTAAATGTTGGTGTAAATATTGCATTTACATCACCCTGTTGAGATTGCAACAAGATGATGAGCTTAGTGGAAAGGAGTCGCCTTCACTAAGTGGGCCTGTAGGCTATTTTTGGCGCAAAGTCTATTTTTAGACATATGGATCATGTTCTATGAGTTGCAGGATGCTATTTGTGGATGGTTGGTCAAGTCGGAAAAATTAGATGGAATTATATTTTTAGACATACTGGGCGGAATCTATTTTTAGATTGCCAGTCTAAAAATAGATATGTCGAATATTATTAGCTCTTAATAATATTTAGACTCTAAACATTATCTTATTCTCTTGGAGCACTTCAGCTAAGTGCACAGATGTGGCACAGGAGCTGACAGAAGGAATTATGCTATTCCTAAGGGTTATGTGGAGCTATTGCATGGATACTTCAGTTAGAACTCATGTGACAGAGTTTGGTGGAGTTGATTGAGGAAGTTAGTGGAGTTGTATTCAGTTTAACTAATCTAAACATAGTTGAGCTATTTGTATCTAGTTTAATTGATTGATACAATTAGTGAGAGAGGTGTGAATTAATTATTAATTAATTCACTAATTATAAACTCATTAATCAACTAAAGAATGCATCAGTTAACTTCAGTGCATGGACAGTTTCAGTGGAGACTAGTGCAGAAATAGGTGAAAGAGCAAGTTAACTATCAGTTGTGACTATACAGTTGCCATTTGCAACACACAGATAATTGGAGAAGCCCATGAGGATTGCGCAATAAAAGCCAAGTAGTTTATGTTATTTAATGAGCCATCCCATAGCATTGATTACGCAATAGAGGCTGGCTATCAAGTGGCAAAAGATTGGAGCATGTGTTTTGCTAGATCTAGCTTGATAGTGTGTAGCAATTTGAGGTAGTGCTGAGAGCTTGTGAGGAGCTTTGTATAATGATTGTTACATGATCTCTATGACATATAATATACAGATAGTTGGGGGTTTTTAGCTTTAAGCTTTCCCATAAAATAATGTGTTCATATGTGTGATTGTTTATGGTTTTAATGTGCGCATGCGATTGTTTTTATTTCCGCAATTAATGATCAATGGTAGAAGAGATTTTGTATTGTGCATGAAGTTAAAATAGTGTGTGATCAGGAGAATCTCGGTGGATAACATATCAGTTATTCAAATTTTTACATGGTATCAGAGCGATATTGATCATTGGAGCAATTGCAAAACATTGAAGTGGTTGAGTTTTGTGTTGGTGGAATTCGAATTTGCAGTAGTGTTTTCTTGGTGTCGAAGTTGAAATGTATTTCAACGGATTGCGATTGGAGTATGCCCTTGAGGGTAGCTCTAATTATATTGCATGGAAGGACAGGATGGAGGCGGTGCTGGATGACAATGGGTTGAAGGAGTTCATATATGTAGAAATTCCAAAACCTACTTCTAGTGATGCTGCCGTACTTGACACATGGCAAAAGAAGACAACAAAGTGTCGAAGGATTCTGTTGGAAGGTGTGAAGGATCACATAGTGTCCAGCCTTCATGGTAAGGCTTCTCCATTCTTGATGTGGAAAGCTTTGACAGACTTATTCCAAAGCAAGAGCGACCAGAGGAAGTTGGCGCTCAAGGATAGACTTAGAAACATAAAAATGGAGAAAGGCAACAATATGCCCAAGTACCTCACGAAGTTCATCCATTGCAGGGCTGAGCTGGAAAGTGTGGGGGTTACTGTTGATGACTAGGAATTGGTGAGCTTGGCTCTCCTTGGGCTTCCGAAGAGTTGGCATTCCTATCAGGACTCTGTCAATGGTCGGGAGAAATTGCCAGGATGGGAGAAACTTTGGTCGGATCTTGTGCAAGAGGAGATAAGGCGGAGTACTAGGGATGGATCTTCATCAAAGAACTCTGATGAAGAGAATTTTTCTTTGGCTGACAAAGCAAAGAAGGGGAAGAGCAAGAAAGCTTCTGAATCCGGTGCGAAAGGCAAGAAGTAGGACATGTCCAAGGTGAAGTGCTTTCACTGTCACCAACATGGACATTACGCCACTAATTGTCCATAGAAGAAGAAAAATAAGCAGGCTGCTGGATCTACAGCTGGAGAGGCCTTAGCCTCGCAGTTTGAGCTGGATTTTTTGCTGATCACATGCTTGGTCTCAAGTAACATGGTTCGCCTTGGTTTTCGACAAAGGTGCATATTTTCTGCCATGACAAGAGAGGACGAGATTTGTTTACCGATTCGGGATGAGAAAGATTCGTGAGTGCACATCGAGATAAGGCAGATGGTAGATACAAAGGTGTATTCTATATTCTGCAAGCAGCTCTCCTTGAGAGAGTCTGGTAAACCTCTTATTGAAGAAAGTGATGCATGTTCTGTGATTAAAGAAGAAAGGACCCATTCTGCGGGCGGGTGTTATAAAGACACAAGTGACAGCATGTTGTCTAGCGAGGGTGCGGTTTCTTCAAGCAAAGAAGAAGGCAACTCTAGTGAGACCCGAGGATAGGGGTTCGAGTTAAGAACCTTATCAATCACAGTTCTATGGCCACGTTGTTAAATGAAAGTGTGCAAAGCGGGAGAAGTGGTGAGCCGGGATGATGAGGGCGAACTGTGGCACAGGAGATTGGGCCACCTTAACCATGGAGATTTGAAGATTCTGCAGCAGATTTCTACTGGGCTTCCTAAAGGCACTCTTGCGCAGTCAGATCAGTGCAAGGGGTGTACTTTAGGGAAGTATGTGAAAGCCACCTTTCACAAGAAGGATAGTCGCGCCACGACGATCCTTGAGAGAATTCACACAGACATGTGTGGACCTTTCTCAGTAGCTTCGACAACAAAGCACAGGTATTATGTGATATTTATTGATGATTTTTCTCGTAAGTTCTGGATCTTCTTCATGCAGAAGAAGAGCGAGACATACTCAAATTTCTGTGAGTTCAAGGCACTGGTTGAGAAAAAATTGGGGAAGCAGGTGAAGGCTCTTAGGGGCGAAAATGGTGGTGAATTCATCTATGGCGAATTCAAGGACTTTTTCAGCGTAGAAGGAATTCGAAGAGAGCTCATAGCACCTCATAACCCACAGCAGAACGGGGTTGCTGAGCGAAAGAATAGAACGATCGTGGGTGCTGCACGGACGATGTTGCATGATCAGGGCCTTCCCATACACTTGTGGGCTGAGGCATGCAATAATGCAGTATATGTGCAGAACCATTTTCCTCACAGGATACTTGGCATGAGTACACCCGAGGAGGCGTTTTTTGGTAAGAGGCCTGATATTTCCCATTTGAGGATTTTTGGTTCACCTGTATACATTCATGTGACGAAGGATGCCAGGAAGAAGCTGGAGCCGACTGTAGAGGTTGGGATATTTGTGGGGTACACTGATACGCCCCACAACTATCGTGTGTATTTTTCAGACAGTTGCAAGACTGTTGTGCGACGAGATATAAAATTTCATGAGGAGAAAGTCATGAAGTGTTCGCTTGAGAGGAAGCCACACTTGCATGCAGATGAGGAGCTATTAGTTCCTAAGGATGAGTCTCAGGATGTGGATCAGCCACAAGATGAGGTTCATGGAGTGGAAGAGACCACTCAAGCAGCGCCAACCATCGCAGGGCCAAGCGCACTACGAAGTCGAGCGACCGGCCCAAGATGCGCAGAAGGTTGTAGGAGCACCTACACTACGTCACAGACAGACAATCACCGACCTAGACATCGGATACATGGCTCTTATGAGAAAGTGTATCGTGACAGAGCCATCCTCTTTCGAGGAAGCTGTGGAGGATCCCGCATGGGTAGATGCCATGGTGGAAGAGTATGATTCGATTGTCAGAAACAGTGCATGGGAGATTGTCCCGAGGCCGGAGGGAAAATCAGTGGTGGGTTCGAGATGGATCTACAAAGTGAAGAAGGCAGCTGACGGGAGTGTGGAGAAGTACAAGGCAAGATTTCTTGCCCGAGGCTTTTCACAGATTGAGGGGATCGATTATGAGGAGACCTTTGCACTTGTCGCAAGGTATTCTTCCATACGGACGATTCTTGCTCTCTCAGCGCAGATGGGGTGGCACATTCATCAGATGGATGTGAAGATTGCATTCCTCAACAGAGTCATTGAGGAGGAGGTGTACATAGAGAAGCCCGAAGGTTTCGAGATCTTCAACAACGAGTCGCATGTGTGCAGGCTCAAGAGAGCGCTGTATAGGTTGAAACAAGCACCTCGTGCTTGGTACACATGGATAGAAAATTATTTCATCGTACTTGGATTCTCCAAGAGTGAGGCGGATCCTAACCTATACCAGATTGTGGTGGAGGGTAAGTTGTTGATCATTGTACTTTATGTAGATGATTTGATTTTGACACGTGATGAATTGTTGATACACTCATGCAAGGCTGATCTTGCAAAGGAGTTTGAGATGAAGGACTTGGGCCTCCTTCATTATTTCCTGGGATTGGAAATTTGGCAGCGCAGTGGTGGACTGTTTGTTTCTCAGGGTAAGTATGCCCGGGAGATACTGGAGAAGTTCAACATGCATGGCTGCAAGCTTGTTGATACTCCTCTTCCTGGTGGATGGAGGAAGGAGGATGCTACTTCGGCGGAGGTAGTGGATGCCACTGTTTATCGACAGTTGGTGGGGTCGCTTATGTATCTGGTCAATACATAACTTGACATATGCTATGCAGTTAACCAGCTTTCACAAGCTATGGTTAAGCCTACCAAGCTCTTTTGGAAGGCGGGGAAGCATTTATTGAGATATCTCAGAGGCACATCGGGATATGGATTATGGTATAGACAGTCGGATGAGGTGAGGCTATGTGGCTTCACGGATACAGATTGGGCAGGGAGCCCAACGAACAGAAAGAGCACATCTGGAGGGATTTCGCACGGCCGACACTGGGCCAGCACAACAGAAGCAGCAGATCCATGGCACTCGCCCGCAGAGGCCGAGTATATGGCAGCCGAGTTTGGTTGGCCGCAGGCTATATGATGAGGGAAGATCCTCAGTCGGATTTTTCGCTCATACTGGATCCTATTGTGATTTCGTATTGTGATAATCAGAGTTGCATCAAACTCTCGGTTAATCCGGTATTTCATGATAGATCTAAACACATTGACATCCGGTATCATCATATCAGAGATTGTGTGCAGCAGAAGATCATGTTACTTTCATACATTCCCACGGAGGATCAGGATGTTGATATCTTGATGAAGGCGCTCACCAGGAGCAAATTCGAATACCACAGAGGCAGGATAGGGGTGGAAGATAATCCTTATCTTGTTGAGAGGGAGTGTTGATATTGCAACAAGATGATGAGCTTAGTGGAAAGGAGTCGCCTTCACTAAGTGGGCCCGCAGGCTATTTTTGGCGCAAAGTCTATTTTTAGACTATGTCTATTTTTAGACATATGGATCATGTTCTATGAGTTACAGGATGCTATTTGTGGATGGTTGGTCAAGTCGGAAAAAATAGATGGACTTCTATTTTTAGACATATTGGGCGGAATCTATTTTTAGATTGCCAGTCTAAAAATAGATATGTCGAATATTATTAGCTCTTAATAATATTTGCACTATAAACATTATCTTATTCTCTTGGAGCACTTCAGTTAAGTGCACAGATGTGGCACAGGAGCTGACAGAAGGAATTACGCTATTCCTGAGGGTTAAGTGGAGCTATTGCATGGATACTTCAGTTAGAACTCATGTGACAGAGTTTGGTGGAGTTGATCGAGGAAGTTAGTGGAGTTGTATTCAGTTTAACTAATCTAAACATAGTTGAGCTATTTGTATTCAGTTTAACTAATTGATACAATTAGTGAGAGTGGTGTGAATTAATTATTAATTAATTCACTAATTATAAACTCATTAATCAACTAAAGAATTCATCAGTTAACTTCAGTGCATGGAAAGTTTCAGTGGAGACTAGTGCAGAAATAGGTGAAAGAGCAGGTTAACTATCAGTTGTGACTATACAGTTGCTATTTGCAACACATAGATAATTAGAGAAGCCCATGAGGATTGCGCAGTAAAATCCAGGTGGTTTATGTTATTTAATGAGCCATCCCATAGCATTGATTACACAATAGAGGCTGGCTATCAAGTGGCAAAAGATTGGAGCATGTGTTTTGCTAGATCTAGCTTGATAGTGTGTAGCAATTTGAGGGTGTGCATGAGAGCTTGTGAGGAACTTTGTACTATGATTGTTACATGATCTCCATGACATATAATATACAGATAGTTGGGGTTTTCAGCTTTAAGCTTTCCCATTAAATACTGTGTTCATATGTGTGATTGTTTGTGGTTTTAATGTATGCATGCAATTGATTTTATTTCCGCATGCGATGATCAATGGTAGAAGAGATTTTGTACTATGCATGAAGCTAAAATAGTGTGTGATCAGGAGAATCTCGGTGAATAATATATCAGTTATTCAAATTTCTACACACCCAACACTTGATATAGAACATATATGTTATTTGGTCTTCTTGTGGCTATTGTAACCAATCTTCCTAAGTTTTCTTCTCTAATTTTTTATTTCTGAGAGTTAAACAAGAGATTATACCCTTGATCACACATATTGCTAATACTTAAAATATTGTGCTTCAAACCCTTAACTAGAAAAACATTTTGTGCCTTCATATGTTCACTTGCAAGTATTTCTACACCTTTTTGAAGTATCTTTACAAAAGAGTTATCTCCAAATGCAACATTTCCACTCTTTTCTTTTAGGCTAAAAAGATTGTTTTGATCTCTAGTCGTATGTGTCGATCATCCAATATCTATGTACCATTAATCTTCTTTATCTTCAATGATTAATACTAGATTACAATCTTTCTTCTTCTTCCTTTCCCTTTTCCTCTTTTGGCTTCTTTATCTTTATGGTTGGAGCATTTTCAAGCCCACAATCCCATGCCTTGTGACCAATATTATTGCAGTTGTAGCATACAATGTTTCGATCCAGTAGTGGTTCAAATGGATTATAGTTTCAGTTGGTAGGTCCATGAACATTTACTGATCTATTTCTTCCAAAATAATACTTGCTTCTTACATAATTGTATCTTGTATTTATTTTACAATGGATTGATTTATGCTCGAAATTTTCACAAGAGTAACAATGACCAAGAACGATATTTTCACACCTGGAAAAGTAAGATAATCTTCTGAACTTGATATTTGAGGTGGTTCAATCCATTGTTGATCTTTGATGTGTTGAGAAATGTAACTAGTATCAATATTTATAATTGTATTTGAGTCATAATATAATATTTCTGTTTAAAGAAAGAAAAAGAAAAAATATTTGTAGAAGAAAAATAATTTATTAGCATGGGTTTCATGCTTATTTTTTTTTCTAGGTCAAAATTAGCCATTGTGTGCTCTAGGGCTTATGTCTTGAGTCAAAGTCTAAGTCATGATGTAAAATATCCTTCTTGGGCTCATTGTGTCTACGTAAGAAAAATATTTTATGTAATTTTAGCCATGAAATTCTCCACCACCAGGTTGGATTGTTGTTTCTCTTTAAGTCAGCCTCAAAAGGAGCTTCAAACAACTATAAATAGCCATGCATTCGACCTATTGGATGTACTATCAATCAATGAATTCAATCTAAGGTTTGGAGAGCAGAAGAAGAACGAAGAAGCCTTGAAAAAGGAGAAAAGAAAAGAAAGCAAATGAAGGAGTGACACTTGTCAAAAGAAGGAAACCAAAATTTGTAGAAAAATATCTACCAACGGGATTCAATCTGATCTTATAATGTACTAAAACAAGATACTGAATCCTTCCTACAATTTGTGAAAACAAAACAGAATCGTAAAATCACATATAAGCAAGAGAAAGAAATTATCAATCACACAACACCAGATGTATCTAGGAAACCAACTACTAAAAACCCCTCTATCTCTATATTTCACATGGTCAAATATCATGAAACAATACAATTATATTCCTCACATTAATAAACCTCTGCACTCTATTGACTGTCTCACTTCGATACTGCTCGAATCTAGCTTGCGATCTAAGCAAAATCGGTCAAGTATTTAACCTTTTTCTTGCCTTTTCCTGACCTACCTTACTCATGCATTCTTGGGCTTATCACGGCCCTATTAATTAGGAAAATACCAATTAATGATTGTGAAATCCTTTAAGGCCTTCCCGATGACCTCATGCATGACCTGTACAATTTTATAATAGTACAACTGATGGATCTCTTCCCTTTAACCTCAGTCTCAACCGGGCCTTCCTTAGAACTGACATGAAACAACTATTTATAGTGAACTATCAATTAACTTATTGCTCACTACTTGTGAATTAAAAAAGATTTAATTCACATGACCTCTGACTAGCTCATCACTTAGTTATAACTATTTAAACTTATTATAACTCAATTAATTGAGTTAACTATTTACAACTCACAAATAAGTATATCTGGACCCCCTAAAAATGTAAAATCCCTTTGCATGCCTCCTATTTGACCTCTAACTCGAACTTCCTAAGCTAACTAGGTCTTCCTGAATTAGTTAACTAATACAAGTTGTCATGAGATGAAATTACAATTTTTATTCCAATTTAATTAAGGGAAAATTAATTCATAAGGCTCATATGGTAGCCATTTATGGGTACCATTTTTTGGATTCCATTTGTGGTTACCATTTTCAATGTTTCTTGTTTCCAGTTTCAGCACTCCCTCTCAACAAGAAAGGAATTCAATCTATCCCAATTCAATACCTTTGGAATTTTCTACATGCAACACTTCTCTAGTGTTGTTTGCTCCTGCAATTCCTGAAAATGAATAGCCTCCAAAAAAAGTTGAATTAATATGATGCATCTGTCATCAAAGTCTCTGACTGTTATCTATCAATGCACTATCTACTGAAATCTCTGCACTGCTACTGACTCTGAATCTGTGCCCTTTGCACTAGTGCTAACTCTAATATGCACTCAAGTATCTAAAATCTATCACTCTAATTTACATCTTCCTGACATCTGACTGCATCAATATAATTGATCCTTCCTACTACTGTGTACTATGGGTTCCTCTTATCTAGGTTCGATCCATGAGACAAGCCATCTCAATGGATCTTACCTAAATTTCTTCTATTGGGATTATGTCTGAACATTTCCCCAACTCTCACCTAAAGGTATGCTACATGTGCTCCATTTTCTCATTTGGATCAAAATCCCCCCCTAATGGAGGTTTCTACTTGAGTGGAGGAAATATAATAGTTATAACAATAACCAATTTAGCCATGGAAACTATGTTCATAAAATGCAAAATAATGGCAAAAATTATGAGTAAACAATAGAATAACGTACAACAATTTTATATGGTTAAAGGAGGCATGTAGAAACACACAAACCCTAGACACAAAACCTAATTAATGGTTGGGAAATGCACATAAAATGTACCTTATACTTATCCAGTGTATTACAAACAATTCCTAACCCTAGGACATCAATGTATAAGCTAAAAAATGTTGAAAATAAGTCATTTTTTGTAGCTAAACCCTAATTGACATCAATGAAAATTTATTCCAACAATATCCCCCTCTTTCAATGATGTCAACACACATGATCCCGCTATCATCATGCTCCCCCTTGTATACATGCTCCACTTCCTTCGTTTTCATGTTCCACTTCTTTTTCTCTCCCCCTTTGACATCAATGGAAAAGGGTGAATCATGTTTTTGGGGCGTCTCTGCCTGAGCATATGGAACTCAGCATGAATTTTTTCTTATTATCCTTCCCTTCTTTGTTGTTCTTATGACTCTTTTGTGTGGCTTCAATTTTCTTTTTCTTTGCTTGATCTAGAACATATATGTTATTTGGTCTTCTTATGGTTGTTGCAACCAATATTCCCGAGTTTGCTTCTCTAATTTCTCACTTCTGAGAGTTAAAAAATAGATTATACCCTTGATTACAGATATTGCCATCACTGAAAAGATTATGCTTCAAATCCTTAACTAGAAAAACATTTTGTGCCTTCATATGTTCACTTCCAAGGCTTGCTACACCTTTCCCAAGTATATTGACAAAAGAGTTATCTCTAAACACAATATTGCCACACTTTTATTTTAGACTATAAAATTTGTTTTGATGTCCAGTCATATGTGTCGTTCATCCACTATCTATGTACCATTCATCTTATTTATCTTCAATGATTAATGATAGATTGCAATATTCCTTTCCCTTTTCCTCTTTGGCTTCTTTGTCTTTATGGTTGGAGCATTTTCAATCCTGTAATCCCGTGCCTTGTGATCAAGATTATTGCACTTGTAGCATACAATGTTCTGATTCAGTAGTGGTTCAAATGGATTATAATTTTGTTTGGCAGGTCCATGAACATTTCCTGATCTATTTCTTCCAAAATCATTCCCGCTTATTATGTAATTGTATCTTGTATTTATTTTACAATGGATTGATTTATGGAAAAAATTTCTGCAAGAGTAACAATGACCAAGAAATATATTTTCATATCTAGGAGAGTATGATAATATTCTTAAGTTGATCTTTGAGGTGGTTCAATCCATTGTTGATATTGGATGTGTTGAGAAATGTAACTAGTATCATGATTTGTATTTGTATTTGAGTCAGTGTTTCGTAAATTTCAACAATTTAAGTATCAAAATAATTAACCAATAAAATCACATTGAAATAACACAAGATATATATACCTAGGGAAGATACAACTTACGGCTAACCAACTACAACTTGAAGGATACAACCCCAGGATTTACCAGCTCCCACTTGAAGGAGGTCACAACCACCTAAAGGAATTTACAACTTCCTTCCTTAGCACCACCTTTCCACCATATATAATAAAATATAAAATAATATCTTCTTGGGCTTCTGTACTAGTGACAATGGCTGATTACAATAAAACTCAAAAAAATTCAATTATTCCCCTTATCATATCAATAGTTAAACTAAGAAATGCATACCTTAGATCATAAAACCCACAAGTGATCTTACCCCAACTTTCTCCATGATCAACATCAAATTTTGTTTCTAAAATATTCTCCAAAAATTGCTCCAAATATGCTTCAAAAGTGTTTTAATCATTCTTCAAATTCATGTCCAAAAAGTCTGCTTCAAATCTCTCCAAGTCTACTCAAAATAAGATCTCCAAATTTGATTCAATTTTTCTACAAAGATGATCTCAAGAATGCTTCAACAAGTGCTCCAAAATTTTCCTTTAAGTATGCTCAAGAGGTGTCTCCAAGTTTTCTTCTTCAAGTCTACTTAAACTCTGATCCAAAAGCTAATCAAAGTATGCTCAAGAATTTTATCCAAAGATTGCTCAAGGTTTGATCCTAAAACTAACCCAAAGTGTGCTAAAAAAATGATACAATATCTGTTTGAAACTGATCCAAGGTAAACTCCAAGTATGGTAAAAACTTAAGCCTGAATACCCTTTTTTGCCTAAAAACTGATGTTTGTTTTATGAGGTTGAAATTATTGGCTCATGGTCAAATTACCATAGGATATAGAGGGGATGAAACTCTTTCCTCACAATTGAATTTTCATAGACATGAAATGTCATAGGGGGGGTGGGTCAGATGGGGAGCGAACTCTGTCCATAGGCTTGAATTTATCCTATGGAAGGCTGAGATTTACACAGGTAAAGGAGGCCGAATTTATCCAAGAAACGTCCTAATTTTGATCCACAAGGTGCAACAAAAGAGGCTGAAAAGATATATTTCAAAATTCCCAAAACTGATCAGAAAACACACCAAAAGGAAGGAGACAAAAATATGAAATAAATAAAGGAAAGAGACCAAAATCCAAAATAAATAAAGGTAATAGGAAGAATTTTTTTTGCATCATACACAATCTTGTATGTAAAATCCAAAATCTATAGATAGTAAGGTTAACCCTCTAGAAAATTGCATAGACTTATAGTCTAGCAAGCAATGGAAATTAAAGTTCACAAATAAATCACATTCATATCAAAATAAGAGTTATATTGTACACATAATGGTAGCCCTTTAACTCGACATTTTTGAAATATTTGTGAAGAAACAACTGCAACAAACTTATAGTGATCATGGAGGACTGAGGTAAGTAGTTCTTGAGGTAAGTATAATTATTTAAGTTCATATAAGGTCTAAACCAAATTTAATTAGGGTTTTGAAATTTATTTTGGTTCTAGGGTTTGTAATGTTGAAATTTGTTGGCATCTAAATTCTTGTAAACCTTAATTAAGAAATCCTAACCCTATTCTATTTTGTTCCTTTATATAAACCCTAGATTTTGGTCTCTAGGGTTCGTAGGTAGTAAGTATAGAATTGGATATGAAACCCTAAAATTAATATTTTTGGATTTGGATCTCAAAAATCCCTACTTTATAATCATGCACTTGTATTTGTATAATTTTGATGGTACTTTTCGAGACAATGTTGCAGGTACATATAGAAATGTTGATCTTGTCCAAGAAAGGAGTCCTTCAAGAAGAAGCTTCCACATTCTTATTTTAAGTCCTATATAGTTAGTTCTATCTCTGTTACTTGATCATTATACTTTAATTGGATGGACTAAGATTTATGGTATAAGAATTATGTCTAGATTCAGAGGGAGACTTCAAAGGAAAGACTTGTATCATGAAAGAAGCATTGTTGCAAAAGATACCTTACAAGGTTTAGGAACAACTCAAGGCATGTATAAGGACTTGTAGCAAGTCTTCTTCATAAAGAAAGTATGCTCATTTTTTAAATTTACTTTCTATTACTGAATCTCTCATGTTTAGGGTTTTTTTATATAATCATAAAGATTATTATGCTGCTAATGATGATTGACATTTAGATCAAATCAACCATTGTCACACTATGTATCTTTGTTAACTTTGGTAAAACCATAATATCTAGGGTTCATTATAAAAACCTAGTCTACTTAGGGGTTATTGATAAAGTCTAGATCACATGATGAAATCCTACTCTCTTGATGTTTAGCCTTTTGGTAATGTTGTGATAAAACCCTAGGATTTTAATGTTTGTTATTGATGTCTAAGATATATGATGAAACCCTAGATTTTTAGGGTTTGATGATTGAGTTTACAATAAAACCCTTGTAATAATGAAAGATACTAGGAATGAAACCCTAGGTGTATATGCTTCTGTTTGATTAAAACCTAGCTTCATCAGGTTGTTATATATATAACATTAAAATGTTTGTCTCTACAGTTTATGATAGAACCCTATTAGAGATTGATATAAGTTTCTAAGGTATAATAATGAAACCCTAGATGTAATATGCTTTTTCTATGTTTAGAATACTAACTTGATTTAGTTGGTGATATCTAAGGTTTAGTTATGATGAAATCTAGGGTTTGTGACAAAACCCTAGCAAAGATTGTTGTAAGAATATAGGGCTCGAAAGTGAAACCCTAGTTTATTTCTAACGAAGTGTAGGTTTTGGACATCTAAAGTTTGATTGTTTTAATAAAACTATATGCTCCCATTATAATGACATGCTATTTGTCTATTGATAAATTTGACTTCAGGCTCTTGTACATATATATTTGCGTTTGATTATACTTGTTGTTGAAGGTTTACAGGTACATAGTCTTCAAGATGTTGAAGATGCTTGCCTACCTCATAATTGATGATGACTTGATGATGATGTTGATAATGATGGAAAGAGGAAGTTGTAATAATATTGGTATCATTGAAGTATACATTTTTGATGACCTTGTTTCCAAGTGAGGATAGGAGGAATGATGTTCCGGAAAGTTGAAATTCTCCGATGATATGATGATAGAGCCTGTGTGGCTAATTTGTTGATGGATTTATCTCCCAGTAGAGAAGAATTTTGGATAAAGAAGGTGTATATCTCCCCAGTTCATAGGGATGACATGTTGTGACAACTATAATGAAGACTATGAAGAAAGAATGAAGATCAGAGAAAGGATAAACCACTCCTGATGGTTATTCATGATTGATGATGTTGTGAACAAGACTTGGATGTTTTGAGAGAATT
This sequence comes from Pinus albicaulis, assembly GCA_034641835.2. NCBI lineage: Eukaryota > Viridiplantae > Streptophyta > Pinopsida > Pinales > Pinaceae > Pinus > Pinus albicaulis. Next base: position 562,303,547 of record CM076583.1, on the reverse strand, counting down.
GCCGAGGTTGTGTAAAAAAACTTGGTTACAAATCCACGAAATAATGTTAATAAAGGAAAAAATAATACCAAGGTCATGGGACACGTTTTCCAATCTGAATGTTGGGAAAAAAATCCTAGTGTGGGTGTTCATTTGGTTTATTATGGCTAAGGAAATTGGAAAAGGAAAAGAAAAAGGCTTTGGAAAGGCAAATGGCATTAGGTGGAATTTATTTATGAAAATAATGGAAATTAGAAGAAAAATAAGGTGAAGGATCACAAGTTGCATGTGAGGAGGAAAATGAAGGAAAAATAGTGGAAATTGAAGAAAATAAATCCCTCATTAATAAAAAGGCTTCTTAGGATCAGTTGGAAGCTTTTGGGAAGTTCAGTTTTGGAGCTCTTTCTCTCTCACTCTTAGACACTTAGAAATTTTTTGGAGCATTCTAGAATTGGATTAAGGGAAGCAAAGGAAGAGCAAAGAAGACAAAGGGAATCAAATTTCAAGCAAGAAAGAGCATAATCAAGCGGCTAAAATGAAATTAATTGCAAGTGTAGATTTGCATGTGTGATTTCCTTGCTAGATTTGTCATTCATGGTACATGCATGTGTGTATATGGTTCTCTCGCTATTTTTGGCATGGATTTTTTCAGGTGTGACAATGTTTTTTACCTTTCCTTTCCATTTCTGGATAGAGATGGTGTGATGGGGTTCTATTTTACTTGGTTGAGTTGGATTACTGGATGGTTTCAAAACTCAGTGGGGTGGTCTCCGAAGAAGAACACAATGACTAGGAATCCATGGACCGATGAAGGTGGGATTGCGATAAATCTATATTTTGTGTACCTTCGTGGGCCTAGGAATCCTTGATTAGTAAGTGGTGGATATACAATAAATCATAAATTTTTATTCCCTCAATTATGCCTAGGAATCCTCGACTAGTGAATTCCAGGATATATGGTAAATAATAGAGGGTGGAGTCTCGACTAGGCCTACGAATCCTCGACTAGTGAATGGTGGGATATACAATAATTATTAGAGACTAAAGATAGAAAAATTTCTCACGGTTTATTTGGAGAGATCCATAGGCATACATGCTTGTTTAGGGCCTAGTGATCCAGTGGGATTGTGGTAAAGCTTGGTTGTATTGATCAGGGTTTCAGGTCTAAGAATCCCTTTGTGGGATATATGGTAAATCCCGAGGAAGCCCCGCGTGGTTTTTTTATGAGTCCCACATTCATGCTTAGAATATGGAATGAGGGTGATTGGATGAAAGAAATATTTTGTTTAGCCCAATCTATGGTTAGGTGGTTCGTGGAAGTCACTGATTTGGTAGGCTTAAGAATTCATTAATAAGAGCTCCTTTTCCTTTGGTATTTTTGAGAGTAAATGCGCTTGATATTATGTGGCTTTAATAGTTGTTTCATCATTAATATATCTCTAGTTGTTTTTTGGTTATAAGCATGTTTTATGACAATTATGATGTATGGATCTTATCATGTTTCAATTAGTATATGAAACAATAATTAATGAATGAACAAATAGATAACAATGCAACTATTGTGAGGAGACATCAATCCTTCTTGACGATTCCCAAATAGGTATGATTTTAATGTTAGTTAACCATGGTATGTTCTATTCTTAGAGAAATTTACTTCAATATTTCTTATTAGCCCAATTCAATTTCCAGTTATTCAATCACATAAACATTGACAATAAATACTGATAGAACATAAATAATTCGACAGAAGACAAGAAAAGACAAGAGATAATAATTTTGTGGATGCTAGGGAAAAACCCCAATGTGGGGAAAATGCTTTGATCAAATATTATTCTTCGAATTCAGCAGAGAGAAAGTACAATTTACAATAGTCAACAGGATGCCCTAGCCAACAAAGTCAACACTGGTAAAGCCAAAAAAAACCTCCCAATGGAGCTCGATAAAAGCCAATGAAACTCAGCCTCTTATCACAGTCAAGTTCAGCCCAAAACGGTCTAAAATAATCGAGTCAAACTGGGTCAAAGTAGCAGTCAAACTTCGGTCAAATCTGCAGTCAATGCTGCGGTCAACACAATAGTCAAACAATTTGGAATTCCTTGATTTATGTGCCTCCAGTTGTGGCCTCCAAACAAATTAAATATAGCCCAAAAATCGAAGCCAAATAATCAGGGTTGACCCAAGGTCAACGCTGCATAGAAAACCCTTAAATAATCCAAAATATTTAGCTTGTCCTTCACACATGAGAAGGAGAGATAAATGCCTCTAAGGCTATACAAAACAATTAGATGAGAGAGGAATGTGTGAGATTAGTTTATGATGAAATGAGGTTTGTGTCTCTCCTTTTTATATCCATCATTGAGGGTGTGTGACACATATTTTGGGGCTTGTGAGCGTACATTACAAATAGGAACGACCTTGAGAAATTGCACATGTGTGGAAAAAAATTCAAAATCTAACCTCTGCTCATCCAAACAAGATGAAAGTTTAGATCAATATTGCACCTCTCCGAAAGAGGAATCCAAAAAAATATCATCTCCATCATATGAGAAGTGAAACATGGAGTTTGGCCCTATTTTCCAAATTTAACATATGAAAATCCCATGCTTAGATATGTTGTTGTGACCTGTAGATTACATGTTTGTGATATGTTTGAAAAAATGCATGCCATGGCTAGTAGGGACCAAACAAATTCCCTGTTCAAGTGTTTGAATTAGTAACCTTGTTTCAATGTTATTTATCATTTTTGGAAGTTTCATGAAGTTATGGGCAGTGACCTGAATCCTAGCCCTAAAAAAGTGGCTCAAAATCCAGGGTCGCTAGCACATAACTGCCTAAAAAAGGCTACAGTCGCATGGATGCCTTGATGTGGGAGGGGATATAGGGCCATAGTCACATGCATGTATTTTCATGGGAGCGAATGAGGCTCTATGGAAGTGAAAAATCAAGTTCTCTCAGGGGTTGGACACTTTAAGGGGTTGGTTGGCTCCTGAAGGTTTTGTAGCTTCCGAGGAAGGTCATATTGATCTTTTCATGTTGGTTCCACTTCCTTATATGTACATGGGGAGTTGAACCATATCATAGTAACACTTTGTCACATGTTTACCCCGATGGACTAGTTATCTTGGGTAAATGTGGGAGGAGGGTACTACAGGACGATTTTGGTGTTGCTGGAAAAGTTGAAGAAGGAATCTTCAATCGAGATGTGTTTGGATATTGTTATGACCTAAGCAACATAAGAATACTTTAAGACCCTATATTTTCGTGCTAGCGTACAAGAAAAAATACATTGGAAGTTTGATACTGGTTGGGGTTGTAAATATACTAGATGTTCTAATGGTTGAACAAGTAGCTGGTGTGTGGATCTCTTCGTGAGAAGTTTTGAATATTTAAAAAGCATGCTTGGATTGATGATTGAGAGGAGAGATGAAGTACCATAAAAATGCCTATATGATTGTACTTGGAAGAACATATTGGTCGACCATTGATGATGTATAAATGCCAGTAAGGGAGGGTATGATTGGGCTTGTGGAGCTCTGATATTGGAGATGATACCTAGATCCATGAGGGTTATTGTTAGGGATGAATCCTGATGGTACCTATAGAGGTAGATTCCCATATAACACCTTAGTCCCTATTATTATCTTATATCCTTCCATGAGTGTATGAAAATAGCGTCACGACACTTGGATATTTTATGTGTTGGATACCTTGGTAGTTAAGGTATTCATAGCATTGCGTATGCTGCTTTACTCTTCTTAAGAACATTTCAAATTGATTTCAACCCTTTACTGGTTGACCAATTATGAATACCTCCCTATTTAAGAGGGAGTGTTGAGAAATATAAGTAGTAATGATATTCAAAATTGTATTTAAGTCATAATGTAATATTTTTGTCTAAATAAAGAAAAATAAAAATTATTTGTAAAAGAAAAATTATTTATTAGCATGAGTTTCATGCTTATTTATTTTGTTTCTATGTCAAAATCACCCATTGTGAGCTCTAGGGTTTTTCCCTTGAGTCTAAGTCTAATTCACAATGTAAAAAACCCTTCTTGGGCGCATTGTGTTTATGTAAGAAAAATATTTTATGTAATTTTGGTGATGCAATACTCCACCACCAAGTTGGCCTGCTCTTTCTCTTCAAGCCATCCTCAAAAGGAGCTGCGAACAACTATAAATAGAGTCACATGCATTCGACCTATTGGGTGTAGTATCAATCAATTAATTTGATCTAAAGTTTATATATTAGAAAGAATAACGAAGAAGCCTTGAAAAAGGAGAAAATAAAAAAAAGGATGGAGTGACACTTGTAAAAATAAGGAAGCTGAAATTATTGTCTTTATGCGACACATGAGAGTTTTCTGAAGTGTCGTAGGGCCGAAAAATGAAAGAATGAATGAACCAAAAATTACAAAGATGGAAGAGAGGGACGAGACCCTAACTGACCTAATTGGAGATGTTTTCCTTGACTTAATTTTGGAAGTTTTACTCATCTTCAAGGAAGGCTAACTTGGTGGATTGGAGGAATCTATTTTTCTTGGTCTTAGGTCTTGGTTGGCTTATTTGTTTTAGTTCATGAAATATGAGAATTTTTTTTTGGGTTTTCCACTATAGAGGGTTTTTTCCCTGGATGAGAGGTTACATCTTGTGTCCTTGATATTCATGTTTATGGTTTTGGTAGTTTCTTGATGATTAGAAATTAACGAAGACGTAAATAAGTTAATAAGATTTTGAGAACATCGTAAGTAATTATCAAAGATAAAAAAATATTTTTTACTTTATGATTTTCCGAGAAGATGTTCTTGGGAACATCATTAGGACTTTGTGAAGTAGTCACCATTTCTAAATTCCCTTTTAATTTCCTCCTTCAAAGGCCTTGTGCTTATGCCTTCCTTGCTTGAATATGTGCCTTGATAACCATGACCTGTTATATCTTATAGAAATATTTGATATTTAAGAATATTATCCAACACTAGTGATTTGTTCAAGTCCTTGTTCAGCTTATAAACTTCAGCCTTCAATGTTACAACATCATCTTCAATATTCTTATACTCTTCTTAATTCTTCTTCATCTGGGTCTTAAACACTTCCTAAATTCTCCTTGCTTCTTCAGTATGTACCTTTAAATAGGTATTTTCTTCATCATGCTTCTCAAGTATATTTTTCATTTCTCTGTTTTTATTTCTAAGAACGACATTTTGTTTATCACTATTGTCTAATTTTTCTTTAAGGTATTCATTTTCTTGTTCAAACTCTGAATATTTTTTGAGTCCCCAAAAATAAACTATTCTCACATTTTGTTCTTCATCATTTGAATCATTGACTTATTTTTCATCATGATCATTATATTTATTTTATTGGGTTATGAAGAGAAATTCTCTTGCATCCGGTTCTTCTATATCACTTTCATCTGAAGAGTTGTTTCCTTGTTTGGAATAAATATTTTTCTTGTGGAAGCTTTTATTTTCCTTAAAAGGACATCTCTTAGCATAATGACCTATTCCGCCACATTAAAAACATTTAAAAGGTAACTTGCCTTCATTTTTTCCAATTCCCCTCTTTAGCTTCCTAATGAAATTTGATTCTTCTACATATGAATCACCATTAGAAGTTACTTGAACCTTGAGTTATTTGTTTCTTGTATTTCTTGTGGCGTTAAAAGCCGCTTCTCTGGTTGATGGTCCATATTTTGTATCTATTCTCATTTCATATGTTGTAAGAGTGCTATGTAATTCTTCCATTGTGATCTTATTTATGTCCTTGGTTTCTTCTATGGAATATATCTTGGCATCGTATTTCAAGGGAAGTGATATTAGGACCATTTGTACGATCAAAGGATCTTCAATTTTTTCTTCTAATCCTCTAATGGATTTGACAAATTCATCTACTATGAGTAAGTAAGTCACAATATATTCTTTTTCATCCATTTTCAAATTTTCAAATTGATCTCTATACTTTTTAAGTTTTACCTGCTTGACTTTATCATCACCTTCATACAAAGTTTTAAGTTTATCTTAAACTTATTTGGTTGTGGAACAAGTTATCACCTTAGATTTAATATTTCTTGACAAATCACCCATGATGGTAAGAAGAGCTTTTGAATTTCAGGTAAACAAATTCTTGTAATAGGGATATGTTGGAGGTTTTTTAGAAACTTTGTAGCCATTTATGATGGAGATCCAAAAATCCATTCCTAAAGCCTTCGAGTAGGTTTCCATGCAAATTCTCCATAGAGGTGTTGATGGTTTTGGACCCACCGACGTTCAGGGGATCTCCCCGATATGAAGTGCCAACTATACCTCACACCGTTTGGAGTGGGAGTCCCAACAATGGGGTGTTAATGATTTGCCTTGGTTGCAAAATACATTTAGAGTGTTGCACAGTGTCTTTGGTGAGAACAAGTGTGTGACCCTATGGAAAGTAAAGTTCGATGCATGAAGGTTCAACCACGTGAAGAGAAAAGGAAGTGAGCCCCTTAGAAGCCTATAATAGTATGCAGATTGAAACAAACAAATGAGCATAATGACATCACAAGATAATATGTGGAATAGTCCACAAGTTAACCGTGATGAACTAATACAACAACACACATTCAACAAGATTCGTACAAATGAAAACAAAGTAGTTCACAAGCATACACATAAGTTAAATAACATACATTTCAAATACAAAAAGAATACTATATTCACAACATATGCATGAAAGCGTGTCGACTCTGATTTTTATTAAAAGTGAAAGTTCCAATCATACATATACCATTGAAAAACCACTAGCCCCAATAGTGGAACGTGAAGTCAACAACACCTGCTCCGACAAAGAAGTATACTCCCTCTACACTAGGGAGAAGACAAGGCTCTCACAAAACTCCCAAACTCTTCCTAAGCCTAAGCCTAGCCAAAATATTGGCTCCCAAAATCCCTTTACATGAGTTATGAGGATATATTTATAACAAAAGGGGGTGACTCTTCACATACCCCTTTGTTACTCTTGGGCTCCCCTCACGAATCTTCAACTTGTTTACAAAATGACTAATTAAATTACATCATGACTCTTCACATTCCAATATTGACACTTGGAATTTCACTTTGCAAATAATTACAAATAATATTACATTTTACACTCATACCCATATAAGACAAAATAACGATAGATACAACTTGATGACCTAACAAGACAAAACACTATGATGTTTGAGTTTGGGGAAACTCTAGCTCAACAACTTCCACTTGATACTTCTCTATCACATATTGGTGCCAACCTCGGTACTGTGCGATGACATCCCCAAAATGCGTGATGGTGTCGGCCTGGAAGCAAAATATAGCCTCCATAGCATCCAGGTAGAATGATTTGGAACCAATCTTAACTTCTCTCTCAAGCAGGAGCAACATTGTTCTAATATGGGCACAACCACCAACGTAGTTTTGCATGTTTTGTCTACTCAACTACAAATAATTCTTTAGGGAAATCTATCTCAGCTGCTCCAAGTACTCTTAGATCTCCTTCCTAACATTGTGTTTGTGTTTGGCTTCAGTGAGCGAGCTAAATGTTGGGATCCCGTGTGTTTTCACCAAGAAATATAAATTATTATATAATTGTACATATGAGGCTTGAATACTTCTAATAAACGAGGCAAACTGCTTATTGTTCTGAATCAACATTTGAACTATCACTTTCTCCAGCTTGGCTACATTTTCTTTGAAAAGTTAAGCGGTGACCCTTTGTATCGTCCATTCATGCACGATGACAATGGTAGCTTGTACATTCTTAAGAGTTTTGAAAAATTATTTTTTGTGCTGCTGCAAACCATGCGAGTGGAAAAACACATTATGTATGGTTATAAGCTCCTCATAGAGGTCTTGGATGGTCTCTCCAAGTGTTGATACTTCACCAAATATCACTTCTCCCATTTCCTCCAAGTAGACCTATGCGGAACCTTCATTCCGGGCTGCTGCGTGGAGTTTTTCTATCTCTTTCCGGGCAACCTGTAAGTTTGGTGCCAATTGATTATTATTGACCGTCAAATACTGAGTGTTTGATCTTGCTGCACCAATAAGGGTCAAGCTTGCTTTAACATTGGAATTTGGATTCTTGATGGTGTCTACCACTATTAATCTCTATCTCTTGAATGCAGGCGATGCATTAGAGAAACTTTGAGGTCTAAAATGGTCTTCCTAAGAAAAATGTACAACCAAAATAAAATTTATAAGAACCAATAGGATATAAGATGACGATGTCAACCATGGGGGATGATTCACCATTTTTTGAAGTAAAAAAGTAAAAATATTAGAAAAATAATAAAATAATAAAACTATTTTTGTTTATTTTTTATTTTTTAAATTATTTATTAATTTATTAATTTTTATTAATTTTATTTTATTTTAATTTTAATTTTAATTAATTAATTTATTATTTTTTTAAACTCAAATTTTCAACTTATCTCCCTAATGTTTTACTCAAATTTCGAGCAAGAATACTCATTGGATGAAAAATTTAGTGCCTCATCTAAGGAGTACCCATGTTTCATACTTTCGATGAGAAATACATGAAAAACGTGATTGTAATCATGTTTTTCATACATTTATCATTTTTTGTGTAGTAGGGTCCATCAAAAGTATGCAACATGGGTCCTTCTTGGATGAGGAATCAAATTCTGCATCCAAGAAGTGTTACCCCTCGAAATTTGAATGAAACCATAGGGAGACAAGTTAAAAATTCGAGTTGAAAAAGTAGCCTTATTTTTATTTTTCCCTCTAAAATTTGATTGTGTAATGTAATCACGTTTTATTATTTCCACTATTATTTTATAATTTCCTTAGGAGGCCCATTTTAGACTTCAAAACTCCTCTAATGCGAGATCATCTAGAAATTTCTTTCTACGTGCTTGTACAATCTTCTTTTGGAGTTCATCATATGAAATATTGTACGTGTCCATGATTGGATCATCATCAACAGGAACAACTTCCTCTTCCTCGCTCGGGACTAACTCAACTATTGGAGGTGGTGGAGACTGAGTGGCGACTTGTTGTGCACTTGGAATTAGGTTGACATCCTAATTTTGTGGCTCCGATGCCTCCTCTATGTCTATAATCTAAATAAATTCTTCAATTTACTGAGCAAGCTCACGATCCTGCATCTGTCTGCTCTCCCCCTCTGCCCCCGGCTGATTCCATTCCTACTTTTCAAATTATCGTTATGTTTCTATTTCTTCTGCCATGGTGCATTTCCTTTCATCTTCTTCCTACTTGTACTTTTATTATTTTTTTAGCTTCTTCTTCTATGCTTCCATTCTCCTATGTTATTCTTCACTTCTCCTCTAGTTTTCTCTCTCCATCCTCTGTCTCCTATTTACCTCAATGGCTGAATATACTTTCGTAAAAGTGGGTCCAATTTCATCTTACGACTTCTTTATCCCCCTGGACTGTAAGCAACCTTTCTCTTACCCTTATCCTGCACGGTGTTTCTCCATTTTTCTAGTACTTATTTAGGAGTTGCTTCCCTTTACAGAGTACCCTATGAAGTACCTACTATACTGATTGGCTCATGGAGTTTGGAGGCATTGTAGAAATTCTTCCATGGTTCCTCCTCTAACCAACGAAATGCTTCGCTGATCCACTGATAGTTTATTCTCACATGATGGTCCTTGCAAATACCATGGGGATCATACAAATTAAAGTATCAGGTACCGAATTCAAACTTCTCTATTTATTTTCCTTCAATTTCCGCGACCTTAAGGTTCTTGATCTAGTACAATCCAACTTGTAGAGGAAGAGTGGGACATGGTGCTTTCTTCTTCCTATGTAAGACTGATGAAAACCATGTGGCGATATGATATGAAAATTCTTTCATGACAAGATTTTCGGTAGCGTACCTTGGAAAAACATGCGACGAATTCTAAGCACCGAACATTCTAAAGAAGGTGCCATCAGGTGAGGCAAACCAGTGTGCGATCTTTGATATTGCCTCCATTGCTCTGCGTGACATGCAAGGTGGATCTTCCTGAAAAATAAGCTTGTATAGAGGAATGATGAAGTGGTTAGTTAGCTGCTCCATAAATCCTCAATGACTGCAATCTTAGAGAAACCTGCAATAGATATGCACGACATGGTCTTGTGGTGTCCAAATCCAAATCATGCTAGGAAAAGTATTATGTGCATAGATCAAAACCAATAAGTATGCATACATATAGAACCTTTCTTGCTCACCGTCGGGAGGATTCTAGGAATGTTCTACATGGATTCTCAACTGAGAAGCCAACAAATCTGACTAGTTGAACAAATTCCCCTCATTCACTAGCTGGTTCAATAAGATTTCTGTCGGGTGTGTGTTATATTCTTTCCATGAATAGTCACACGTGCAGGGGGCGATATCCCTTACTTGTTCGTTGCACCGGGCAGAGCGGGGGGGTAACAACCCCCCCTGTCCAGGGGTTCGCAGGGGGTAGGTAGCCCCTTGCGCGGGGTTTGGGGCAATGCCCTAGGAATTTTTTTTTGGACTGTATTTTAGGTTAGCGGGCCCACCTATGGTTTTGTGCATGGGTTTTCACATGGTTTTGGGGCATGATGGTTTTTCGGCCCTTAGTATTTTGTAGATCTGGTCAAGGGAACTACCATTATGTTCTAGTCTAGGGTTAATGGGTTGGGGTTTATGAATGCTTCAATATGTATATATATGTGTTGTAACAATAAAATGAATATAATGAAAAATCAAGCTGGTAGTCCCGATTTGGGATCTAGGGGAAAAATACCCATGTATATTTTTTTATGTTTTATGCTCTCACTATTGTTTATTTTCTATTTTTAAGAATTCATTTGCAGATAATTTCTGTACAGGATTAAAATATGCAATTTCCCACCCTTTAGGAAAGGTCTCCATGCTCTACTGACCGTAGATTCTACAAGCTAAGGTGACGAAGACCTATTAGGCCCTCCTGAGAGACTTTGTCTTATATGTGTTATTGAGCACCTGTCGAAACTTCAATGGCTCTTTCACTCAACCTTTAACAATATGCTTCGTGCTCACATAGTTAATGGAAGCATAAAAGTATGAATCCATGATCACTTCTGGCTGTGGAAAATGATACATAGCATGGTAGTCTTCTTCTAGAAAAGTAGCAACCTTCTGTCTGCTGGAATTGTTTAATGTCATGGCCTTCACATGAATGCGCGAAACAATCCAACTAATAACATCTGCACATGGGAATTCTAGATACCTACATGCAACCCTGTATAATCCTGACCACTGAACACTCAGATATACCCACTGGTCCTCTAGATATGCCTTAAATTCCTTTTCTAAAAAAGAATATTTAACCATCTTCCATATTATATATGATCCCTTTTCCACAAATAGTTAAGTGTCCACATACACTGTCATTTTAACCTGCGTTTGCTCATCTGCTTCCTGGATACTTCTTTCACTAGTATCTTTTGTGGCAAATCTCTTGGGTTCCATGGTAACAATGATTGCTGTAGATAAGTGCTCAAAAACTATGGTACCCATGGGACATAAAAGACACTGATGGAAATCAAACATTAGATTTTGAAAATATACCTTCAAAGAAATATCAGGAAGATAACCGACAAACTAGAGAGAAGGATTGCACAATTTTTTGGATAAGGTGAGGGAGGATGGATGTGGTAAATGTGCATTGCGTAGTCCTAACAACTAAGGGTTCAAACTGAGGCTTGAGATTGCTTAATGCATAGTTCAACTTTGGCAGTGACTAGGAGAGACTGTACATTGCGCAACCTCAGTGGAAAAGGTGGCACAATGAGCCCTGGAACTACACAATGCACAATTGGGCCAGCCTATACTATGCATTTTTTCAGTCTCAGAGGCCAAGCTCTCATCTTGAGGCTCAAACTTGTGTAATGCCCAGTTGGGGAAAGTGAAAAATGGCCAAGGGAAAGTGTAGATATGTCTCGTGAAAGTGTGGGAGACAAGAATATATGAGTGATGGAGTGAGTTTGAGTGCAGATATGAGTAAGTATAAATGAATAAATGTGAATCAAGTGCAAAAACTGAACAAATAGGAGGAAAATCAAATATGTGCGGAGAGTCGCCACAACAATGACCATTGGTGAAAAAATAAGAAAACCGATGCGACACTTGTGAAAGGCAAGAGAAAACTTGAGACAACAGTTCTACAACCTAATATAAGTAAAAAGCGACAGAAAAAGTGACAAAAGACAACAAAAGCAAAACTCACTCGGAAAAGTGACGACGACCGCACTTGTAACAACGCAAAAATTTAACACTCAACTAATTATATCAAATATGCAATTAATAATCAACACAAAAACTATTAATAAGCTAGTATATAAGTTTTATAAATGCGAGTAAAGACGACTTACCTGTAAGGACGATATTCCTTACTTGAATCTCTGAAATGGAACGGTATTTGAATCCCGCTAACTGCATTTTTTTTTTGGGACGACTCTCCACCTAACTATAGGCTAAGCTGCACGTAATATTTCTATAGCTAGCCACCTCGAGCTCTCAATCAACGTACTACTGCCAGGGAATCATTTGTCTCACAATAATTTTCTCCCAAAATAGTGGATGAAAGAATGATGAATCGATTCCTCAATGTCTATTAAATAGACCAAACCATGGAAAGGGAACCACATGCACACATTCACTATGTGAACATGCAACTTTTATTTCTTTATTTTAAGTTTTACTTAATTTAATGTTTCTCTTAATTTAACTTTTTCTTATTTTATTCCTTTCTACTTTTTTTTTAAAATTTACTTATTTTAATAGTATTCTTAGTCTAACTATTTCTTAATTTATTCCTTTTTACTTTTGTTAACTTCACTTATTTATTTACTCTTTAGAACTCCAATTTATTATTTACTACTTTATTCAGAACTCCAGTTTATTATTTACTACTTTATTCAGAACTCCAGTTTATTATTTACTATTTTATTATTATTATTCTATTTATTATTTATTCTGTATTTAATATTATTGACTTATTATTTATTTACTATTTATTTAATTATATTTAATTATATTATATATTATATATTATTTTTATTATTATTAGGGGACATTACATACCCCCCCCTCTTTAAGGAACTTCGTCCCAAATTTAAGTTCAATAATTGATAATTTTATTTATTTAGTTATTTATTGCTTCATGTTTTCCCAACACCCTCTCCTGAACTAGTATAACTAGCAGGCATCGAAAGTTTGCACAACACCCAGGAAATCTCAAGGAATCTCTGTCCTTTTTCCCACTTTCGTAACCAAGCATAAGCCTCATCGATTTGTACCATAGCCCAAGGCTCGTGCCCAGCTCAGACCTCATCTGCCCCAAGGCAGACACCCAGCTTAATACTCCATGCAATAGTACTCCAAGCATCTCACAAGGATGGCCCACTGCCTCCACCCTCACTAAAGTGCATAGCCTCAGGCATCGAAGTCCTTACACCCCTTCTAGACTTCGGCATCCCAATCCAATACTAGCCACTTGGCCTACAATATCAGGCACTTGGGCTCCTCAATATGGTCTCATAGCCCCTCAAGAGCTATCCATCAAGAGTTATACAAGACAAAGGAACCACTGGCATGTGTAGTGTTGATTGAGTTTGTCCCCAACCCATATGGTGTTACATGTTCTCCCTCACAGGTGTGGGCTCCCACGAGATCATCAAATAAACTAGCCCTCTCAGCCCATTCGTAGATTTCCTGTCAATCACAACATCTCAACATGCAACCAATGCATTAGTTATAACATAATATCATAGAAAATAATCCACATGTCGAATCTTGCATGTAATCATGATAACATAACATCATTGTTAATCACCACATTTTGAATAGTAAAGAAATGCATGTTGATCAGTGATTGTCATTGATGTCAACCCAAGCAGCACCAAGGGATACCTCAATATTGCATGGGAATTTTGACCTACCAAATTACTATATTCTGGGTCAAGAATCCTTTTGATGGTTTCTTCTTGTCGAGATGTTTCCATTTATATATGGCACGCCATGTAATCCTTCACGGTTTGAGAGATATTCATGTTTGAAGTTTGTAACCCCAGTTAGTGGGCTAAAACCCCATGGGTTTGTGGCATGGGTCATTGAAAAGTCATAAATAATATTTTTTAAGCTCCTAAAATCCCTCCCACTTTCACTTGTTGAAGCCCCTCTCAACCTAATCATTTATATAAATTGTGATCCTAATATCCTCCTTATGCAAGGGATTTTTCCATCTAAAACAAGTCATCGTGGAATATTTGCTCTAAATTTTCTTCTACGAAGCTTCAGAAGCTGAAATTTTTATGAGATGAAGCCGAAATCCTGAGAAATATCCTATGATAATTTCAGATCAAGGTGCATAACATTTTCAGAGATATGATCTGTGGAAGTCAGTGTTTTTGCAAGCTCCTGAAATTCATCTCAAAGAAGTGACCTTGGGAAAATCGTCATAACTCTCTCTCTGAGTATCGGATTGGAATTCTGTAAAAAATAGCAGATAGTGCATGGAATTTAATTTCTGATCTATCAATTTTAGATCCTAATGAAGAAACAGTGACACGTGGAATTCCATACAACTTCACTCTACTGAAACAATCCATAATTAGGGAATTGTGATATATCGGGCATAACTCTCTCTTGAAGAATCCAAATAGGGTCAGATCTATGGAATTGGAAAGAGGACTCAGAGGAATAATAAAAGACAAAAAATTAGATATTGGGGATCTGAAATAATAGAGATACTCCAGATTTAATATCGAGCTCCTAGAAGGCAAGAAAAAGCTAGATCATGTGTTGTCAAGGGCTGCAAACGACCAGAATTTCTAGGGAAGAAAAGCAAAGCAAGGTGCAACAGAGGGTAGCATGAAAAGAGCAGCAACCAAGGTGCAGAAAAATAGTAAGAAGTTCATCACATTAACTCTTCAAGTGGGCAACACTGCATACAATCACTGTAAAGGTATCATTGCGCTAAGTCATTGTAAATACATTAATGTAAGAATTGTTCTACTGTATATATGCCAAGAGTTGAAGAGGCAGTGTCTGGAGGTCTAGGATCATCATTAGTTGGGGTTATGGTCTAGTGTGTCTTATTCTTCTACATCATTCTATATCATTGTAAAGTGGACCATTTTCCATGGTACGAGAGTCCATTCTTCTTTTATTCTTCTATAGGGTGGTAGGGTGGTGCTAGGGTGAGTTGTAGCTAATTGGATGTTGGGGAATCCTTTCAGTTGACTACTGAATAATATCGAGCATTGGAGCATCCATCTAGTGGGAGCTGGAGAAGAATGATTTTCTAGATTCTAGGAAGTTGGAGCTTTTTTTTCAATTGGAGTTGAATATTAAAGAATTATTAGAAAAGCATTAGGTGGTTTTTGTCCTGGAGTGGGTTTATACCTTAAAAATTGTGTGCATTTGTGTTCCTTTTGTTTGCTGCTATCATTATACAAACACTGATAATAATTGAAGATTAACTAATGCTCTAATTGAAAGAAATACCGATTCACCCCCCCCTAGTATTTCCAACAATTGGTTTCAGAGCTTGGTTCCTTCAATAGCAGTTTAACAGCTGGAAGGAGGCCATGGAACATACCAAGAATGGTGTACCTTTGTTCAATGAAAATAATTATTCACTCTGGAAAGGAAGAATGGAGGTTTATATATTGGTGCAAGGTTACGAAGTGTGGGACACTGTTCAAAATGGATTTACATCAACCGCAGATGAATAAGGTAAGAAGAATTTGGTAAATGATGCAAAAGCAAAGAATATTATTATCAGTGGACTTATTGAATCTGCTTATCATAAGGTGTTGGGTTGTAAAACTGCCAAAAATGTATGGGACAAGCTTGAGAATATATATGCAGGTGACTCAAATGTCAAAGAAGCAAAGCTTCAAATCTATAGAGAAAATTTTGAGCAACTCAGAATGAAAGAAGATTGCAACATTGCTGCATACTTCCAATACATTGATGAAATAACCAATACTCTGGAAGGATTGGGAGAGCCAGTTGACGAGAAGACTATTATATGAAAGATTCTTAGAACGTTACCAGGGAGATTCAACCCAAAGGTATCGGTCTTAGAATACAGTGCAAATCTGGACAAACTCAGCAAAGAGGAATTACATGGAGTTCTCATAGCATATGAAATGAGACTTGATGAAGAAGAGGGTAATTCGCATCTAGAAACTGCGTTCGTTGCATCTAAGAAAACCAATAAGGATAAACAACCTTCAATTGAAAAGACATGCACCTACAAGTGTGAAGAAAAGGGAGATGATGAAGAAGGTCTTTTAGATGAAGAATATGCTTACTTCACGAGAAAACTACAAATTGGTAAGGGAAAATTCAAAGGTAAACTTCCATTGATATGTTTCAGCTGTAATGAGGTTGGGCATTTTGCAGCAAAATGTCCAAACAAAAGTAATGGCAACTCAAAAAGAAAGAAAGGCTTTAAGAAATTCAACAAGTAAGGATCCAAAAGGAACTTTCTCTCTAAAGAAGATAGCTCATCATCCGATGAAGACAATGATAGTGAAGAAGAAGCCAATGAGAGAGTATTGTTTATGGCCAAGCACAATAAACAAGAGGTATCAAACAACGAAGAAGAAGGATTGACCATAGAAGAATTTTATAAGGAAGCAATCAAGCTTATAAAAGATCTCAAGGCAGAGAAGATCTGTTCCAATACTCTTGAAGAACAAGTTCAAGGTCTCAAAATTGAAGTTGAAGAACACAAATGCATTGAAGAGTCACTTTAAAAGAAGTTGGAAGAAAGCAACCAAGAAAGGGAAGAATTAGAAGCCGAAGTAGTCTCGCTGCGTGAGGAAGTGAAGAAAGGAAAAACTATCCAAAACTATGCCAACAACTCAAGGGCATTGGAAGAACTCATCAACAATCAACAATCTTACAACGACAAAATTGGCATCGGTTACAAAGAAGAAGAAGTAGGACCTTCTACAACAAAGTACAATGAACCTATGAGATCCGACATGCATGTAGACTTCATTGGACAAGATTCGCAAGAACAGCCTTGGAAGACAATTCCTCGACGAAAATTTCCATCCAGGTACCAACATATTTTTTATGGCTACTATTATTCATGTGGAAAATTTGGTCATAAAGTTGTAGAATGTCGCATGTACCCTAGGAACGAATAAAATTCCAGGAGATATGTCAAATATGAACCTCCCAGGGCTCAACGAAACATCAATAGATTTGAACATTTAAGAAATAATATTGAATGTTACAAATGTCGAAACTTTGGACACATAGCCAAAGACTGCAGACTTGAAAATCCTCCAGAAGAATCTTCAAAGCCACAGAATGAATGAACATGGAAGAAGAAGAAGAATGATAATTGTGCTCTTGCTCTCAAGGCTCAAAAGAACAAAGATATGTGGTATGTTGATAGCGGTTGCTCAACGCATATGACTGGAGATAGAAATAAATTTGTATCTCTGAAAGAGAAGAAGGATGGAACCATGTCCTTTGGAAATGATGGATCTTCAAATGTTAGAGGATTAGGTACTGTCACTCTTGGAAGCAAAGATGCTCTAGCCAAGAATGTTCTATTAGTTGAAAACATGAATCACAATCTGCTCAATGTTGGACAAATGTGTGATCAAGGACACACAATACTATTCAACTCCACAAAATGTGAAATCAGGAAAGGTATGTATGATGAAATTATGGCTACAACAAGTCGAGCTCCAAATGACATATTTGTTCTAGATGAAGCAGCTAAAGCATGTCTAATAGATAAAGAGGATGAGATAATATTTGGTAGAAATGATGATCAACTAAGTAAGAAGTTTTCTACAAAGATGCAAAGTGATTTTGAGATGTCTTTACTTGGTGAGCTGACATACTTCTTATGGCTTCAAATATCTCAGCAAGAGAAAATAATAATTATATGTCAAGCCAAGTACATCAAGGAAATGCTCGACAAATTTAAAATGGAATATTGCAAACCCATCCTTACTCCAATGGTAATAGGTTGCAAATTGAGCATAGATGACTCATCTAAGGATGTGGATCAAAGGTTGTACAGATCTATGATTGGTAGTCTTCTATATGTAACAGCCTCCTGACCAGATGTTATGCAAGAAGTTGGACAAGTAGCAATATTCCAAGCAGCACCAAAAGAATCACATATTATTGCCATAAAAAAAATTCTTCGATATCTAAAGGGAACAATAGAATATGGCTTGTGGTATCCCAAGGGTAACAATATCATTATTCATTCCTTTATAGATGCATAATGGGCATGAAGTGTTGATGATCGCGAGAGTACTCGTGAAGCATTGGAATATCTTCGCCAGAAGCTTGGGATTCTCCCAAGTTCTCATTAGATTTTCCTTATTCAGAATATAAAGGGGGAGTGGAAGTTTGTAAAGGTCCGCAGGATGGTTGTGTGTCAGGGGGAGTTACGCTTTTCCATTGATGTCAAAGGGGGAGATAATGTTGTAAAAAGAGGTGTCATGATCGTAGGGGGAGTACTTGTGTTTCCATCAATGCCAAAGGGGGATATTGTTGATCAGCAGTTGTCATTGATGTCAACCCAAGCAGCACCAGGGGCTACCTCAATATTGCATGGAAATTTTTACCTACCAAATTACTATATTCTGGGTCATGAATGCTTTTTATGGTTTCTTCTTGTCGAGACGTTTCTGTTGATATATGGCACACCATGTAATTCTTCATGGTTTTAGAGATATTCATGTTTGAAGTTTGTAACCCCAGTTAGTGGGCTAAAACCCCATGGGGTTGTGGCATGGGTCATTGAAAAGTCATAATGAATATATTTTAAGCTCCTAAAATCCCTCCCACGTTCACTTGTTGAAGCCCCTCTCAACCTAAGCATTTATATAAATTGTGATCCTCATATCCTCCTTATGCACGGGTTTTCGCCATCTGAAACAGGTCATCGTGGAATTCTCACTCTAAATTTTTTTCTACGAAGGTTTAGGAGCTGAAATTTTTATGAGGTGAAGCCAAAATTCTGAGGAAATTTTTGTGAAAATTTCAGATGAAGGTGCACAATATTTTCGGAGATATGATCTGTGGAAGTCAGTGTTTATGTAGGCTCCTAAAATTCATCTCAAAGTAGTGACCTTGGGAAAATCGTCATAACTCTCTCTCTAAGTATCAGATTGGAATTCTATAAAAATTTTTAGATAGTAAATAGACTGTAGTTATTTCTCTATCAATTTCAGAGCTGAATGAAGAAACTGTGACACGTGGCATGCCGTACAAGGTCTCTCTAATGAAACAATCCATAATTAGGGCATTGTGAGAGAATGGGCATAACTCTCCCTTGAAGAATCCAAATTGGGTCAGACCCGTGTCATTGGAAAGATGACTCAGAGTAATAATATAGGACTGAAAATCAGATATTAGGGATCTAAAATAACAATGATACACCAAATTAAATATAGAGCTCCTAGAAGGCAAGAAAAAGCTAGATCATGTGTTGTCAAGGGCTGCAATGGACCAGAATTTCTAAGGAAGTAAAGAAAAGAAAGGTGCAACAGAGGGTAGAATGACAAGAGTAGCAACCAAGGTGTAGAATAAAATCAAGAAGTTCATCACATGAAGTCTTCAAGTGGGCATCACCGCATACAGTCACTGTAAAGGTATCATTGTACTAAGTCATTGTAAATACATTATTGTAAAAATTGTTCTAGTGTCTATCTTCCAAGTGTTGAAGAGGTGGTGTCGGGAGGTATAGGATCATCATTAGGTGGTTGTGTCATATTTGGGGTTATGGTCTAGTGTGTCTTCTTCTTCTACATCTTTCTATATCATTGTAAAGTGGACCATTTTCCCTGGTATGGGGGTCCATTCTTCTTTTATTCTTCTATAGGGTGGTAGGGTGGTGTTAAGGTGAATTGTAGCTCATTGGGTGTTGGTGTATTCGTTCAGTTGAATACTGAAGAATATATGGTGTTGGAGCGTCCATCCAGTGGGAGCTGGAGAAGAATTCCTTTCTAGATGCTAGGAAGTTGGAGATTTATTTTCAATTGGAGTTGAATATTAAAGAATTAGGTCGTTTTTGTCCCGGAGTGGGTTTCCACCTTAAAAAATGTGTGCATTTGTGTTCCTTTTGTTTGCTGCTATCATTGTACATACAATGATAATAATTTAAGATTAACTAATGCTCTAATTGAAAGAAATACTAATTTACCCCCCCCTCTCAGTATTTCCAACAATGCATGCTCATGCATGTTATAAAATCTACATGCGATTACCACACAAAATCCCATCGTAAATTATAAAATCAATATATCAGCATCAAAAATATACCATGACATCACATAAACTAACCACATGTCAATATAACCTCAAATCATAACATCATAATCCCTATGTATCATATTCATCATGAGCATACAACATCATTATTGTAACAAAAAAATAAATAAGAACCACCTGTGCCTCATTATCCTCATACCATCATATCATGAAAACTCAATCATACTGTATTTTTTAGATTTATAAAAAATTTAAGCAATTCGACATGATTTTTAGACACTCTACTATGTAAGTTATGAAATCCTATCTAGTTCACGACACAATTTAATCAAATAGATAAGGAAAGTCATGAAAATTAACTTCTGCATCTTCCCAAGTAGTTGAATTTGCACTATATTTTTCCCACTGGGCCTTGACTTGGTCAAACTCACGATTCATCAGAAAAATAAATTTCATTTACTTCTATAAACAGTGAATACCAACTGTGAAATAAGATTATTCAACATCCATCTAGGATCTAGGTTATCTCATCAATACTATTAGTGTTGTGTTCTCAACAATATGTCTATTGCTTTCAATAATTATCTCCTCTTCTTTCAATAATAAAGTCCAAAATTTATAGGATAGACATATCCACACTACTAGTATACTATAGTTTTGATACAATATCTTTACTTTAAAGTTCGCCATCTAGAGCTTTAATTTCTAGCTAAGCTATTATTTCCCTTACCATCATTCCTTCACTCATTGTTTCATTTCCAATGCATTAACTCATTTAATCCAAATACATAATCTGTCAATGACATACCAACTTCTTACTCTTCATGTTGATTATTTTTCCTATTAGTATTTAAGCCTCAACTTATCACAAAATGTATCTCCTTTACCATTGGTAGACAATTTTCATCTTTAGTATTTACCTTTAAACATTTTCTTTGTTTATAACTTGTCAACTTACAACTATATGAGCACTCTGGCTCATAGCTTCCCATATTTCCCTTTTAAAATTATGTAGGTCAGATGCACCTTAACCCTTACCAATCATGTTTCCCAATCATCATTCATGTTGTCCAAACTTAGCCTATATCCTTCAAAGAGCTTGTAATTTGAGAAAGAAACCATTTTAATGTATGACATACTTAAATATTTTCTAGGCTTTACTAAGTTTTGTATTTCCCATAGCATTTTTGTGCTATCCATTAAGCATGCATGAGGGACTTATATGAGCTTTAATCAACCATTGTCAATCCCAATGACTTCATAAATTTGTTACTCAGTTTTCCAACTTTTTTGATTCGGGAATTTGTCTTGGGCTAGCATATTTCCATTATGCTAAAGTATCATATCTTTCCATTTATCACAACTTCCCTATTTTTTTAATCAACATACTTTCTATAACTCCCAAAAGTATAAAAATAAACAAAAATAATTTTCAAAAAATTTCAAAATCATGATAGCTTTTAATTATATTTAACAACTCAAAATAATTTAATTGATCACAATTTCCATTTACAAATTTTATTTTATGATATAATCATTTTAAGATAGAGACAAAATCAAAATATTTATTTATATGTAATTAAAATGAAATTTATATTTAAATAAAATTAAATTAGAGCTAATCTTATTTTCACATTTAACCGTCAATACTATAAGGCACATAGATATATATAAATAAAAGTGCACAAAGGAAAATTATACATAAAGCTCATGGCCCATATAATAGTTATATGTTATTTCAAAAATCATAAACTCTATAAGCCATTTTGAATGCACATTCAACTAAATTTTGGTGGGTAAAGTTTATATTAATTTATGAGAAATACAGTTAGTGTTACACAACATTTTGTCACCGTCCATGCAATCCCTCGTCTCGCATATTGGAGGATCATTCCCGTGACTTTTGAACAGTGTCATACTCTGCAAACACCTTCTTTGCATCCTTCTGCATAAGGACATCATTTCTCCTGTTGGAAATTTCCTCAAAAAAGCACACAAAACCTATTTTTTGGCCTTGGCGTGGATAGCCAGTTCATCCCTCGTGCCGATGTGGAAGATTTTCACTAGAGCCCGCGACACCTGGTGCTTTGTCTCAGTGTAGTGCCTGTGCCAGCTATTTTAGGAATTTTTTTTAACAAATAGAGGTGGAAGTTTCCTTCTAACCACCTCAGGGATGAGTCACTGGAAGTGGTTAAGTTGATCAGCCACGGATCTCCCTCTTTAGGTAGTGGTTTCCTCCTCCCATGGAACACTCCTTGAAGATAGGTCTCCCTTCCATGATTATAGGGATCCTAACCTCTCCCTCTTCTTCTATACAAACAAGCCTTATCCCTTTATGAAAGGAAGCTGAACATATAGCCAAGGAGCTGAACTTGGAGAAGAATACTATAGTTGAGTAATTGCCATTGAGAAGGTAGAACCAAGGATAATTCCGTAGAGAGAGTCCCATCCGAATTCCCGATGAGCCTTTGTGAGACATGCTCCACTTGAACCCTGTTGGAGGAGATCGCAACGTCGAAGCTTGGTTGTACTCTTCCTTCCATTTATTAATATACTCGACTATGGTGTTGGTTCCATTGTTGTGTTATGTTGTTTATGTAATGCAATTGATTTAGTCCTCTTCAACTGACTGATAGTTACGAATGTGAACTAGTATGTTGTATATCGTCATTGTTTCTTGTGTGTGCAGGTGTCTGAGCGTGAAAGCGAGAAGATCGTGATATGTCAAACCAGGAGCGAGGAGCAAGCCATTCTTTTCGACGAAAACAACAACATAAGATCTCCGGTAAGTCATCTATCGAATCTCCATCCATTCATTAACTAGGATTGAATATTATAGCTTGTCTTGTTTGTGGCTATACCCACTCTAGGGCTAGTGGGATCGCCTTTGTCCGCAGAGGGGATTTACCTCACCAACAAATTGGCGACCATACTGGGGAACAATGTGAGTTTTTATTTCACCCATTAGGTCTTATGTTGGTATTTGCTTGCTTATTTTGCCTTTTCTGATTATTATTTTGAGTCCAAGAGCCTTGTTCAGCCCCAGAGGATCAGATTTGACCTCTATTTTTAAAAAATTTCCTTTTACCTGAGTGAATTGGCTTGGCGAATTTTCTGGTCAGAGAGTCGCACCCGCTGGTGTTTGTTGCTAGTTTTTCACCTGCACCATTCCCTGTTTGGCACTGATTACAGCCAAACAATCGCGCCAATTCCTGTAGGTATTAGGGTTTGCTTTGTTTTGGATTTTTTTGGTTAGTGCTTGTGCTTCTAGTTTATTTTAGGTATGCCTTGAATGCTTTGAGATGGTTTTTAATTGTGATTGGCCTTCATTCCTTTAGATGTTTGTCCGTTTCCTATCAGCATCATAGCCTTAGGATTTTTAAGTGCTTTGGTATGCTAAGCCTCCTGTAGGAGTTGGAGCCCTTTTGTTTCGCAGTCAACTTCATTCCTTGTTTGATTGCACTCAGCTCCCTTGATCCATTTGAGTGATTGCATTGGTTGAATGATTATTGCCTCTTTCATTCAGTTTTGCTTATTTTCACTCCAAGAATAGATCACACTGCTTGTATGGGTCTGTTTCGAAATCTTTCTTCGATTTGAGAGATTGCAACATTGGTTTGAGTTTGGCTTTGTTTGTTTTGAGTTGATTGAAGTTATTTCGCTTCAACTCTCGCATTAACATTATCAAACTAGTGTGTTGGTTTGTTTTTCATGTCATTTAGTGCACTGTTTGCTCTATTACATTGAAAAATAAAAATAAAATTGTTTGAATTGTTGTTTGCATTGTAGAATTGAAAGTGTTTCGCATATCTAGCATTGGGAAAATCTAGGAAAGATTTCTCATTTTCATTATCTTGCATCGTATACTGTAGTGGATGTTTCCGCATTTTCTCATTATTTTCTATCACTTGAAAACTCCTAACTTTCTCGTAGATAGATTTTCATTGAACGAAATGGTATTTTTTTCCATGTAGCTTGCATTTAGGGGATTTTTGAGATCCAAAATTCGGTAGGACCTTGGAATTGAAACGTAAATACAAGATCAACTTAAAATTTACTCAATTAACCTAAGGCAAAATTGAAACCTAACGAAACATTTAGTGGTTCCAGCGTCTTTAAACCTAGCAGCCGTCGCTCGCCATCTGGCTTCAAACAGCGCTAGTACGGACTTGTGCTCCCCGTACCGTCGATATATAAAGGGAGACCCCTCTAGGTTGAAATCCTTTTATCCGTAGGAAGCCGAGTCTGCTTCCTTGTAACCGTGATAAACCAAACACAGCATTCAGGCAGACTACTTGCACATACGTCAAGTCCTTGGTCATTTCTTCTTTCATTTTATCACCAAGGTGTATATGGCAGTTCACGGAAACCTAGTACACCCTTCTACCTAGACTACCTGAGCAGTCATTTTTGATCTTTACTGACTCCATAAATTTGAAAAGATCATCAAGCACTTGTCCTTTCACGCTCGCTTAAAAACTGAAAGTGACTAGAGTCATCTTTTGCTTGTTTCTTGACTCTTAAAACATGAAACAATGAAATTCTGGTTTCAATGTGGTAAAATAAACTACCTACGATTACACGCCCATTAAATTTTGATTGCTTGGCCTGTCTTTGTTTGCCTTGGTTTTTATCCAAGAGTCTTACTTCTCGATCTCTTTTTCTTTCTAGTGTGCTACGGTCACAATGGCA
Source organism: Pinus albicaulis (assembly GCA_034641835.2). Lineage (NCBI taxonomy): Eukaryota > Viridiplantae > Streptophyta > Pinopsida > Pinales > Pinaceae > Pinus > Pinus albicaulis. The sequence continues at coordinate 562,278,629 of CM076583.1, read as the reverse complement.
GAACCATTGGTTTTGTCCAGTGGTAGTCCTTTCTCGGACGATTCATCTGAAACTTCTCAAACCTCTAGGCCTGCTGAGCTTCAACAACCTATTCTCCCATCTGAGTACCCCTTTGGAGAACCAGTTGAGTTCAATTGGCCTCTTTCAAACGCTTGGTTTGGATTTGGGGTCGGGGAGCATTCCCCCCCTCTTACCTCAGGATCACCATTTTTGGCTGCTATCATACCCCCAAGCCACCATAGTCTTTTGCAAGATCTCACGGCGGATTCAGACATGGACTCATCAGGTCCTTTTGGCAGTGAGGGGATTCCTATTTCTGATGAAGAATACCAACTTTTTCCGGAAAACATCCCTCAAGAGTCCGCTCAATCTTCACTATCGGTGTCACTTCCAGCCGGATATAGGTCTTTAGGTCAGATTATGGCCGGTATTGCCTCCATGGCAGCATCAAATCCATCAAGGGGTCTGGTCCTTCCATCATTAGTGATGTCGCCAATGACACCTGTCTCGTCAACACCTTTTGCTACATCTGTCCCAACTAGACCTACTGTCTACGTAGCTGCATCAGCACCAGTTGTCACCACTCATCCATCAGGGGCTTTGCCCTCGGTAGAGACTTCAATTTCCATGGAAACCCCTGACAGCTTGTCTTTTGAGGAGCATCGGCTGGCTACTCAGCAGCAGAGCTCCCAGACATACCAATCCCCTTAGGATTCTGGTGGGCCTTATCTTTCTCATTATGATGCGGTCGGTAACCCCATTTATACACTTCCATTTCATTATGATGAGTATAGAAACCCTATCTATTTACCTGCTTCGAAAGCTTATCAGTTCCTTTCTAGTTTTAGACCTACCTTGCCTATGCAACCTTCTAACCACTAAGGACAACCCTTTCAGGGACAACCTTTGGTTCAACAAGGGAATTATTTCGACCCACAAGGACAACCCTTTCAGGGACAACTTTCGGTTCAGCAAGGGCATGCTTATGACCCACAAGGACAACCCTTTTAGGGACAACCTTCGGTCCAACAAGGATTATTTTACGGTCTACAAGGACATTCTTACAATCCACAAAGCCAACCTTTACAAGGTCAGCCTATGATCCAACCTGGGCAACCTCAAAGATCTGCTGGGCAACCGATATATCAACCAGGGCCTTCATACGGTCATGGGGGGCAGATTTATCCATTTCAAGGGCAACCTTTTGTGCAACCGCAATAGCCATATCTTCCAATTGGTCCAAATGTTGCGCATCCTGGGCCATCTTATGGTCTTGATCCAGGTAAACCTATTCATTAGGTACAAACTAGCCCATCATAGCTAGGGCCATCTTATTTTCCTACTCCAGGTCAACCTAGTCATCAAGTACAACCAGGCCCATCGCAACCATCAGGCAAACCTGCTCCGCAGGGGAAACCTAGTGGCCCCCATCAGTTAGGTCAACCTGCTCAGCAGGGAAAACCTGCACATACTATTCACCCTGTTCATCCACCGCTCTATTCTACACCACAATCAGGTCAAAAAGTGTGCGTGAATTATCTAGCTCAGCAGGGTCCTACTTATAAACAGCCCGTTCGACCCCAAGGCGCCTATTACCCTCGAGGTCAATACCGATCGGTTTACAATGCGCCTCAAGGTTCTGCTTATTACCCTCAACCGACAGGCTATACTTACATTCCACAACAAAATCTTTATGCTGCTCAATCAGGACCTTCATATACTCATAATCAGTATTCTGGTCCTCAACCTCTGTATCTTGGTCCTCAGCCGCTGTATCAACCAAACTATCCAGATTATACCCCTTATGGTCTGAATCCTTCGGGATAGAACCAATGGGGGCAGAGTTATACTCAACCAGGATGGAATGTGGGTACTGGTCCTTATCGAGGACCTGCTATGCCTTTCAACCCTCAATTACCCTTTCTCGCCACGTTGGAATTACCGAATGTGTACAAATTAACAAATGATCCAATCCTTCATAATCCATATTGGCCTCCGATTCCAACCAAGGTTCCTGGTGATTGCCCCAAGTTTGAGGGCAAGGCTGGGGAAGACCCCTAAGCACATGTCATGACATACCATTTATGGTGTTCCTCAATTTCTTGGGTGGATGACTCAATTCGATTCCGTCTTTTCCAGCGGACTGTCATTGGAGCTGCTGCTAAGTGGTACATCGAGCTGTCTCACGGTATCTTCCAAGATTTAAAATCTCTTGCTATGGCGTTCCTTACTCATTTCCAGTTACCAGTTCGTTATGAAGCCGAGACACATCTCCTAACATCCTTGAAACATGATCGGGCTACCCATATCTCAAACCACATTCATGAATGGAGACGTCGTTGTCGTCTGATAAAATTCGAAATCCCTGATCAACTTCTTACCCATTGGTTCACCACCTCTTTTGTCAGTCAGATTGCAAAAGATATAGCCATGGGGGCATGCGTTACCGAGGAACAGGCCATTGCTCGTGCCTAGTACCTTGATTTAGTGTACTCTCAATCGGGTATTTTGTATGATATCTTGACGGATGCCCCGCGACTTGGGACTTCTAAAGCACCAGCCACTCCGTCCGTTGATGGCGTTATTGGTTTCGTGTATCAGTCTTCACATAAGTCTTCCAACACTGGGAAGAAAAAATCAAATTCTTCCAATGATTCTGCTTCTTAGCCTACCCTAGATTCTAGAAAAACCTCAGAGGTCAACGCTGTTCAAGCCAATCCTGCGGAAAAGACATCCAAGGGGAAAAATAACTGCAAAGGCAAGGCCAAAGCCGATGCCCCAAAATGAGAGTCGTCTAAACCTTGTGCTGATGATGGTTCACAACTCAAGCTGAAGTATCCCTATCTGATTTGCGATGAGGAACACTACACTAAGGATTGTCCTAGATGTGCCGAAGTTAGTAAATTGCTCAAAGGTACTAAGGGAACTCCGACAGTCCTCAAAGAACCTTTTCTATCTTAGCAAACTCAGATGGTCAATCAAACTGTGCCATCTACACTGTTTGGCTCTCAAGTGTTTATGGTGAATAGTTTTGCACCTATTTCCATTGCTACTCGGTCGAAATATTATGCTGGATCACGTCAGGCAGCTGGGAAAGAGATCGCTGATGGTCCTCCTCCCCCACCTGCCTCTAGTCCTCTTGAGATTTAAAGGCCCAGTGCTAAACCCATTGTACGACCACCTTCTAAAGGTGTTCTCCAGAAATATTCTTATAATCCTAACGCTCGTGCTGCTCAGCATTACAGTATTGTTGAAGATTTAGCATAGGCGCCATCCGTGATGTTCATGTTGGAAGTGCTTCAGAGTTTTCCGTCTCAACGGAAAGCATTATTATCTGTGATTGGCGAGATTAATCTTGTTGATTCTAGCCTTCTCTCTTTCGACTTAGAGAATTTCATCCCCCGATTTCCGCACCAGATTGTGCTTGTCATACATGTCAGCTTTAACGGTCTCAACATCCATAGAGCCGTTGTGGACGAAGGTGCATCCACTTGTGTCATGTCATATGCTTGCTAGAAGGCTATTGGCTCTCTAGCCCTAACTTTGTCACCCAATGCCCTTGAGGCATTTTATGGAAGGGAATCGAAACCCTTGGATGTTCTCGCCAGCTTGCTGATCACGTTACAAGGAAAGATGGTCAATGTCGAAGTAGAAGTAGTTGACGCTAAACTCAATTACAATATTATACTCGGTCGCAGTTGGACTCACGCTATGCTGTGTGTTCCATCCACCCTTTTTCGACTTCTAAAGTTTCCACATGAAGGAAAAATCATTACTGTCGACCAGTTGTCATTATTTACCTCATCTTCTGAGAACAAATTTCCATACATGGATCAAATTCCTTCCTCATGGGTATCTTTCCCAGGGCCCAATATTTTCAAAGACCCCGCCCTCATGGGTATCTTTCCCCTTCCACCACCAAATACCGTTCAAGTTAATATGATCTCTCGGTCGGATAACCCGTGGATCGTCCCTTTACCTAGACAGGTTGATTCATTTGGGGATTCGATGTCACTTACTCCAATTGAAATCAATTATGGTGAGCTTGTAGTAGCATCAGATTCTCCCCCTTCTGAAGATGCGCCTTCGAGTGTGTCTCTTGACGTTTATTCTCGATCCCCCTGGCTCGGCGATTCAGATTCAACTAATCCTTTGAAAGAAGTGTTTCCATCCGATGAATCCATCATGGAAACCATGTCTCTCAAGGACTTACCATGGAGTGATGGGCATCATCGTTCCTCGTTTATGCCTGGCCTCGAGGCAATGTCTAACTGTCTTGAGCGTTTTGCGTCTCAAGTTGCTTCTCCACCACTTTAAACACCTATCTTGACTCACGAAGTCTTCACTGAAGGTAACTTGAGTAATATCACCTAGACGATGCCTATCGAAATTTCCGTTAAACCAGGAATTTTCGAGAACACCCATGTCGGAGTCACTTGTTCTTTCAATGAAGTCCAAGTGTACACTAGCCTCTTTCACGAATTCCGTGATGTTTCCGCCTAGTCTTACGAAGAGATGCCTGGAATCGACCCCAGTATTGTGGTGCATGAGATTCCCAACTACGTTGGTGCGAAGCCTATTCTCCAGCATCTTCGTCCCATGCATCCTCGAAAAGTCGCCGCCATAAAAGCTAAAGTTGAAAAACTTCTCAAAGCAGGTTTCATTTATTCGATTCCTCTGAGAAAGTGGGTTTCTAACATTTTTCCTGTGGATAAGAAGCAGGGAAAAATTCACGTCTATGTTTACTATCATGATATTAATAGGGCCTGCCCTAAGGATAACTATCCCACCCCTTTCATCGATCAGATCATTGACGATTGTGCGGGGAGTGAGAATTTTTCCCTTATGGACGGATTCTCTGGCTATAGTCAGATCAATATTCTCCCGTCCGATCAACACAACACCGCTTTTATCTGTCCTTGGGGAACATTCGTGTATAAGAAAATCCCTTTCGGCTTAAAGAATGCTGGGGCTACGTTCCAGCGCGTGATGTCTTATGCCTTTCACGATATTCGTCATATTGTTCAACCCTACCTGAATGACCTTCCGGCTCATTTAGCTGTGCGAAAAGACCATCTGGAGCATCTCCATCAGATCTCTCTTCACTTTAGACGCTACAACATTTGGCTCAATCCGCATAAATGCGTCTTCAGCGTCGATTCCGGTAGAATTTTAGGGTTTATCGTCTCCAAAGATGGAATTTGCCTTGATTCGCTTAAGGTTGAGGCTATTGTTAATCTCCCCTCTCCATCCTCATTACACCAGCTCCAGACTCTATAAGGGAAAGAAAATTTCTTACAAATTTTTATCCCGAACTATGCCGAAGTAGCCAAGGGGTTCACACGAATTTTAAAATAGGACGCCCCTTTTTGTTGGGATGAGATTTCTCAACAATATTTTGATACGCTCAAGACATTGGTTTTCAACGCTCATCTATTACATCCTCCAGATTATCATCGTGATTTCACCCTATATCTAGCTGCCGCCTTTAGTACGATCGCCATGGTTTTGGTTCAATATGGTGATGACGGTAACAAGCATGTTATTTACTACTTGTCTTGAAACCTTCTTGACCCTGAAACGCGTTATGCACATGCTGAGAAGTTAGCACTGGCTGCGGTCCAGGTCGTTCAACGTTTTCGTCATTATATCCTTTTACGGATGGTAACCATGATTTCTGATTGTAACCCCATGACCTATATTCTGTCTCGACAGTTGCTGGGGGGAAAGTACTCGAAGTGGATCGTTATCCTCCAAGAGTTTGATTTGGAATTCACTACCACCAAATCAAAGAAATCACTCATTTTTGCTGATCTAATTTGTTCTCTCCCCGCCGACTCTGCCCCTTCTTATTCCGAGGATCATATTCCGGACGAAACTCTTTTCTTGATTAGCACCCTCGATCCATGGCACGGTGATATCATCGTGTACCTCCAGACTTCTAATTTTAGGTCTGAGTTGATGAAAGATGCCTGACACTGCATTCAGCATCAGTTGCAACCTTATTGTATTGTCGGAGATACCCTTTATCGTGTTGGCATTGATTCCGTGATCCGCCAATTTTTGACCCTCGAGGAAGATGAGAAAGTTTTAAATGACTGCCATAGTGGCACCTGTGGTAGTCACATGTATGGTTATGCCACCACACAGAAGATCCTTCGTGCTGGCTATTTCTGGCCATCCATTTTTAAAGACTGCATTGTCACAGTACGCAAATGCCATGCGTGCCAGATATATAAACGCAAGATGCGTGCGCCACCTGTTCCTGTACACCCTGTCATTAATGTTGGTCCTTTTTCCAAATGGGGCATCGATTTTATGACGTGTAACCCTCTCTTGGCTGGGGGGCATGCCTATATCATCGTCGCCGTCGATTATTTTACGAAATGGGCCGAAGCAATGCCTACACTAGCTGCGGACAGTAATACAGTAGCGCAATTCATATTAAATCATGTTAGTGCTCAGTTTTGTGTCCCTCAAGCCATTTTTACTAATCATGGTTCAGATTTTTGGGACTATATGATGGCAGAGTTGAAGTCTAAGTTGGGTCTGCATCACGACAGCTCAACACCATATTACTCTCAAGCTAACGACCAGGTTGAAGCCGTAAATAAAGTTCTCGTTACAATGCTTATATGAACAATTGGGATCCATAAATCAAATTGGCATCTCATGTTGTTTTCAGCTCTATGGGCTTACCAAACGTCGATTAAGAGTGCAACCGGATTCACCCTGTTTCAGTTGGTGTACAGTCAGGAAGCTACTCTTCTGATTGAGTGTGAAATTCCTTCACTCAAATTAGCCGTGGAATTACTTCCTAATACTTCAGCTGAGGAAGAGAGTCTCCTCTATTTAGAGAGATTGGGTGAAACTCGTCGCTTAGCTGCTTTGGTCATCGAAGCACAAAAGAAGCGAGTCAAAGCTCACTTTGACCAAATAGTTTCCCCTCGTTATTTTATCGAAGGCGACCTCGTTCTCCTGTACGACCAAGCTCATGATAAGATGGGGGTAGGTAAATTCAAACCCATGTGGCATGGGCCCTACATCGTCAAATGTGTGTTACAGAATGGGGCTTATGAGCTTATCGATTATGAAGGTCATCCCTTAGCACGACCCAGAAATGGGTTGTATCTGAAAAAATATTATGCTTGAGTCATCCATGCATGATATGTGTACATAGGTGATTTTTTCATTTTTGTGCATATTTAGGTTTGATGTGATTTTTAAGATTTTTTCTGCTTATTGGTTCTTGCTGGTTCTGCAGATGTCTATTAACCCTTATGTCGGTTTCGCGGATGGTGCTTCCCGCAGTAACAGGAGCTTGTCTTCGGCAGCTTGGGTAATTTATAATCCTGCTGGTGAGTTGATTAACCTACAAGGTATTTGTCTAGGAAAAACAACAAACAACGTCGCTAAATATAGTGCTGTTGTGGAACTATTAACCGAGGCAGTTAACCTCGGCATATGGGCATTGCTTGTAAATCTAGATTTGCAGCTTGTTTTTTTTTCTAAGTTGTGTTAATCTATTAATATTGAAAATAGTTTACATAGTGAGACCAACCACCTGGGTTTCCCATCTAGCCAACACCAGTGGGGGTCCTAAGCAAAAAAGCCAAAAAATAGGAAATGGAGCCGCCCATAACAGGGAAACCAGCCCAAAAGTTGCTGCCCATTATTGGGAAACTAGCAGTCACAGAGTTATCAGTAGAATATTTTTTACAAAAATAACAACAGATGCTTCTATGGAAGCCACAGGCAACGTGTTTAAGCTTGAAACAAAACATAACAGTAGTCCAAAAAAAAAGAAAGAAAACCTGAAAACTAGCTAGTTGTCGGTGTGTGGAGGAGGATTCTCCTCCACTATTGGATAGCTGTAATAATACACATCCTCATCTGCTTCTTTGGAACACTGGGAAGGTCTCTCCGAAGCTGAAGAGGAGTCAGAGTCGTTGTGGAGCTTTGTCTTCTCACGTCCCGAACTGCTATCTCTTGCGCTTGCGCCATCGCCGCTGGAGCTTGTGCCATCGCCATTGGAGCTCGTAATGCCAACCTTGATGGGAAGAGAAACCTTATTTCTAGTATCCGGAGGGTGCTGGTCTGAGATGGTGGAATTTTGGCGCTTTCTGGGACCAGAGGCTCCTACTTCCTGCATTACTTCCTGAAAAAATACCGAGATAGTTGCAGTGATATGGGGTTGATCAATGGCACTTGTAAAGTGGAATTGGGCAGTATTTCTAGCCAGAGAAAGGTGACTGCTGGAGTCGTGGATGGATAGTGGCAGGTGGGAACTAGCGCCCCGACCACCACCACCCCTACCACCACCCCCCCTTCTGCAATGCATCCTATGCCGGCGTGACATGATGGTCTGGGAATTAACAAGTGAATGCCAGGAGTTTTACTCAGCAGGCGAAGGAGGAGAACGCAGAGGGCAAGGAGCCGACGGAGACGGAGTCGACTATGAGTGAAGGCAAAAAGAGCGTGGCAAGTTTGGATGAGCAGATGGAGGAGAAAGTGGGGGCGACTGTAGATGAGGTCGAGAAAATGCGGGGAAGACGGATGAACACGGGGCAAAAGAAGCTGGGAGAGCTCAGCCGAGGATGGAAGAGAACTAGTAGAGGGACAAGGAACACGGGTGATTTAGAAAGCTATCCTGAAGCCGAGATGGAGCGGCCAAATGCTTAGAAGCCTGGTTGAAGGAGCAGAAGAATACAACTCTGCGGAGCATGCCTCCATTGAAGAATGCGAGGGGCAAAAAAAGTAATTACTGGCAGCGTTATGACAGGGCGAGTGAGAATTGAATGCTGAGTCCTTTATTCTCCTGGTTTTAATGGCGTGTTTACTACTCTTAAAGGATGGCATGTGGCCAGGCCAGGTGTTGGCCACTGCCACAAACTTACCGCCCACCGGCATCCGGGAAGATTCGCAGCTTGTTGTTCTTCAACTTAATGGTCATTATTCAGTTCGAAACCCATGCATTTTGAGATTGTATTTACATATTCGTTTTCTTGAAAGACATTTTTATTTCATCAAATATCAACATATACCAAGACGAATGAATACATTAACTGATGCAGTGGCTAACATTGTATTAGATAGACATTTGCGTAATTTATAAAACATCATCATATGTAAATAGAACAATGTAGAAAACATATGTATATATATATATATATATATATATATATATATATTTTTTTTTTTTTTTTGCAGTGTGTACATCATGAAAACCCAAAAAATATATATGTATGTTTCAGTTACATCCCGAGACAACATGTCTCTCAAAATATGCGGAAATAAAAAGCATAGGTGCCTAATTAGCGTGGTGCTTATGATAGCACGTCACCGCCCGTACCAACCGCCTCAGCAAGCGGTGGATACGACTCGGCACCCCTACAGTATGCCTCTGGTAGGCTCGAGGAACATCATCCAGGTGAGCAAAGTCCGAGATCCCATGGGCGATCCCATACATATTTTGTACTATTTCCTCGTCATCGCCCTCGCCATGAAGATCGAAATCGCAAGGAGTTCGCCTCGCTATCAGCAACATACCTGCAGTCCTCTCTGGGCCAAAATCTACACACATATAAGATTAATTTTCAGAACATGCATATATACAAAAAAATAATAAACTCATGAAAATAAAAAAATGAGTCTCACCTAGCTCTTCGTCCCAATCCTCTCCCTCTGGGAGCGGAAGGTCTGGATCGTTGGTGAAGTCTGTACCAGAGTAAGGCCAGTCCTCCATGACAATCAGTTGTCGACGGAGCCAATAAAAAAAATCTGGTCTCTAAGACATCTGTTGGCCAGCCCCTGCTCTAGGCACCAGCTCAGCCCATCGAGCCATCTGTGGTTCTCTGGGTGGTGGCATCGGGACAATGACGTCCTGAAGTTGGAATATCGGTAGTCGTTCCAAGAAGAACGATACCAAAATGGATCCATACCCAAACTGCTTCAGTTTGGTCTTCTTGCACTTGGTGAGCTGCCGCTTGATGTTAATGGTCATGACCTTTGCCCAGTTGTAGAGAGTCGAGGTTAGGAAGTCTATGGAAAGAAGCAGTTGTGTATTTGTGGCCTCATGCGGTGCTTGCGATCTTGCAACACGTGTGATAGTGTGCAAAACTACTTTTAGTGCCAGATCTGAGATGGTTTGGATGTCAACCTTCCCGCTCCCTGTTCCTTTGCGTGCCCCTCAGCACACTCTATCGATAACCATCCCCATACTCTCTCCAAATGGACAGGTACCGGTTAGCATAGGGACTACACCTCTCCACGACAATCCTGTGATAAAATATACATCAGAAAATTCAATTTCAAGTTCTTGATATTGAAGAAATTTTTTTTCTTGATCCTCGTCCCAAATGATTATCAAATATTGAAGCTCAACCAAAGGCACAATGTGAGGAAGAATTTATTTTTCCCAAAATCTCTGAGGGCGTTCATGCATCACTCATTTTCCATGGCGAGTTCATCTTCCTCGCTATGTTCTCTCTCTTTCCACTCAATCACCATTTTTTCTGCTTGGTACCTGCACATTGTTCATATGAGAAATGTTAGTCTACTTAGGCATCAAAATTTGCAAGCATTTGACTTCATTTTTCTCAAATTTATGAGTATTTTTGGGTTGCGTGGTAAGCGCGGCTATTTCTCTAACAGTCGTGTCAATAGGCGCACCCTCTGTGTAAAAAGGGGCGATTGGCACAGGTTCGTGCCCGAAACCAGCGCCAACCACGATGCCGTAGTTTTGACAAATGCTCCCCTAAAGGATTCAAAATGACAAATATAGGTAATAAAATTTAGCTTAAAAGATGGAAAATGGTGTCGGCTCTTACCTGAGACTGACAGAATCAAGATTGGTTTACTAGATCACTCGCAATCGTCGCCGCAAGATCACAAGGCAAATGGGTCACTGTTGCTCCACAAAGAGGTAAAAGTGAAAAGTAAATAATTTTTACCACTTATGGCATTTTATAACTATTCAAAATCTTAAATTAGGTTTTAAAACATATTTATCGATTATTTCATCATATTATTGTCGAGGAATACCTTTTTACACGTGTTTTTGTGCAGTGACAGGTTTTCACATGGTTATGATGAAGAAACGAGTTGTATTTTATACTTTCTCGTAGTTGGTAAAAACACGAAAAAGTCACTACTAGAGTCACCTTTCAGCTCTTTTCTGACTCTGTAAAACTGAAAAGATTTCCGAGACACTTGTTGTTTTGAACTCATTAAATGGTTGCGAAATGATATCTACCTAGTATATGTTTACCCCTTTTTAAGGTTGGGATAGATTATTTACGAAAAAGGAATACCTTAGCCTATCGTGACTAAGAGGTTCTCTCGGATATTGTTTTCTACCTTTTCGGATCTGAGAGAATATTTACGAAAAGGGCCTTGCTGGAGTTTTCTTTTCCGCTTTCTTTTCAAACTCTCTAAACATGAAAATATGCTGAGTTCTCCCTTTGTCAGACTCGTTAAAAAATGATGACATTGGACTCCATCATTATGACGTTACTCGATTTCCTCCTTCCTAGGGCTCGTAAAATGTACTAGGTTGGAATTGTCCGAAGGACAAACTTACATCACAAGCATATGCTATCCCCTTCAAGCTTGTTTAAAAAAATAATTGGGGTACTTGCCAGAAATGTTGGGGGAAAATGGAACCAAACTTTAGTCGGCATTATGTCACTCTTGAACATGGCACTTGTTTGCATTTGTGTCGGGTTGGGGAAATATCACTTCGTCATTCGTTTGCCTCCATAGGTTTGGATAATTTCTTTTGACCGCTCATATTCTCTTTGCCACGTCACCATGACCTTAGATCCCTTGGTGTCAAATACTGCCAAATCTAGTGTTGTGCCACCGATATGTTCAAGAGAAGTTTTTCCTCTATAATTTTCAACCTCCCTCAGATGCTCTATTGGTCCTGATGTGCAAATCATCATATTCCTCTGTCTCGTGTCAATTATGTGGGAAACATCATGGCCCTCCTTCGACTAGGTCTCTTCCTGTTGACTTAAGCTCATTTTCCAGGAAGCTAATCCAGAGACTCCCTTCAGGTACCTTGGAGCCTGCATGCCTTAATGGCAGGTTCTTTGCACCCGTCGCAAGGTTTACATTATTAGCCTTCGATCGGATGATTCTGTGGGTATTCGACGCTAGATCACTATTCACATTCTGTGGATTGTACCTTTTGTACCTTGAGAGCCATTGTCATTATTGGTGGTTTCTCTCGCGTCTGTTAACAAATCTCATTATTGGCTGGTAATCAGATGATGTTCCTGCATGTTCGACTTCAACTCATCTATTCGCATGCTCGAACTTGTACTTTGTTCGGGTCGGGATGGAGTGTAAGACCCTGTGTTTTGTCTGATGAAATCCAGGCTGCAGGTTCTTTGTGGATTAATATGACATATTACATGACTCTCTGGTTGGATGGTTGCAACCATACTTGAGTCTATTTGTTGATCCTTATTGCTGGATGGCTGCATCCATACCTCGGATCTCATTTTCATGTACTCTATTATGGATGGCTGCGCCCATGCCACATATCATGTATCAGAGATATCAGTTGTATTTGTACTTGAAAGTTTTCTGACAGTAGTGTTTTGGTCGAACAGGTTCTCATAAATAATTTCACCCCTCCCTCTCTCTTGGACCTCATGCTTTAAGGGGCATCTGTTACACAACATTTTGTCACCGTCCCTGCAATCCCTCGTCCCACATATTGGAGGATCATTCCCGTGACTTGTGAATAATGTCATACTCTGCAAACACCTTCTTTGCATCCCTCTGCATTGGGACATCATTTATATTGTTGGAAATTTCCTCAAAAAATCACACAAAACTAATGTTTTGGCCTTGGCGGAAATAGCCAGTTCATCCCTCGCACCGATGTCGAAGATTTTCACTAGAGCCCGTGCCACCTTGCGCTCTGTCTTAGTGTAGTTCCCGCGCCAACTATTCTAGGAATATTTTTTAACAAATAGAGGTGGAAGTTTCCTTCTAACCACCTTAGGGATGAGTCACTAGAAGTGGTTAAGTTGATCAACCACGGATCTCCATCTTTAGGTAGTGGTTTCCTCCTCCCACGGAACACTCCCTAAAGATAGGTCTCCCTTCCATGATTATATGGATCCTAACCTCCCCCTCTTCCTCTATATAAACAAGCCTTCTCCCTTTATGAAAGGGAGCTAAACATATAGCCAAGGAGCTGAACTTGGAGAAGAATACTATAGACGAGTAATTTCCATTGAGAAGGTAGAACAAGGAGAATTCCATAGAGAGAGTCCCGTCTAAATTCCTGACGAGCATTTGTGAGACACGCTCTGCTTGAATCTTGCTGGAGGAGATCACAACATCGAAGCTTGGTTTTACTCTTCCTTCCATTTATTAATATACCTGATTATGGTGTTGGTTCCATCATTGTGTTATGTTGTTTATGTAATGCAATTGATTTAGTCCTCTTCGACTGACTGATAGTTACGAATGTGAACTATTATGTTGTATATCATCGTTGTTTCTTGTGTGTGCAGGTGTCCGAGCGTGAAATCGAGTGGATCGTGATCTGTCAAACCAGGAGCAAGGAGAGAGCGATTCTTTTCGACGACAACAACAACATATGATATCCGGTAAGTCATCTATCGAATCTCCGTCCATTCGTTAACTAGAAATCAATATTATAGCTTGTCTTGTTTGTGGCTAGACCCACTCTAGGGCTAGTGGGATCGCCTCTATCCGCAGAGGGGATTTACCTCACCACAAGTTAGTCATATAACATGGTTACTAAGATAATGCTTATTAAAGTCCATGGGCGAATTCATATATAATATTTTATATATAATCTAATGTTAACATGCATTGGATCAAAAATTGAAGGTGTAACAAGGGGTGCCTTTTTTTCTTTTCTTATTTTTCTATTTTTAGAGTGACAATCATTGATGTGTCAATGTACATAATATAATGTTTTTTTCAAGCAAGAGGAAAACACAATTACCACCATTTTGAAATTTTAATCACGACTTTTCTTTTTCTGATATTCACATTCAGAAAAACAAATATAGTGAAAGGCAATATTCTATTTTATATAAATAATGTAGAATTATGGAAATGAATGTACAGGGTCAAGATAAAGGGAGAACAAATTATAGTTTGGCTAATGGCTTACGTGGCTTGACCTCCAAATCCAGTTTCATGGTCATGTGGTTTTAAATATTAGATTTTTGTGGTGAACTATAGTTATCACCTATTGTTAATCATTATCCAGTTATTTAAATTTAATGTTATCTATTTACTAAAAATATATTTAACATAACTTTTATTTTTTAATTCCTCTAAAGTGGTGACCCCAAACTCATTCCACTCATTTTTGAGGTAGTATAATAATAAAAATATTAATAAATAACACTATTGTTTTTAATTTCTAAAATCATTTTGAGATGTTATTAAATTTATTTTGAGATATTGCTAAAATTACTATGTTGAGATATGTAGATAAATATCTATTTTCGAAAAAATTCTGGTCTAAACTATTTACTGTCAAAACTTGAAGCTTTAGCGTGATGCATCAAAGATCGAAGATATGGGTAATAAGTTTGCCCTAGCCTAAAAGGCTCAAAAGCTAACTTCAGAGATGTTTCATATATGACCACCCAAAATTAGAATATATAATAACATACACTTGTATTAAAAATAACCTTTTCATCAAAGTGAACGTGGCATATGATATATTAATTGATTAGCTTTTTAATTTCCTCAGATTTTTCCAAATTCAATTTTAAAGCTTTCAAGAAAAAAAGGTTAAAACACATGATTCATTCCATTTAATAACCTACCTCTAACTTAAAAACTCTTTGTCACCTAAACACTTTGCCAATTTATCAGAAAAGGAAAGGTATTAATTGTTCAACTTCTACATATGGAGGTATACCAACCATGTTAAAAATATGACTCACCAGTCATTGACCTTAAGGACATGTGCGATCTCATTGTTGAGATTCAACAACATGATGATCCTATTGAAAATTCAACACCTACACTAGGTGGGGCCCGCAGGCTATTTTTAGGTGTATGTCTATTTTTAGAATGTTGAGAAAAGTCTATTTATAGTGGAAATATATTTATAGATGGTTGAGAAAATTCTAAGGATGGATGTGTGTCTATTTTTGGAATGCATGTACGAAGACGGTTCGTCGATCGCATGTATAAAAATAGAATGCATGTCGATTATTGTTATCTCTTAACAATAATTAGACAATAAATAATAATCTATTCTCTTGAAGCACTTGATTTCAGTTAACTAATGTGGAAAACCAGTTAAATGAAGGAATTTCAAGTTCAAAGGCTGGTTGGTGGGACATGGTAGTGGGCTTCATTGTAACTGAGTGATACAAAATTGTAACAGAGTTGGATGTGTAGTTATGTGAGTTGTAAAGTAGTTTAACTCAGTTAAGTGAGTTAAACTCAGTTGTGCTAGTTGTAACTAGTTGTAACTAACGATACACTAGTGAGAGATCAGTGAATTAAATATTAAATTAATTCACATGGAGTGATCTCACACGCAACTGAAGATTTACTACTGTTAACTACATGCATGTCAGATCTAGTGGAGACCCAATTGAGAGAAAGGTGAAAGGGACAATTTGACTATCAGTTGTGACTATAGTGGGTGCACACTTGCAACCAAACACACATTGGAGATGCCAATGAGGGTTACGCAATCAATACAAGGCAATATCAAATTAATTCAGGGATTGTGATCAACAGGGATTGCATAGTGGAGGCAGGCTGTTAGGAGGCAGTTAATTGGTGCATGTTTATGCCAATTTTTGTATGATAGAGTGAGACGATTGTTTATTGTACTAAGAGATCTTGGATTAGAGTTTTGCATGAGATTTTTTCATGATACATGATATATACATAATATATGATAGTGGGGTTTTTATCTTTATGATTTCCCAGTAAAAACATTTGTGTTATGTGTGATTGATCTTTCTTCATGTGTTTGCAATTGGCGATTAAATTTACGCAAAGATTTAAGTAGAAGGATTCTTTATTTAATAGTGGCATATAATTGTTAGATCAGGAGAATCCGACAATACATAATTTTATTAAAATTTCTATATGGTATTGGAGCTAAGAAGATTGCAATTTTGAAGCAGTAGTTGAGTTTGTTGATGGAAACAATTGGAATTTTTTGCAGGAATTTCTTGGTGCAACAGTTGATTAAACATCGAAATGTATTTCAATGGTTTGCGGCTAGAGTATGCACTCGAGGGAAAATCAAATTACATTGCATGGAAGGATAGGATGGAGGCGGTGCTTGAAGATAATGGCTTGAAGGAATTCATCGACAACGATGTTCCTAAGTCCACTTCGATGGATGCTGCATTACTTGACGCCTGGAAAAATAAAGTAGTGAAGATGAGAATAATTCTGTTGGAATGTGTGAGAGACCATATTGTCTCGAGTCTTCATGGGAAAGCCACTCCATTTTCAATGTGGAAGGATTTGATGGATCTTTTCCAAAGCAACAACGACCATAGGAAATTGGTGTTGAAGGATAAACTTATAAAGATCAAGATGGAGAAGGGCAACAATATTCCTAAGTATCTCACAAAGTTTGTCCAATGTAGGGATGAACTGGGGAGTGTGGGAATCACAGTTTCTAATGATGATTTGGTGAGTTTGGCTCTATTGGGACTTCCTAAGAGTTGGCACATTTATCAAGACTTTGTCAACGAACAAGAAAAACTGTCGGATTGGGAACGACTGTGGTTAGATCTAGTGTAGGAGGATTTTAGGCGGAACACCATAGATTGCTCTTCATCTAAGCATGATGATGAAGAGGATTGTGATTTGGCTGCCAAAGAAAGGAAAGGGAAGGGGAATAAATTCCACTGAAAATCTGAGGCTAAAGGCAAGAAGATGGATTTTTCCAAGGTGAAGCGTTTTCACTGTCACGAACATGGGCATCTCGCCACTAACTGCCCACAGAAACAGAAGAACAAGAAGGTTGCTGGAGTTGCAGTTGGTGAGGCCCTTGCCTCGCAATTTGAACTTGATTTATCTTTGATCACATGCTTGGTTTCAAGTGCAATGGGATCGGTGTGGTATCTTGATAATGGTGCATCCTTCCACATGACGAGAGATAAGGAGATTTTCAGTGACTTGGAGGAGAAAGATCTCTAGATGCATATAGAGATGGGCGACGATGGATGATATAGTGCAACTGGAATTGGTACCATTACCTTTGAGATGGAGTCAGGTAAACCATTTCTGTTGAAAGATGTTATGCATGTTCCAAGTCTGAAGAAAAACTTGGTCTCAATAGCGATGTTGGAGGACAGAGGTTATCACGTTGTTTTCAGCAATGGAAAAGCATTCCTATGACACAAAACAACGGGTCAAAACAAGTGGATAGGGATTTGAGTCAAGAATATCTAAAAGATGGAGGTAGATGGCTGTGCTGCAATGATGGGCAAAGAAGAAGAAGTGGTGAGCCGAGATGAGGGCGAATTATGGCACAGGCGATTAGGCCATCTTCACCATGGCACCCTGAATATTTTGTAGCAGATTTCTACTGGACTTCCCAAGGGTACACTTGCACAGTTAGATCAGTTCAAGGGATGTACTATGGTTAAGTTTTTGAATACCACCTTTCATGAAAAGGATAACCATGCTTTGGTGATCCTGGAGAGAGTTCACACAGATGTGTGTGAGCCATTCTTGGTTGCATTAAAAAAAAACACATGTATTATGTTATTTTTGTTGATGAATATTCTCGTAGATGTTGGATCTTCTTCATGTAGAAGAAGGATAAAAAATTCTCAAAGTTCTATGAGTTTAAAGCATTGGTGGAGAAAGAGTCGGGAAGCAAGTGAAGGCTTTGCAGAGCAATAATGGTGGTGAATATATCTTGAACGAATTCAAAGACTTCTGTAGAAAAGAAGGAATTTGTAGAGAACTCATAATGCCTCATAACCAAAAGTAGAATGGGGTCATGGAGAGGAAGAACATAATGATTTTGTGTGTTGCACGAGCTATGCTACATGATCAGGGCCTACCAATGCACTTGTGGGCAGAAGCATGCAACACTGTGGTTTATGTGCAAAACCATTGTCCTCATAGATTACTTGTCATGAGTACACCTGAAGAAGCTTTTACTGGTAAGAAACCAGATGTTCGTCACTTTAAGATTTTTGGCTCATCTATTTATGTGCATGTGACCAAGAATGCCAGGAAGAAGCTGGAGCCGACTGCTGAAGTTTGGATATTTGTGGGGTACACAGAAACACCCCATAATTATCGTGTGTATTTTTCAAACAGTCGAATGACTGTGGTGCGACAGGATATAGAATTCAATGAGGAGAAAGCCATGAAGTTTTCAATTGAGAGGGAGCTAGACATACATGCAGAGGAGGAACTTTTGGTTCCCAAAGATGAGTCTCTAGATTTGGATCAGACACAGGAGGAGCTTCATGGAGTGGAGGAGTCCACTCACATGGAGCCAAACATCAGAACTGGTAGAAGGCGTACCACATAAGCTGAGAGGCTAAAGCTTAATGCGGCACATAATGTAGGAGTCCCTACTTCACAGTGCAGATAGAGACAATCTCCTGATCGATTCACTGGATACATGGATCGCATGAGAAAATGTATTGTGACTGAGCCTTCTTCCTTTCAGGAAGCAGTGGAGGAGCCCACATGGGTAGATGCAATGGTGGAGGAGTATGACTCCATTGTCATAAATAGTGCTTGGGAAATTGTTCCAAGGCTGGTTGATAGATCAGTGGTAGGTTCAAGATGGATCTACAAGGTAAAGCAAGATGTTGATGGGAGTGTTGAGAAGTATAAGGCAAGATTTGTCGCCCGGGGCTTCTCATAGATAAAGGGGATTGATTATGAAGAAACCTTTGCACTTGTAGCATGATATTCTTCCATAAGGACCATCCTTGCTCTCTCAGCACAAATGGGTTGGCACATTCATCAGATGGATGTGAACACTACGTTCCTTAATGGGATCATTGAGGAATAAGTGTACATTGAGAAACCTGAAATATTTGAGATCTTAAGCAGCGAGTCGCATGTGTGCAGACTCAAAAGAGTGCTGTATGGGTTGAAGCAAGAACCCCGTGCTTGGTACACTCGGATCGAAAGCTATTTCACCGGACTTGGCTTCACCAAGAGTGAGGTGGATGCAAACCTATACCAAATTGTGGTGAAGGGTAAGATTTTAATCATTTTTATTTATGTTGATGATTTAATACTGACTGGTGATGAGCAGCTAATACACTCATGCAAGGAGGACCTTGCAAAGGAGTTCGAGATGAAGGATATGGGCCTCCTTCACTATTTCCTTGGATTGGAAATAGGGTAGCAAGAAGGTGAATTGTTTGTGTCTCAAGGCACGTATGCAAGGTAGATACTTGGTAAGTTTCACATGGAGGGATGAAAACCCATGGATACTCCTCTTCCAGGAAACTGGAGGAAAGAGGACGCTACATCTGGAGAGGTAGTGGACGCTACTGTCTATTGATAGTTGGTGGGTTTGATCATGTATTTAGTTAATACATGACTGGACATATGCTATGCGGTGAACCAACTTAGTCAAGAGATGGTTAAGCCTACCAAGATCTTTTGGAAGGCGGGCAAGGATGTCCTGAGATATCTCAGGGGCACATCCAAGTATGACTTATGGTACAAACAAACAGATGAAGTTAAGCTGCATGGCTTCACGGATGCAGATTGGGTAGGAAACCCAATAGACAGAAAGAGCACATCAGGAGGGGTCTTCAGTATCATATCTACAAATTTTTCTTGGTACAGTAGGAAACAGAGATCTATGGCACTCAATTCAGCGGAAGCGAAATAGATGGCAGCAAGTCAAGATGCATGTGAGGCTATCTAGATGAGGAAGATCTTGGTCGGTTTGTTCGGTTCTCATTTAGATCCTACAGTGATTCATTGTGATAATCAGAGTTGCATTAGACTCTCAATTAATCTTGTGTTTCATGATAGAGCTAAGAATATAGGTATCTGGTATCATCATATCAGAGATTATGTGCAGTGGAAGATAATGTTGCTTCAGTACATTCCTACGGAATATTAGGATGTAGATATTCTAACGAAGGTGATCACCAGGAGAAAATTCAAATACCATAGAGGCAAGATCAGGGTGACGGATAATCCCTTTCTTGTTGAGAGGGAGTGTTGAGATTCAACAAGATGACGATCCTAGTGAAAATTCAGCACCTACGCTAGGTGGGGCTCATAGGCAATTTTTAGGTGTATGCATATTTTTAGAATGTTGAACAAAGTATATTTACAGTGGAAATATATTTATAGATGGTAGAGAAAATTCTATGGATGGATGGGCGTATATTTTTGGAATTTATGTGTGAAGATGGTTCATCGATCACATGTCTAAAAATAGAATGCATGTCGATTATTGTTATCTCTTAACAATAATGAGACAATAAATAATAATCTATTCTCTTGAAGCACTTGATTTCAGTTAACTGATGTGGAAAACTAGTTAACTGAAGGAATTTCGAATTTAAAGGTTGGTTGGTGGGACATGCTAGTGGACTTCGTTGTAACCGAGTTGGATGTGTAGTTATGTGAATTGTAAAGTAGTTTAACTTAGTTGTGCTAGTTGTAACTAAAGATACACTAGTGAGAGATAAATTAATTAAATATTAAATTAATTCACATGGAGTGATCTCACATGCAACTGAAAATTTACTACTGTTAACTACATGCATGTCAGATCCAGTGGAGACCTAGTTGAGAGATAGGTGAAAGGGAAAATTTAACTATCAGTTGTGACTATAGTGGGTGCACACTTGCAACCAAACACACATGGGATATGCCAATGAGGATTTTTCAGTCAAGGAAAGGCAGGATTGAATTCATTCAGGGATTGTGATCAGCAGGGATTGCGCAATGGAGGTAGGCTGTTAGGAGGCAATAAATTGGTGCATATTTATGCCAATTTTTGTATGACAGTGTGAGACGATTGTATATTGTACTGAGAGCTCTTGGATTAGAGTTTTGTATGAGATTGTTTCATGATCCATGATATATACATAATATATGATAGTGGGGTTTTTAGCTTTATGATTTCCCGGTAAAAACATCTGTGTTATGTGTGATTGCTATTTCTTCATGTGTTTGCAATTGGCGATTAAATTTCTGCAAAAATTTAGGTAGAAGGATTGTGTATTTAACAGTGGCATATAATTGTTAGATCAGGAGAATCTGACAATACGTAATTGTATTAAAATTTATACACTCATGTGGATAACAATCCCTTAATTTCCATGATACGCAAAATACTACACCATTGATCGACAAAGGTCATCTGGCTTAGCAGATTTGTTTTAAGAAGCATCTGTATATTGGTTGAATGGTGGTTTACATAAGGAAATTAAAATTTTATTTCTTTTTCTACAGGAACTCCTTTTGATAGTTGTTACAACATCGGGTTTGTTGGTGGCTGATGGAAATTTCCTTCTTGCTTTTATATTTGTTAGCCCATGTTTTGATATTTCTTATAATAGTCCATCGTCACTTGGGTGAATTTGTTGACAAATTAATTCTTTGTAGTGGCAAAAATTACTTGAAGCAATGGTTATACAACGATTGGAATTTGATATCTGGTAGAATAATAAGTGATCTTATATATATATATATATATATATATATATATATATATTATTTTTAATTTATATTTGATTATTCCAAATTTGTCACAGATATAATTGATCTGAAACTATGGAGATAGCCCATACACATATACAAATCACAAAGTTTATATGGAGATAAGAGTATTTTGTGTTCTCCATCATTAGCTTAACTTAAATTATAGGTGGGGATAAAAAATTATTCCTTATTATATATATATATATATATTACATAAAGATATATTGAAAATTGAGAGTCGTTGATAACATAAGTAATTGATTTAAACAAATCAATTTTAATAGTAGTATATATATTTATCTTCATATCTTAGGTCCTTAGAGTTCAAGCCTACTTTGATACCATATGTAACAACCCCAAAATTTAACATGCAACTAATTATATCAAATATGCAATTAATAATGAACACACAAACTATTAACAAGCTAGTAGTAAAGACAACTTACCTGTAACGAAGATATTCCTTACTTTAGACTCCGAAATGGAACATTATTTGAATCCACTATAACAATTTTTTGGGGACGACTCTCCACCCAACCATAGGCTCAATCTTTCTACAATTGGCCACCTCCGAGCCCTCAATCAACATACTACTGCCAGGGAATCCTTTGTCTCACAATACCTTTCTCCCAAGAGAATGGATGAAAGAATGATGAATCAATCTTCGTCAATGTCTATTAAATAGACCAAACCATGGAAAGGGAACCACATGCACACATTCACTGTGTCAACATGCAACTTTTATTTCTTTATTTTAAGTTTTCCTTAATTTAATGTTTCTCTTAATTTAACGCTTTCTTATTTTATTCCCTTTTACTTTTTGTTAACTTTACTTATTTTTATAGTTTTCTTAGTTTAGCTCTTTCTTAGTTTATTC
Organism: Pinus albicaulis; assembly: GCA_034641835.2. NCBI lineage: Eukaryota > Viridiplantae > Streptophyta > Pinopsida > Pinales > Pinaceae > Pinus > Pinus albicaulis. Next base: position 562,256,047 of record CM076583.1, on the reverse strand, counting down.
CTTTTTACTTTTGTTAACTTCACTTATTTATTTACTATTTAAAACTCCAGTTTATTATTTACTATTTTATTTAGAACTCCAGGTTATTAATTACTATTTTATTTTTTATTATTCTCTTTATTATTTATTATGTATTTACTATTATTGACTTATTATTTATGTACTATTTATTTAATTATATTATATTATTTATTATTATTATTATTTTAGGGGACATTATAGCACCGAAGGTTCCTTGATCTCCTCGGGAATGCTAAAGCTCCAATATCGAATGTGAAAATGAGCTATAGGGGAATCAATTAAATATATTTGAGTAAATTAGGGTTTATGACACACATGACTAAAATCAAGGAAAAATAGACGAGATGAAATTTCTAAAAATAGAAAATTTTCCTCCTTTGGGAAACTAATAACGGATCCATATTTTCTAGGGATTTTTTTTCACTTTTTAGCTTTCTTCCTTTTTGAGAAAATTTCTATGCACACTATTGGGAAATATTGCGTAAATATGGGGAACTGGGAAACTTTTCGGCTTAGTGAATTACATAGTTTTTGAGCTCAAGGGAATGATTTTCACAATTTCTGTGCTCAGTGATGGGTTTCCTTCGATGAATATGCATTTTCTCAGCTCAAGGAAAAACTGTCAATCAAGATTCAACAATTAGAATCATCAAGGCTCGCTTGCCCTCATAGATTGCATAGTTTCTGGAGGTAAGCCTAGAACTGGTGTAAGACAAAGTTAGGAGGTTAGCTTGTGACTTAGAAAGATTATTTAAGTGTGAAAAAAAAAACACAAGTACAAATGAAAAGGATAAGTCTCAATCGAAGCATGAATACTTGATAACATTGAAAGATAAGCTCATGTGGATAGGAAGGAAGGCTCCAAAATTGAAGCATAGGAAAATTTTTGGAGGGTGTTTATAGCCTCTACAACACTTGGTGAAAAAATGGTAGGAATCCAACTCTCTGTATGGATATTATCTCATGAAAAACAAGTCTACCTCTTCCAAAAGTATTTTTTTTGTTCATTGATTACCACAACTCCTTCACTTAGTTTGAGTTAAAGACATAATACCTACCATTATCTTCATCGGTGTAACACTAACCAAGCCAAGTCAATATGTGTTGTTTCGATTGGGATGAGGAGTATCTAAGTGCAGAAGTGAAATAATTTGTCAGAGTATTTGTTTTCATCTCTTGTGTTGATCTGTTTCCAGCAAGCACGAATAGCACCCCGACGAAGTCACTTCATGAAAAAAAATATTTCTCCACTTCCAATGAGCCTGGACAATACCCCAACATATTTTCTTGATTCACCTCTCTATGTAGGAATCGTTTCTCTTCTTTCAACCTTTATTTTATTTTTTTCATTTTTCATTTTTCCTTTTTTTTCGTAGAACTGTGCATAGGAACTTGTTTATTTGATGGGGTGGAAGAGAGATCCCGACTTATTGAGATCAGAAGAGGTTGTTCCTTCAGAGAAGGATGTTTATATACACCTCTAACATACTTGTTTAGGTTTTCCTCCCCTCCTTACTCTACTCGACTAAGTTGAAAAGGATTAATCGAAAAAATAAAATATCGATTAGAGTAGGCGTGACTAGTTATTCAAACATGATGATTTCACTACGATTTTTCTTCGATGAGGAACATATTTCCATCAGAGTATCATTGACTAAAAGAATGCAAGATTCAAAAAAAGAGAGGGATTAGAAAGAAAACCAAGCGTCGATAGTAACAAAACTTCCTCTCATATTTCACCATGCTTGCTTGGAAGTCAAACATGGTCTCATAAGGAAACTGTCCTATAACTGAAAATAAAACAAACAAAAGGAAAGAAGCATAGCAGAAATAAAATCAAAGTAAATCAATTCAAAGAAAACAACCAAGAAAATCAAATAACTATTCCTACTCCTAACCTAATCAGAGCATAGGCCAGATTCATGTGAAGTGGTACTTCTAATGCAACCACCAATGCTTTGGATAACCTATGTACGTGAGGGAATGCATGTCAAGAAATATATTCAAGCATAAAAAGAAAATAAAAGAAAAGAAAATCCAAACCAAAATGTTCGATGTTTGAAAGCATGAGAAAAAAAAAGTAAGAAAAAATCTTCATGAAAGACATTCTACGGATGCATTGCGGTTTTGAGAGACACTACGACCTGAAGAAATGCAAGTGCAAAATTTCGAACTGCGAAAATGGGCGAACATAAAGAAAGAAGAGTAACACCGATGGAGGATGCAAAAAATTGTAAAATATATTTATTTTCAATGTGCACGACTGTAATGTTCCCAAATTTTATGGAACATTAATTTTTTCCATTTTCACATAGGAGATAAATAAAATGGGTAGGAGACCCATTCATTTCATGAATAGGTAATAAAAATCCTCTTGGTATGAAGGAGGATCACTTATAGAGTTGGATTTCACACCTCTAGGTGTGAAAGAGGACTTTTGCAAGAAGGCTAGGTCCAGTTTGACCAAGTCAAATAGCGCAGTGGCATGAGGTGGAGAGCACATTGTGGGCCAGCGCAGTGGGATAAGGAGGGAAGATTATAAAGGAAGGAAACCCTAATGAGTGGGGTCCATTGAGAGGGAGCTCACATTTTTTAAAAGGAGGGAAAGGTAGCCATTGTGAGATATCTTGAGCATTATTCATCTTTGGTCCTTTGGACTTGCTGCAACCTCTTGCTGCTTAGCAAGAATTGCCGGGAAATTCCTGTTTACGATTTCCTCTCCTTCTTGAGTAGCTATTGGAGGATTGCACTCCATTCCCCATATTCAGATATTGAGGTCAAGCATCATATTTCTTCATCAGCGCAGTTTCAGCTAGAGATTGTGCATTGTTGCTGGGGGGGTTTTCTACAACACCATCCTTGGCTAGTTTTTCAGAGGAGGGAGCTTCCGTCCCTTTGGGAGATCAAAAAAGGAGGTTCATGAGATTATTCCACCATATTTGGCACCAGGCCAACCACTTTCCATCATATGCAGTGCAGTCCCTCTCTTAGACAACGTTATTCTTGAAGAGCATTGCTGTGAGGGATTAGCAGATAGTTTTGAGGGTGAGATCTTAGGTGAAGGGATCAGCCTTTCACTTCAGATTTTCATTGGAGGAGTGTTCTTCATTTGATGCAGCCATTTCAACCTTCTCCATCTATTTCCAGTTCTTGAGTTGTTGCTGCTACCCAACAACTTCGACATTTCTGCAGGAGTGCCATTTTTCTTGTATTTAAGCCAATCCTCCTAGAGGATTGATGTATTGTATTTTCATGGGTTGAGAACATGCTCCCCCACTTTATTTGAGCTTCATATTGTCATATCTTTTTATTTTTATCATTTACAACAACACTCTATAAAATACTGCGCAGTCATAGCCTGCATTTTCTTATCTATAGTAGTGTGCTTCACATTTATCATGCATGTAAGGAGAGGCTTGTATTGTATTGATTGAATGAATGATTCCTCAAGTCATTGCATTCCTTTTGCTACTATAATCATATATGTTGGCTGTTTACAAATTCTCACAAGCAGGCTCATGAAAATAACGCTGAGAATCCATTGTATGTCCACACATTGTTGTAACCCCATTCCTTGGGAAATTTCTGAAGGGAACTAGGTGTGGTAGACTTGTCTCACCACCCTAGGGGGATTTATTTGATCCCAATCCTTGGATTTTAGTCTTAGACACATTGGTATAAGGGATCTAGGTCTTGGTATCAAATCCTGCTACCTCCATTTCTGGAAAATGCGTTTTCTAGCCATGGATTGCTAGCCATTACTAAAAAGGGATCATTACAGTGGTATCAAAGCACCTTTCTTGGCTCAGCCTGTGGCCTTCAAGCCCAAGAAAGAAGAAGAAGAAAATTTTGAAGCAGATGAGATTGATCTCATCTATGTTCAGAATAAAGAAGAGCCTCCCCAAGGAGGAGAAGCAAAGAGAAGAAGAGGAAGGTCCATGCACTTCCTATTCTCAAAAGGAAAACAAGCATGAGAGATGCTTGGATCATCAGGTTATAGATCAATACCTGAGTGAGTATAAATCCCATTCTGCAACATTCAGGGGAGCTACAATGTTCCCACAATTTATTCAGCAGAAGGAGGAGAGAAGGCCCTATGGAAAATGAGAAATCAAAGGCAATAGGTTTCTATTGTCTACATTTGATGGGAACACTTCATCTAGAGCTTGGGTGAAAAATATAGAGGCATTTTTCTTGCTACATCCAGTGTCAGAGAAAGAAGCAATGGAGAGTGAAGCGCTGCACATGGAGGATGAAGCCTCTGTTTGGTGGTTCAAACCCTTGGTCCATTCAAGGGTGATCTCTTTTGTAGAATTTTCTCAAAGGTTGATCCAAACCTGTGGTGTAGAAAGGACAAAGGAGGAGAAATCCATTCCACCATGGGAGGAGAATTGCACCAACGTTGTCACAGATTTGGGAGGGAAACCTTATACATCTATGGATGAGGCAACCATTGCATTAGAGGAGAAAACTAATGTAGCCATACAAGAAGAAAATCCCAAGTTCCACCAAGGTATGAGTGAAGTTCCACTTTTCATTTCAGCAAATCATTTAAAATATTTTGGAAATTCATCTTTAAGGGTCTAAGAATTTACACATTATGCTATACTAGAGCACCATGATTACACTGTGCCGTGAAAAGGGTTTAAGGAGGAGATGAAACTTCATCCTCATACACTTTTTATGAATCTCATTCAGCCCTTGGGGTTGGGATGTGAACCATTGTGGGGTGGAGCAAACCATGGCACCTTCATGATAAACAAGGGAACATATTTTGAACCGGAGGTTGAGATAGCTGCTACATCATTGGAGGAATTAGCAGCGCTGTTAAACATAGATGGAGAGGAGATATTACCTCCATCACATTCGAGTCCTCATGGATCCAAAATATTCATGGGTGAGAGATCTTTTCTAAGAGTTCTCCAAGGAGCTGCATTTCAAACTCATGAAATGAAAGGAGAGAGATTTGGTTTGGGAGAATGGTAGCCCTCATGGGAGGAGTACGAAAGGAGGAAGAAGGAGAAGAAATCCACAAGGAGCTGAGTGGGTGCGGATGAGGAGAAAGAGGCTGATTTTACACTTGCAAATATATGATACCGGGCAGCAAGAGGCTTGGCTGCATTGGCTCCTTTTGAAGGAGTTTGGCCATCACTTGGTGTACCCTTTTTCCATGAGGATGGGAGTAGAGAAGAGGTGGAAGGATGTTTACATCATTGAGTAGCATAGAGTAGGGATACATGGTGCTGATATGGCATATATATCAGTCATGGTACCTTCATCACATAAATTACATGATGTGAGCATGAGGGGGCAACAAGCACTTGGGGTGCTTGAACTATCTTGGAGAGAGCACAAGCAGATTTGCTCTCATATGATGTATGGTGTTGCAGGAGTAGAGGAGGAAACTACCATATTGCAAAGGGATTACTCCTTGGCTTGGAATAATCAGGAGGCATTTCCATCTTGGGATAAGCTTCATATTTGCAGCAGCATCACCAGAAGTGTTCTTGACAAGGAGCATGTCAAGAAACAAAGATTGGCATGGGCAAGAGCCTTTTTGCATGAGCTCACAGTGCTGACATTTGGGAGAAGGGTCATATACATGGATCCATATATCATATTACTTCCAGACTATGGTAAGAATTTTTTTTTTACATTTTATGATTTACATACTCTTACCATTATGTTGCAGTGCATGGTTTCTCAAAGGGGCAGATTTTTCAAGTTGCTCCATGAGCAAGGTTGGGCCAAACCATATGATGGAGACAACCATATTTTACATGGCCTTGGGAAATTTTTTTTCCATTCTACACATGTTCAGCTAATTCATATGATTATCATTTCATTTCAAAACATTTTTCCTTGTACATTTCTTGAGCAACAATTTGCAAAACTGCGTTATGCACCCTTGGGAGACTGTTGGTACTTTCCATCACCATATGAAACCATCAGTACTTCCTCTATTTTGATGATGAGAATGTTTCCATTTGCTGATATTTTCCATATTATTGGAAGAATTATCAGAAGATTGACACATGAATTTAGTGTGTCCTTGAGGGAAGATGATTCCCATAGTTTTTGCATGGCATGTTCTAAGGGAAACATGAGGAGAGACATGGCCACCACAACCACTTATTTGCCTTCTTCTGAGGTGGGCTATGAGTTTGATGATGATATCCATCCATTTTATGTGTATGGGCATGTATTTGATTTTGTATTGCTGATTCACTCATCTATTTACCATTCAGTAGTAGAGGTGATATTTTCTGTACAATGCTTGCCATGTTATTTTCTGCAGCTGCAGTGGATGAGGTTGCATTGTAAACCTATGAGACAATGTTTGTACCTTTCTGCATATGGTATAACCTACAAAAAACATGTCATTGGGGCATTCTATGATGATCATGTCCTACTCATCATGGATGAAATGTCTTGGGCCAGCCAAATTATCATTGATGGAGGAGAGTTCCTTGGAGGATTGCTCTTAATTTTGCCACTTGAGGGAAATAATTTTGCAGCCCATGGTCATAACACACTAGAAACTTATCATAAGTGGAGAGGAGGATAGCATGGGGCAAGCTATGAGGCTTGCTATATTCAGATTTGCAGCCCACCTTCATTTCCGGAGCTCAAGGTGGAGGGAGATTTCTATGAGTTTCCATGTTGGGAGGCAGCTTATGTTGTATGGATGATTTCTTGGGGATGGGATATTCATATGGGGATGATGATTCCCATTATATATCAGATCTCATGCCTCAAGGATGCCCTTAGGCATCCCATTGTTCCCTTCATGGATATTTGTTTCTACATGACAACTATTTGGGGATGTTCACCAAAGGCTAGATTGCATATGTTGGAGGGACAACTTGGACACTTGATTGATGATATGGCATCATTTTCTTAGAGTATTTTATCATGCAAGGATGCTAAAGGGAAAGTAAGGGGAAATAAATCAGTCTATCCTTGTACTTGCTTGAGCACAAGCAATCTTTGAGAGGGGAGGACTGTAATGTTCCCAAATTTTATGGAAGATTAATTTTTGCCATTTTCACATAGGAGATAAATAAAATGGGTAGGATACCTATTAAATTAATGAATCCTCTGGTATGAAGGGAAAGGTATGAAGGATGATCACTTATAGAATTGGATTTACATACCTCCAAGGTGTGAAAAGAGGATCTCTTGCAAGAAGAGCAGGTCCATGACTAAGTCAACAACGCAGCAGCATGAGGTGTGAGAGTACATCAGGCTGGCGTGAAGGATGGAAATGTTGTCATTGAGGCGAGGTAAAGACATAGCATCTAAACTATCCATAAGTAAAAAGAGACAAGAGAGGTAGCAAGAGGGCAGCAGATGAACGGGAGAATTGAAGAAGCAACAGAGGAATAGAAGGTAATAATAAGAGGAATTAGAGACAGAGAAATGGAGTTGAAAGGGCCTGAAGGAGTGTAATACAGAGGTTTATTTATGAATTAGGGGTTTAATACAATTTGTAGATGAATTATTGAGAAATTATTCATTAATTGAGTTTGTATGGCATAGACTTTGATTGAAGACTAAAACCCTATGCAAAAGACTTAATATGCTTGGGGATGAGTTGGAGCATTGCTTAAATGGCAAAGGAGATGGATAAGGAGGAACACTTGAAACAATGACAGGCAGAGAACAACAGTTAGAAGACAACAAAACATAAATGCAGAGAGCAGGTAATATATACAGAGTAGTTGAGGCAGAGGTTGGAGGCACAGAGGTACATCGGGCTGGCGCAGGCATACCAGAAGGCGGGGTGGCGAAAGGCAAAGGCGTAGGAAAAGGCAGAGTCGTTATTATAAGAAAGGCAAGAGGCAAAGAGGCAAAAGCTCGTTATTCCGAGAATCACTACCCTACTGATGACACCAAAGTCCAAAGGCAAACTATATATATATATATATATATATATATATATATATATATATATATATATATATATATATATATATATATATATATATATATATATATGCGCAAAGAAATATATACATATATGAAAGGCGCCCTATTGTTCGGCCTTAATACAATCAAAGTCGTATACGATGGGACCCTCATCAATTGCATCAGAGTTAAAGTGGAGCATCAGAACATCTCAATGGAAGTTGCGATTGCGACTGAAGCCCGGACTCGATGGGTCTATAAATTATGATCTTATAGATTTAAGTTCCGTTCTAATCGCATCGGCACATTTAAATGAACAGTGGTCAATCGCATCGGAGAAAAGTTGAGAGCGGAACATGTAAACAAAAGGTTGCGATTGTGATTGAAGTCCGGACCCGATGGGTTTATAGACCATGATTGATATATGGTTGAGTTTCGGTAAACAGAGTTGCATCGCATCGGAGAAGGAGCAGAGCATCAAAACTTGTTAACAAAAGTTCCGATTGCGATTGAGTTCCGGACCCGACTCATTATACATAGTGACTCATGTGTGTTTGAAGTCTGGCTTAAAGGTATGCCATCACATCGGAAAAATGGTGGAACATCAGAACATCCTATAGAAGGATGCGATTGCGATCAATCGCATCGGGAAAATTACAAAGGATGTAATAGCAATCGGAATTCATTGGAGGAGGCTCATCGCATTGGAGAATAGAAAGAGTTCGGCAAGTGGGGCCCAACTTCTTATATATATATTGAACTGTGCGTTTTAACCAAAGTCGGGATTGATAAAGCGTTGGTTAAATCAAAGTCGAAATTGAGAAATAAAATTAAAATGTCGTGGGTCAGATATGATATTTGGTGCAATATAAAGTCTCGACATAGGTTAACATATGCAGAAAAATGAGTTACACTTCAAGTTCTAAAAGCAAGCCGAACCTTGTATAAATGAAACTTTTTGCTGAGCATATTATTGTTATATGCAAAGGATAAGCTTTGGGCTTATGATATATTGAGTTGTAATCCAAAGTTGAAATATTCATTTGATGGCTTATGAAGTGGGTTGGACTATGGTTTAACCATAGATTTGAAACAGGTAAAGTTTCCGTATATGAAGAGTGTGAACTGGGGATTGATTGTAAATCAAAGATGTCAAAATATAAGCTACCACATACACTTATTCAAATTGCCAGCGCAGGGAAAGAAAATGGAGAGACATTTTTATATGCGCCGGACTCTGATTTTATTTGGGGTATTTAATTAGATTTCCAGATCAGCAGTTATATATATACATCAGACACACAATCATAGTTACATATGTATGGCATATGGTCGTTACCCTGCGACAGTGAATAAGGAAACAAACAGAGCCGAAAGGGACAAAGACACAGTCAAAGAAAAGACAAATGCGCAACGAGTCAAGAGGCTGAATGAGTGAGCTGGAGTTTTCATTGTAATTGAATGTAAATGTTTTTAATTGATTTATATTGTTTGTGATGCATTGGAAAGTCTCTGGAAGAGAAAAAATATCCCACTGTAATGTTAAATTGGTACCTACAATTATATTTTCTGAATGAGCAGATAAAAGAGATGACAAGGCAGAAGGCAAAGAGACATGGCTGTCCATTTCGAATTCCCAGTAGAATACAAACAACCATGAAGATATTTTGTATAAAACAGGGTAATATCCAAGGGGAGAAGGTTGACGAAAATAGAGTGAGAGAAGAAGAGAGTGTGCAGCAGAATTGAAGAGAGTTGAAGAAAATAAGAAAGCTGCAAGAGGTTAGAGAGAGTGAGAAGAGAGAATGTAGAGTTTGGAAAATTGAGGCAGAGAAGATAAAGAAGGAGGAGCAGAACGAGATGCTGTGAAAATTCAGAGAATGCATAAATGAAGCAGTGAGGCAGAGAAGAAGGAAAAGCTAAGTAAAGAAGAAGGAGGAGCTGATAGTGAATATGAGAAGATGAAGAAATGATGTAAGGATAGATATGAGTACTGATGAACATCAGAAGAGAAGGTACAGAATAGAGCTGATATCCAAGGTAAATTAGCAAGTGTTTTTCCTTTGAAAGAGTAAGGAAGTTGGAGCTTCCCTATCAAGTTGTAGCTTGATAGATGTCAGTTGTAGCTGACTGAGGTAGGAGCCTCCTGTAGGTTTGTGCCTGCAGAAAATATATGGGAGTTGGTGCTTCCACATCAAGTTGTAGCTTGATAAAATGTCAGTTGTAGCTGACTGAGGTTGGAGCCTCCTGTAGGTTGGTGCCTGTAGAAAATTGAAGGGAGTTGGAGCTTCCTTGCAAGTTGTAGCTTTCAGAATTGAGGTTGGAGCCTCCTGTAAGTTGGTGCCTGCAGAAAATCAGTGGTGAGAGGGAGTTGGAGCTTGCCTTTGCATCAAAACAATAATAAGATGTGGTTTTCTCCCTTTATGGGTTTCCACTTATATCTGGTGTCTCTGTGCATGATGTTTATGTGTTGATATGGTTTATTTGTCATATGCCTGCTATCATAATGAGTACAACATTTACATTATATTAATGCGTCTTTCTTTCACATTCTAAGATTACTCACATATTAAGTTGAACATGAAATGAAGGTGTAAATAAGTTTTCATGAAAAAGTTTTAAAAGTCCATGTATGTGTTAAACTGATTCACCCCCCCCTCTCAGTTTAACTAAGGGTTCAACAGGGATAAGGAGGGAAGCTTCTAGAGGAAGGAAAACCTAATGAGTGGGGTCCATTGAGAGTGAGCTCACATTGTTTAAAAGGATGGAAAGGTAGCCATTGTGAGATATCTTGAGCATTATTCATCTTTGGTCCTTTGGACTTGCTACAACCTCTTGCTGCTTAGCAAGAATTGTCGAGAAATTCCTGTTTAGTATTTCCTCTCTTTCTTGAGTAGCTATTGGAGGATTTCACTCCATTCCCCATATTCAAACATTGAAGTCAAGCATCATATTTCTTCATCAGCGCAGTTTCAGCTGGAGATTGTGCATTGTTACTGGGTGTTGCTGGGGAGGTTTTCTACAACACCATCCTTGGCTAGTTTTTCAGAGGAGGGAGCTTCCATCCCTTTGGGAGATCAGAAAAGGAGGTTCATGAGCTTATTCCACCATATTTGGCACCAGGCCAACCAATTTCCATCATATGCAGTGCAATCCCTCTCTTAGACAATGTTATTCTTGGAGAGCATTTGCTGCGAGGGATTAGCAGATAGTTTGGAGGGTGAGATCTTAGGTGAAGGGATCAGCCTTTCACTTCAAATTTACATTGGAGGAGTGTTCTTCATTTTATGCAGCCATTTCAACCTTCTCCATCTATTTCCAGTTCTTGAGTTGCTGCTGCTACCCAACAACTCTGGCATTTCTACAGGAGTGCCATTTTGCTTGTTTTTCAGCCAATCCTGCTAGAGGATTGATGTATTGTATTTTCATGGGTTGAGAACATTCTCCCCCACTTTATTTGAGCTTAATATTGTCATATCTTTTTATTTTTATCATTTTACAATAGTACTCTATAAAATACTACGGAGTCATAGCCTGCAGTTTCTTATCTATAGTAGTGTGCTTCACATTTATCATGCATGTAATGAGAGGCTTGTATTGTATTGATTGAATGACTGATTCCTCAAGTCATTGCATTCATTTTTCTGCTATAATCATATATGTTGGCTGTTTACATCTTCTCACAAGCAGGCTCATGAAAATAACGTTGAGAATCCATTGTATGTCCACACATTGTTGCAACCCCATTCCTTGGGTAATTTCTAAAGGGAACTAGGTGTGGTAGACTTGTCTCACCACCCTAGGGGGATTTCTTTGATCCCAATCCTTGGATTTTGGTCTTAGACACATCGGTCTAAGGGATCCAGGTCTTGGTATCAAATCCTGCTGCCTCCATTTCTGGAAAATGCGTTTTCTAGCCATGGATTGCTAGCCATTCCTAAAAAGGGATCATTACAATGACAGAGTGATGAGGAGCCTGGAAAGATTCGACACATTTTTGTTCGAAGTGGAATTGACTACAAGACTATGAGAACCTGACATAACCATCAGCTTGGGCTGAAGTTCCTCGACAACTTGTGGAAGTTCCAACTCATCAAAAGATAGATCATCAAATATTGATGGATTAGAAAGATCAACAACGGAAAAATCATAATCGTGACCAAATGAATCAATGAAACAGTCACAAAAAGCATGATCAGAAAATTCAAGATCACAAACAAAGGCATCCTCATGAATTAACAAATCATAAATAGGGGAGGATTGAAAAGAATAAAGTTCACCCTCTATATTTTCGAATGATGATATGAGAAATTGGGGAAATCAAGAAGAGAAAAATTTTCCTCTTCTCATTCAGATGAGAAACTAACATTCCACATCTTTTGAGAATGATGGAAAGTAGTAATATTATCAGAAACTAAATTTTTACAAGCTTCAACAGGAATTCCATAATCGAGGAAAATGTCAGGATAATGCGAAAGAGGTGCGAAAGGAAAATAATCATCCTTCATAAAAAATTCTTGTTCAGGTGTAGAATCCTACACATAATCATCATAAATGATATCACAAGTTGGATACTCAACACCAACTCCATCTAGGACTTGATCCTCATGAACATCAAGAGAAATATTCGAAACAAGTGAACACAAATACTCAGAATCCAGAGGACCAAAGGAACCAAAGGATGGAGGATGAGGAGATAACACTTCATCATAACCATAATATTCGTAGTCCAAACCTACCCTAAAATTATGAGTGTGTGGGGTGGGAGGGGATGGTGGTAGATCAATGAATCAATTCTCAATATGTCCCACCTCAACTTGTGGAACTAGAGATATTTGATGGGAAGGGGATGGAGGGTCATTTGGAACAAAAAAATTGTCCGTCGTATATTTAGAAGCTCTAATACTGACGTATGTTAGGAGGGGTGATCCAAAAATATTTTTCTTGAGAAGTGTTAAAGAATTACATGTGAAAATTGCAGATTTAAATAAGAAAGTTTAAAAGCATAAACATAAGAAGAGAGAAGCATTTAAAATCATGCAAAAAGACACAAAATTGATATCGAAGTTTGTCTAGGAGGGACTACGTCTTCGGGCCCTGCTCATATAGTGGGCAGGCCCTATTTCATTAAGTGGAAAAAAATGAAGTACAAGTATAAAACGAGAAATTACACCCTTATACCTCCATAGTTGAAAGTCCCCAAAAATTGTAGACCTCTGATGAAGAAATGGACAACATCATTGGATTCATGGCGTCAAGTAGTGCATAATCCATATAAATTTTCCTGAATCTGAAAAAGTGAAAATCTGACCCCTTTGGAAAATGGCTCAGATCATGGTTCCACCCCCCTCCTACACAATACTCCTGGTTCCACTATCTTGATTTATGTGCCTGCACCTGGCTGCCTGGGCGCACTGCTAAAATGAAGGTTTATATAATGAAAAGTTGGCAGAGTTTCCAAAGCTGCCTGTTGGCCTAATGGTTAAGATCCAATGTTTGAGGGAGGGGGTCAGGTGGTCAAACCCCGCCCCCTCCTTTTTAAGTCGGAAAATTGTTTTGATGTAACTGCATTTCATTTTTAAAGGACCCAACGGATATTGGAGCATTAACTATGGGTAACTTTGGGGGGGTTGGGCCCGCATTGGGCAGCCCGCCCCATACCCTCCGTTGACACCCTTGTAACAAGTGGCATGGAATAGTGGATTGGGTTGGGCGGTGGGGTTCACAACCCCCGACCACTCATATATATGTATATGGTTGCGGCTAGTAACATGAGCGAGGGGTTTGACAGGGTCATGGCTGCCGGCCCCATCTTAATATATTTTTTTTACTATGTTTGTTGGATGGGAGGGCAGGGATCATGGCCCGCCCACCAAAATTATATATTATTATTATTATTATTATTATTCAATTTTATAACCAATTTCTCCTTTTGAAAAATATATAATTTGACTGAAGGAGAAAATTTAACCATCCCACAATTTTCCTGGAATCTCGCAGGAGTTGGCCAGAATCTGGTGGCTAGAAAACTTCCAATTTGTGTCCTCCCTAGTCTGCCACATCACCAAGTCAACCCTTGAACTTTGACTGCTCCTAACTCCTTCATACATACTTGGAATTAAGTGTCTTCTGCGCTGTTGGAATTAGAAAGATGAGATATTCAACTTGACATTAAGTTTGCCACATTCTAGGCACTTTGATTTTGAGCCTTTGTACTTAAGCCACTTGTACTTGGACCTCTTCGATCCACCTGGATCATTCCTCCCCATTAAAGAGATTTTGGACCCCAAAATCCTTATCAATCAACAGAAAAGTGAGGGAATTTCTCCCTCACCTTCTCCTTTTCAAGCCATTTAGCTTTACTTGGGTGAATCCCTTTGAAACCAACATGAAGATACTCCACATCTCCTCGTCATGAAGTCCTAGTTCTTCGATTGAGAATGATGTCCCATAGAAGTTCATCGAGATACTCTGGTGAAAATCAATCCATTGTAGGAACTGATCCTACCTCCTCGGTGTCCATAATAAATGGTGGTTCATAAAGCTTTATATTTTTGACATTCATGACCGAGTACATCTTCATGTATACAGGCAAGTCGAGTCAGAAATAATTATTCCCAATCTTCTCCAATATGGTAAATGGACCATACTGGATTGGTCACAATTTGTTGCCTTCCCCCTTCATTCAATCCTTGTTGATATGGAAATACACCTTGTCACCAACTTGAAATTGATGGTCGACTCGATGCTTATCATGTCAGGCCCTATATCGGGCCTGAATCTTTTCCAAATGCTCTTGCACTGCTTGGTGAATAGTCTGTATCCGCTGGACGAACCGTTGTGCTTTGTCCCTGTTATCATGTCCACTAGCATCTTCATCACTTCCATAGATCATGTCAAAGGGGTCCTTTTCCATAAGTAACCAAAGCATGTCTCAAGTGGTGACCGTTGCGTAGAGGAATGCACTTCTCGGTTGTAGGCATGCTACACATATGGAAGATGCTCATCCCACAACTTGGGATGTTTGTTGCAATAGCCCTGTAACAAGTGTACCACTGTACGGTTGACGACCTCTGTCTGTCCATTGGTTTGTGGATGGAATTCCGTAATTCTCTTCAACTTGGTCTCCATCATACACCACAAGCTGGTCCAAAAATCTCCAAGGAAGCGAGAATCTCGATCTGACACAATCGATGTGAGAAACCCAAATTGGACCCAATCATACTGAAAGTAAAGAGAAGTAGTTTGTTTAGTAGTAACCCGCTTTTTACAAGGCATTAATATGCACATTTTACTAAAGCGTTCGACAAAAACATAAAAATAGTCATGACCCTTTCTAGACATAGGTAAACCTGCTACAAAGTCCATCGACACACTTTCCCATGGACGACCCAGAATAGGGAGTGGTGGGTAGAGCTCGAGTTTTATATTAGAGGGCTTTGAAACAGAAAACATCACACATCCCTTTACAAAATGGGTTACAATGTTTTTCATATGGGGCTAAAAGAAAAATCTTTGCAAATGACATAAGGTTTTTTTGACACCAAAGTGACCACACACAAGAGAGGTATGCGCCTCTCAAATTACATGTACCCTTTCTGCTGTGGGTATGCACAATTTTCCTAGGTGATACAAAAACTTCCCCTGAAAATGATAGTTGTCCACCTGTGAACCATGAGTTATTTTTGCATACATTTCTTTAAATTCATCATCGTTAGCGTATTTCTCGGCACAAATTTCAAAATACAACGAAGCACTATGCAAAATAATAGAAGCAACAATAGGAGGGTGAGAGAGCATATCTGCTACTTTGTTACTAGTGCCCTTCTTATAATTTATTACCAGATGAAATTGATATAGAAACCCCATCCACCTGAAATGACAAGACTGTTGTATCTTGGTCTGTGACTGAAGGTATTGCAAGGGCTGATGATCCATATGGATAATGGTTTCCTTGCCGATTAGGTAGTGTTTCCACTTTTTTCACAGTTTGGACCAAGGCATACGGTTCATTGTCATAAGTGGGGTAATTGATGACAACCTGGGAGAAGTTATCCAAATGGTAACATATTGGCTTCTTCTACTACAACAATGCAGCTCCCATGGAGTACCCACTGGCATCGGTTTCGATCTTAAAAGGCTGCTGGAGATTGGGTAAAGCCAGGACTGGTGCAGTGCTGATTTTCTGTTTCAGTGCTTTGAAGGACTTCTAGTGCTTTCCTCTCCACTGAAAGGTTTGTTTAATACTTCTCAGTGCGTTTAAGGGTGATGCAATAACGGAGAAGTTGGAAATTAATCTCCTCCATTACTTTACTGCACCTAGAAAACTACAGACCTCTGTTACATTGGTAGGCTTAGGCCATTTTACAATCACCTCAACTTTGGAGGGGTCTATTTTTAATTGACCATTACCGACAATATGACCTAGGTAAACCAAAGAGGTTTTCCCAAAATCACACTTACAATTTTACATAAAATTCCTCCCTCTTTAATACATCAAGTACTTTATTTACATGGCATACATGTTCATCCTAAGTACTACTAAAGAAAATAATATCATCTAAATACACAAGGAAAAATTCATCAATTGAAGTCCTAAAAAGATCATTCATGACCTTCATGAATGTGGCTGGAGCGTTGCATAGTCCAAATGGCATCACCATCCATTCGAAAAACCCCTGTTTGGTCTTGAAGGTGGTTTTCCACACGTCCTGCTCTCAATTCTGACCTGGTGATAACCACTACGCAAATCCAATTTGGTGAAATATATAACATTATTTAATTGATCTAAAAAATCGTCAATGTGACGGAGAGGGTATATATATTTCATCGTGATTTTGTTTAGTGCCCGAAAATCCACGCACATCCTCCATGTGCCATCTTTCTTGGGTACTAGCACGATCGACGAGCCGCAAGGAGAAGGTTCAACAATTCCTGTACCTGCTTTTTGATCTCCTCCATCTCGATAGATGACATCCTGTACATACCAATGTTTGGCAATGGAGCGTCATGTTGCAAATGGATATCATGTTAGATTTCTCATTTCAGAGGCAATCCTCTAGGTTCTTGAAACAACACATCATAGTTAGAAATAAATCACGTAATTCCTGTTTATGAGCCATATAACATCCTTAGAAAGCATCAGATATTTCTGCATCTTTTTCTCTCACAACCATGAGCAAACACCCCTTGCTAGAATTCACCACTCTCTTCATCTGTCTGGCACTTACAAGACTGAAGTTGATTTTGGTTTGATGAGCTCTTACAATATACTCTACCCCATCTTATGTGATTTGGTATTTGTTTTCATGTCGAAAGAAAACTTCTTTCATGTCATAAATATAGGGACTCCCTAACACAATAACACATATATCCAATGGTATGACATCCAGTTCTACTTCATCCACCAGTTTAAAAGAAATTAAATATTTAACCTTACATTCCTTGGTTACATTTAGTTTTAATTTTTCATGTATCCATCCAAGCAGATAAGGTTTCAGATGAGGCTTAACTTCTAAGCCTAACTTTTTAACCAAATATTCTGGGATTAAATTTTCTTGAGAGCCTGAATCAAATAGAGTTTCTACTTTCGTATGATTTATGACAACTCTAATATGAAACAACTCAATTCTATTTCATTCATTCGGAAGAGGCTCATTTGTTGAACTAGTTCTTTCATGCGATTCATAATTAACATGAAGAGAGTGAGTACCTTTTGTGCCTGCTGTTGTGATCAATGCCTCATCGCTAGAGTTGGATCCAAGGTCTTGCTGCGTGGTTGCTAACATCTTTTTCTCACCCTTTCCTCCATATCTATTTGGCTTCTTTTCTGGGTACAACTTCCAAAAATGATCATCATCATGACCTTCCTTTTTGCAGTGAGTGCAATAAGGCTTTTCTCCTTCATCCTTCTTCGTTGATGCCGTATTATTTTCCTTTCCCTTTGAATTTTCCATTTGAAGGTTTGAAAGGTGCTTTCTTTGAATGATCATCCTTATCATTTCTGCCCCTATTTTAAATATGAATGACCTTTACAATGGCCGAGTCAATGGTAGTAGGTTCAAAAATTAGCAATGAATGTCTAATGTAACTATGTAATGATCCAATGTACCTAGTTACAACTTCAGGTGAATCCAATGAAATCCCCAAACTTAGTGCTTGTTTTCTAAATTCCAAAACTTTGCACGTTTTGTCCTTTACCTTGCCTTAGGTACTGCCACTCCATTAAGTCTTTTTGCTTATAACCCAAGGGATAGAATTGATCTTTAAGTGCAACAATAAAATTTGACCATGAGGAAAGAAGGTTACCCAAATTACTGCTGCCTTGAATTTTGGTCTCCCACTAGATGAGAGTTGTGCCATTCAGTCGAAGAGAAGCCAACTGGAAATTTGCCTCATCCTCCACAATCTGCTGAATCCTACAATAGAGTTCAAGCTGCCTAATTCATTTGTTAATTTTCTCTGAATTACTTTCACCATTATACATGGGTAGATCAAATTTGACATCTAAATTAAAGAAAGGTTTATTAGAAGCATTTCTAGAATTCCTATGATGATGGTGAGAAGAGGAGGAAGAACTTTCACTTGCTGGAGGAGAAGGAGGTGGATATCCTCCACCATCTCCATGCGCTGAACCTTGTCCTTCTGAAGCATTCTCCCATGCTTTCTCTAGTTTCTCAAGTCTAGATAACAAATTTTCAACCCGGTTTACCATGGTGTAGACGTTCTTGTGGAAGTTGATCTCTTCCTGGTGTCGAGCATCATCACCCATGTTTCTTCTCTGATGTGCATGTCTTGCTTCGGGATCAAAAGACTGTATTGTCCCTTCCCATCTTCGTAGCCTATTTCTAGTTAGCATACACGCATTTAATTCACATCTACAAACACCTACTCTGATACCACTTGATCCAAAAATATTTTGCTTGAGATGTGTTAAATAATTACATGTGAAAATTGCAGCTTTATATAAGAAACTTTAAAGGCATAAAAACAAGAAGAGAGAAGAATTTAACATCATGTAAGAAGACACATAATTGATATCAGAGTTCTTCCAGGAGGGACTACGTCTCTGGGCCCTGCTCAAATAGTGGGGAGGCCCTTTTTCATTAGGTGGCAAAAAATGAAAGTACAAGTGTAAAATGGAAATTGCACTCTTATACCTCAATAGCTAAAAGTGTCTGGAAAATTGTAGACCTATGATGAAGAAATGGATAGCACCGTTGGATTCATGGCGTTGAGTAGAGAAGAATCCATATAAAATTTTCTTGAATTTGACAAAGTGAAAGTCTAACCCCTATGGAAAATGGCTCAGATCATGGTTCTGCCCCCC
Source organism: Pinus albicaulis (assembly GCA_034641835.2). Lineage (NCBI taxonomy): Eukaryota > Viridiplantae > Streptophyta > Pinopsida > Pinales > Pinaceae > Pinus > Pinus albicaulis. The sequence continues at coordinate 562,236,786 of CM076583.1, read as the reverse complement.
TCCTGCACAATACGACTGGTTCCATTGTCTCGATTTATGTGCCCGCACCTCACTGCCTAGGCGTACTGCTGAAATGAAGGTTTATATAATGAAAATTTGGTGGAATTTCCAAAGTTGGTTGTTGGCCGAATGGTTAAGATCCAATGTTTGAGGGAGGGGGTCATGTGGTCAAACCCCGCCCCCTCCTTTTTAAGTCAGAAACTTTTTTTGATGTAATTGCGCATTTCATTTTTAAACGACCCAATGGATATTGGAGCATTAACTATGGGTAAATTTGGGGGGCTGGGTGGCCCACCCTGTACCCTCCATCGACACCCTTGTAACAAGTGGCATGGAATAGTGGATTGGGTTGGGCGGTGGGGTCCACAGCCCCCGCCCACCCATATATATGTATATGGTTGCGGCCAGTAATGTGAGCGAGGGGTCGGTGGGGTCATGGATGCTAACCCCATATTCATATATATATTTTATTATGTTTGCTAGATGGGAGGGCGGGGGGTCATGGCCTGCCCTCCAAAATTATATTTTATTATTATTATTATTTTTTTCGATTTTATATCCAATTTCTCCTTTTGAAAAATCTGGAATTTGACCGAAGGAGACAATTTAACCATCCCACAATTTCGCCCGAAATCCAGCCAGAATTGGCCGGAATCTGGTGGCCAGAAAACTTCCAATTTGTGTCCTCCTTAGTCTGCCACATCACCAAGTCAACCCTCAAACTTTGACTGCTCCTAACTCCTTCATATAGACTCAGAATTGAGTGTCGGCTGCACCCTTGGAATCAAAAAGACGAGATATTCAACTTGACATTAATTTTTCCACATTCCAGACACTTTGATTTTTGAGCCTTTGTACTTAAGTCACTTGTATTTGGACCTGTTCGATCCACCTAGATCAAGGGGTTCAATAGATTCAAGCTTGTACGTATTATCTGAAATGTGAACACGATATAGAAAATTATATACCAAGAAAAACCAACCCATTTCATCTTCAGAAAATTCAAAGAAAAAATGAATAAAAAAATTGTGAAAATCCTGGGTAGATTCATCATGTGCTTTTCCCAAATTAATAATTTTCTTGCACACAGATTTATGATCATACATATCAAACACACAAAATAAATCTATGAAAAGATGTTAGAAAGAGTTTATGGAGGCATTAGGAAATGTGTTACACCAATTCCGTATGCGCCCTTCGAACGTGAGAATGAAAAACCTACAACCAACATCCTCACAATGGATGTTGTGTACTGTGTAGAAATCAAGAAAAAAAGCAGTATGATCAAATAAGGTCGTTTCACCCTCGCCATTGAATTTAAGATTTGAAAATTCATCAATAATTTGTGCCGAAACTTTCAGATTTGTGTGTTTGTAAAAACACACTAGGGTTATGATTTGGGGAGAAGGGTTATGATTTGGGTTATGAGCTGCTTGTTGTTTTGAATCAAAATTCAAACTCTTGATTTCTCTAGCTCTGCCTGTGGCTTCATTTTCTTTGGCAAGTTAAGCGGTGCCCCTTTGTATTGCATTTTCAATTCAAGCACAGTGACACTAGCAAATTTTACATTCTTAAGAGTTTTGACAAAGTATTTTCTCTGCTACTGCAAGCCATGCAAGTGGAAAACCACCTTATTTATGGTTATGAGCTCCTCATAGACGTCCCGCATGGACTATCCAAGCATTGATACTTCACCAAGTATTTATTCTCTCATTTCCTCCAAGTAGACCTGTGCTGAACTGAAAGGAGTGTATTAGTTCTGCTTTGCTAAGTGTCCTTTCAGTTAAATAAACATGTACAAACTGTCTCCATAAGTTTGCTTAAGGGATGAGAGTTTTAACCATGAAAATTAGATGAATTATTGAAATTTAAGCATGTAAATAAGCCTTAAAATCACTGAACAATAGTGCATAACAGAGAAAAACATTCATACATAAGTTTTACACAGTAGGCATGATGAAGCAGTTCACCCCTCCTAGGCTACATTTGCTGGTCCAACTCCCAATAACATGTCCCTCTTTGTCATTATGCTCAAAATTGTAAATTACATATGTTTGCAGGCCTCTAATGGCTGTTTTATCTGCACCAATGGCTCCATAATGCTCAAATTAGTCTAGGTAGACTCTTGTTTCACCAAAATTGGTTGAACATTGACCTCCCAATGCATTTTTCCCAATGACAGCTAGAAAAGCTCCACCAAATGTGGAGATAGGAAATTAATTGTAGTTAAATTGATGGATAAACCCCAAAATTAGGGGTGTGCTCCAAATATAACAGACGGTTTAACATGACATTAAGTGGTAGTGGCGGGGTGGTCACATGCCACCCCTGCCGTAAACTCCGTGCTAACCGTTTGAACTCCCGCCATGAATGTTGGAACCGGGAGTTATGAGGTTCCAATACCATTTTAACTATCGCATTTAACATTGAAACCTGCCATGTGATAGGTCTCTTAACTTCCACCGAGTTAACTGCCGTGTCAACACCCAACTATAACTTTAGTTTTAACCCTCGCATGTGAACAACGTCGTCGCGACGATTTAGTTTTCTTGTGGTTAGGGTGAAGGCCGCAGTCCTGGGCGCATGGTTATATGACAGGGGGGGTTGGCCCATCGGGGCTAGCCTCCCAAGCCCTAAACGCTGAAACAATTAAGATTTATATATAAGTGGTAGCCTATAGGGGTAAGAAACACCCCGTAGGATGATTGGTAAAAGCTCTTATGGGCAGACAGGAGGTCGTGGGTTTGACCCTCTGGAGCTCCATAAAAATTTTACACCACCATTTTGAGGACACGTGGCGGCCTACAAGCTTGCCACATGTCTCTCATCCATTGGCTTATCAAAACCTCATCCAATGACCAGAAAACAACTCTGTACAATAAAAAATCAACGATTCACAATGTGCGACGTGGCGCCATCCCGTTGGCTCAGAAGAAAATGGAATATTAAAAAATATTCCTGCTGAGTGTACCTGCATGTTGACTGGGTATCCAGTCACCAAAATTTTTCTGTTTGGGAAAACGAACAAAACGCGATATATTCCTCATGCAACATCGTTTTTTCGAACCATTCATGGCGACAGAATTGCAACGCCGAGACCTTTCTAGTTGCTTAGGTTCAGACTTGTTTCGAGCACTTTCATTTTTGAGCATAAGACTTGATCTCCTGATCATGTGCGGAAGCTACATTTTGTGTTGTTGTGCAGAGCTATTGTATATCTTTCTGGGCATCATGTAAGTTTTATGGAAATTTCTTATTCTCGACCATCAAATACCAAGTATTTTATCTTGCTACACCTGCAAAGGCCAACTTGGCTTCAACAATGAAATTTGGATTCTTGTTGGTGTCCACCACTATCACCCTCTCTTTGATGAATGTAGGAGATGTGAGGTCATTCGAAAAGTTATTTCTACGTTCTTGTAAATTATTCTTCTTGACTTCATCGTAAAGAAGATTATACTTGTCCATGACAGAATCATCATCAAGAGGAAAAAATTCCTGTTCCTCGCTCAAGACTAAATCAGTTGATGGAGGTGGTGGAGACTGAGTGGTGACTGGTTGTGCATTTATATTAGGTTGACATCCTAATACTGTGGATCTAGTGCCTCCTCCATGTCCACAATCTCGATTAATTCTTCAATCTATTAAGCAAGTTCCCGATCCTACACCTGTTCGCTATCACCCTCTACTTGCTGATTATGTTCCTTCTCTTCAGCCTGTCCTTCTACTGCTATTTCTTCTGCTATGACACACTTCCTTTCTTATTTTTCCTCATTCTTTGTTTCTTCTTGTTATTTATTGTTATTCTCTTCTTCAATTCTCCTCCACTTCTCTTCTCATCTCCTTCATTCTACTCTCTGCATCCTCTGTCTCCTCTATGCCTCAATGGATAAATCCACTTTCGCAACAAGTGAGTCTGCGTTCATCTTACAACTTCTTTCTCCCCTTGGACTTTAAGCAACCTTTCTCTTTCCCTTATCCTGCACTGGTGTTGTAGCGGCTACAACCACCCTCCAAAATTTTTCCATTGCCTAGATTTTGGAGCCTAACCTTATTTTCACAGGAGCTTACCTTGCACAGTTATCAAGTACCCATGATTTGAATGATTTTTATCTTTTAGTTATGCTTTTGTTCACTTGATCTTCACTTAGAAAATATTTTCTATGTCACAAGCTAACCTCTTGTCTAAGCCTTGTGAATTAGTTTTGGGATTTCCTCCAGAAACTGCGTAATTCATGGAGCCAAACTTGACCTTGATGTTCAAATTTTTTTAGTCATGAATGATAGTCATCCTTTAATTCAGAAACTGTGCAGTTATGACAGGAAGGCCAACAATGAGCCCATAAACTGCACAATACCTCACTAAGCTTAGAAACTGCGCAGTGCACTAAGTCGAGAGCTGCCAGTTCTCCGGAACTACACAATCCTTCCTGGTGACGTGCATAGAAGGTTTTCCTAGAAAAATAAGAAAATCTAGAAAAATGAAAAAAACATCCCTAAAATTTAGGGATCTATTTTTAGTAACCCTAAGGAAGCACACTTGCTATTTTCAGAAACTGCTGCCTTGTGTCGCTTTTCCATTTATTTTTGGTATGCATGTCATAAAACCTAATTTCTCAAATATTTTTAATCAACACCCTAAGAGATCATTCTCACACTTGATATTGGAGTTCTATCATTCCTGAGGAGATCAAGGAACCTTCAGTATGATTTCCATCGCTTTTCAGTGAAAGTTTTTCATTTATTGCCTGGAGTCGCTTTTTTTTTTTTTTTCGTTTGGATTGCATGAGTTTTATTTGTATGCATGCTGGAATTTTAACTTGATTTAGCCTATAGAAGTGTTGTTTCAAGCTATCATTTTCCATTCACAAGTGTTGCATCGGTTTCTTCCTTTTCCACCGATGGTTGTCATTGTGATGAATCTCCTCACCGATCTCGTTCACTTCTTGTTTTTTAAGTTTATGCAATCTATTTCTCTTATTCCATTCACACTTAGATATGAAATCAAGCCTTCACCATCTCTCATATTTGGTCGTTTTCACACTTCCCTTGGGAAAATCTTACTTTCCCTTGGATTCAATTTTCCTAGATAGGAATTGCACAATATTGAGGCCCAAGCTTAGAGCTTGGCCTATGCAACTGGAAAATTAACATTAAAATCTAGCCCCATTGTGAATTACATAGTCCCAGGCCTCAACCTGCATCCTTTTCCACTGATATTGCGCAATGTGCAGTCTCTCCTAGCCCGTCGCCTAGGCAGAACTGCACATTACACAATCTCTCCTAAGTCACTGTCCAGGTTGAACTACACATTGTGCAGTCTGAGTCCTCAAGATTCGACACTCAATGGTGGGAATATAAAATGCATAGTTTCCTTAGCCAGTCAGACCCTCTTCGCAGTGAAAATTGTACAATCCTTCGAGTCAATTGCCAATTGTGCTGCATAAACATGTCTTGAAAGTAGTTTTTCTTATAATTGATATTTTCTTGCTGTGAGTGTATATTCTGTCCCACAGGTGCAAAATTTTTTGAGCATATCTCCATCAATCAATTTCAAAATGGAATCTAAGAGAAATGCCTCAAAATAAAGTATTGAAAGCAGTAATGGGGAAGTAGTTGAAAAATTTCTAGTTAACTTTCCAGTTTATGCGGACACTAATTGTTTGTAGAGAAGGGATCAAAAATGACATGAAAGCAGATCAAATATGATATCAAAAAATAATTTCAGGCTGACTTGGAGGATCAACAGATGTATCTCAGCATAATGCAGTCAAGGATTTACAAGGTTGTATGCAGATATCTAGCCTTCCCATGTGTGGATGTGATCAACTGGGTTGTCTTAAACACTAATGAGAAAACTATGACATTGAGCAACACCTGCGGGAAGAAGCTTGCTACATTCCTGGAAGGATATTTTCAACAAATGTATCACCTTCCTAGGACAATGAAGAACATGGAATCACTGTTCTATGCCACTCACAACTACACACAAGAGATATCATCAAGAGTTGGGTGAAGGAGCCAACGAAGTTTAGAAATACACCCACCCACATGTACAATAAAAAATCAATCAAGAAATCATATAAATTTTGGTCATACTATATTGCAGAATATATTGCCAACCAAACACAAAGGCCTTTCCTAAGGGGTGGGCTATATTATTGAACCAAGTAGTGAATGAGGGGCAACTGTTCAACTGGTAATATATATTGGATCATCAACTAAGATTCCATGTGACACAAGCTAAAAATATACTCAAGGGAGAGAAAACACACTTCTACATGTCTGCATACTTACCAAATGCTATTTGTGCACTTAATTAGTTTCCTGGCATGAACTGGACATAAACACCGAGATAAACTGCTGTTCATATATATTGAAATTTACTTTCGGATTGCAGTCATCGGCAATTCATGGAGCAGTTCACTGATCACTTCATCATCCCACTTTACAGACTCATCTTTCAAGAGTAACCACTTTGCATGTCACGAGCGGAAATGGAGGTGATATCAGAGTTTGCAGATTGATTCACCTTATAGAATGGAACATTGATCAGAGTATTCAATAGGCAGAAGCTGCCACATCTTTTGCGAATATATTCCACCGAAAAAATTTTCTTGCAAGAGGTATCTTATCATATATCCATGAGGTTGTCAACAAAAATGCATAGGATGAAGAAGGCACCATGGCCAAATATTCCTTTTCAAGTTTGATTACACGAGATTAAGAACCTAAAATTCATAGATGTTGAAGGGAAAGCCATAGTAGGATTTAAGTTCGGAAAAAAGAGTTACAATCCAATGATCCGAGGGGAATTTTCAAAGACCACTGTGTGAGATTATAATACGATTGGGTCAACGGGATATTTCGGTGATCGGAGGAGGAAAGATGGAAGAACTGTTATAACTCCTCCCAAACTCATGAGCCGATTAGTACAACTAGGACTTCTAAAGTTATTCTGCAGATGCCAACAATTTCAGAAGAAGCAACAAAAATAGGTAGTAGTCCAATGCAAGACGAAGGAAAGAGGAAGGTAGCTGGAAATGCAGAGGAGGAACAAAGCTGGAAGATTAAATAATATCCTCTCATAAGAAAGTAAATTTGGAAATCGAAGCAATGAGGGGAAAGAGGCAGCAAAGAGCAGACAAAGGCAACAAATAGGGGACAGAGGCAAAAAAGAGCAGATCGAAAAAAGAGAGAGGAGAAATACTTAGAAGTAGCAGTGCAGACAACAGAGAGAGAAGAAAAAGAGTTGAAGGAAGAAATAGAGATTAGAATAAGATAACAAGAGGAGAGAAAAAAGTAGGACGAGGAAGAAAGGAAAGGTGCCATGGTGGAAGAGATGGAACCCATACAGGTTGAAGACATGTTCGATCTATGTTGCACACCAACAAAAATATTGATCAATGGCCCTTTCGGCAACGACCTGCAAGCAGATAGCATTCTCACCCGAAGTGACTATGGGTGGTTGCAGAACAAGGTTTCTGTAGCCTTGTGGGATTGCACGATGTGGGTAATATACTATGCTGCTATTATCTTTTAACATACATAAAATGATTGCGTTGTATACAACTCTTCAGTTAATTTTCCACATTCAATAGCACACATTATACAACATCATAAATTGCACTGTTATAACACAAAACTGTAACAACTACTTTGCAACAATTTATATTAAGAAAATAGAAAAGAAACACATAAGAACATAAAAAATATTCACGAACTTATTATTTTCTATTATGATGGATCTTTTAATTACAATAAGCTCTCTGACCTGTGCACACAACTACAAGTGGTTTGTGCCTAAGCTGCAGACTCTTCCAAGATCTCTGCACACTTAGCTGCAGAGTCTTTCCTTCACTACCAAAGACAGATAAAAAACTAGCCCGTAACCATAGAAATTACAATGATCTACTTACATTTTATAACATTAAATCCATTTATATATTATTAAATTTGAACCATGGGCTAAGAAAAATACAACCCAAACCTGTTACAAAAAGGAGGGGCTTCGACCCACCCTGAAGCCCCTAAGATACAACGTGATATATTCACAATGCTTTGCTGCGGTATACTTTGCAGTCCACTCCTTAAAATGCGGAGACTTAGCCAAAATCAAGGCGAGGTTGGGCTATGCCCAAGAAGCCCCCAACACTCACATGTGACTCATACCGAGTCACTTAGCTACTTTTCCCCTTGAGTTTTGCTGCTATGATTTTGAAGGAACTGTTGAAATTATTCAACACCTCTACGACCTGCTTCTCCTGACTGCATACTTCTTCCAAAACTGCTTTTGTGATTGGTCCTACAATCGTCTTGAATGCTGCCTCTTCCTATTGTCGAAGCTCCTAGAGCTTCCCGTCCACCTGTTGTGATAACAAGAGAGCCTCATCTTACCATGGTTGAGTTCTCTCTATCAAAATTTTCTCTTCCTTCCTGAGTTCTTTGATATGCTTATGAAGTGCCTTGCCTTCTGATCCTCGCGAGATTCTGTGAAACTGGAAATTTCTTTGCTGCTGTCTTTATTTCCTCCAATTTATTCTTATTTTTTTGGATATCTTCCTTTATCTCTTTTACATTTGGATCTTCCTGCAGCAAAGTCAAAATATGCAAGGTATCCTCTAGTAGATTTCTACAATTTGCCACTATCCTGAAGATTCCTTCCACAGCCTTCTTTAGGTTAATCTCACTCTCTTCCCATACTTTTTTTGGCGTGGTTGGATGCACATTCATTTGCATGTCTGCGATCTTGAGCTCATACTCAAAATAAACTTCTGCAACCTTCTTCTTATATTCATTTAAAACAAGGCCGAGATTCGTGACCTTGTCTTCTATTGGTTCCTCCTCGCGGACATCCATGTCCATAAATTCTCTGCAAGTTGCTTCGACCACTTTTTTCAACCTCTACTATTGCTGTTATGCATGGTACTTCTCCTTTATTTATTCAATGCAACTCGCTCTTGTTCTAAGTGAATATTTGATTTCGATGTGCACTGCTCTCGCTCCTTTAGCTCATGGATAATTCCTTGATGCAGGTCATGCAATACTAGAATGGTAAGAGCTACAATGTTCATATTAACCTTGTCGCAAGTTTTCTCTTGCTACTTTGCTTCAACTATGTCTAAATATAGAGCTCTGACAGGTATCTGCATGATCCTCATCCCAAATTTTGTTTCTATCAATATTTCTAGCTAGAGTGGCTGGCTTATCGACACTGGTTGTCTACCTGTCTGTGCTAGAAGTTTTAGATCTGAAATGCTATGCTGAACACCTATTAGGAGTGTGTCGTAGCAATCTTCAATTATGCCCCATGATTCCTCTACCACTTCTTAGTAATTTTCATCAATTTTGTCTATGTCCCCATCAGTAAGTACCAAGGGCATTACACCATTCGACTTATCTTCCTTCTACTTCTTCTTAATCCTCGGGAAAACTTCGCTGTGAATCTTCCTTTTTCCTTTATTTGTCGCTATCTTCTCCTTATCCTATTCATCACCTCCAAGAGGATCTGGATAACCTTCGTCACGCTTTGGCTCCTGATATTTCTCCTACTCTTCTTTGTCCTTGTCTTTCCCACTCAGGCCTCCATGCTCTGATTTTTATTTATCTGATTGAATACCCTCTGCCTCTTCCTCCACCGTAGTCATCCATTTTGCAGGCCACTGCTATATTATTTTAGCGAGATCATCTTCAGTGACTAAGAATGGAAGAGGATGCCATGTATTCATTATATCCATCCTGGCCTGTACATATATTCTATGGAAGTCCACATTGAACTTTTTAAATGCGTTATATTGCTTGTACAAGCTAGGTGACAACCAATGATGATGGTTCACCAGCCTATGTAGATCCATGTGGTACAATACAAAGAAAACTTGGTTCTCCTGTGCTCTCGACTTCTCGGTAGTATGCCACAATGAGGCATACCACGCTACTTCGCATACATCTGCGTCTACCGCAAAAAATTACAATTCCTATGGTTCTTTCCATGCCATTAGTGTGATGATAAAAATAAACCATGCACAGTGAAAGGTTTAATTATTCTCCTAGGCTTCACGAAAATCCTCCAGAAACTCCCTGGACAGATACCCGACCAAGTTGTCCTGGACCCCTTTTTTTCACTGCACAGCTAGTGAAACTACTGCTGCGGGGAATTCGTTGGCTCAAAATTTTCACATAATCTTCCCATCAAAGATATGCGCAATGAACCTTGATCGAATTTATATCGTAGTATTGCTTTCCCTTGAGCAATTCGAACTTCTCCTTTACGGTTTGCGCTACTGCTTTGTCTTGATACTTACCCACAAAATCTTCGGTGAGATCCTTTCCTTGTTATGGTAATCTAGAAATTCTCGCTATTAGCATGTCATCAATGTGGATCCTCTTCCCCAGCTAGAGGTATCCATCGTACAACATCACGAGAAATTGTCTTACACAGGGAGTGTCGATTGTACTTCTACTGAAGTGTAGCACATAAAACATGTTCATCAATCCAGACCGTTCCAACCCTCTTGCCCATTTAATTGGTTCCAATATTTTTACTCCTCTCTTTGGATAGTGGACCGGATTTAGGTATTTACTTGGTTTGCCAAGCTTCTTATCTTGATTCTTCTTTGTTCTTGCTCCCTTATTCTGCTTCTTTCTTGGTGATGTTCGGTGCAAGAAAGGTGATGTTGTGGTTGATGGTGATGATGTGGATGCAGTAGATGGTGTTTCGACTTCCATGAGTCTTGCTATACCTTTCTTTTAAAAAATGCATATGAATTCTTCGTTTTACATATAGTCGTGCAACTTCTGTAACTTCTCAATACTGCGATTTTCGAGCTCTCTTACAACAAAGTGCAAAAATTTTCGCGGGATGCGGATTTTTATAGCACTCTTGATCTTCTAAAGTGATTATTATATTATATCTTGTTCAAATCTAGTTCATTAACTGCATATCTATTCCTAGATCCTTGCCATCCTGTCACCATAAATGCAATTTTCCACTCCTCCAACATCAAGTTTACATTTTAACGAACATATTTGTCCGGTGAATTTTGACACACCCTATATTGTGGCGAAAAAACCAACTTACATCATTACTCCTGCAAAATCCGAAAAAATCTAGACTGTAGCAAAGCAACTTCCTTCATCAAAGCTCTCTTTCTGCAGAGTAGTTTATAGTCTAGTACCCACTTTCAACTACAGGTGGCACTAATACTTTCCTCATTTTTCCTCTTCAATGCAAAGCTTTAGGGGTAGGGTCATCCATGTAAAACTTCAACCTACTTCCATTTACCCTTATTTGCATCAATTATCCCTTCAAATTCACCAATTGAAATGCGCCTCCATCAGTAATATGATTTATAATATATGGACCCAACCAATGTGTTTTTAAATTTTCTAGAAATTTTACAAAGTTAATTTCATAGAGGAAAACAAGGTCTCCTACCTTGAACATATTTTTTTTGATATACCTGTCATTCCAAGCCTTCTCTCTTTTTTCTGCACCTGTTGATGGAATCCTACTATAAATCTGTCTTCTTCCAAAGCAACCAATTGTGACATGATTTCCTCCATTGTTTCAAGATTTTTCATATCTATGAAGGCTGCAATTCTCAATCTAGGCACAGTATACTCCATGAGCATCACAATTTCTTGTCCATATACCAACTTGAATGGTGGATGACCTGTCAAATTCTTACATGTGGTTCTGTAAGCCCATAACACAACGGGAATTCTGAGATCCCAGTCATATTTTTTGACATTGTATCCTTTGGTGAGTGCAGTCTCCAAAATATTATTAAATGCCTTCACTATCCCATTTCCCTAAGGGAGATAAGAGGTACTCTTTTGGTGATATACATGAAACTCCCTAGTCAATTCTTCAATAGTCTTATTCAAGAAATTTGAGCCTTGGTCACTCATCAATATCTTCGGACACCCAAATCTAGACAATATATACTCAAAAATAAACTTCATTGTAGTGTATGAGCTGCACTTCCTTACTAGTTGTGCTTCTGGCCATCTTGTCAGATAATCGGTCACAGATATTATCTACCTCACACCGATCTTCTTTCTAGGTGGGTTGATAGGTCCAAAAAAATCAATAACCCATTTTTCAAAAGCATGTAATGTCACTTGTGGAACTAATGGAATCTCATATATTCTAGAGGGCTTCCTTGTTTTTTGACACACATCAAATTCTCTACAATACTCCTTTGCATCCTTATGTAATGTGGGCAACCAAAATCCTGCTCAAGAGATTCTTCGCAGTAGCCTTTCCTGCATAATGTCCACAAGTTGCACCTCCATGAGCTTATGCTAGAACCATCGATCATTCATGTTATGGAATGTATTTGTGCAGTATCTCATTTGGGCCCATCTTGTATAATTGTCCTACTATCAATGAAAAATCAACTTCCTTAACCAACAATTCTTTCTTCTGCTGCTTATTATATTCCGAAGGAGCCATAACTGTGGTAAAAAAGCGAATAATGACTGCAAAGTGGTCATATTCTACTCAGATTGAAAATAACTATGTATCGGGGAGATTATCTTCTATGATAGTTGGTTCTTATCTTGTTTCCAATCTTGAAAAATGGTCAGGTCCTGCATTCAAACTTCTTGGTTTAACAACTTCAAAGTCATACTCCTAAAATAATAATAACCATTTGCAAATATTCCCTCCAAGGACAGGCTTATTTACCAAGTAATTTAATGTAGAATGGTTTGTAAACATCTTAAAATGTAATCCCAACAAATAATGTTTGAATTTCTGCAGAGCATACACCATAGTTATACCTTCTCTTTCCGTGGTAGTGTAGTTCTTCTAAGAGGTAGACAAATTCCTACTTGTAAAAGTTATAGGATGGCCAATTTCTCCTTCACCAGGCTATGCCAATACCACTCCTAAATATATTCAAGAAGCATTCACATGGACATGGAATTTCTTATTCCAATCGAAGAATAATATAATAGGCACATTTACCATATTTTATTGTAGTATGTCAAGTATCTTTTGGTATTCTTCATCCCATTGAAAAGTCACATCTTTCTTCAGTAATTTATTCATTAGCGTAGTGATTTTCTCATACCCCTTAATGATTTTTCTGTAGTATCATGTATGTCCCAATGTAGTGCAAAACTATCTTACTGTCTTAGGTGGATCGAAATTTACAATGAGAAAAATCTTCGTAGGGTCCACCATGAGTCCTTGATTACAAAAAACATGTCCCAACAATATACGAAAAGGTACAAAAAATATGCACTTCTTCAAATTCAAAGGGATCTGATGTTGTCTATAAGTGTTAAGCATAATCCTTAAGCTCCCAACATGTTTGTTCAACAATCCAAATACTCTCCCATCATCATAGTATACCTCCAAGAACCTGTGAATGTATTCCTTAAAAGTTGTGACAACCACTTTGGAAAATATAGCAGGGGCATTCTTAAATCCAAAAGGCATCACTGTATACTAATATGAGCCCCATTCTGTAGCAAAGGTGGTCTTGTGTCGATCTTCAGGTGCAATTATGATTTGATGATATCCTGAAAATACATCTTTAAATGAATAGACTTCCTGACCTCCTACATTATCTAATACTTCATCTATGAAAGGGGTGGGAAAAGGTTCGTGTAAGCATGCATTATTAAACTTCTTAAGGTCTACACATATCCTGATCTCTCCTATTGTCTTCTTTTCCTGCACCACCATAGGACTTACCCACTCTGAATCTTCGACATGTTCAATAATCCCTGTTGTTATCATCTTATCAAGTTCTAGCTTTAATTTCTCCCTGTAATTTGGGTTCAGCCTATAAGGTCTCTGCTTGAATGACTTCACATCAGGTTTCAGGGGAATCTTCATGACTCCAAAATCTCCTAATATTCCATTCATATCTGAAAATTTAGTGGGAAACAATTCTTAATATTAATGAAGTAATTCTGTGACTTTGTTGACTGTCTCCTCATCCCAGTAATCTCCAATTGTTGAAAACTTAGGCTCTTCTTTGGATCCAATGTTCACCTTATTGGTCTTCAATGGATGTGTGATATCTAGCATCTCTATCTCTATTCCATTCACTTCACATTTCCCTTCTAATTCTACTATGACGATGTTTTGGGGGCCTTCTTCTTCTTATGCAGTAATATTATAACATTCTAGTGCATACTAGATCTGTGCAACCCAATTAGGTTGCTTCCATGTTAGTGTGGCTATACCTTCAAAGATCTTCTCCTTTCCTATATGAAGGGCCGAATATATGCCTGGAAATTCATCCTCAAAGCTGAATGTTAGTATAAACCCATCGACCAAGTCTACCCAATTCATAGTACCATGTCACAACTCTATTTAAAGGTACCAATTCATAGGAATTGTCTCCAATGTGAATAAATCCATGCACCCATTCCTCCTCTATAATCTCCTTCCATGTTGTAGTGCACAACTAGGTATTCTCTCTAGGGTCAGTTTCACCATCATATTTCTTCTTTATTTCTGTTTCCACTTGTCCAAACTTGATCCACATTAATCTTCAACATACCTTCCAATATCCTATATTCCTCTTGTGTGTGCCTCACCATTTAGCAAGGGTAGATATTAGGGTTATATCCAAAGCTAACAATATTTGATATTTTGGTACCCACTCTTCATAATCATTATGAAAAGTTTCTATATTACTCGAACCATCAAAATAAGGTAGGTTACATACCTCATATTTCATACAACAAACTTCTTTTGTTATTCTTGCACAACACTTTGTGGATATTTCATGCAATATGTTCTGCCAATTATTCAATTCTTCTTCTGAATCTGATGTGAAGGTACTATCATGATCCCAACTCAACTTTCCATCTATAGTAGGGTTAATATAGTCTTCTTCCTTGGCTGTCAATTGATAGATTTTATCTATATCTGTTGCACTGTATTATTCTCTCACTGGCTCTGTATATCTTACTCCTTCTGATGGATCTAAAGGAAAAATCACCCTCATATTGCCTCCTTCAAATATCATTTGCCTCTTCTTTAGATTGATGATGGCTATATTGTCAATTTCTCAACGAATTCCAAGAAAAACATGGTAAGGATTAGTATCACCAACAATTTATATTACTTCAAAATCAACAATGGTGTGAACTCCTTCAATATCTACCGTGACACCTGATAGTCTTGCCATATGAAAGATATTTTTCTGATTTTCCAGTCTTAACTGAATACTTAAACATTGTAGCTTTGGCTTACCCATTATTTCCCATGTATGCTTTGTCAAAACATTACCATCAGAGCCCAAATATAGAATAACCTGATCCATTTCATATTCTCCAATATGCGCACTAAGTCTCATCTCTTTTTTAGTTCTCTTATGTCGATGTACATTATTAAGTGTGTAACTCACTTCGTGGTGTATATTTGATGCACATAAATTTATCAATTCCCGAAGCCCTTCTAAAACCTTTTGATCTCTTAATAAATTCATACAAGTCTATGAAAAATATCTCAAAATATTTGTTTGATCTGCTAAATTTTGTGTCAAAGCTTGATTTTGCATTGCTGCTTGGTTCTGTGTCAAAACTACTGTCATGTCACGGTTACTAGGCCCTGGATGTGCAGTAGAATTCGAAGCTCTTACATCAATAAAACTTTGCTTCGATTCCATAAACACTTTCTTTTCTTTTTGAACTTAAAAAAAAAAGAAATTTCTCCGAATTCTTTCTAACCCATGCACCTAGATTTTCAAATTCCTTCTTTCCATCGTCTTTATCACTTCCCATCGCATCTCCACTTCTAGTGACAATATTAACACAATTTTCATCAATCCTTCTGTTATCACTCCGCCAGATCTCTAACGCTGAAGAAGATATCCCAAAAGAGGTAACCACAGACCAATCTTTTGGCTTGGTATCTAGCCCTACCAGACTGGAGAGGGATCTCTCCACAAGGTCACAACCAAGAGGGCTACATAAATTAGGGTTTTAGGGTAGGTATGAAAGGCAAAATGGTTTGTTTTGTTTTGATTTTATTGGGTTGCTGGATGAGGATATTAGGTCAAATAGGCTAGGTCAGGGAAAATAGGATTAGGGTTACAGTCCATTCAATGGGGAAAGGTAGGTAGGAAGGCTAGCACATTAGGGTTCTTAGGATGGAATGATTCAGAAATGTGAGGAGCTAGGAAGAGCATGAAAGATGAATTCTTCCTAAACTCAAAGAAAGATGAACAGACTATGATAACTTCCCCAAAAAAGAGCATGTAATATGAATTTTTTTTATCAACTTGAAAGTGATAATATAAGTGCAATGAATTATGAAGAATATACATTCAAACATATGAAACTGAAGAAAAAAAAATGCTAGACAACCATACCACAGGTATCCCAAGTAAATAGCCGCAACACTTTTATTAAGCTCTTTCCAAAATGATTACAATAGAGTCTATGATCAATATGCCAACATCCAACTAATTCCAACCTCTAAAATTACTAAAAACCTACATGATATAGACCTCAAACAAAATCCTCCCAGCCTTAGGGGTCAAATCCATGAGAGGAGGAGCAGTTCCACCAAAAAATGAGCTGAAAGCTGAAGTGTAGGGAGGTCCAAGTGAATCATCCCTAACTTTTGTGAACTGATTCATTACACTTGATTGATTTCATTTACCTAATGTATTTAACCTAGGTAACAATTAAAACACCATAATTAAATTTACATCATTTATTTACAGAGGTAAAATCATGATTCCCCAAGATAAATGTCAATTTGTAGAAAAACTCAGAAAAAATCAGAAAACTGTTAAACACGCCATCCATGTTGCAACATCATTTTGAGTGCCTTCCTAGTGTCCAAATTGGGCTCAGGATGGGTCGTTGGAAAAACCATCCATTATAATTTCCAATTATGCCTTTAATTTGCAGAATGGAGTTGATTTTACCTATCAAAAATTGATTCTCCCAAGACTTCTCAGCCTGCAACTCAGGCAAAAAAGTGGGAAGAACATTGATTTTTTGAGTGTTTTTTCACCTTTTCAACGACCATTTGTCTAGAAGAAGGCTAGAAAAGTGGTTTTACTACATGTATTCATCATTATGAATCTACTGGTGGTATTATTTTGGCCAAAAAATGCCTCAAAAAAGAGCAGAACACCTAGGGTGCTGCGCGTTTGATAGTCTAGCTGTCACAAAACTGTTTAAGATTTCTCAAAAACTTAGAGTTTTGCTAAATTAACCCAAAATTTTTCAAAATTGGTGAGATGGCTACTGATCATGTAATTTAGGCTTGGAGTGAGGCTTCAAAAAGTATATCTAGCCTCATTTTCTCTTCTTTCTTGGTTAGGGCTTCAATTTTTGTATTGGCTCTTTTGAGCTTGGCCTTTGCAATTTTGTCTCTTTGGGCATATTGCTTGACCTTCTTTCTAAATACATCATTAATTTTTTTTTCCTTCTCCAAAAGCTTCTCTAAGTGCTGATTAGGTCTATCAAGCCATGGTTCCCGGTTCTCATTGAATACCACTACAATTTGTTCATTCAGAGTGAGCCGATTATCAAGCTCAACCTCTTTTTTCCTTTCTAGTGCTAGAGCTCTTTTCACCCCTCTAGTCTTAGGCCTTCTCCTTGGAACTTGTTCTACTGCCCTATCTGTCATACCATATGTTTCAAGTGTCTCTTAAAGCAAAAATTTGGTTTTTTCTGCCTCTCTTTGAGATTTGATGAATTTGACCTCATAAATGACATGTTTTGTTTTCATCTATTGGTTCTCCTGCTCAAGAAAGTCAATGAAAAATTTACACTTGTAAATATTAGTTTGAAGCTCTCTAATATTGGCTTATTTATCCTTGATGATTATGCTACTGATCTCATCATCATCATGCTCATCTAGGTCAACACGATAAAAATCATGTTATGTCTGATGGAGGTCCTCCTCCTCATGTATGATCTCTGCTTGAAACTCTGCTTATGTCATCTTTTTATTTATTTTTTCTACCTTTTTTGTTGATGTAGAAGGCAAGGCCCCTTCCACTATGTGTGGAGGAAACACATGCTTATGAAATCTCTGGTATGTTTTTTCCAATGGCTCTATCTTAGTCACATTAGCCTTCTTAGGCTCATTGATCTGAACTCTGCTAGGTGACGCAGTCTCAATGTGAAATGGAGATGATGGTGGTGAAATGGGTGAAGGAGAATGATTTGGTGATGATGCGTGAACTGTGGGTTGAGATGGAGGAATGGATGTGGAAGGATGAGATGAGGAAGGCACATTTTGGGCATGCTGAATAGGTGGAGCAGTGAATATGTCATTAACTATGAAAGTACTCCATGAAATGTTTAATTGTTTGAGGTGATGGAGGACTATGATTTTGATGAGGGGGTGGTGAAAAATACTTTTCATTTGGTGGTCATAATATCTCTTTTGGGCAATCAATGCCATATTTTCAATGCTCCAGAAGAGAAAATAAGGCATTTTGCAAATCTTGACAATTGTGAAGTGCATAAGTAGCTGGATGTGATAGGTATAAATTCTAGAGAACCTACCTTCACAAGAAAAGTATTTCATAATGATTTTCATCATGCGAGCATATATATCCAGGAGGTAAGAGAAAGAAAAAATCCTCTTTCTTTCCTTCTTGTATCTAGGTTTAATGTATCGCTCCTCCAAGTCTATTTGCTTGAACCATTTTTTCCCAACTTTCGGGATTCTAGTGGTAGCTGATATGATGGTAGTGGACAAAGTGAAAGTGACACGAGCAAGGGTTACTTGGTTGTCATGGATATTGGAGATGAATAGTGTGGTTAACATAGGATGATGTTGGGCCCTTTTTTCTTTCTCACAGAATTCAAAACAACCTACATGCTTAAAACATGTCACAGTGATGGGAGATGGCATGAGTTCCCTGGTATTTGTTGGCTCAAGTCTAAGGATTCTCCCTCCTCTTCTTGACTTCTTCTCCTTTATTTCTTCTCCCTCACTGTATTTTTTGTTCTATTTTTCTTCCATAGGTGTCTTAATATGAAACCCTAGGGAGATGTGATGATAGTGGAATGTAGGTAAAGGGAGTGGGGAATAGTGTGAGGAAATTTAGGGAGATGGGGGAAGGTATTTTTGATTTGAGGGAGGTGAAAGGGAGTAGGAATGATGAGGGAATTGGAATAGGGAATTTAATTTTATTTTAGGGATTTTGGAAGCCTAGGAAAGTGAGTAGCCGAGGGTTTAGGGTTTGGGGATGAAAGGTTTAGGGAAAGGGGATTATGTGATATAGGGGTTGAAATAGGAATAAAAGTGATAAGGGAAAGTAATGTGGGGTTTTTGGGAATGAAATTAGAAGTGAAATTGGGAATTGAGAGTGAACTAGGGTTTCAAAAGCAAGTAAGACACCGAATGTTTCACAAAAAAGACAAACACCAAAAAATCGATTTCAAGAGGAGAGGAATGATGGAATTAGACTTTACTTTCTTGCTGGAGGTCGAAGGCACTGTTGCTGAAGATTGAAGGCTGTGTGATGATATTCAGATGGCGTTCTAGAGTTTGTTGTAGAAGTTGGGAAAATGCGTAGCAGACAGAGAAAATGCGCAACACAAAGAGAAAATGCGCTATGCACAAAGAAAATGCGCAACACATAGAGAAAACGCGTAGCACACAAAGAAAACGCGCAACACTACCTATTTTTTGTAAAATTTTGTCCTCAAAACTTGAAAATCATGATTTTTCTGAGGTTTCTCAAGCATGGAGTAGACAAATGAAGTTTTTTTTGATGTCATGAGGGTTTATATACTTTAGTGAATTTAATTTTAATCCTTTGAAACCCACTTTGCTAATGTTTCAAATTTCACTTTTAAACTTTGTAGAATACCCTTATACTTTTGAACGTTTTTCTTTGAAATTTGATCAGTGGATGAATTGAGAACTCTTGAACTTTGACATGTGCTTGTTTGGCATGTGGAACTGAGTTGGAAGCTTGGGAAGTTGGGTACTTATTACATATAATGAACATAAAATTACATAAAATAAAATAAAATTACATCTCTATTTTTTGAAATAAAATTACATTTCAGAATGAAACTAACACTTGAAATCAAAATTTAAACTTTGGAAACCATATCGACATGCCTGAAAATCCTCTTTAGATGGTAAAGAGATATTATTTGGATCACCCTCATTCTTTTTCTGACCTTATGCAATGAAATGGTGTTTTGTTTAGACCTTAGAAAAAATGAAAACCTAGAGACCTAATGAAGACCTTGAGTAACGAGACTTCATGGTGATATGAATGACATAATGACATGATGAAAAGGAGTTTGATGAATGAGATATGATCAACAAGAAATGAAGGTGGGCCAACAAGTATGATTTTTTTATGAGGAGTGATGTTTTTTTGACTAAGACTACCATCAATGAGTAAATTTTTGCATGACCTAATGGAATGATAAAAAAAATTCTGAGTGAGACTCCTAAAATGATATGAAAAGAGTATTTTTGATCACTGAGGGTAGTATGCAAATACTGACACTAAAATTGGTCTTATTGGGGATGATCTCTGAAAGAGGTATCAAGAACCACATAACTCTAGATTTTGCAGATAAGTGGCTTATCCATTGGGCCAATACGGTAAAAAACTCAAACAATAACATGACTGAAAAATAATAACTCAGAGAAATAGACTAACTCGATACAAACTCAGATTACTGAAAATTGACTCAATACTGACTTACTTGACTGAAAACTAAACTTTTGAAAATGGCAGAAAATCAGTGAAGCTCCATGGCCATCACTTCGGGCTTCGAACTCTAGAGATTTTCTACTTCACACTTTCAGGAAATGTAAATGAACTAGAAAAATGATCGAGAAATTTGTTTTAGTAGCCTACCATTAAATGGTCCTCCTAAACACTCCTGTCCATTCATCTCCTCAAGAAAATAAGCATTCTGTCTCTAATAAGCTGAAATATGATATGGCCCTTTCCATAAATTCTCAAATTTTCCATGCTTACCCTTCTCTTCATTTTTGGCATCCCAACGGAGTACCGCATCTCTTATCTTGAATTTGTCTTCCTTAGTTTTATGATCATAGATATTATTTATGTTGTCATGAAGTTTTGAACTATTCCGAAATAATTCATCTCTTGTCTGTTGAAGGTGTATCATTTGATTAATATGACACTATATGTCATTTTCCTCAGTCCCTGATTCTTGCTACAATTTCATTACCAAGACTGCTAATGATGAAGGAAACACAATATCGACACCATAAACCACTTGAAAAGGAGACATACCAATATAATGCTTATTACTCACCCGATCTTCCCATAATGCATTAATCAACTTCTTATGCAAACTCTTTTTATTCACCTCTAACATATTCTTAATGATACTGATCAAGGATTTATTAGAGGACTTTGAAAATCCATTACCTTGCGGGTAGTAGGCTATAGGGTTTCCCAAATTAATGTATATATGTCACAAAACTCAGTCACATTTTTAGACTTGAATGCTGCTACGTTATCTGTGATAATATTAATAAGACAACCAAAACGAGACAAAATATTATTTTCTAAAAACTAAATGATGACAGAATATGTTGCTTGCCTGGTCGAGATAACTTCAATCCATTTTGTAAAGTAATATGTGACTATCAATATCCACTTATGCTATGCGAATGATGCTGGGTGAATCACGCATATGAAATCTAGGCCCCACTGTTGAAATGGTGCATGTACTAAAATAGGTTGAAGAGGTAATGGGAGAAGATTTCTCTTACCCTGAGAAACTTGACATTCATGGTAGCTCATTACTGCTTTGTAAACATCTGCAAAAAGTTTCGGCCACAATATCCTTTGTGGAAGTCATTCATCACTTCCTTATATCCTTCTTCGACCAAAAAATTCAACAACACACCTTCGGGATCCTTCCAGTAAAGCACATTGTCTAGCATGCAATAATTTGAAGCTTTGAGTTTCAAAGATCTGCCTTGACTCTTAGTCATGCCTACGAGAGGTTTTAGGTGTTTCAAAATATAAAAAAATACCAAAATATCATGAAGATGACAAAAAGATATCGAATACTTTAATGAGATTCACTTCTTAATTTTCGAACAAATCTGAAATCAAGTTGATGTCAAGAGCATGAAGTTTGACTCAGCCATGAGCTTGGCTAAGACATAACCTTTGATCAGCTTGGTGGGCTTGATCTCAAGGTCATACTCCTATAAAGATGCTATCCATCTTCATCTCCTACCTTTTGGGTCTATCTACATGAGAAATTCTTTGACAACTACATTAGGTACATAGGCAAGAGTGTGTGAATGTAATATGTAAACTTTGAAATATTTCAGCACTTTAACCAAAGCTAGAGCCTGTTTCTCTATGATTTTGTATCGAAGGGCTACATCTCTGATATTGCGACTGAAAAATGCAATTGGTAGCTTTGTTTTATCCCTTTTCTACATAAAGACTGCTGCCATAGTGTGCTCAGAAGCAAATGAGTATATTACGAAATCACTAGTATAACCAGGACTTATCAAAACCGGGGCATTAGTCAAGGAAAAATTAACAGAATGGAAATATTTCTCGGCATATTCAAAGCACTTCACATCACTATCTTTCTTCAAAATATTTGTGAATTATCTAAGATGCTCCACTGAATTAGGAATGAATCTACATAAGAAATTCATCTTACCGTTGAATGCTTGTACTTCCTTTTTGCTGTGAGGGAAATCAATCTGCTGAATTTCTTGAACATGGGAAGGGTCAATCCAGATCCCATCCTTGGATATGATGTGACTAAGGATTTTTCCCTCCTCCATGGAAAAAATTCTTTTCTTTGGGTTGAGAGATATTCCGAACTTCTTGCATCTCTCAAAAACAATTCTCAAATGATGCAGATGTTCGTCATCAAAATGTGAAAACACTGTCAAATCATCTAATTAAACAACCAAGAAAACATCTTTTTCGTTGGCGAATGCTATGTCCATGGCCCGCTGGAATGTGGCCCCTGAATTTTTCAAACCAAATGGCATTTTGGCATATTTGAAGGTGCCCTAAGGTGTAGTAAATGATGTCTTGTCCTAATCATTTTCATGCACCAAAATTTGGTTGTAGCATGAATAACCATTCAACAGTGACATCTGGGAAGAGCCAAAAACTCTTTGAAGTATGTGGTTCATCTTTGAAAGTGGATAGTTGTCCTTGAGGGACACTTTGTTCAGGTTTCTGAAATCTATGCAGAGCTAGATTTCTCCAATCTTCTTTCTCACTGGGACCAAATTTTAAATCCAATTAGAGAATCTGATAGGGACAATGATACCGGACTTGAAAAGTTTATTTACCTCTTTTTCAATTGATGGCAGCAATCTGGGATTTATCCTTCTCAACTTTTTCCGAAAGGGTTTTTGATCGGACTTGATCAGAATAGTGTGCTAAATGATGTTCTTGTCATACACCTTTAAATCTGCATATTCCCATGCGAAAAAATCATAAAATTCAAAAATTAATTTAACGTATTCAGCCTTTACCTTGGGAGATAAAGACTCAGATAGTTTCACCATCTTTGGTTTGTCGGTTGTACTAATGTTTACATCTTCAACACCCTTTTCCATAGGAATCAATGTAGGCTTCCTTGCTTTGTCATCTTGGTCAAACAATTCTTCCAAAGGTATGATACCTTTTGGAATATTGTTGTCTTTCAGCGGCAATATATCCATGTGAGTTGCTTTTATATCTTGGTCATCTTTATCAGAAATTTGATCTATAGAACAATTCTCAAATTCTTTTTCACCTTGTCTTTTTCAAATTCTTTTTTAAGTTTTTCATCTTAGTTTCACGGTAAAATTTTCTCAATTTCCCGAAAGCAGGGATAGTTTCATAAGAAAAGTCTAATTGCAATGTGCCTCATAATTCCCCCCCCCCCCACCCCAAGGATATTGAAAACAACATGCCAAAGTGTGGTGGTATGTTAGCTACCACCACATCCATTAGAACATTCTTTTCTGGAATCTTCTCTAGGGAGACTACCAAATCTTTAATCAGGCCAATACAACGAAGTCTACCTAAATCAAAGGAGTATAAGTCATGGTGGGACTAGTGATGTCAAGGCCCAACTTATCCATTATGGATTTTGGCATTATATTGTGGGATGCTCCAGAGTCTAACATGGAAATATGTAAAATGCACTGGTGGATTCTTAGACTTAAGTAAAAATGAGGAACCTCACTATATTCTAATTGATCGTCAATAGTAGGACCAAAAATGAGTTCGGGCTGATCATCTTCGACATTTACCATGTCGGACAAAGGATATACTTTAAGCACATTAGAAACATGGGACTTGTATTGGTTATTCTTAACAAGCTCGGTTAAAGGAATAAACACTTTTAACTTTGAAATTTTTGTATCTCAACTGAAGGGAGTAGTTTTATCTATCTCTTTAATGGTGATGTCTCGTTGTCCAACATGGTCCTTTGATGGAACTTATTTCTTGTGATTGTCCTTTTCCTTATTTGCTGAACTTGTGGATTGCTGATTTTATTTGTTCTGATTTGTGATCACATGCTCTTTTCCCTTACTCTAATTGCTCAAAGGATTCTGCCTTGTTTGAATGTCTTTCTGCTGAGATGCTCTCTTCTGAATGGGATTAACCGGTACATGTCTGCTCCTCAATGACAAATTCCTATTTTGTGAACTAAGTGCATTCAATTACCCCTACTGGTAATCATCTGATTCAATCTCTAATTCATGATCATTAGCAAGGATAAAATCTTCATCTTTAGGCTGATCTTTGTTTTCAAAATACTCCTCATCTTCAGTAAAAAACACAGGCATATCATCAGATTTGAAAAGGAGGGTTTCCTCAACAATTGTGTCTTCATTTTCTTCTTCTCCTTGATCATAGTACTGCTGCAAGGGTGTCTTGATTTTCTGTTGTTGTTATGATGCTTGTTCATGAGCCCATTGTTCTCTTTGCTTAATCCTTAACTGAGGTTGTTGTTGTCCTCTATAGTTAGGATTTATGACCTCAGGCTGTCTCTCCGTGATGGACATCCTGTAAACCATACGTTCAATAGTTATTATCAAAGTATCCATATTAGCATCAGAAGATGAGGTGGATGGTTCATCTTTAATAGTAACTCTCTTGCCATTCATAGCTCTAGATCTTTTCAATAACAGATTTGCTTCAATGTTGATCGCGTTATTTTTCATATCTTCCAGTGTAGCTGGATTTCTTTCCCTTAATTGGTAAGCCATGTCAGCATCAAATGCATTTGGATAACATATGAGAACTAAGCCTAGAGGAGTCCTGATCTCAATGAGAATTTAATTGTAAATCCTATTAAATCGAGTATTGAAACCTTGAACTGATTCATTGAGATTTATTTTAATGTTCTCATACTCAACAAGAAAATTTAAGTGATTTTTCTTTACCTCCCACCGGGATATAAGAAAATCAGTGAGTTGATTTGCAGTGGTAATGGAATTAGCATTTAGAGACCTAAACCAAACTTTGAAATGTCTAGAGAAGCTCTAGGATATAATCCTCATTTTTGCATTGTCAGCATCAACTTCCTCCAAATCTATGAAGTCAGTGACCTTAACAATATGTTATATTGCAGACATGGTAGAGTTTTCATCAAGCAGGGGGAGTCTTTGGCCATAACCCTGAGGTAAGTCATTCAATTGGGATGGTAAGATAAGTGGGGAAAATATTGCCATGATTCCTACTAAATGAAGTACTGGATTGAAAACAGGAGGGATTGGCTGAATAGGTAAAGGAATTGAAGTTGTAGGTACTAAAGTAGTAGGTATGAATGATGAGGTCGAAGGTGTAGATGAAAAAAATACAATTGATTGAGTTTGAGGTTGAGTTGAGACAGAAAATTCCTCTTGATGGTAGAATTTAATCCAATATTTGATGTCAAGGTTAGATTCAAGCTTAATCTTTTTGAAAAACCAATCTTTTAGAGAAGTAAGGTCTAATTCAGACAATGTATTGACCTCAGATAATCTTAAAGGATCAAATACTATGTCAAATAAAGAGGTTTCAGACTTGGATATAAACAATGAAAATTCAAATTTTAGATCATATGGTATATCTTGAAGAGAAAGTAGTTTAGCAGGTCAAGAAATTGATCTTACCAATGTAGCTGGTCCTGACTAAATGTTTGTAATTTGATATCTATGCCTTCGAAATATCTTCTTTGGATCATCTACTGGACCAACTGGATCAAGATCGAGATTTGCTCTGGTATACCTTCTAGAAGCCAACTCTACAATATTAGCATTGAAATTATCGAATCAACCTTTCTGAAACTTAACCCTATCATCCAAAGGATCAATTCTAAAATTTCTTGTCGTACACCCAGGGAAAATAAATATTTCGTTCCCCGGCAACGACGCCAATATGCTATCACTCCAGTAGATCTCTAAGGCTGAAGAAGAGATCCCAACATAGGTAACCACAGACCAATATTTTGGCTTGGTATCTATCCCTACCAAACCGGAGAGGGCTCTCTCCACAAGGTCACAGCCAAGATGACTGGATAAATTAAGGTTTTAGGCTAGGTATGAAATGAAAAAGGGTTTGTTTTTTTTTAGTTGATTGGGTTGCTGGATGAGGATATTAGGTCAAATAGGCTAGGTCAGGGAAAATAGGATTAGGGTTACAGTCCTTTCAATGGGGCAAGGTAGGTAGGAAGGCTAACACATTAGGGTTTTTAGGATGGAATGATTTAGACAAGTGAGGAGCTAGGAAGAGAATGAAAGATGCATTCTTCCTAAATTGAAAGAAAGATGAACATACTATGAAAAATTCCCCAAAACAGAGCATGTAAGATGAATTCTGTTTATCAACTTGAAAGTGATCATACAATATAAGTGAAATGAATTATGAAGGAAATAAATTCAAGCATACGAAACTGATGAAAAAACAACACTAGACAACCATACCACATGTATCCCAAAGAAATAGCTGCAACACTTTTATGAAGCTCCTGCCAAAATTATTACAATAGAGTCTCTGATCAATATGCCAACATCCAACTGATTCCAATATATGAAATGATTGAAAAAATACATGATATAGACCTCAAAAAAACTCCTCCCAGCCTCAGGGGTTGAATCCATGAGATGAGGAGCAGTTCCACCAAAAACTAAGCTGAAAGCTAAACTGTAGGGAGGTCCAAGTGACTCATCCCTAACTTTTGTGAACTGATTCATTACACCTCATTGAGTTCATTTTCATAATATATTTACCCTAGGTAACAATAAAAACACCATAATTACATTTACATAATTTATTTACAGAGGAAAAAACATGATTCCCCAAGATAAAATTCAATTAGCAGAAAAACTCAGAAAAAATCAGAAAACCATTAAACGTGCCATCCCTTTGTCAAACACGCCATCCATGTTGAAGCTTGGTTTTGAGTGCCTTCTCGATGTCCAAATTGGGCTCAGGATGGCTCATTGGAAAGAATATCCATGCTAATTCGCAAATATTCCTTTAGTTTGCAGAATGGAGTTGATTTTCCCTGTCAAAAATTGATTCTCCCAAGACTGCTTAGCGCGCAGCGCATAGGCAAAAAAATGGGCAAAACATTGATTATTTGAGAGTTTTTTCACCTTTTCAACAACCAATTGTCTAGAAAAAGGATAGAAAAGTAGTTTTCCTGCATGTATTCATCATTATGCATCTGTTGGTGGTATTCGTTTAGCCAAAAAGTGCCTAATAAAAGAGCGCAACGCCTAGGGTGCTATGTGTTTGACAATCTAGCTGTCACTAGATTGTTCAAGTTTTCTCAAAAACTTAGAATTTTGCTAAATTAACCAAAAATTTGTTAAAATTGGTGAGATGGCTACTGATCATGTAATTTAGGCTTGGAGTGAGGCTTCAACAAGTATATCCAACCTCCTTTTCTCTTCTTGCTTGGTTAGGGCTTCAATTTTTGCATTGGCTCTTTTGAGCTTGGCCTTTGCAATTTTGTCTCTTTGGGCATAGTGATTGACCTTCTTTCTCAATACATCATTATATTTGATTTCCTTCTCCAAAAGATTCTCTAATTTCTGATTAGCTCTATCAAGCCATGGTTCCTAGTCCTCATTGACTACCACTGCAAGTTTTTCATTCAGAGTGAGCTAATTAGCAAGCTCAACCTCTTTTTTCCTTTCTAGTGCTAGAGCTCTTTACATCCCTCTAGTATTATGCCTTCTCCTTGGTGCTTTTTATACTACCTCATTTTTCACACCATGTGTTTCAAGTGTCTCTTCAAGCAAAAAATTGGCTTTTTCTACCTCTCTTTGAGCTTTGATGAATTTGACCTCATAAATGACATGTTTTGTTTTCAACTACTGGTTCTCCTGCTCAAGAAAGTCAATGACAAATTTAGACCTGTAAATATTAGTTTGAATCTCTCTAAACTTGGCTTATTTATCCTTGATTATTATGCTAGTGATCTCATTATCATCATGCTCATCTAGGTTAATAATATCAAAATACCATTCTGTCTCATGGAGGTAATCCTCCTCATGTTTGATCTCTGCCTGAAACTCTGCCTCTGTCATATTTTGATTCCCTTTGTCTACTTGCTTTGTTGATGTAAAAGGCAAGGCCCTTTCCACTATGTATGGAGAAAAAAAATTCCTGTGACCTCTCTGGTATGTTTTTTCCAATGGCTCTATCTCGGTCTTATTAGCCTTCTTAAGGTCATTGATCTCAACTCTTCTAGGTGACCTAGTCTTGACGTGAAATGGAGATGATGGTGGTGAAATGGGTGAATGAGGCTAATTTGGTGATGATGCATGAACTGTGGGTTGAGATGGAGGAATGGATGTGGAAGGATGAGATGATGAAAGCACATTTTTGGCATGATGAATATGTGGAGCAGTGAATATGTAATTAACTATGAAAGTACTCCATGAAATATTTAATTGTTTGAGTTGATGGAGGACTATGATTTTGATGAGGGAGTGGTGAAAAAGACTTTGCATTTGGTGGTCATAATCTCTCTTTTGGGAAATACATGCCATCTTGTCAATGCTTCGAAAGAGAAAATAAGGTATGTTGAGAATCTTGACCCTTGTGAAGTGCACAAGTAGCCAGATGTGATAGGTATAAAGTATAGAGAACCTACCTTCACAATAAAAGTATTTCATGATGATTTTCATCATGGGAGATTATCTCTCCAGGAGGTAACAAAAAGTAAAAATCCTCTTTCTTTCATTCTTGTATCTAGGTTTAATGTATGGCTCATAGTATTTCTCCTCCATGTCTGTTTTCTTGAACCATTTTTCCCCAACATTCGAGATTCCAGTGGTAGCTGATATGATGGCAGTGGACAAAGTGAAAGTGACACGAGCAAGGGTTATCTAGTTATCATGGAGTTTGGAGATGAATAGTCTGGCCAACATAATATGATGTTGGCCCCTTTGTACTTTCTCACAAAATTAAAAATAGCCGACATGCTTAAAACATGTCACAGTTATGGGAGATGCCATGAGTTCCCTGGTATTTGTTGGCTCAAGTCTAAGGATTCTCCCTCCGGTTCTTGAATTCTTCTCCTTTGTTTCTTCTCCCTCATTTTAGTTTTTGTTATGTACTTCTTCCATAGGTGTCTTAGTATGAAACCCTAGGGATATGTGATGATAGTGGAATGTAGATAAAGGGAGTGGGGAATAGTGTGAGGAAATTTAGGGAGATGGGGGAAGGGATTTTTGATTTGAGGGAGGTGACAGGGAGTAGGAATGATGAGGGAATTGGAATAGGGAATTTGATTACAGTTTAGGGATTTTGGAAGCCTAGGCAAGTGAGTAGCCGAGGGTTTAGGGTTTGGGGATGAAAGGTTTAGGGAAAAGGGATTATGTGATATAGGAGTTGAAATAGGAATAAAAGTGACAAGGGAAAGGAATGTGGGGTTTTTGGGAATGAAATTAGAAGTGAAATTGGGAATTGAGAGTGAACTAGGGTTTCAAAAGCAAGTAAGACACCAAATCTTTCACAACAAATACAAACACCACAAAATCAATTTCAAGAGGAGAGGAATGATGGAATTAGAACTTACTTGCTTGCTGGAGGTCGGATGTAATATTGTTGAATATTGAAAGCCATTTGATGATATTTGGATGGAATTCAGGAGTTTGCTGTCGAAATCAGGAAAACACGCAGTAGATAGAGAAAACACACAACGCAAAGAGAAAATGTGCAGCACACAGAGAAAACACGCATCACACAGAGAAAACGCACAACGTAGAGAGAAAACACGCAGCACTGCCTCTGTTTTGTAAAATTTTTCCCTCAAAACTTGAAAATCATGATTTTGCTGAGGTTGCTCAAGGATGGAGGAGACAAATGAAGGTTTTTTTAATTTCATAAGGGTTTATATACTTGAGTGAATTTTATTTTAATCCTTTGAAACCCACTTTGCTAATGTTTCAAATTTCACTTTTAAACTTTGTAGAATACCCTTATACTTCTGAACTATTTTATTTGAAATTTGATCAGTGGATGAATTGAGAAATATTGCACTTTGACATGTGCTTTTTTGGAATATGGAACTGAGTTGGAAGCTTGGGAAGTTGAGTACTTATTACATATAATGAACATAAAATTACATAAAATAAAATAAAATTACATTTATGTTTTTTGAAAATTTCAGAATGAAACTCACACTTGAAATCAAAATTACAAATTTGGAAACCATCTTTACATGCTTGAAAATCCTCTTTATATGGTAAAGAGATATTATTTGGATCACTCTCATTCTTCTTTTGACCTTATGTAATGAAATGGTGTTTTGTTTAGACCTTGGAAAAAATTAAAACCCAGAGACATAATGAAGACCTTGAGTAACCAGACTTCATGGTGACCTGAGTGACATAATGACATGATGAAAAGGAGTTTCATGACTGAGATATGCTCAGCAAGACATGAAGGTGGGATAGAAAGTATGAATTGTTTATGAGGAGTGATGTTTTTTGGACTAATACTACCATCATTGAGTAAATTTTTGCATGACCTAATGGAATGATAAACAAATTTCTGAGTGAGACTCCTAAAATGATATTGAAAGAGTATTTTTGATCAGTGAGGGAAGTATGCAAATATTGAAACTAACACCTTATGTTACACCATTTTTCGGTCATCTAACCCATTAATATTAGATGGACCCAAGTACACCATGTAAGACGGTACACTAGAGTAAGGTAGTTTGGGTTAATACAGCATTAGGTACAACCACCTAAAGTAGAAATCTTAAATATCTACATTTGTTTGATTCTCCAATGAATAATTGGTATTCTGGTTAGTAACCCAAAATAGGAAATTAATTAGATAGTATTTATCTATTATTTCTAAGAATAATTATTGCTTAATGTATTCTTTGTCATAATCACCCTTAAATAAATACGTAATATTATTATTATTGTTGATTATTACTCAACCACATCATAAATGATAATCAATTATTATTTATAAAATTATTGATTTACCATCAATATATTAATGTTCGTGGATCTATATATTGTATATAATTATCAATTTTGTTATAATTCCCGTGTTACCACACTAAGTCTGCGGATCTATACTTGATGCAATATTGATCCACCATCATAGTCATATTTTGCTACCATTTTTGTCTAGGTTTTCTGCATCATCAAGAGAGAGAAATTTTAGATCTGAAGTGCTGAGGACTTACAAGAACCCATCCCATTGAGGAGAACTGGGAACACCCTCCCGTGTTTTCCTCCCAGGTGATATTAATACAAAATTCATTCAACATATTCTTGTCTTGTCTATTGGATGCATGGAGTAAATCTTGTTTTTTCTACTGCTTAATGTACTCTAATGCATAGATCTAGATTTTTGCAGCATTTAACTTGATCACCTAACTGCAGATTTGAGGATATTGGTAGCCATATTTGCTGTTAGGGCTGTTTGTTATGCACAACTAAAGTGGTTTTTTTTTTTTGTATGCTTGGAATTAAGATTCGTACTAACAACTGGCGAATCCACACGGGTTTACAATTACGACCTTTGTTGTTTTTCTGATCCTTGCATATCCAGCTGCTTCAAACCCTAGGATTTCTCTTCACCCTCTTGTTTTTGCTTTTCTTGATGTTTTTTTTAACCTATAAAACCATAAAACAATAAAAATTCCAACTTCCATGTGTTTTCGGACCTATTGCGCAAGTAACAGACATCAGCCGCAGCTGAGACGACAACCTTTTCTGAAATCTACCGCCGAGAGTGCCGGAAGTGCAGGTTTCAATTTTTGGCCCAAAACCTGCAACTTGGACCCTCAGGATGTACCTTTCAGCCCAAAAACTGTGACCTCTACTGAAAACAGGTCAAAAACTGCGACCTGGACTTTTTGCGGGAATTTTTCTGAAAGTTTTCTAGGTTTGTTTGAGCCTCTGTTCAGGGTTGTCTGACCTCCATCTTCGCCCATTTTGGACCTATACTTGTTCTATTTTTCTCAACTAAGTGGGAACCTAGACCCTTAGGGCTTCAGTACCCTCCACTTCTTGTGGAAGAGTTTTTTATGTTGCAGGTTGTCTGAAATTTTAGAGTCTTCAGCCATTTCTTTAGATCTGATACCTCACCTTAAGATCCGCTTCAGATCAGCTTGTTATCCATCCAAATCACATAATTTATTTTTGTTTGGGTTTTCCTCTAGGGTTCACTCCATTTCCCTCCTATAGATAGCCTTTCGCCACCTCTTTTTACAACAGTTTTTCCTCTGATCTGTTGCTATTTTTTGCACCACTTTCCAACAGATTTTGTCCTTTAGATCCCTATCCCTCCTGACCTTAGATCTATTGGATTTTTTAGTGTGTTTTGATTATTTTTTTACTCACCTATATACTAGTTTTTGAGAGGCCTTCCTCCTTGGGTTTAGATTATTGCATTATCAGCTGTTTATTTTATGTTTTTGTAGGCTTATATACTGTCATTTGCAGGCTTATTTGCAGCTATACAACACACTTTTTATTTTTCTCTACAAACGTCTGGGTTTAAAAATTAAAATTTACACACTTCACACACACACCCTAAGCGAAAAAGGGCTTGGTTAACACCGCCAAGCAAAGACTATAAAACATTGAAATCAATTGATCCTGCACCTCTCTGCCCTTGTTTTGACATTGTAATCAGTTGATCCTGCAGCTCCCTGCCCTTGTCGGTCTCTTTTTCCTTTGTGCCGTGTTTGTGTCGTCATCATTGTGCCACCAAGGCGTTTATCTTGGAGACTTCTTGGCCTTCATCCTCAGTTTCCGGTAGGAAGACTTAATCCTCCGCGTAGGATTTGAGTTAGTCCTCCACCGAGTCCACACACTGACTCTTCTTCTGGTCCTTTGGGTTCTCCTTCTTGTTCCGCCTTCGGTTCTCCCCTTGTCACCTTCACCATGTTTGGTGCAGGACCTAATACTGGTGGTAAACCCGACCCTCATGTTGGGAATACCACTAGTGGGACCGCAACAGACACTACCCCGGCTGCGCCCTTGCTCCCCTTCATGGTAGGCCTTAGTCTCCCCAATTTTGACCAGTTGATAACCCTATACACCATGATGCTAGTTGGATTTCTATGCCAACGAAGCTCCCTTCTGACGTCCCAAAGTTTGAAGGCCTTGCTGGAGAAGATCCTACAAATCATGTTCAATATTTCCACATGTGGTGTTCATATAACTCCATTACCGATGACTCTATCCGTCTTTGGTTGTTCCAACGTACGCTTACAGGTGAAGCTTCTAAGTGGTATGTTGATAAGGCCCCTTCCTCTCATACCACCTTTGTGACTATTGCCCGAGTTGTTTTGTCTTACTTCCAGCTTCCCCTTCGTTATGACACTAGTACCGAAATCTTGACTTCTTTCTGTCAATCGTCCGCGACCCGCCTTTTCGACCATGTCCAAGAATGGCGGAGAAGAAAGAGCCTATGTCAAGATCCTACCTTCGAAGACCATGTCTACATGGATTGGTTCCTTAGATCTCTTTTGCCACCTATCGGAAAATATGTCGCATCGCACTTTCCTCAAACCGAAGAAGCCTCTCTCCAAATTGCGTTAAAATATGACCTGATCTATGCTCATTCAGGTTATGTTTACACCGTTCTACCTAATCTTCCCAGACTTGGTGGTGCCAACACACTGGGGGCATATCACACCACCAACGGTATCGTTGGATCTCTCTCTAATCTGTATGCTCAACCTCCCATGGGTTATGGCTTTCCTTGGGGGGGGCCAACACCTCTTGCACTTTTCCCCCTCCCGCTAGCATGTATCTAGGATACGGCATGCCTCCTCTTTTTACCCAACCTCCTATTTACCACACTATTACCCAACCTCCTTATTATTCGTATCCATAGCCTGGTGCTCCAGTTCCTCCAGCATTAGCACCACCTCCTCCCTTTCCTTCTCAACCCCCGCAACAACAGCCATCGCCCCCTCAGGGGTAGGTATATGCACAGCAGGGCGCGACTAATCCTCCTCCCTCCAAAAAGAAGAGGAAAGGCACTCAAATTCAGTCTTCTCCTAGTAATCCTGGACCCAATCCTCAAAATAATGCTCCTAACACTACTAACCAGCAATAGGGCACCCAGCCCAAGCAGGACAAGCCTGTTCGAACGAACAAGCCTTGTTCTTGTTGTGGTGTTTATGGTCATTACACACATGATTGTCCTCTTTTACCACTGATGCGGAAACTATGGGAGTCTCAAGAAACATTGTGAGGACAACAAGCCTCCCCTTCCATCCCTCCCAGTGCTGCACCTAGTCAACCGGCTGTGCTTATTGATCCTTTCCCTCAGCAAGGATTTGTGGCTACCCAACCACCTTAAGGTCAGGTGGCCACTCAAACTCTTCCATCTGGTACCTCCGATTGCCAAATTCTCATGATGAACTCTGATCAACCTCTAACCTTAGACATCAATCTTCAGACTCGGTCCCGTCAGTACAACAAGACTCCCACTACATCTGTCCCCGAGCCACCTCTTTTGGTCTCTACAGAGCCTCTTCTGACACCTAATGGTCCCTTGCAGATCCCTCAACCTAAGGCAGAGGTTCATACCAAGATCCCTAAGGGACCACTCCACCGAAATGTTACTTCCGGAAAAGCTGCCCATTCGTATAGTATAGTTGTTACACCATTTTTTGGTCATCTAACCTACTATCATTAGATGGACCCAAGTACACCATGTAAGACCAATTTTACCCTAAGTAAAATTGCTTTCACTATGTAAAATAACTTAATAAACCACATTTATTAGGTTGTTTATGGTCTAAACGGGAAACCCCAAAAGGAAATATTAAACAAATCTATATTTGTTTGATTTTCCTCATGGAATAATTAATTAAACAATAGTTTAATTATTATTCCTCATCATGTTTAACCCAAAACAAAGAAATTAATTAGATAAATCTCTATTTATCTTATTATTTTCTAGGAATAATTATTTAAATCTTATTTAAATAATATTCCTTGTTAAATATGACTAAATAACCCACAAATAATTAAATAAATCATTATTTATTTGATTATCATTCAACCACT
Organism: Pinus albicaulis; assembly: GCA_034641835.2. Taxonomy (NCBI): domain Eukaryota; kingdom Viridiplantae; phylum Streptophyta; class Pinopsida; order Pinales; family Pinaceae; genus Pinus; species Pinus albicaulis. The sequence goes on along the minus strand of CM076583.1, from coordinate 562,201,292 downwards.
TCCTTAAAATGGTAAATAAATCATTTATTTATTTATTATTTACAAATAAAGGGATTTGACCCAAGTCAAATACCTTTTCCCTCCAACAAATATAATAAAATATTCCATAAAAGGTGGATCTAGATTTGGTTAACATTATTTTAATCATGCACGAAGATCTAGAATGACCCAATATTTTGTTATAAATAGGAGGGTTTTTCCTACCATTCTTCACCTTTTGTTGCCTATTAGATCACTCTGGATCTATACACTTGGTCATACTTTTCTCCATTTTTGCTTTTGTGAACTCCCTTTGAGTTCTATCTTTATCTGGGTTTTCTACACCAACAGGAGAGAGAAATACTAGATCTGAAGTGCTGAGGACTTCCAAGAACCCATCCCATTGAGGAGAATTGGAAACACCTTCTTGTTTTCCTCCCAGGTGCCCTTAATACAAAAATTCATTCAAAAATATTGTTCTTGTCTTTTCTATTGGATGTATGGAGCAAAACCTTGTTTTTACTGCTTAATGTCTCTTTATGCATAGATATGGATTTTTGCAGCATTTGTCTTGATCAACTAACTGCAGATCTAAAGATATTGGGAGCCATATTTGATGTTAGGGCTATAAGTTATGCGTAGCTAAAGTGGTCTTTTTTCGTACACTTCGACAAAAAATTCATACTAACAACTGGCGACTCCACACGGGTTTTCAATTACGACCGCTGTCGTTTTTCATATTCCTGCATATCCAGCTACTTCAGACCCTAGGGTTTCTTTTCAGCTTTTTGTTTTTCCTATTTTTATGTTGTTTTTCCCCTATAAAACCCTAAAACATTAAAATTTCTAACTTCCGCGTGTTTCTGGCCCTATTGCGCAGGTGACAGACATCAGCCGCAACTGAGACGACAACTTTTCCGCAAATCTGCCGCCGGGACAACCGGAGTTGGAGGTCGCACTTTTCAGCCCATAAACTGCGACCTGGACCTCCAGGTCGCACTTTTCAGCCCATTTTCTGCGACCTGCCAATTTTTCTGCTATTTTTTTGCAATTTTTCTGGGTTTTTCTGAAGCTTCTGTTAGGGTTTTCCAACCTCTGTCTCAGCCCGTTTCGACCTGTTTCTGATCTGTTTTGCTCATCTAAGTGGGAACATAGCCCCCTAGGGCTTCAGTACCCTCCACTTTTGGTGGAAGAGTTTTTATCTGTTTCAGGTCTGTTTTTTCAGAGTTTCAGCCCCCCTCTTTCCAGATCTGATACCTCCTTTTCAGACCTCTTCTAATCAGCTCTTCTCCCTTTCAAATCACCTCCTGAAGATTTTTTTGGATCTACTTTTAGGGCCTCCTCCTTGCCCCTTCTGCTTTTTGCTGATTTCCTCCCTTTTTCCAGCCACCTTGCCTCTGCCTCTTGGCTGTGATCTGCACCTCTTTTCAGCAGCTTTTCCCTTTAGATCCCTGTCCCTTTTGACCCTAGATCTATTGGCCTCTTTTTAGTGTGTTTTGACTAGATTTTTTCCCTCTTTTAGATTAGTTTTGAGAGACCCGCCTTTTTGGGTTGAATCGATGCAATAGTAGCTGTTAATTTTCTGTTATTTCAGCATTATATATTGTTCTCTGCAGATTTATTTTTAGTTACGCAGCACACTTTTTCTCTTGCTCTCAAAATGAAAAGGGTTTAAAAATTAAAATTAACGCATGCCACACACTCACCCTAAGCGAAGAAGAGCTTGGTTTACACCGCCAGGCAAAGACTTTAAAATCAATTGACACTGCACCTATCTGCCCTTGTTTCGACATTGTAATCACTTGATTCTGCACCTCCTTTCCCTTGTGGTCGTTCTTCTTCCCCTTGTGCCGTGTTTGTGTTGTCATCATTGCGCCCCCAAGGCGCACTTCCCGGAGACTTCTTGGCCTTCACCCTCAGTTTCCGGTCGATCGACCTGCTCCGTCCCGCCGTCGTCGAGCCAGTCCTCCTCCGAGTCCGCACTCCGACTCCTCTTTTGATTCATTGGGTTCTCCTTCTCCTTCTGGTTCTCCCCCTGTCACCTTCACTATGTCTGGTCCAGGGCCTAACGCTAGCGGTGCTCCCGGCCCTAATGCCGGAACTACTACTAGCGGAACCGCCACAGGAACTACCTCAGCCATACCCTTGCTGCCGTACATCGCAGGCCTCAGCCTCCCCGATTTCAATCAGTTGATCAATGACCCTATCCACCACGATGTTGGTTGGCCTGCTATGCCAACCAAGCTCCCCTCCGACATCCCTAAGTTCGAAGGCCTTGCTGGAGAAGATCCAACCAACCATGTTCGATCTTTCCACATGTGGTGTTCCTCCAATTCCATTACTGATGACTCCATCCGTCTTCGGTTGTTCCAACGCACGCTTACCGGCGAAGCTTCTAAATGGTATGTTGACCAAGCCACCTCTTCCCATACCACCTTTGCGACCATTGCCCAAGCCTTTTTATCTTATTTCCATCTCCCTCTCCGATACGATACTGGTACGGAGCTCTTGACCTCCTTTAAGCAAACCTCTTCGACCCGCCTTTCTACCCATGTCCAGGAATGGCGACGAAGACGGAGCTTATGTCGAGCCCCCCCCTTCGAAGATCGGGTTTATATGGACTAGTTCCTTCGCACTCTCTTAGCTCCTATCAGCAAAGATGTTGCCTCCCATTTCCCTCAAACCGAAGAAGCCGCCCTCCAAATAGCCTTGAAATATGACCTGATCTATGCTCAGTCTAGTTATGTTTATACCGTCCTTCCTGACCTCCCCAGGCCCGGAGGCGCTAACGCCCCGGGGGCATCTCATTCCGCCGACAGTATCGTTGGAGCCCTTTCCCATCCGTATGCTCAACCTCCTATGGGCTATGGTCTCCCTCAAGGAGGGGCCAACACCTCTAGCACTTTTCCCCCTCCAGGTAGCATGTATCCAGGATACGGCATGCCTCATCCTTTTGCCCAACCTCCTGCTTACCTCAATTTTTCCCAACCTAACCATTACCCTTATCCGCAGCCTGGTGCGCCAGCTCCTCCAGCATATGCGCTTCCACCTCCCTTGCCTCCTCCAACCCCGCAACAGCACCTACAGCCCCCTCCAGGGCAAGTATTTGCACAGCAGGGCGCGACTAATCCCCCTTCTTCTCAAAGAAGGCGGAGAGGCAATCCAAACCAGTCTGCCCCTGGTACTCGGGGACCCAATCCTCAAGGTATTGACCCTAACACGCCCCAACCGACGCGGGCACTCGGCCCAGGCGGAATGAGGACCTCTTCGCTGGAAATAAGCTTTCCTCGTGTTGCGGTGTTTATAGTGCGTTACACCCATGGTTATCCTCTTACCACGGATGCGGCGGATGTGGGGTCTCAGAAAGCCACATTGCAAGGACAGCATGCCTCCCCTACTGCTCCCCCCAATGTGGCCACTGCTCAACCGACTGTGTTCGCCAATCCTTTCCCCAGCAAGGATTCATGGCTACCCAACCACCTGAGGGACAGGTGGCCACTCAACCTTCCCCTTCTGGTTCCTCTGATTACCGGATCCTCATGATGAACTCTAATCAACCTCTAACCATCAACCTTAACCTTTAAACTCGGTCCCATCAGCACCCCAAGCCTCCCACTCTGTTTTTCCTCAAGTCACCTCCTTTAGGTTCTACAGAGCCTCTTTCGACATCAAATGGTCCCTTGCATATCCCTCGGCCAAAGGATTTAGGTTCATACCAATATTCTAAGGGACCATTACATCGGAAAATCTTGCTTGTAGTCCCATTTTTGCTCATTCGTATAGCATAGTAGATGATTTGGCGCAATCTCTGTTGCCATCTCCAACATTGGAACTCCTCCAGTCGTGCCCTTCCCAAAAGAAGGCTCTGCTATCTGCCGTGGGCACTGTAGATCCTGCTGATGACCAAATGATTGTTTTCGATGCCCATCAATCAGAACATCCTCCTCTTCCTGCTTCCGTCGCCTTCCAAACCCTAGTCAAATCTGGAATGCCAACGTTTCTCGGTGTATAATTGATGAGGGGGCATCCACCTATGTGATGTCCGCTTCGGTTTGGAAGCAACTCAGATCTCCTGACTTGGGCCCTTCCACGATCACCCTTTGAGCGTGGGACAGCCACGCCTCCCAGCCCATTGGCCTTTTTTGTAATTGTCCTATCACCCTTGCCGGTAAGACTGTTTGCGTCGATGTCTAAGTCATCGACGCCCCTCTAGACTACAACATTCTATTGGGGCGAAGCTACACCTATGCCATGTCTGCTGTCCCATTTGTGGTTTTTCGCAAGATGTCTTTTCCTCACAATGGAAAGATAGTCACTATCGACTAGTTGACTTATCATGAGCCAAAGTCTCAGACCTCCCTTGAGACGACCATCTCTGCTGTAGCCAATAAAAAAACCATCGATTCCTTGACCAGTGTCTCCCCCGGCGTCTACAAAGATTCCTCCCTGCTTGGAACTTTTCCTGGTCTCCCCCCTCCTCCCATCTCTGATCCCACCATCGTCGAGCATCATATCGACACGTGTCCCGATGCCAACCCAGTCCGACAAAAGTTGAGACCCATTAATCCTTCCAGACGTGATGCTATCAAAGCCGAAATCGATAAGCTCAAGCAGGCTGGTTTCATTTATCCTATTGAATACACCACTTGGGTGTCCAACCCGGTTCTTGTCCTCAAGAAACAAGGCACCATCCGTGTCTGCACGGACTTTCACGACTTGAACAAAGCTTGTCCCAAAGACAACTTCCCCACACCATTTATTGAACAAATCATTGATGAGTGTGCGGGGCATGAGGTTCTATCCTTTATGGATGGTTTCTCCGAATACAACCAAATCATTATCCGTCCTGCTGACCAACTTAAAACTGCGTTCATCAGTCCGTGGGGAACTTTTGCTTACCGGGTCATGCCATTCGGCCTTAAAAACGCCGACGCCACTTTTCAACGGGCCATGTCTTATTGTTTCCATGACTTAGCTCATATTATCCTTGCTTATTTAGACGACCTCACTGCGCGTTCTAAGCATCGGGCGCAGCACCTCTGCGATCTACGTACCGTCTTTCTCCGATGTCGCAAGTATAATATCCGCCTTAACCCATTGAAATGCATCTTTTGCGTTCCCGCCGGCCATCTCTTAGGCTTCATAGTGTCTAAGGATGGTATCACTCTTGACCCTTTGAAATTTCAAGCCATTCTTGAACTTCCCATTCCACGTACCCTACGCCAGCTCCAAAGTCTCCAAGGCAAAGCTAATTTCCTTCGTCGGTTCGTCCCTGACTATGCCACCACCGCACATGGGTTCCTTAGACTCCTCCGGTCCAGTATCCCATTTGTTTGGGATACCTATGCTCATGAGTCTTTCGATGCCCTCAAGCAGACTCTCACATCTGCTCCCTTGATCCGCCCTCCCGACTTTGATCGGGACTTCATCTTGTACATCTCCGCTTCCACCTATTCGGTCGCTGGAGTCCTTATTCAGGAATATGACAATGGTATCGAGCATGTGATCTACTACGTCAGTAAGAACCTAGTAGGGCCTCCTGTTTCCTACTCACATCAAGAAAAACTAGCGCTGGCTATTGTGTTATCAGTCCAAAAACTTCGTCATTACATCCTCATGCGTTCCACCAAGGTTGTGACTAATTCCAACCCCATGGCTTTCCTATTGAGTCACCGCATCCTCACTGGGAAGTACGCCCGTTGGGTTGTCATCCTTCAAGAATTCAACCTTGAATTTGTCACACCAAAAAGTAAGAAAGGTTTAGCCCTTGCTGAACTCATTTATGAATTACCTACCGGAACACAAGATCCTCTAGTTAATGATGATTTCCCTGATGAGCACTTATTCACCATTACTTTGGACGATCCTTGGTACGGTGATATCCTCACTTACTTGCGAACCCAAAAGTTCGCTCTTCACCTTTATCGTGACGCTCGACAACGTATCCGACACCAGGCTCCCCGCTACCTTCTTATCGGTGACGACCTCTATCGCCGCGGTATAGATACTGTCCTTCGTTGTTGTATCATGCACACTGAAGCTGAACAGGTCCTCAATGCCTGCCACAACGACGCTTGCGGTGGCCACCTCTCCGGTCTTGCTACTGCCCAGAAAGTCATGCGCGCTGGGTATTTCTGGCCTTCCCTCTTCAGTGATTGCATTGAAGAAGTCAAACATTGTTCCAATTGCCAACATTTCGCCCCTAAGGTGCGAGCTCCCCCAACTCCCCTCCATCCGGTCGTCTCAACTGGTCCCTTTTGTAAATGGGCCATTGACTTTATGGAGTGTCACCCGCCCTCCGCTGGTAACCATAAATATATCATCGTGGCGGTCGACTATTTCACAAAATGGGCCGAGGCTATGCCAACATTTAACAACACCGCAGCTACCGCAGCCCTCTTTTTCTTTAACCACGTTATCGCTCGATTCGGGGTTCCGAAACAACTGGTCTCTGACCACGGCCGACATTTTGAAGATGAGATATGGCGTGAGCTGTCCTCACTGTTGGGTTTTGAGCACCAATATTCCCCCTCCTATTACCCCCAAGGTAATGGCCAAGTTGAAGCAGTCAACAAAATCCTCAAGACTATGCTTCAACGAACGGTGAATAAGCACAAAACCAATTGGCATCTTATGCTCTTCCCTGCTTTGTGGACCTATCGAACCTCTGTTAAAACCGCCACCGGGTTTACTCCTTTCCACCTCGTTTTTGGAGAGGAGGCAGTCTTACCGATCGAGTGTGAAATTCCTTCCCTGCATCTGGCCGTTGAACTTCTCTCTGACACCCAACCTCTAGAACAATGACTTATCATGCTTGAGCGCGCCTCCGAAGACCGTCGTGTTGCCTTGCAAACCATGGAAGTGGCCAAGAAACGCACCAAAGCTCAGTATGACAAAAAATTCCAGCCTCGTACTTTTCACGAAGGTGACCTTGTTCTAGTTTATGACCAGGCCCATGATGTCCTTGGTCATGGGAAGTTCGACTCATTATGGCTAGGCCCTTACATCATCAGTAAGGATCTATGTAAGGGGGCATACCTTTTAGAGGACTTCGAAGGCAATCCCCTTCCTAATCCTCGTAATGCACTCTATCTTAAGAAATATTACCCTTAGCATTTCCCTTCTGAAATGCATGTTTATTTTCTTTTAGATAGCCAGCATCTTTTTCATTTTTGTGATTTGATACTTCACCAGGACACATTTTTTCCAAGACGGGTCACTTCCCCTCTCATTAAAATCACATTTCTTCACTTACAACACTTGTACTTGGGGCACCACTTTGCCTCCTTACTTGTCCTTGTTCGTGTTGATTTTCGTCGTGAGTTACCATCTTGTACTCATGTTTTCATGGTCCCCTATTGGACCTCTACTATGTGGCAGCACCATCGAGTCGCCCTTGTTTAGAGCATCCAAGTGGAGTCCTCATCGCATTCATGGAGTCTATCCCGAGTCCCTTTGTACTCCGCTATAGTCCTCCATCCCTCATTGCTTGGTTTCTCTCTTGTATCGCATGTTATGGCCTTCAGTCCCACTGTCCCTTATCCCTGATGATATTGTGTCAGTCGCTGCCATGTCATTCATGCCCTTTATGCTCTAGCAAGGGAAGTCGTCCATTCGCTACTCAGTCCCCTCCATTCCACCATCATCATTGGTATTAGTCTGTCCGTCGCTCTACTATTTTCTCTCGTGCCTTAGTTGAGGACCTCCCATTGCCTCACCTATGGCGGACCTCCTTCTATCGACATCAGCTCCTTCATTCTAGAAGATAGGTCTCGAGGGCGATGTACCTTGGTTCCAGCTTCCACTCTTGTTTGGTGCCTCAGATCAGGCCAAGGGATCTCTCATTTCCCTTTGACTTGATTGTTTCTCCACTCCAGCTCCTTTCAACATGATCGAGATCCGTATACTTGATGGTTCAGTGATGCAGCAGCAGCTCTTGGTGATTCCCGGGTGTGTGTGAGATGTCTCAGCCCTCATGAGGGGGTGGCCCTGCAGGTAGGCCCCCACATGCCTGGATGACCTCTTCATTGCAGCCCTTGATGTAGCTCCATATATTTGATGATGTCGGCCTTAGCCGCTTGCAACGCCTCTTTGATTTGCATGTATCAGTCAGATTTTGCGAGCCCTTCCCCATTTACAGGGGGCATTTGGGTTGTATTTGTATCTCATGTACTCGGATATTATTGTATAAGTCCTGGCTGTTATCCCAGGCACAGCATGTATGTGGGATTCTTCATTGTATTTTTATCTGGCTCATGATTATGCCGGCTGTACTTTATGGTTCGGTCCCTTGTTTACTGGACACACTATTCTTTTGTACTTTGTCTCGGCGGGCATAGGTATGCCTCCCCGCCGCCTTTAGCACAGGTACCCTCTCATAAAAAGAGACTTGTTGCACCTGTAAGTCTCGTCTCCTCAGGGTCTAGTTCTTCAGCACATTAGTCTACCTTACATCTCTATCTCCGACTTCCCTTTTGATGTCTGGTGATTGAGTTCTTACAACGTACTTCGGTCATACGATTTGCTCCTAACACTTGCACGCTGGGGGGCAATCTGTTACACCATTTTTTGGTCATCTAACCTATCATCATTAGATGGACCCAAGTACACCATGTAAGACCAATTTTACCCTAAGTAAAATTTCTTTCACTATGTAAAATAACTTAATAAACCACATTTATTAGGTTGTTTATGGTCTAAACAAGAAACCCCAAAAGGAAATATTAAACAAATCTATATTTTTTTGATTTTGCTCATGGAATAATTAATTAAACAATAATTTAATTATTATTCCTCATCATGTTTAACCCAAAAAAAAGAAATTAATGTCTTTCTATGGAGCAAACTCTTGATTTTTACTGCTTAATGTCTTTCTATGCATAGATCTGGTTTTTTGCAGCACTTGTCTTGATCAATTAACTATAGATCTGAAGATGTTAGCAGCCACATTTGATGTTAGGGCTATAAGTTATGCGTAGCTAAAGTGGTATTTTTTCGTACGCTTCGACAAAAGATTCATACTAACAATAGTAGATGATTTGCTACAATCTCCTGCTGCCATTTCAATGCTGGAACTCCTCCAGTTGTGCCCTTCACAACAAAAATCTCTACTATTTGCCATGGGTGCTGTAGATCCTTTCGATGACTGATTGATTGTATTTGATGTTGATCGGTCAGAACATCCTCCTCTCCCTGCTTCCGCCGCCTTCCAAATCTTAGTCAAGATCCAGAACACCAACGTTTCTCAGTGCATTATTGATGAGGGGGCATCCACCTGTGTGGTGTCCGCTTGGGTTTGGAAGCAACTCGGATCACCTGAGTTGGCTCCTTCCATGATCACTCTCCGAGCGTGGGATGGTCATGGCTCCCAGCCCATTGGCTTATTCCACAATTATCCTATTACTCTTGTGAGCAAGACTGTTTGCGTTGACGTAGAAGTCATATATGCCCCCTTGGATTACAACATTCTATTGGGTCGTAGCTACACTTATGCGATGTCTGCTGTCCTTCTGCGGTCCACCGCAAGATGTCCTTCCCTCATAACAGAAATATAGTCACCATTGACCAGTTGAAATATTACGAACCGAAGTCTCAGACCTCCCTTGAGTCCACTATCTCTTCGGTGGCCAACAAGTAAACCGTCGATCCTTGGACCAGTGTTTCACCCAGAGTCTACAAAGACTCCTCATTTCTTGGTACATTCCCTAGTATTCCTCCTCCTGTCTCTGATCCCAACTCATTGAATTTTTGCATGATGCAATCGTCTTGGGTTGCCCTCAAATGACCCACCTCGGCTGGTCAGCAGCCTCTTCACCCTCTGCAGTCTTCTCCTAGCCCTTTGATTCAGCCTTTTGGACCTCCTCCTCTTAGCCCTTCAGCTGGTACTCATGAGCCTCCTTACCCTCCTGGAACGGTTCCTCTAGGCCTTAACCATTTAGGAGCCATCTCGCCTGGACATTACCCCTCCCGTCAGATTTCGTTCTTAGCTCCCCCACCAGGAGTCTATACGGCACCTGTCATGGCCACCCTCTCTTTTCCTAACTTAACCCTTGGGATTCCCATTTGGTACCTTGATCCTCCATCCGCTACCCCACCAAGTCAACCTAAACCTTATCTTGCTTTGACTCCAGTTCAACCGGTCCCCATGACTTCTCCCACTACAACAGTGCCTCAACCACCTCAACAGGAACCACCTCCTGTTGCGACTGCTTCGGGTAAGAAGGGAAAAGCTCGCAAGAGGGCCTCCAAGGACAAGGATGCCCCGACGAACCCTGCACCTCCCCCACCTGCAAATCCCATTTGTGTGATGTCGTTGGCCATGCCACCTATAACTATCTTAAACTGCCGCGTATCAAGCCCATGGTTAAAGTTGCATTCCTTGGGTCTATGGTCCTTGAAGCCTCTGTTTCTTCCTTGACTGCAACCAAGAATCATAAAACTATTCACACTAACCAACCTTGTGCGTTGTGTGATCTCCATGGCCATTATTATCACCATTGTCCCCACCTTACGCATTACTGAGCCTCGTTAGAGGTAGTTCAGGAGTACGAGATTGAACAAAACCAATCCGCCTCTCCCGTACTTGCGCAGTATGCCGCAGGCCAGACTGAGGATTTACCTGCTCCCATTGACATTCCCCCTCTTGATGTCAAGATGAAGGAGCCTACGGCCACCATCCTCTACCTTTCATCATCCATGAGAACTTGGGTGGAAACTCCCTCCGAATCTTCCCCTGTTGTTTCGCTTGACCTCCCTTCAGCGATCACTCTGGGCTCAACATCAATAGATCCCTTATCAGCTTATTCTTCCATCATCCCCCGTGACGATGCGCATGTGAACCTTTCTTTTCATGATGATGAATAAGGTTTCTTTGCCGCGTCATGTGGTCTCCATTCCTCCAGTCACTCCATATTTTATTGCGATGATGACATCATGGAAGCCATGTCCACCCCTGACTCCATATTTCCTGCCCATAAACGGGATACTACCACCCATGCCTATGGTGACTTTCATGATCTCAGTACAAGCTACACCTTTGGTAGCTCCCACACTCCACCTCACCATCGGTGTGTGAGTAGTAGACATCTTACCCAGATCATCCCCTCCCGCGGAGTGAGTTCGATTTCTACTTTGCGCTCAGGTTGCCATCATTGTTCATCATCCTCCCATTTATTGTCTTGTGGCACCTTTCATATGGACCTCCCATCCACACCTTATATCGATTTTTCTGATGGTGCAAGTTGCTACTCCAAGAATCAAGCCTCGGCAGGTTGGGCCATTTTTACCCCCTTGCACTCCCTTGTTCTCTCAAACAGGGTATGCATTGGGACTGCTACCAATAACTAGGCTGAATATGATGCAGTGCGAGGTTTATTAGCTGATGCCCTTTCACATTGCATCCTCCACCTTCATGTTCATTTAGATTCCCTACTTCTTGTCATGCAATTGAATTGTGTCTATCGTGTGCATACTCCTATCCTTTTTAGAAGATATTTACGAGTGAAGATTTTGATGCGTGAATTTGAAATAATTACATTTAGTCATGTACCTAGAGAAAAAAATCACTATGTAGATAGCATTGCAAACCATATTCTAGATTGTCATTTAGCACACGCATTTAACACAAGACAATAAAATTAAAATATCAAAACAATGCATATCCATAATATGTGTCATATAAAATGTTTTAGAGTCCATCTACTGTGATACATATGGCATGCCCATAGCATGTTACAAAACTCAAAACTAGGGGCACCACCTACCCCTACACACTAATCACTATCTGGAGGATCCCAAGCTGATGGCTCTACTCCAGCAACTCGTAGATCACGCATACCCTGTCCGGCCATCGCCATGCGCCGCATGACCCCTCGCCACTCAAAGGGTAGACCAATACATCGCTCTATGTACTGGTGATCTAAGTCCTGCTAGCTGCGCTCTGAAACACCGGTTAGAAGCATCTCAAATCTATGACGGATGTCCTCCAGGAGGGCTGCTGCATCCTCATTTTGATGCACCCTCGCTCCACTAGGTCCTCCGATCCCCGATACTACAGGTCGTCCCATATATTCGGCTGGTTTTACCGGTGCTGTATCTGCATACCAAAAGTGAAAGAATCAATATCACATACAATATTATAGACCTTTACATGCACATAAAATATTAGCAATCTATCACTTACCATTGGGCCCCCATATTCGACCAGGCGGCAGTGGAAAATCCGGGTCCCCACAATAACTCATCCCACTATAGGGATAGTCATCTATATAAAGTGGCATCTGATCCCAATGAGCAAAGAACTCAGGTCGGAACACCGGTCCAACCACCCCACCTCCTCCTCTGCACAGTAGTCACCCCCATTGGTGCATCCCAGGTTCTCTCGGGCCCCCATCTTTTAGCTGTATGCGAGGTCGAAGGGTTGGGATCTTATCAAAGAAGAACGAGCACAAAACTGTACCATATGCACAGTCATGGTTCACTTACCGCTTACATAGTGAAAACTATCGTTTCAATGACGACAGCATCATCTGGGCCCACCCATAGTAGGTCCCACTCAAAACACTCTCCATAAGAATCATTTTCCCTTCAGTGATGGAATAGAGTGCCTGGTTGCCCAGGATCGGCAGCACCACTGCGACCACAGCACGGGTCTCTAACCTCTCCAAATCCCCGATGGGTATCCGAGTTCCCTTGACTTGGAGACCTGGTTGACAATGGTGCTCTACAAACTCTATGATATTCCGCCCCTGCGGTAATACTGGCTGAGTATTCCCTACCATCCCAAATGGTGGGAGACCAGTTAGGAAATATATATCCTAGACCGTCAACTCGATCCGGTGCCCCTACACTATAAAGAACTCATGGTCTGGGTCCCAATAGCTGACAATCTGGGCCAATAAGGGCTCTCCAGCTCTCATCAAAGGGTTCTCCATAAACTTCAGAACCCCAAACCTGGCCAGCACACTGCAGACACCTTGATCCTCCCGGATCTTCGACCGTAATGCGCCCAGGTCTCTCTCTCTCCAGTTGATCCGTAATTCTTCCATATCTGCACAAAACCATCATATTTTTCAGTATAAAGATAGGAAAGACTGTATCTCATCATAAAAACCCAGTACTCAGCCAAAAAACAACACATAAAAACCCCTCCCTGACAAGTCACACTTTTCAGGCCCAAACCTGGGACAGGTCGCAGTTTTTTGATCAAAACCTGCTATCCAGGTCGCACCTTTTGCCCCAAAAGTGAGACCCAGTTGTGAAGAGGAGTAGGGGTCTGTTCCTGAGCCCTGGGGACCTAATCTGAAATTTCAATCCACTGAAAATAAAGAGTAGGGTTAGGCATCTTACCTGCCACTGACGGATCTCGATTCCAATGGTCAGTTTTTCTGCTACGATCGCTGCAAGATTTAGGGCCTTCTCTCCTCCTTGCATGCACCACAGCTCCACATGAAAATGAGTGAATTTGGAGGGAAAATGCCTTATTAAAAGAGAAACCCCTATTTTTTCTTTCACCTGCTGTGGCCAAACCGTAGCTCCATTTACCAAACCGTCTGTACCGTTGTAAAGCTCTCACCAAGTCTCAAATGGGTATCTGTTAGTTTTTAGTGATTTGATACTTCACCATGACACATTTTTTCCAAGAAACATCACTTAAGCCCTCCTCAAAATCAAATTCTTCACTTGCAACAATCAGACTGGGGGCACCACTTTTCCTCCATACTTGTCCACTCTCGTGTTGACTTTCGTCGTGAGTTACCATCTTGTACTCATGTTTTCCTGGTCTCCATTAGACCTTTTCTGTGTGGCAGCACCATCGAGTCACCCTTTTAGAGCATTCGAGTTGAGTCATCATTGCATTCATGGAGTCTATCCCGAGTCCCTTTTCATCTTGCTATAGTCCTCCATCCTTCATTGCTTGGTCCCTCTCTCGTGTCGCACATTATGGCCTTCAGTCCCAATGTCCCCTATCCCTCATAATATTGTGTCAGTTGCTTCTAGGTCATCCATTCCCTTTATGCTCTAACAAGGGAAGTCGTTTGTTCGCTACTCAGTACCCCCCATTTCATCATCATCATTGGTGTCAGTCTGTCAGTCACTCTACTATTTTCTCTTGTGCCTAGTTGAGGATCCCTTATTGCCTCACCTATGGCGGACCTCCTTCTGTCAACATCAGCTCATTCATTCCAGAAGACAAGTCTAGAGGGCGGTGTACCTTGGTTCTAGATTCCACTCTTTTTCGATGCCTCAGATCAGGCAAAGGGACTCCTTATTTCCCTTTGAATTTATTGTTTCTTAGCTCCAACTCCTTTTAGCATGATCGAGATCCATATACTTGATGGTTCAGTGATGAAACAGCTGATATCGGTGATTCCCGGGTGTGTGTGAGATGTCTCAGCCCTCATGAGGGGGTGGCCCTACAGGTAGCCCCCCACATACCCGAATGACCTCTTCATTATAGCCTTTGATGCAGCTCCATACATTTGATGATGTTAGCCTCAACCGCTTGCAGTGCCTTTTTGTTTGCATGTATCAGTCAAATTTTCAGAACCCTTTCCTATTTTCAGGGGCATCTGGGTTGTATTTATAACTCATGTACTTAGATATCATTGTACAAGACTTGGCTGTTATCCCAGGCACAATTTGTATGTGGGATTCATTATCGTGTTGTTTATCTGGCTCATGTTTATGCTAGCATGTACTATATTGTTCAGTCCCTTTGTTTATTGGACGTTTTATTTTTTGTACTTTGCCTCGACGGGCATAGATATGCCTCCCCCGCTGCCTATAGCACAAGTAATCACTCATCAAAGAGAATTGTAGCACCTGTAAGTCTCACCTCCTCAGGGTCTAGTTCTTTCATCACATTGGTCTACTTTATACTTCTCTCTCTTTGACTTCCCCTTCGATGTCTAGTGATTGAGTTCTTACAAAGTACTTTGGTCATACGATTAGCTCCTAATGCTCACACGCTGGGGGGAAATTTGTTACACCATTTTTTGGTCATCTAACCCATTATTATTAGATGGACCCAAGTACACCATGTAAGACAAATTTTACCCTAAGTAAAATTGCATTCACTATGAAAAATAATTTAGTAAATCGCCTTTATTAAGTTGTTTATGGTCTAAACAGGAAAACCCATGACGAAATATTAAATAAATCTACATTTGTTTGATTCTCCTCAAGGAATAATTAGTTAAACAACAATTTAATTAATATTCCTAGTTATATTTAATCCAAAACAGGGAAATTAATTAGATAAATCATTATTTATCTTATTATTTCCTAAGAATAATTATTTAAACCTTATTTAAATAATATTCTTTGTTGAATATGACTAAATCACCCTTAAATAGTTAAATAAATCATTATTTATTTGATTATTACTCAAACACATCCTTAAAATGATAAATAAATCATTTATTTATTTATTATTTACAAATAAAGGGATTTGACCCAAGTCAAATTCCTTTTCCCTCCAACAAATATAATAAAATATTCCATAAAATTTGGATCTTGATTTGGTTAATAATATTTTAATTATTCACCAATATCTAAACTAACTCAATATTTTTTTATAAATAGAAGGGTTTTCCCATTCATTTACCACCTTTTGTTGCCTAAATATCACTCTGGATCTATACTTTTGGTCTGGCTATTGATCCACCATCATAGTCATATTTTGCTACCATTTTTGTCTGGGTTTTCTACACCATCAAGAGAGAGGAATTTTAGATCTGAAGTGCTGAGGACTTACAAGAACCCGTCCCATTGAGGAGAACTGGGAACACCCTCCTGTGTTTTCCTCCCAGGTGCCATTAATACAAAATTAATTCAACATATTCTTGTCTTGTCTATGGGATGCATGGAGTAAATCTTGTTTTTTCTACTGCTTAATGTATTCTAATGCATCGATCTAGATTTTTGCAGCATTTATCTTGATCATCTAACTGTAGATATGAGGATCTTGGCAGCCATCTTTGTTGTTAGGGCTATTTGTTATGCACAACTAAAGTGGTCTTTTTTCGTACGCTTAGAATTAAGATTCATACTAACACCTTTTTTTAGCCTTCATCATTTGGATGTTCTGTGTGGGTTACTGGTTTCTTTTCTCTTGCGTTTTTTACATAAGTACATGAAATCTTCAATTACATGATCCAAATATTTGCAGTACTTACATGTCGTAGTAGGATTCTGAAAATATCTTGCAAAATAACCTGCCTAGCCACAGTTATAGAAAATGATCTGTCTTCTTCCTCGACCAAGTGCACCTCCTCGACCTCTTCCTTGATAACCTCCTTGACCATCGTGTTATCCATGGACATCATGTGTGCACTCCTCTACTTGCATTCTGTAACATCAACGCTGTGCTCCATCATTAGGTCGTAACTTCGACAATTATTTTCATCATGTCCTATTGACTTACAAAATTTGCAAAACATGTTCCTTGGTGTCTGCACATATTTCTGCAACAAATAACAATCTTCAGAGCAATGTTGGCCTCTATTTCTGCATATCTTGCAGCACTGACTGGATCCTACATTTAAGGGATGATGTGCTCCAATACCCAAGTTATCTCTGAAAATAGGGCATTATTCCTTAGAATGGCCCTTTGATTTTCATTTTGTACATCAGACTTCTTCTTTAACTTATTTTCCCTTCTTGATATCTTGAAATTTCAAGGTTATGTTTTCTAGCTGACTTTGAATCTGATGCATTCCTGCATTAGTGTCCCCTATTGGTGAAGCTTACAACTTCATCACAATTTCCAGGGCTTCAGCTTGAGTTGCTATCTTCTGTTGCGTTAATGGAAACCTGATATTTGGCA
The DNA here is from genome assembly GCA_034641835.2 of Pinus albicaulis. NCBI lineage: Eukaryota > Viridiplantae > Streptophyta > Pinopsida > Pinales > Pinaceae > Pinus > Pinus albicaulis. The sequence goes on along the minus strand of CM076583.1, from coordinate 562,184,485 downwards.
ACAACACAAATATAAACCATTCCTTATGCTTATATGGGGTTATGTTGAAGCTCACTTGATCCAATAACACTTTAAACCTTTGATCAAGCTTCCAAATAGACTCATTGACTTTATGTTTGATATCCTTTAACTCAGTAATATCCTATGATTGATACTTCAACTTCTTAAACTCTTGTATCCATGCTTAATTAATATTTGCAAACATACCATTGTGGGTGGTCAAATAATTCATGTACCATGTCAACTCCCTATCTTGAAACATTTTCATGAGTTGCACCTTCTTTATATCTTCATCATTGATCTTCCTGTCCATACAAATTTGAATAGAAACAAAAACTACTCTAGCTCTTCTGAACTAGTTCCTTGTAAAATAGGTAGCTTAATGTCATCAACCATACCTATTTTTGGGGTGTAAGGGGGAGTGGGAGGGGGATGGGGAGTAGGAGGGATAGGGGGAGTAGGGAGGCCAACATCACCCTGACTACTACTGGATTCTAGCTTCGGCGAACTCCAAGGGTGGAAGGGAGTATACTGCGGAGTTTCTTGGGAGTTATCTAGGTAGTTTTCTTCTTTTTCACCTTCACATTCACTCAACATGGGACTATAATCAATCTCTTTGAATGTATTTAGATCTTATTCGTGGTATATTTTTTTGGTATCTACTCTATACCCTTTTCCACTTCGCGTTGTACTGATTTCTTACTCATATTTTCTTCTTCCTCCAAACATAAGTAAACTAGAAATATGATTGCATCCATAAAAATCCTTTTTTCAGACAAGAGCATATTAATCCAGAGTTTCAAGGAATTCAAATACTTACATCGCAGTCCTTTGAAGAATCTTCACTCTACTTCAATATAGGACACAATCGAGTCTATAACAAACTCAGTAATGAATCCTCCCAAGATGCTATCAATTCAGAAATCAACAACCCTTGAAATATTATTGTTAGTGCTATTGAGTCACTATATCAACTCAGGTGTACACATTGTAGGTTCGTTCTTCTTAAATAAATCCTTTCTTTTAGTCAACCTAGACACCCACTCATAAAATTCACCAGGGAATGATCCAAAGAAAATTTCATACTGCTACGTGAAAAGATACCTTTGGAACCTTGCTTCAGATGTCAAGCATGGATTTATGTTCTCTAGACTATCCAATATTTAATTTCCTTCTTCGATGGGTGCCATGTCCACTTATCCCTCAAACAGATTCCGGTCTCGAAAACAAAACCATTTTTTGGCTCATTTGGGAATGACCCAGGTTCGATGTATGTTGCGCATCAACAAAACCCTTGATCACCAAACCTTTCAGAAATGACCTACAAGATTATCGCAGTCTCACTAGAGATGACTATGGGTGGTTGCAGAACCAGGTTTCTACAGCCTTGAGGGACTATGCGATTTTGCTAATTTGGTGTGATGCTATTATCTTTTAACATACATAAAATGATTGCATTGTATAAAATCCTTCACATACTTCACCACATTCAATAGAACACATTATACAAGGTCATAAACTGCACTATAATAACACACAACTATAAAAACTACTTCACAACAATTGATATTAAGAAAATATACAAGAAACACATAAGAACACATAATATCTTCACAAACTTCTTATTTTCTATTATGATCAATATTTTAAGTACAATCATCTCTCTAACCTATGCACACATCTTCAGGTGGTCTACGCACTAATCTGCAGAATCTTCCAAGGTCTACGTGTACTCAGCTATAGAGCCTATCCTTCACTACAAAAGACAAATACAAAAATAGCTCGTAAGAATAGAACTTATAATGATATACTTACATTGTCTAACATTACATCCCTTTGTATAGTATTACATTGACACAATACCATGGTCCAAATACCATGGGCTAAAAAAAATACAACCGAAACCCGTTACAAAAAGGAGGGGCTTTGACCCACCCCGAAGCCCTAAGATACTGCGTGGTATATCCACAATGATTTTTTGCACGGTATAATTCACGCTCTGCTCCTCAAAATTCAGAGACTTAGCCAAAATCGAGGTCAATTTGGGCTGTTCCCAAGTAAAAATACAAGATCAACCAGTAGCAGAAGGAGTGAGCGAATAAATGCAAGAATGAGAGCATGATAAAGAGCTTGAAAAATTAGTTGAAGTCATAGACATGGAAGTGGGACCAGAGCCACAATATGAGGACATGGACATGATGGCCAATGTACCTCAGGCTACCTTTTAGACTCCACCACCTTCAATTACAGAGCAAGCCCCAAGTGAGGAAGGGGAGGTAGTTCCCCTTGATGATGATCCGATGTTGAATGTGAGACCGTTGTGAGAATGCAACAGACTCTTGTGAGAAGAGTGAAATGTAATTTTTTCATGATTCCTTGTTGAATATATATAAGATAGAGGGGTTTTGAGCAGCAAGCTTTCCCTGGGAAAAATATCTGTGTTGTGGATTGATTTTCTTCTTTGTTTTACTTGTTGTGATTGGCAATCGTGTTTATTTTCCGTAATTAATTTGTAGAAGGATTTAGTATCATGCTTTAGCATATCACATGATTATATTGAATCCATTGGTATACATATTGTTTTTATAATTTATACATGGTATCAGAGTACAGGAAATCACTATTGTGGAGAAGAAATTGAGTTTGTGTTGAATAACATTCGAATTTGTAAAAATATTCTTTGGTGCGACATGCAGATCAATATGGATTTCAATGGCTTGAGAATGGAATATGCACTCGAGGTAAATTCTAATTATATTGCATGGAAGACAAAATTGAGGATGTTCTAGAGGAAAACGGGTTGAAAGAATTCATTGATAATGACATTCCTAATCCCGCAACAGAAGCCACCGCTCTTCTTGATGCTTGGAAAAAGAAGGTTGCAAAGGTGAGGAGGATCTTATTAGAGGAATTTTGAGAACACATTGTCTCTAGTCTCCATGTAAAAGTGACTCCATATGCAATGTGGAAGGATTTGGAATATCTTTTTCAGACTAGCAGTGACCACATAAAATTGGCACTGAAGGACAAGCTCAGGAAAATAAAAATGGAGAAAGGCGACACTATTCCGAAATATTTAACCAAGTTCATTCAATGTCAAGATGAGCTTGGGAGTGTTAGAATTACTATAGTGGATGATGACTTGGTGAGCCTAGCTCTTCTAGGCCTTCCCAAGAGATGGCATAGTTATCAGGACTCTGTCAATGGGAGGGAGAAGCTACCAGATTGGGAGCGAATTTGGTTGGATTTGGTACAAGAAGAATTCAGGTGGAATACCAGGGATGGATCCTCGTCCAAGGTAGATGATGAGGAAAATTACGCCTTGGATGGCAAGGCAAAGAAGGGGAAGGGAAAGATATCCTATTCCAAATCTGAGACCAGCAAAGAAGGCAAGAAGTGTGACATGTCTAGAGTGAAATTTTTTCACTGTCACAAGCATGGAAATTATGCCACTAATTTTCCACTAAATAAGAACAACAACAAGAAGGCTTCAGCATCCGTGAGGCTTTGGCCTCGTAATTTGAGTTGGACTTCTCACTCATCATATGCATGGTATCTAGTGTGATGAGATCAATGTGGTACTTGGATAGTGGTGCATCTTTCTACATGATGGGAGACAAAGAAATTTTTAGTAGAATGGAGGAGAAGGAACACTAGATGCATATTGAAATGGGTGGTGACGGGGGGTATAGAGCTATCGGGATTGGTACAGTTACTTTCTAGAGACAGTAAGGTAAAAAATTCTTATTAAAATATGTAATGCATGTACCAGGCTTGAAAAATAATTTAGTTTCAGTTGCTATGTTGGAGGATAGAGGATATGATGTGGTTTTCAATGAAGGGAAAGCATTCCTTCATCACAAAGCCATAGGAAAAGTCAAGAAGATTGAAATTTGTGTGAAGAATCTCTACAAACTTGATGCAGATGGCTATGCAACATTGATGGGTAAATCAGACAAAGTGGTGAGCTGGGATGAGGGTGAGTTATGGCACAAAATATTGGGCCATCTACAACACAGTTCTTTGAAGGTCATGCAAAAAATTTCTATAGGGCTTCCAAAGGGTACTCTTGCAAAAATAGACACATGCAAGGGATGTACTATGGGGAAGTATGCAAAGGCCACTTTTCACGAGAAGGAGAACCGAGTAGTGAAAATCCTTGAGAGAGTTCACTTAGATGTGTGTGGAACATTCTCTACAACTTCGACATAAAAGCACAGGTATTATGTGATTTTTGTTGATGTTTTTTTCTAGAAATTGTTGGATCTACTTCATCCAGAAGAAAGATCAGACGTTCTCAAAATTTTGTGAGTTCAAAGAATTGGTTGAGAAAGACATAGGGAAGCATGTGAAGGCTCTGAGGAGTGAAAATGGTGGTGAGTACATCTCCAATGAATTAAAGAACTTCTGTCACAAATAAGGAATTCACAGAGAGTTGATTACACCTCATAACCCACAATAGAATGGGGTCGCAGAAAGAAAGAACCGAAAAATTGTGGGTGCAACACGAGCGATGTTACATGATCAAGGCCTACCATTGCATCTGTGGGCAGAGGCATGCAACACAATGGTATTTTTGTAGAACCATAGTCCTCATCGGATGCTTGGCATGAGTACACCAGAGGAGGCTTTTTCTGGTAAGAAACCTGATGTTTCATATTTTAAAATTTTTGGCTCATCTGTCTATTGCCATGTGACCAAAGATTCTAGAAAGAAGCTAGAACCAACAACTGAGATTGGGATATTTGTGGGGTACACTGATACTCCCCACAACTATTGACTGTATTTTCCAAACAACAGGATGACTATTGTGAGATGGGATATAAATTTTGATGAGGAGAAACCCTTGTGATTTTCCCTTGAGAGGGATCTTGATTTTCATGCAGATAAGGAACTCTTGGTTTTGAAAGATGAAACTCAAGATATGGAGCAACAACATGTAGAGGATCATGGAGTGGCAGACACCACTCATGTAGAGCCATCCACCAGACATGGTAGAAGGTGTGTTGTAGCTCCTAGAGAAAACCTTGAGTTGAAAAAGACCAGTGCCTAGGACATCTTAAAATTAGAGGTTAAATATGGAAAAATTAATAATGCCTCTGATAGAATATGGGTTAAGAGAATAATGGTTTTGGTGATTCAAGAATGGAGAAGACCATTTGAGCATGATTCATGTGAATTCCCTATACTTGCAAGAGGGCTCAGGAGGCTGTGAGTCTTGATGGATTTTAAATGGGCCAAGTATAAAAAAATGAGCAAAAAATTTTAAAATATGCAGAGGCATTGAGAAAAAACGAAGAAGGAACCCACAAGAGACAGGTTTAAGAGGATTAAGGATCCGTCCCCTGTGAACTTAGAGGAAACGTATATGAATGAGATATGGGAAACAACAGAGGTTCGTGGAGCAAAAATTAAGGGAGTGCATCGAGCTTAATACATGAGCGTTAACACCTGAGTGTTATACAAACGCAAATTCATGAATACAATTACAGACTACCAACAACTACATTACATGATCCATCAAAGCAACATAGCATGAAAGATGATTACACATAAAAAGGAGAATACTGATAACAGAAGGAAAAATATACATACTACTCATTGCTCCATACGGAATCCAAATAACAACTCTGTATCATATTAAGTTTAAAAAACTCTCCCAAATATGTATCTCAGAGCACAGGGAGCACAATCATACAAAACTATAGAAAAATTCTTTAAAATTCCAAAGCCTTTCTTTCATCTTAGAAATAACTACATATAGAGTTCTCCTTGAGGGTTTACAATCGAATATTATATCATGATTGACCCACACAGGTGAAAAAAAAATATCTTAACAAACCATCAGAGAGTGCATCAAGAAATCACTCCTGCAACAAAAAAATAAAAACATAATTGGGTAAAATCGAGATTTTATCAGTAAAACATCACTATCTAATAGTAAAAAGAAACAAAACAGTTGGCCAGGGAGGCCAAATTCCAGAATCTTCAAACGAGTGGTGAGAAGTGGATGAGAACAGGTGAGCAGTTTGGCCTTCATCATATGATTCCACCTGTTGTTTGAAAACCTCCTGTTAAGCACATAGATCCTGTCTGCGGACACAGACAATCCCTCTAGCCCTAGAGTGGGTCTAGAAACAAAGGGACATGCTAAAGTGTTTCTTCCTAATTATTGAATGAACAAAGGACATGGTAGATCGACCTACTTGGAATCCAACGCTGTCGTTGTTGCTTTAGTAATGGTGGCCTCTCGCTCCTGCCTCGACAAGTCACAATCCTTTCGCCATTACGCTTGGATACCTGCACATAGAAAAAGAAACAAGAACAACATACAAGATAACAACATTTCATTCATATCCATTAGCCAATGAAAGAGGGCTAAACATATCGCATTAAACAAAATTCATAACACGAAAGTGGAACCAAATAGTAGTCATGTATATAAATGAATAGAAGGAAGAGTTACAACCAATGCTTTGACATCGTAGTCTCCTCCAGCGGGGTTCAGCCGAAGCGCATAGTCGATGCTCGTCAGGGAATTCGAAATGGATGAAGGCATGGACTCAAGCTCTCTCAAAAGTCATGGAATCAAGCTTCCTCAATGTAATTCCTTCTTATTCTATCTTCTCTAGCAATTCATCGATAATATGTTTAATTCTCCAAGTTCATCTAGCTTGTACTAAGAGAGATAGTTTCTTTTATAGAGGAAAAGGAGGAGGTTAGGATCCCTACAAAGGTGGGAGGGAGGGCTATCCTTTAGGGACTTCCCATAAGAGGTGGAAACCATAAACCTAAAGGAGGTAGTCTGTGGTTTAGCAGTTCAACCACTCCCAATGACTCATCCTCGAGGTGGTTGGAGTGGAATCTCCACCTCTATTTTTAAAAAAAATTCCATAAACATCTTGGCGCGAGTGGTAAACTGGGACAGAGTGCCAGCTAGCACGGGGCCCAATGTTAATTTTCCTCTTTGGTGCAAGGGCATAACTGACTACCCCCGCCAAGGAAAAAACAAGGGTTTTTGAGTCTCTACTCAGGGAATTGTCAACAGAAGGAATATTACTCTCATGTAAAGGGACACAATGATGGTCTTTTCTAGGCATGACACTTCTTATTGATCATAGAAATGACCCTCTAATGGGCGAGATGGGGATTACAAGGACAGTGACAAAGTGCTGTGTAACAGATGCCCCCTAAAGCATGAGGTCTGAGGGAGAGGGAGGGGTGAAATACTTTATGAGAACATGTTCGAACCAAACACTATTGTCAGAAAACCTGCAATTACGAATACAACTGATATCACTGATACATGAACATGTGGTATGGGCGCAACCATCCAGAATAGAGTATAAAAACAGAGATCTGAGGTATGGACATAGCCATCCAACAGTAAGGATCAAAAAATAGACTCTTTTATGGTCACAGCCATCCGATCAAAAGAGTCAAGCAATAAGTCATGATAATCCATTAAAATCTACAACCTGGCTTTTATCAGAAAAAATCTAGGGTATTACGCTCCATCTCAACCCGAACAAGTACAAATTCAAGCATGAGAATATATGAGCTGAAGTCAAACATGCAAGAAAATCACCTGATTACCAGCCAATGATGAAAGTTGTTAACAAGCATGAGAGAAACCACCAATAATGACAACGGCTCTCATGGTACAATCGGTACAATCCACAGAATGTGAACAGTGATCTGGCATCGAACATCCGCAAAATCACTCGATTGAAGGCCAATGATGTGGACCTTGTGTCGAATGCGAAAAACCTGCCATTAAGGCATGCAGGCTCCAAGGTACCAGAATAGAGTCTTTAGATCAAATACCTAGATAATGAGCTGAAGTCAACAGGAAGTGACCGGATCGAAGGTGGGCCATAATGTTTCCTACATCATCGATGCGAGACAAAGGAACATGAAACTACAAGGAAAAGACCATCTAATGGATGTTTTTGAAGAACCACAAAGAAAAATACCCCATACATTTGTTTCTAGCGGAGGTTACTAGAGGAGGTTGGCGGGCAGAGGGTTTTGTGGATGTTTTGCTATCGGTGCTTTTGTCGTTAAAACTTGCCCTAGTGCTCCCAAAAAAATAAAGCACTGGTGCGGCCTAAATCATTGGCACACCGGACACCGTGCACTCTGTACACACAATCTCAATGCGTCATAATATAATAGAGAACCGGTGCCTCACAACTCGTCCGCGCTGGTGCATTATAAAATAGAACGCCAGCACCAAAACCACGCGGTGCAATAGACAAAAACCGCATCGCTGCATCATAAAAAACACGCCAAAACATAAACTGACCAGTGCGTTTGTAGCAAAAAGTACCAGTGCACCTATAAATAATGCTCTGGGGATTGGCACGCTGGACATCATGTGCGAAATACACACACTGCTGGGGTGTCTAATTACTGTAACGCACCAAGGTGTCAATACTCTTCTGTGCTGGTGCATCATAAAACACCGCACCAAAATAAAAATGAACTGGTGTGTTCTTCTCCAAGTGCATTGATGCGCCAGAAACAACACACACTGGAATAACGTTATATAAAAAAAATTAAGGCCAAAAAACAAGTGCTTTGCGACTATTACACACCAGTGCTTTACGATTACACCACCCCGGTGCATCATAAATTTTTCGCGTCGAAACTGAAACATCCCGGTGCGTGGTTAGGGCAATGCCCTGACATGTTATAAAAAAACGCGCCAAAATTGATACTGCTCGGTGCGGTTTTCCTAACCGCACCGGTGCGCTTATAAAACTCCACACATTGGAACAGGGTTAATAAAAAAAAAATTATGGCCAAAAAACTTCGTTATTCACTTTCCTCAGTGTGCGAAGTACACACCGCCGAGGCGTCCAATTACTGTAAGACACCGGGGCATCAATACTCTTCCGTGCCGGTGCATCATAAAACATCGTGCCAAAACATAAACGAATCAGTGCGTTCTTCCCTAAGAGCACTGGTGCGCCAGAAACAACAAGCATTGGAATAGCTTATATAAAAAAAAAATTAAGGCCAAAAAACTGGTGCTTTGCGACTATTACGCACCGGTGCTTTACCATTACGCTGGCCTGGTGCATCATAAAATTTTCGCGCCAAAATTGAAACATCCCAGTGCACGGTTAGGGAAACGCCCCAGTGTGTTATAAACAACGCGCCAAAATTGATACCACTCGGTGCGGTTTGCCTAACCACCCCAGTGCGCTTATAAAACCCCGCGTACTGGAATAGGGTTAATAAAAAAAAAATTACCGCCAAAAAATTTCATTATTCACTTTCCTCAGTGCTCCATATCTCTCAAGCCCCAGTGCTATTTCCTTATTTCTGAGCCGCCCTACCATCAGTGCTCTCATTGCATCCATTGCACGCACTGCTGTTCTGCATTGCCAACCAATCTGTAACTTGCATTTTGAAAAACAGTGGGAAAATTTTATAGCCAATATGCCTCCTCGACCGCGAAATGTATAGGTATTTTTCTAGTTTTTCTATAATTAAGCCTTTTACCGGATTAGATATTGAAATAAACTTAAAAATATCCATTAAAAAAGAAAAAAGAAAAATCTGTCACGCGGTGCGCTCGAGCTGTTCGGCTCGCACTGGTCGCGGTGCTACCTGTAAAATTTACAGGCAGCACCGCTACCGATGCTAACGGTAACCGCACCGTGTCCGGGGCAGTTCCAGAAGGCGCCCCGCATAATTTTAAATTAAAATTAAAAAAAGAAAAAGGTGGTGCGCTCATTTATCTAGGCACACCATTGACCCTAGCAATCACAGTGCGGTGTGTTGACTGCATTTTCCGCCCCGGTTTATGTTAGTGCACCACATTTTGCATTTCGAGAGGGTCAACGGTGCGGCCAGGTAAAAGACCGCACCGTCAACTATGTCATTGTCATGAAGTCAGTGCGCTAACAAGACTATATGCACTGGGGTGTGTATTTCAGTTAGCACACGACTATTCTAAATTATATACAGTCTGCAGTGCTTGAAAAATAGACATCGGAACTGAAGCCGGTGTGGTCTGTTTCTTTAGCGGCCCTGATGACGGTGTGCTAAAATATTACAACGCACCGGCACTGGTGCGTGACTGTTTTTATGGAGCACCAACTTGTATATATGTTTTTTTTTCGAAAAAAATTATATATGTATATTTATAAATACATTTATGTTTTAATAAAAAAAATTATTTAATATGTCAATGATTTAGAGAGAACAGGAGCAACAAAAACAACAAAAAGCAGAACAATGTGACATGATTCGCCAATGGGAGGCGAGAGAGAGGGAGAGAGATGGATGCCCTCACCCTATTACTACAGATAACCAGGAGATCCTTAGGCAGGTAGGCCTCCTCAAGTTCTATGAGGAGGCTATTTTCGGCCTAAAGGCCCATAGTGTGCTTTTGAGACATCTTATCGGTAGGTGGAATGCCCATCGACAGGCTTTTCAGGTTGGTCCTGACCAGTGGTACACACCCACTGAGGAGGAAATTTATTTTATTACAAGACTATCGAAGAGAGAGGTGGATTTTCCCTCATTCCCAGACATGCCACCTGGCTGTGTAGCAGGGAGTCAGTTAGTTTACTCCTAGAGATACATTGGAGCACATGTACTGTCTCCTTCAGAGTTTTAGGTACTTGGAGGTCAGTTACGTATAGGTGCTTTTGGTAGAAAGGACGTGCAGTTCCTCTCCCTTATCATTTCGACCATTTCACACAACACCAATGATGGGCAACACATTAGTTGCTCGCTTTTATATTATGTTGATTCTTTAGTACAACAACCACGATTTTTCAGGTGGTCTGCCATTTTTTTACGGTAGTTTTGTACGGCCTTAGATAGATGTCGTGTTCATGCACAAGGGAGGGTCAACTTCCCTTTTTCTTTAGAGTTGTTTTGTTTATTTTTTTAAAGGTTTCCAGAGATGAGACCTAGTTTTTTTCGACAGCCTCGTAGGTCGATGTTTGAGGCCCGAATGCACATGTGGGGGCAGATGATGCCCAAGAGGGGAGACACTTTATTTCCAACCAAGATATCACATGATTCACTGGACTTACTAGCCATTTTTGATGGGTTGCATCCCTTCATTATGGTCCCATGTCCTTATGTTGGCTTAGATTGGCGAAGGTGTCCCAACATCCTCTTCATAGCTGATGAGCCGCCAGATGATAGAGGTAATATTATTGTTTTATTTATATTTATTCTAACATGTTCTTTAACTTGTTTTTATTAAATTATGTAATGAAATTGTCTAATTATTATTGTGTACTTGTATATATTTTGCAGACATTGGCTCTTTTGATGGTGAGGAGATGCCAGGTCCACCACATGATCTAGGTGTGGATCTTGATGATGAAAATCAGGATATGGTTGATGTCGAGCATGATCATGATGAGGATGAGGCCGGTGCAGCAGAGAGACATGCTCATGCTCATCATGGTGCACCGGTGCCGCCTTTTGCTAGGCGTGGTCGACCTGAGACAAGATATAGGATGGATTTGGCCAACCAACTCTGTGCATTTATTGTTGATGCGGGCATCAAGCCCGCTCATTACAGACATACAGGCCAATGATAGGCTGTTACGAATGTGGAGAGGCATGCCGCGTGACATGTCGTAGGAGCTACGACAGTTGTTACCGATTGAGGAGGATTGTCCGTAGCTATAGGCGTAGTCAAGCCGCGACACGTGATGGACAGTTCGTGAGCAGCGACTCACATGCATCTCATGATCGTTCACCTCGCAACGCACCTGATGAGCATGACGCTCCATTGGCAGCATCTCACAGTGATCATGGAGATGAGGCTGGACCATCGGCCACGTCTAGTCAGCAACCTGCAGCGACATCCATTAGTACTAGTCATGATCATGAGCAGGCTGGACCATCGACCGCCGAGGCTACACTATTGATTGAGCAGGCCTCCACTACTACTGTTCATATTGATGTTGTGCTACCACTAGCGAATGCATCCATCAGTACTAGTGATCATGATCATAAGCAGGCTCGACCATCGACTATCGAGGCTGCACCCAGCTTTACTGAGCAAGCATCCACTTGTAGTACTGCTATTGATGTTGTTATACTATCACCAACGCTTGATCTATGACATTTATATTACAGTTGTATATTTTTAACATTATTTAGTTATATATATGTGTGTGTGTGTGTGTATGTGGTCCATGTATTTTATGTTCATGTTGCAGTTGTACTTAATTTTCATGTTGGTGATCATCATGATGTGGCGCATATTGTTAGGTCATGTTAGATATGTTCATTTAATGTTTAACTTGCAGATAGATGTGTATATGTGATAGCATGAGTTATTTGACATATTGAGATGTATATTTGATGTTTGTGTTGTGATGATCTTAATATATAATGTTAATTTGATGTTTGAATGTGTTTATTAGTCGAATATGATGTTTGTACGATGGTTATCATGATCATGATGATGTTTATTAATTAATTTAATATTATTAAATGACCATGATATTTATTAAATATTATGTCGTGAATGTAATTGTAATTTAAATTTTAATTCTATGTAAAATTGTAAAATTGTATTTGTATTTGTACTAATTGTAATTTTAAGTGTAATTGCATGTAAAATATTTATTAATGTAACATTTTAATTGTAATTGTAATATTTAATTTATTCTGAAATGATTGTAATTGTATATATGAAAAATTGTAAAATTGTAATTGTAATTCTAATTGTATGTAAATTTCACAAATTGTAATTGTATTTGTAATTGTAATTTTAATTGAATTGTATGTAAAATATTTGTAAAATTGTATTTGTAATTATAATTGTAATTGTAATTGTAATTTTAATTAATGTAATTGTATGTAAAATTTTAATTCTATTAATGTGAAAATTTTAATTGTATTAATGTGAAATGAATTTATTAACAAATTTGAAAATAATTGTAAAATAACAAATCTAGAATAATACGAATTTTTGTAACATAAAGTTTAGAAAATAATGAAAATAAATTCATGTACTTTATAATTATCATTATTTTATTATGATCTTACATATATAAAGTTTAGAAAATAATAAAAATAAATTCATGTACTTTATAATTATCATTATTTTTTATGATCTTACATACAAAAAAAATAAAAAAATTAAAAGTCTGGTGCGCTTATTATCCTAACAGGCCTCAGTGCGTCGTATTAATAAAATGCATCGGTGCGTCACATTTACGTGCACCAGAAACGAATAAACACAAATAAAAAGCGCAACTCTATTTTGTTTAAGTTAAAAAAAGCGGCAATTTGAAAAATGGGCGGCAAAATATTTTCGAATATCTAATTTGACAAAATAATTCTTTAAATACTAAAGACTTTTCATTATTTCACTATTTTTGCTAAAAAATTTCAGTCATATTTTTTTAGGACACAGACTTGGAGCAAAAGAGCACGAGGGCACTGTGGATGGCGAAATACGTTCCAACAAAAGTATTCAGACAATCAGAAACTAAAACTCTGGTGATTCAAGTCCTTTATCATAGAATTTTAAACCATTTCGTGATTAAATTTAATTCTTTTTTTTACTTTTTTCTTCAGTTTTTTATTTTTTCCTGCAGTTTTATCCATTTTTACCATGAACCCTTTATTTGTTTGTTTTTTCCCTTTCTTCTCCTTGCTTTTGTGATTTCAGAATTAGGGTTTTTCATTTTAGATTGACGTCCAACCCACGGGACGACTTGCATAGTCGGATCCCAATCCATTTGGCAATTGCGTGAATTTTTGAAAAAATGGATTTTTATTTATCGGTGCGCCCTGCATACTCCACCGAACCGTTGCTCTGTATTTTTACAGTGCACTGCGCAAGTTCTGTGTCGTAAAAAATTGAAAACATTTTTTTAAATCCGTGCGCCAAATCTGAAATAGGGCACCGATTCTCTCTTTAACTAGGAAAGCACCGTACGGTGTATTACACTATTTTGCGGTGCGTTTATAATACCCCACGCACCGTTAGGTTTATTACACTATTTTTGCGATGCATTTATAATACCGAACGCACCGTATGGCGTATTATACTGTTTGGCGGTGCGTTGTTAATATATACACGCACCAGCGGTGGTGCGGGTTTCATGAAAGGTGCACCGGTGTCTCGAGATTTATTGTCTAACTGAAAAGCTGAGAATTTATTTATAAATATATTAATGAATGATATGCTAAAGGTTTCATATTGATAAAGAAATGACTGACAAGATATCAAGTAACAAAAATATTGTTAACACATCAAGAAAAGCAAAAAATGCAAGTTCTTTGTAAATTCTTTATAAAAAATATTATTTTTGAACTATATGTAACTTTAGCTAATATGTATTGTTTACTGTGTATCATGCAGAGCCAAAAAATGACAAAGCTCGATATGATTATTTTTGATGTACGACCAGAAGAGCATAAAATTTTAATGGAAAAATTGCAAAAAGATGAATCAGGTGAATGAAACAATACTATCGATCCAATATGAGTTTCTTTTTTTAATTATCATTAATAATATACTTAAAATGATTAGATAACATGTGTCAAACACTCTAGTAATTCACATCTGTTTAATGTTCTACAGGGACCAACAACTCAGAAAAGGAATGTTGTTCTAAGAAAAGAAAAAAAATAGAACATGCAAATGAAAATGAATTGCTCCTTTGCTCATTTGGAGTGGTGCTGGAAGTTAACGAAAGGGGGAAAAACTTTTACAAAAGTTTGAGGGACCTAGTGGAACGAATAGAACAACGTGCTTCAAATGTAATATGTAATCATTGAATTTTTCGATCATTAGGTACAATAAATAAACAATTTAGCATTAAATATTAGTTTTCAAGAATTTTCTTGCAGAAAAGAAAAGAAAATGGAACCCATTCAGCACATAAAACAAGACAACAAGGAAGAAAATGGTTGATCTCTAAGTTTGTGAGTAATTGTTACTTCCTTATAACAACTTAACTAGATTTCATTTTTGTATTTTTTAAGTTGTTTTACAAAAATCATCATTGAATGTCTTCAAACAGGTGCTAACATACAAAGAATAATCATCAGACGAATTGATTGAAATTGGGTTAAATATGGGTTGTGAGTATATGTTTGCATATCAGAATTTAATTGTGGAATTTTTAAGCATCTATCGATCTTGTTTTTATTTGCTCCATCCATAATTAATAGAACAAAAACATATTTTATATTAAATATATGATTTTTTATGGGGTATAAAACTTGCAGGAAACAAAGTATGGAACTGCGCCAACAGATGAAATTTTGAAAAATGGCATGGTACATGGTTTTGAAAGAATGTGTATAGTTTATGAGTCAATTGTTGCTATGGTACGTCATTTTTATTTTCGATTTACATTGATGTATATTATTTAATATTGGAATTTTCATTATTCTCACCAATGTATATACACTCATTTCAGTTTATTTTTATGTTTGTAGATGGAAAATGAAGAAGAAGAAAACAATCAATGCCGTGAACACAACATTCCTAAAAATAACCCAAGTCATGGAAGTAGCTCTGGCAGTGCAGCAGTTGTAGCGAAGAATGATGATCACTATGTAATTTTGATATCAAAGCAAGGCGTTTTAATTTTTGAAATATGTCTGTGAAATCAGACATTTTTTTTAATATAATGGACATAATGTCCCAATTGAAAGAAAAAGGGATACAAATAATTGTCCCATTTTGTATGATAAAGACTGTCTTATATATATATATATATATATAAAATCATAATATTTGTTTTAATTTATTCTATTGTGTTCTCCATTGTCGCTATTGCATTCTCCATTGTTGTTCTCAAATGCACTAATAAAAATTTAATTCATATGAATATTGTTATAAGATTATATATATATGTCGACTTTTGATGAATAATGAATTTAAAAAAACCACAATAATTCTGATATGATATAACAAATTAATCCAAACAACACATTCAAATGCATTAATACAAATGTAATTAATATGAATATTGTTATAAGACATGTCGACTTTTGATGAATAATGAATTTAAAACAATCACAATAATTGGACTGTAAAAGGTGGATGTTTCTAAAGAAAACAAAATGAAACACAGTGCGTTTATGTGTCTATACGCACCGGTGAGTTTATGATTCTATGGGCACCGCACTAATAACGATTCCAAGTATAAATATCGGTGCGTTTGTGTGATACTACGCATCGGGGCGTTTATGTTTCTATAAGCACCGATGCATTTGTAGATGCCATGTGCACCGCACGAATACTGATACAAATTATAAATCTCGGGTCCTTTCTGTGATACGGACCACCAGTGCCTCATAAAGATACACACACTGATGCGCTTATACGACCTATGGGCACCGCTCAAATCCCAAGACCAATTAAAATGGCCCCGTGCGTTGTATCACCAACACCAGGCCCGGTGCTGTTGTTTTCTTTAACGGCTCGATGCATTCTCCTTTTACCTCCCTGGTGCACTATCTACCAATACGCACCAGTGCATTCAAACCTGA
The DNA here is from genome assembly GCA_034641835.2 of Pinus albicaulis. Taxonomy (NCBI): domain Eukaryota; kingdom Viridiplantae; phylum Streptophyta; class Pinopsida; order Pinales; family Pinaceae; genus Pinus; species Pinus albicaulis. The sequence goes on along the minus strand of CM076583.1, from coordinate 562,167,976 downwards.
TAAGAGCACCGATGGAAAAACATCTGTAATAACCTCCGGCCGCCCATTTTTTTTTAGTTGTGTTCAACTTCCGTTAAAATCTCTGCCAAAACCTTCGTTACTCAAAAAGGATGTGGTAGCATATGTTTTTTTGACAATTTTGGCCAATTTTATAACATTAAAAACCTCCTTTATAACCTCCGCTAGAGGGTCTTTTCCTTGTAGTGTGATGATAGTGAATCAGGACCAACAGAAAATCAGAGGGAGGTTGAAAACTACAGAGGCAAACTTCTCTTGAACATATCAACAACATGACACTGGATTTGGTAGTATTTGACATCAAAGGATCTGAGGTCATGATGACGTGGTAAAGAGCAGATGAGAGGTGAAAAGAGATTACTCAAACCCATGGAGGCAAAAGTGACAAGATGAGATGTCCCTAACCTGACACGAATGCAGACAAGTGCCATGTTCAAGAGCGAGATACTGCCAACATAACTAAAACTTGGTTCCATTTTCCCCCACCATTTCTGGCGAGTACCCCAATTATTTTTTAAAACAAGCTTGAAGGGGATACCATATGCTTGTGCTGTAAGTTTTTCCTTCGGACAAATCCAACCCAGTACATTTTATGAGCCCTAGGAAGGAGGAACTCGAGGAACGTCATGGCGACGAATTTCGATGTCATCAGATTTTAACGAGTCTGACAAAGGGAGAACTCAAAATCTTTTCATGTTTAGACAGTTTGTAAAGAAGGTAGAAAAGAAAAATCCATCATGGCCCTTTTCATAAATATTCTCTCAGATCCGAAAAGGTAGAAAATAATATCTGAAAGAACCTCTTAGTCGCAATAGGCTAAGGTATTCCTTTTTCGTAAATAATCTATCCCAACCCGGAAAAGGGGTAAACGTATACTGGGAAGATATATCTTCGTAGCCATTTAGTGAGTTTTAAATGACAAAAGTCTCGACAATATTTTCAATTTTAGAAAGTCATAAAAGAGCTGAAATATGACTCCAATAGTGACTTTTTTGTGTTTTTACCGAGTCTGAAAAAGTATAAAATTTAATTCGTTACTTCACCACTATGTCCTGAAAACCTGTTGCTGCACAAGAGATACGTGTAAAACCCATTTTTCAAAAATAATATAATAAAATAATCGAAAAACATGTCTTAAAACCTAATTAGGGTTGCAAAAGGTTATAAAATGCCAAAAATGGTAAAAATAACTACTTTTCACTTTTTACCTCTTGTGGAGAAATAGTTACCCATTTTACTGTGTGATTTTGCAGCGATGATAACGAAAAATCCAACAGACCAATCTCAAATCCATTAGTTCCAGGAAAGAGCCGAGATCTCTCTCTTCATTTTGAGTCATTTCTTACTACTTGCAATTTCCAATTTTGAATTTTGGGGGAGAAAATATGAAAATTAGGGCACGAAGATTGGTGCGGGTTTCGGGCATGGAGTCGCGCCAATCGCCCAATTTTTTACACTAGGGCGCACCCATTGGTGCGACTATTTTGGAAACAGTTGCGCCAATGGTGCAAACCATTTTTATCCAAAAAATATCAGTGAAATACCCTAACCATTTAAAAATTCAAGTTTCAAAAAGTCTAATACCATTCATATAAATGTGTTTACAGGTAGAAAGCGAAAAAATGGTGATTGAATGGAAAGAATGGGAACACAATGAAGAAGACGAGCTTGCCATGGAAAATGAAAGATGCATGGAAGATCTTTGAGATTGTGGAATGAAGAAGTCCTTCTTGAAACTGTGTCTCCGTGCTCAACTAGAGCTGCTACAATATTTGATCAGCATATGGGATGAGGATCAGGAAAAATTCATCCTTTGAGATCAGGAACTTGAGATTGATGTTTCTGACGTTTATTTTATCACAGGATTATCGCAGAGGGGAGCAGCACCAATCCTCACCGGTACCCGACCTTGCATGGAGAGTATGTCCATGGTAATGGACAGAGTATGTCGAGGGGCACGGAAGGGAACAGGAAGTGGGAAAGTTGATATCCAAACTATCCCAGAATTGGCACTAGAAGTAGTGCTACATACCATCACACGAGCTGCAGGATCGCAAGCATCGTACGAAGCAAAAAAACACAGTTTCTTCTTGCTGTAGACTTCTTGACACTGACCATCTACAACTGGGTAGAGGCTGTGACAACAAACATGAAACACTAGCTAATAAAATGCAATAAGGGAAAATTGAAGCAATTTGGTTATGGGTCTATCTTGGTATCGTTCTTCCTGGAACGACTACCAATTTTTTAGCCTCAGGAATTCATAATCCCAACACCACCAGCGAGAGAACCGCGGATGGCCTGATCAGTGGCTTTGATGCCAAGGGCAGGGGGCGGTCAATAGATGTCCTAGAGACCGGATTTTTTTGATTGGTTCTGCCAACAGTTGATCGTCATGGAGGACTAGCCCTACTCTGGTACAAATTTTATTGGTGATCCGGACCTCCCACTCGCGGAGGGAGAGGATTGGGATGAAGATTTAGGTAAGACTCATTTTTTAATTTTCATGAGTATTATGATTTTTTTAGGTATGTATGTTCTAACATTAAATCCACGCATTTGCAGATGTTGGCCCAGAGATACCCGCGGGCATGTCTCCGATAGCGAGGTGAATTCCTCGTGATTTTTATCCTCATGGTGAGGGAAGCGAGGAAGAGGAGCTCGTGTGCAACCTAGGGGGGATCACACATGGAGTCCCAGATTATGGATGATTCGACAATGTTCCTCGTGCCTAACAGAGACATACTGTTGGGGTGTAAGGTCGTATTCACTGCTTGGTGAGGTGGCTTGTACGGGCAGTGACATGCTACCATGAGCATCATGCTGATTAGACACCTAGGCTTTATATTTGCATATTTTGAAAGACATGGTGTCTCAGGATGTAACAAAAACACACATATTTTTTTGAATGTATGATGCACACTGATGCAAACACAATATATATATATATATATACACACACACATCTATTTTCCTACATGGATCTTTTTCTCATGATGATGATTTTACAAATTACGCAAATGTCTATCTAATACAATGTTAGCCACTGTATCGGTTAATGCATTCATTCATCTAGGAATATGTTGATATGTGATAAAATCAAAATGTATTTCCAACAAACGAATACATAAATACAATCTCAAAATGTATGGGTTCTTGACTAAATAATGACCATTGAGTTGGAGAACAACAAGTCGTGAATCTAGATTTACAAGCAATGCGCGTATGCCGAGATTGATTGCCTCGGTTAATAGTTAAAGGACAACACTATATTCAGTGACATTGTTTGTAGTTAGTCCTAGCCAAATACCTTTTAGTTATATCAACTCACGAGAAGGATCATAGATTACCCAGGCTGCTAAAGATCAATTCCTGGTACTGCGGGAAGCACCACCCACGAAACCGACATAAGGGGTAATAGACATTTGCAAAAATAAGCAAGACTCGAATAAGTAGGAAAATTCTCTCAAAGCAAACCAAATCAAACATGTACAAAAATGAAAAAAACACCTATGTACACAAACCATGCATGAATGAATCACACATAATACTTTTTGAGATACAAACCATTTCTGGGTTGTTCTAAAGGATGACCTTCATAGTCAATGAGCTCATAGGCCCCATTCTGTAATACGCATTTAAAAATGTAAGGCCCATGCTACATGGGTTGAAATTTACCTTCCCCCAGCTTATCATGAGCTTGGTCATACAGGAGGATGAGATCTCCTTCAAAGAAAGAACGAGGGGAAACTGATTGGTCAAAATGAGCTTTGACCCACTTTTTTTGTGCTTTAATAACTAGAGTAGAAAAGCGGCGAGTTTCATCCAACTTTTCTAGATAAAGGAGACGCTCTTTTTCTGGTGAAGTGTTTGGAAATAACTCAATAGCCAACCTGAGCGAAGGTATTTCACATTCAATCGGAAGAGTAGCTTCTAGACCATAAAAAAACTGAAAAGTGGTGAATCCGGTTGCATTCTTAATTGAGGTTTAGTATGCCCAAAGAGCTGAAAATAAAATGAGATGCCAATTGGATTTATGGATCCCAATCGTACGCTGAAGCATGGTAACAAGAACTTTGTTCATAGCTTCAACTTGGCCATTGGCCTGAGGATAGTATAGTGTTGAGCTGTCGTGACGCAGACCCAACTTGGAAGTCAACTTGGCCACCATGTAATGCCGAAAATCGGAACCATGATCAGTAACGATGGCCTGAGGGACACCAAACCTAGCAATGATGTGATTGAATATGAATTGGGCATCTGTCTTACCATCAGTGGAAAGTGTAGGTATTGCTTCGACCCATTTAGTGAAGTAGTCCACGGCTACGATAATATACGCATGCCCCCCGGCCAAGTGAGGGTTACATGTCATAAAATCGATGCCCCACTTCACAAAGGGACCAAAGGTAATGACAGGATGAAGAGGTATAGGCGGTGCATGCATATTGCGTTGATAAATATGGAAATCATGACATTTACGAACTGCGAAAATGCAGTCTTTGAAGATAGAAGGCCAGAAATAGCCCACACAAATAATATTTTGTGCAGTGGCATAACCAGACATGTGATCGCCACAGGCACCACTCTGACAATCATTGAGGACTTTCTCATCTTCCTCTAGGGTCAAGCATCGACAAAGAATAGAATCTACTCCGACACGATAGAGGGTATCCCTGGCTATACGATAAGGTTGCGAATGATGATGGATGCGTATGCGGGTATCCTTCATCAACTTAGATTTGAAGGTAGAAGTCTAGAGATAAACGATGATATCACTGTACCACAGATCGAGGGTGCTAATCAAGAAAAGCGTATCTTCTGGAATGTATTCCTCAGAACAAGACAAAGGAGAGTCTGAAGGGAGGGAACAAATCAAATCAGAAAAGACTAGTGACTTCTTTGACTTGGAAGTATTAAATTCCAAATCGAACTCTTGGAGGATGAAAATCCATTTCGAATATCTCCCCCCAACAATTTTCAAGACAATATATAGGTCATGGAGTTGCAATCGGAAGTCACAGTCACTGTACGTAAAAGAATATAATGACGAAAACGTTGAACTTCTTGAACCGCAACTAACATTAACTTCTCGACGTGTGCATAGCGCGTCTCAGGATCGAGAAGTTTACGAGACAAGTTATAGATAACATGCTCATTACCGTGATCATTGTCTTGTACTAGAACCATGGAAATTGTGCTGAAAGCGGCGGCTAAATAAAGGGAAAAAACATGGTGATATTTAGGAGGACGCAACAGAGGAGCATTGACAAGCAACATTTTCAGGGTCTCAAAATACTTTTGAGCGATATCATCCCAACAGAAAGGGGCACCCTACTTTAATAATCACATGTATCCTCTAGCCACTTCTGCATAGTTAGGTATAAAACGTCGTAGAAAATTAGCCTTACCTTGAAAACTCTGAAACTGATGTAATGAGGAGGGAGAGGGGAGATTGATAATAGCCTCAACCTTGAGCGGATCAAGGCAAATTCCATCTTTGGACATGATAAAACCTAAAAGTCTACCAGAATCAATGTAGAAGATGCATTTGTGCGGATTAAGCTGAATTTTTTAACATTGACAACGAAGAAAAATCTGACAAAGATGGTCAGGATGGTCCATGCGCTTAGCTGAATGGGTGGGAAGATCATCCAGATAAGGTTGAACGATGTGCTGAATATCGTGAAAAGCATACGACATCGCTCGCTGAAACGTAGCCCCAACATTCTTTAAACCAAAAGGGAGCTTCTTATATGCGAAAGTACTCCAAGGAAAGATAAAGGCAGTCTTATGTTGATCAGTCGGGAGAATGTTAATTTGATTATAACCAGAAAAAACATCCATTAAGGAAAATATCTCACTCCCGGCACAGTCATCAAAGATTTGATCGATAAAGGGAGTGGGATAATTATCCTTGGGAAAAGCTCGATTAATATCGAGATAATCAACACAGACACAAATAATTCCCTCCTTCTTATCTACACGAACAATGTTAGAGACCCATTCTGTTAAAGGAATCAAATAAATAAAACCAGCTCTAAGAAGTTTCTCAACTTCGCTCTTGATGGCAGCATCTTTTCTAGGGTGCACCGGACGAAGATGCTGGCAAACAGGTTTCGTGTTGAGATAAGTAGGTATTTCATGCACCACTATACTAGGATCAATGCCGGGAATTTATTCATAGGACCATGCAAAGACATCACGAAATTTGCGAAAAATGATAGTATAAACTTGTACTTCATCAAAAGAACAAGTGACGCCAATATGGATGTTCTCGACAATTCCTACTTAACAAATTGGTGACTCCATTGGGGATCAGTGTGAGTTTGTCGTTTCATCTTGTTGGGTCAGTTTCAATGATTGATTTAGTTATCTGTATTTTTCTAGTTTCCTTGCTTAGTTTACATCCTCTGTTCATCTCTAGAGTGTCAAGATTGACCTCTACTCATTAGGTTTTGGTTTTTCCTCCTTTTCCCATAGTTATCTGGCTTGGCGCACTTTTCCTCTGAATAGTCACGCGAATTGCCGCAGGTTGCTCTTTTTTAAATTGTGCCAAACCCTGTATGGCACGGATTACAACCTTACAGTCACGCCAACCCCTGCTGGATTTGGTTTGATCTCCTCAATGAGTCTTTTGGTCAATTGTGCTTGCTTCTGGGTTGTTTTTTATGTGTAATTATGCCTTTGGGACTGTTTTGACTGTCTTTAGCTTGTTTTCCTCAGTCGTTTGTCCATCTTATTATCAGTGTGAATTAAGGCCTTAGGGTTTCTAAGGGTTTTGTACACTGAGCCTTCTGTTCGGAAACCAAGTCGGTTTTGATTGTTGTCAGTCTCCTTCTTGCATTGATTGCATCTTGATTCCTTTGAGTGATTGCTTCGATTGAATGATAATTTCATTTTTTTGATTTATTTTTCTCCTTATTGCTCCAAGCATAGATTACATTGCTTGTTTTGGATCATTTTGAAAATTTTCTCTTGGTTTGAAAGATTGCAACTTTAGTTTGAGTGCTTTCTTGTGTTTGTTTTGCGTTTTATTGAGCCATTCAATTCCAATTCCTACACAACACTTAAGCTAGTGTTTGTTTTCATTTTTCATGTAATTAGTGCAGCATGTGCTTCTTTTCATTGAAAATATAAAACAAAAACATATTTTTAATTCTTTCTTTGCATCGAAAGTGAAATACTATTTTGCATAACTAGCATATGATTGTCTAGGAAAGGGTTTCACTTTCGTTTGATTGGGTTAGATGCATTAATGGATTTCTTCACATAGTTTCATTGTTTGATTTTGTTTGAAATATCTCTATCCTTCTCATAAATAGCATTCATTGAATCGGAAATGGTGTTCATTTGCATATAGCTTGCATTTAGGGATTTTGAGATCCAAAATCGATAGGGCTTTAAAACTAGAACATAATCCAAGATAAACTTTAAAATTAATTTAATTAACCTAGGGAAGCATTGAAACCTAACAAAATTTTTTTAGTGGTCTAGGCTAGAGACGTGTTCTGGTGTCTTAAAACCTAGGAGCTGTTGTTCGCCATTTGGCGCTAGACAATGCTAGTACGGGCTTGTGCTCCCCATACCGTCGAGTATATACAGGGAGACCCCTCTAGGTTGCAATCCTTTTATCCATAGGAAGCTGAGTCTGTAACCTTGTAACTATGATACACTAAACACAACATTTGGGGAGACTAGCACACGTACGTCAAGTCCCTGGTCATTTCTGTTTCATTTGATCACCAAGGTGTATATGGTAGTTCATGGGAACCTAGTATAACCTCTTTCTTAGTATTCCAGAGTAGTCATTTTGATATTTTCACGACTCTTTAAAAAGAGAAGAGATCATCGAGAAATTTTCCTTTCACACTCGTTTAAAATTGAAAGCGACTAGAGTCATCTTTGCCCTGTTTCTTGACTCTTTAAAAATGAAACAACAAAATCTGGTTTCAGTGTCATAAAATTAATCATCTACGATTACACGCTCTTTAAAGATTTATTACTTGGCTTGTTATTTTTCCTTGGTTTTAATCTTGGAGTCTTAGATTGGTTCTCTATTTTCCTTTATGTTTTGATATACATCCATGGTGGCGGAACTACCAGTTTCGTCGTCCTCACTTCCTCCTAGTGGAAGTTCTTTAATGGACGTTTCTTTTGAAACTCCTCAATCCACTAGGTCTGCCGAGATTTCGCAGCCCATTCTCCCGTTTGTCTTGCCTCTTGCTACTCGATCTCCTCCTGAAGGGAAAATTGAATTCAATTGGCATCCTTTTAGTGCTTGGTCTGGTTTTGGGGAAGAAGGAGATTTTCCTCCTCTTACGTCAGGTTCGCCATTTTTTGCTGTTGATGCGCCTCCTAGTCCCCGTCGTATTTTTGAATACCTTATGAAAGAGTCAAACATGTATTCATCTAGTCCTGTTGGTAGTGAAGGAATGCCTGTTTCTACAGAAGAATATCAACTTTTTCCGAAAATTTTCCCTCATGTTTCTACTCAGTCTTCTCCACCATCGGTGTCACTTCCGCTTGGATATATGTCCTTGAGTCAGATTATGTTTGGTGTTGACTCTATAGTGAAATCCAATAAAAGAACTCCTCCTCAGAGTTCGGTCCTACCTTCGTTAGGACTATCGCCTTTGACACTTGGTTCACCAGTTACTGTTACATCTGTTCCAGTCCACACCAGTTGTTACACCATCTGTTCCGATGGTTTGTGTGGCTTCATCCACACTATTTTTTACCCATAAGTCATCATGATCTTTTCACAATCGTATGTATTTTTCTTAATCCTACGTGGTCTGTTAATCCCAGCTCGGGTAGATCACAAACCCGTGCCACGGAAACCCCGTCTACCTCTACCACACCTATGGTCTCTACCTATGTGTTGGATGAGCAAATGTTATATATTCACCGATGTTATGCTCCCTCGACGGAGGCCATGTGTGCTTCTAGTGTGGTTTCCACTACTCCTGTGATTCGTAGCGGTATTACTTTTGAAGAATATCTGTTGGCTATTCAATAATAGAGTTCTCAGGGTTCTCAGCCATTCCAAGCTCTTGAAAATCTTCAATTCCATCACTATGATGTGGCTGGTAATCTCGTATATGTATATCCGTACCATTATGATGAGCATGGTAATTTGGTCTATTTTCCTCCTACTAATTCTCGTTAGACCGTTTCTTTTTTTCAACCTACCTTGCCTGTGCAACCCTCTAGCTTGCAAGGATAACCCTTATCGGGACAACCTTTAGCTCAGCAGGGCCCTCCCTCTGGTCTACAGGGAAAACCATATGGTCCACAAGGCCAACCTTCATAAGGTCAACCTTTGGTCCAACATGGACAACCCTTCGGTCTGCTTGTTCAACCATCGAATCAACTAGGACTATCTTATGCTCCTAGGGGGAAAATCTACCCACCACAGGGACAACCTGTTGCACCACAACTGCATCCACATGCTCATTATGGAAAAAATGTTGCGCAAATAGGACAACCCTACGGTCCTTCTTCGGGTCAACTTGGTTATCAGGGACAACCTGGTCCACACAACCATCAGGTCAACCTTTCCCACAAGGCCAACCCGATGGCCCTCAGTATTCGGTTCAACTCGCTCAACAACCGATTCAACTTGATCCTCAGTTGGTTCCATCATTTTAGCAGCCCATTCTACTTGTTTATAATCAGCCAGATTTACTCGCTCAACAGCCTGATCAACCACAAGGCGCTTACTACCCTCAAGGTTCATATCAATCAGTATATAGTGAGCCCCAGGTTCCTTACCCTCCAAATCAACCTGTATATCATCAACCTCAAAGCCATGCTTACATTCCATTGCAGAATCCTTACGCTGCTCAGCAAGGACCTTAGTGGTCTACTTTGACTCAGTATCCTGGTCCTCAACCCCAGTATCCACTGACTTATCCTGCTTCTAATCCCTATGATCTGAATCCTCCGGGATAGAATGTATGGGGATAGAATGTATGGGTGGAATGTACATGCTGGTCCTTATCAAAGACCTCCGATGAATTTCAACACTCAATTACCATTTCTTGCTACATTGGAATTACCTGATGTGTCAAAGTTGACAAACGATCCCATTCTTCATAACCTGTATTGGCCTTCGGTTCCAACCAATATTCCTGGTGATTGTCCCAAATTTGAGGGCAAGCTTGGTGAAGACCCCCAAACGCATGTTATGACTTACCACTTGTGGTGTTCCTTAACTCTTGGGTTGATGATTCTATTAGATTATGTATTTTCCAGCGAACCCTTACTGTTGCTGCTACAAAGTGGTACATTGAGCTATCTCATGGCGTCTTTCAAGATTTCAATTCTTTAGCCATGGAATTCCTTACGCATTTCCAGTTACCAGTATGCTATGAGATTGGGATGCACCTCCTCAATTCATTGAAACAAGACCGAGCTACTCATATCTCATATCATATTCATGAGTGGCGACGTCGTAGCCGGATGATAAAATTTGAACTTCCTGATTAGCTTCTAACTCATTGGTTCACCACCTCCTTTTTCAATCAAATTTCCAAAGACATCGCTATGGGGGCATGTGTAACCGAGGAACAAGCCATTACTTACGCCCAGTACCTTGATCTTGTGTACTCTCAGTTTGGTGCATTATATGATATCTTTCCTAATGCTCCTTGACCTGGAACTTCTAAACCACCAACGACTCCATCCGTCAATGGTATTATTGGTTCTGTGTCTCATACTTCTCAGAAGTCCTCATCTTCAAACACTGAGAAGCCTGAGTCCGCTTCTTCTAATAATGTTGCTTCTCAGTCCACTTCGAATTTTGGTAAACCCACAAAGGTTTAAAATTCCGTTTAGGCCAATCCTACGAATACCACATCTAAAGGTAAAAATAAGGCTAAAGGTAAGGCCAAACCTGATACCCCAAAACAATATTCTTAGAAACCTCGTGCTGCCGATGGTTCTCAACGAAAACCAAAGTACCCTTGTTTGATTTGTGACAAAGAGAACTTCACCAAGGATTGTCCTCGACAATCTGGAGTGAGCTGATTGGTCAAAGGCACTCAAGGAACTCCAACCTTTCTTAAAGAACCTTTTACATCTCAGCAGACTCAGATGGTAGAGCAACCTCAGTCCTCTACCCCATTTGGCTCTCAGGTGTTCATGATGAACAGTTCTGCCGCTGTTTCTATTGCTACTCGGTCGAAAGATTATACTAGAACTAGTTAGGCCACAGGGAAGGAGATTGCTGATGGTCCTCCTCCTCCGCCTATTACTAGTCCTCTTGAAATTGAAAGGCCCAATGCTGAATCCGTTGTGTGACCACCTTCCATAGGTGTACTCTGTAAGTCTTCTTATAATCCCAACGCCCGTGCCACTCACCATTACAATATTGTTGAGGATTTAGCTCAGGCGCCATCCGCAATGTCTGCGTTAGAAGTACTTTAGAGTTGTCCGTCACAACATAGAGCTTTGTTATTTGCAATTAGTGGGATCGATCCTTCCAATACTATCCTTCTTGATTTCGATTTAGAGAATTTCATTCCACGACTTTCGCATCATATCACGCTCATTATCCAAGTTGATATTAATGGCCTCGACATCCATCGAATAGTTGTGGATGAAGATGCATCAACCTGTGTCATGTCATCTTCGTGTTGGAAAGCTATTGGTTCTCCAACCCTGAATTCATCACCAAATGCCCTAGAAGCATTTGATGAAAGAGAATCAAAACCCTTAGGTGTTCTCGCTAGTTTACCGATTACTTTGAAAGGGAATACAGTTAATGTCGAGGTCGAAGTCATTGATGCTAAACTCAATTATAATCTTCTCCTCAGTCGCAGTTGGACTCATGCCATGTTATGTGTTCCGTCCACTCCCTTTCGTTTTTTGAAATTTCCACATGAAGGAAAGATTATTACTGTCAATCAATTGTCTTTCTTCACCTCTTATTCCAAGAACAACGTTCCATATGTGGATCAGATTCCTACTCCCTACGAGAGAATAGGGCCTGGTCTTTTTAAAGATATTGCTCTCATGGGTATTTTTCCTCTTCCTCCACCAAACACTATTCAGATTCATATGATCTCTCGGTATGATGACCCATGGATTATTCCTGCCCCTGAACAAATTTATTCTTTCGGAGATTCGATGCCTTTGAGTCCAATTGAGATTGATTATTGTGAACTCAATGCTGCTTCCGAATCTCTGTCCTCTGATTGTGCTCCTTTGAACACATCTCTTGACATTTATAATCAATCCCCTTGGCTTTGTGATTCATATGCACCTTTGAGTCTGATTGAGATTGATTATTGTGAACTCATTGCTGCTTCGGAATCTACGTCCTCTGATTTTGCTCCTTTGAGCACATCCCTTGACATTTATTCTCAATCCCCCTAGCTTGGTGATTCAGATTCACCTAATCCTTTGAAAGAAGTTTTTCCTTCCGATGATTCCATCGTGGAAACCATGTCTATTGAATATCTTCCGTGGAATGATGGTCATCATCATTCCTTCTTTATGCTTGGCCTCGGGGCCATGTCTACTTGTCTCGAGCATTTTGTATCTCAGGTTCCTTCTTGTCTGCTTCAATTTCCTGTTTTGATGCACGACGTCTTTATGGAAGGTAACTTGAGAAATATTACACAGACAATGCCTATTGAAATTTCTATTAAACCAGGAATTGTCGAGAACATCCATATCGGGGTCAATTGTTCTTCTGATGAAGTACAAGTTTATACTACCATTTTTCGCGAATTCCATGATGTATTTGCATATTCCTATGAAGAAATTCCCGACATCGATCCTAGTATAGTGGTGCATGAAATACCTACTTATCTAGGCTAGAAACCTGTTCGCCAGCGTCTTCATCTAGTGCACCCTAGAAAAGTTGCTGCCATCAAGAGTGAAGTTGAGAAACTTCTTAGAGTAGGTTTTATTTATTTGATTCCTTTGAGAGAATGGGTCTCTAATATTGTTCCTGTAGATAAGAAGTAGGGAAATATTCATGTCTATGTTGATTATCGCGATATTAATTGATCTTGTCCCAAGGATAATTATCCCACTCCCTTTATCGATCAAATCATTAATGACTGTGTTGGGAGTGAGATATTTTCCTTAATGGATGGTTTTTTTGGTTATAATCAGATTAACATTCTCTCGACTGATCAACATAAGACTGCCTTTATTTTTCCTTGGTGTAATTTTGCATATAAGAAGCTCCCTTTTGGTTTAAAGAATTCTGGGGCTACGTTTCAACGAGCAATGTCGTATGCTTTTCATGATATTTGACACATCATTGAACCTTATCTGGATGATCTTCCTACCCATTCAGCTAAGCACGTGGACCATCCTGACCATCTTCATCAGATTTTTCTTCGTTGTTGATGTTACAATATTTGGCCTAATCCACACAAGTGCGTATTTTGCGTCGATTCTGGTAGAATTTTAGGGTTTATCATGTCCAAAGATGGAATTTTACTTGATCCACTCAAGGTTGAGGCTATTATCAATCTCCCCTCTCCCTCCTCATTACATCAGTTGCAAAGTTTGCAAGGTAAGGCTAATTTTCTACGTCGTTTTATACCTAACTATGCAGAAGTGGCTAGAGGATACACACGATTATTAAAGCAGGGCGTCCCTTTCTGTTGGGATGAGATTGCTCAAAAGTATTTTGAGACCTTGAAAACGTTGCTTATCAACGCTCCTTTTTTGCGTCCTCCTAATTATCACCATGATTTTTCCCTTTATTTAGCTGCCGCTTTCAACGCGATTGCCATGGTTCTGGTACAAGACGATGATGACGGTAATAAGCATGTTATCTATTACTTGTCTCCTAACCTTCTCGATCCTGAGACGTGCTATGCACACGTCGAGAAGTTAGCATTAGTTGTGGTTCAAGCAGTTCAACGTTTTTGTCATTATATTCTTTTGCATACACTGACTGTGATTTCTGATTGCAACCCCATGAACTATATATTGTCTCGACAATTGTTGGGGGGAAAATACTCGAAGTGGATTGTCATCCTCCAAGAGTTCGATTTGGAATTTACTACTACCAAGTCGAAGAAGTCACTAGTATTTGTTGATTTGATTTGTTCCCTCCCTTCAGAATCTCCTCCATCTCATTTTGAGGAATACATTCTAGATGATACACTTTTCTTGATTAGTACCCTTGATCCGTGGTACGGTGATATCATCGTTTATCTCCAGACTTCTACCTTTAGATCTGAGTTGATGAAGGATGCACGCAGATGCATCCATCATCAGTCGCAACCTTATCGTATAGTCGGGGATACCCTCTATCATGTCGGAGTGGATCCTATTCTCCATCGATGTTTTACCCTCGAGGAAGCTGAAAAAGTCCTCAATGATTGTCATGGTGGCGCCTGTGGTGGTCACATGTCTAGTTATGCCACTGCACAAAAGATTCTCCGTGCAGGTTATTTCTGGCCTTCTATCTTCAAAGAATGCATTTTCGCGGTCCATAAATGTCATGATTTCCAGATTTATCAATGCAAGATGCATGCGCCACCTGTACCTGTTCACCCTGTCATTACCGTTGGTCCCTTTGCGAAGTGGGGCATCGATTTTATGACGTGTAACCCTCATTCGGCCGGGGGGCATGCTTATATTATCGTAGCCATGGAATACTTCACTAAATGGGCAGAAGCAATGCCTACACTTGCCGCTGACAGTAAGACAACTACCCAATTCATATTCAATCACATCATTGCTAGGTTTGGTGTCCCTCAGGCCATCGTCATTAGGGGAATTTTGAGGTCTAAATTGGGCCTCCTAAGAAAAATGTACAACAAAAATAAACTATATAAGGACCAATAGGATTCAAGATGATGATGTCAACCATGGGAGATAATTCACCATCTTTTAAGTAAAAGGGTAAAAATATTAAAAAATAATAAAATAATAAAACTATTTTTTCGACTCGTATTTTTAACTTATCTCCCAATTTTTTTACTCAAATTTCGAGTGGGATTACTCGTTGGATGCAAAATTTAATTCCTCATCCAAGGAGTACACATGTTGCATACTTTTGATCGATCCTGCTACACGAAAAATCAGAAATACATGAAAAAACGTGATTGCAATCACGTTTTTCATGATTTCTCATTTTCGTGTAGGAGGATCGATCGAAAGTATGCAACATGGGTACTCATTGGATGAGGAATTAAATTTTTCATCTAACGAGTACTCCTACTCGAAATTTGAGTAAAAAATTTGGGAGATAAGTTGAAAATACAACTTGAAAAAGTAGTTTTTTCTTTTTTCTCTCTAAAATTTGATGATGTAATCAAATCTTATTTTATTATTTCCACTATTATTTTATAATTTCCTTAGGAGGCCCATTTTAGACCTCAAAATTCCCCTAATGTACCAATCATGGTTCCCATTTTCGGCATTACATGGTGGCCGAGTTGACTTCCAAGTTGTGTTTGCGCCACGACAGCTCAACGCTGTACTATCCTCAGGCCAATGGCCAGGTTGAAGCCACGAACAAAGTTCTTGTTACCATGCTTCAGCGTACAATTGGGATCCATCAATCCAATTGGCATCTCATGTTATTTTTAGCTCTTTGGGCATATCGAACCTCAGTTAAGAGTGCAACCGGATTCACCCCTTTTCAGTTGGTTTATGGCCTGGAAGCTTCTCTTTCGATTGAATTTGAAATAACTTTGCTCAAGTTGGTTTTTGAGTTATTGCCGAACACTTCAAAAAAAGAAGAGTGTCTCCTTTATCTAGAAAAGTTGGATGAAACTCGCCGCTTTGCTGCTATGGTTATTGAAGCACATAAAAAGCGGGTCAAAGGTCATTTTGACCAATCAATTTCCCCTCGTTCCTTCTTTGAAGGAGATATCGTCCTCCTATATGACCAAGCTCATGATAAGCTAGGGGCAAGTAAATTTCAACCCATGTCTCATGGGCCTTACATTGTTGAATTCATATTGCAGAATGGGGCCTATGAGCTCATTGACTACGAAGGTAATCCTTTAGAACAACCCAGAAATGGGTTGTATCTCAAAAATTATTATGCATGAGTAATTCATGCATGGTTTGTGTACATAGGTGTTTTTTTTCATTTTTGTACATGTTTGATTTGATGTGCTTTGCGAGAATTTTCTTGCTTATTCGGGTCTTGCTTATTTGTGCAGATGTCTATTACCCCTTATGTCTGTTTCGCGGATGGTGCTTCCCGTAGTACCAGGAATTTTTCTTCAACATCCTGGGTAATCTATGATCCTACTGGTGAGTTGATATAACTATAAGGTATTTGTCTGGGACGAACTACAAACAATGTCGCTGAATATAGTGCTATCTTTGAACTATTAACCAAGGAAATCAATCTTGGAATATGCGTATTGTTTGTAAATATAGATTCACAACTTGTTGTTCTCCAACTCAATGGTCATTATTCAGTCAGAAACCCATACATTTTGAGATTGTATTTATGTATTCGTTTGTTGGAAAGACATTTTGATTTTACCACATATCAACATATTCCTAGATGAATGAATGCATTAACTGATACAGTGCCTAACATTTTATTAGATAGACATTTGCGTAATTTGTAAAATCATCATCATGAGAAAAAGATCCATGTAGGAAAATAGACGTATATATATCGCACGTTTGCATCAGTGTGCATCATACATTCAAAAAAATATGTGTGTTTATGTTACATATTGAGAAACCATGTCTCGCAAAATATGCAAATATAAAGCCTAGGTGTCTAATCGTCGTGATGCTCATGGTAGCATGTCACTGCCCGTACAAGCCACCTTAGCAAGCGGTGAATATGACTTGACACCCCGAAAGTATGTATTTGGTAGGCGCGAGGAACATCATTGAATCGTGCATAATTCAGGACTCCATGTGTGATCCCCTCTAGGTTGTGCACGAGATCCTCTTCCTCGCTTCCCTCGCCATGAGGATCAAAATTACGAGGAATTCACCTCGCTATTAGAGACATGCCCGCGGGTATCTCTGGGCCAACATCTGCAAATGCATGGATGTAATGTCAGAACATACATAGCTAAAAAAATCATAATACTCATGAAAATTAAAAATGAGCCTTACCCAAGTCTTCATCCCAATCCTCTCCCTCCGGGAGTGGGAGGTCCATATCACCAGTAAAATTTGTACCAGAGTAGGGCCAGTCCTCCACGACGATCAACTATTGGCGGATTCAATCAAAGAAGTCCATCTACAGGACATATTTTGACCGCCCCCTGCCCTTGGCATCAAATCCGTACATCGGGCCATCCGTGGTTCTCTCGCTAGTGTGGTTGGGAATATGACTTCATGACGCTGAAAAATTGGTAGTCGTTCCCGGAAGAACGATACTAGGATATACCCATAACCAAATTGCTTCAATTTTCCCTTCTTGCATTTTGTTAGTTGGTGTTTCATTTTTATTGTCACGGCCTCTGCCCAGTTGTATATGGTCAGTGTCAAGCAGTCTATAGCAAGAAGCAACTATGTTTTTGTTGCTTCGTGCGGTGCTTATGATCCCGCAGCTCGTGTGATGGTATGTAGCACTATTTTTAGTGCCAAGTCAGGGTTAGTTTGGATATCAACTTTCCCACTTCCTGTTCCCTTCCATGCCCCTCGACATACTCTTTCCATTACCATGGACATACTCTCCATGCAAGGTCGGGTATTGGTTAGGATCAGTGCTGCTCCCCTCCACGATAATCCTGTGATAAAATAAACGTCAAAAACATCAATCTCAAGTTCCTGATCTCGAAGGATGAATTTTTCCTGATCCTCATCCCATATGCTGATCAAATATTGTACAACTCTAGTTGAGCATGGAAACACAGTGTCAAGAATAACTTCTTCAGTCCACAATCTCGGAGAGCTTTTATGCATCTTTCATTTTCCATGGAAAGCTCGTCTTCTTCGCTGTGTTCACGTTCTTTCCATTCAATCACCATTTTTCCGCTTTCTACCTGTAAACACATTCATATGATTGGTATTAGCATTTTTGAAACTTGAATTTGTGAATGGTTGGGGTATTTCACTAATATTGTTTAGATAAAATTGGTTTGCGCCCCTAGTGTAAAATATTGGGCGGTTGGTGAGACTTCGTGCCCAAAACCCGCGCTAACTGCCGTGCCCTAATTTTCATATTTCCTCCTCCAGAATTCAAAATTGGAAATTGCAGCTAGTAAGAAATGACTCAAAATGAAGAGAGAGATCTTGGATCTTACCTGGAACTGAGGGATTTGAGATTGGTCTGCTGGATTGTCCGCTATCGTCACTGCAAAATCACACAGTAAAATGGGTAACTATTGCTCCACAAGAGGTAAAAAATGAAAAGTAATTATTTTTACCATTTTTGGAATTTTATAACTTTTTGCAACCCTAATTAGGTTTTGAGACATGTTTTTTGAATATTTTATTATATTATTTTCAAAAAATGGGTTTTACACGTATCTCTTGTGCAACAATGGGTTTTCAGGACATAGTGGTGAAGTACCGAGTTAAATTTTATACTTTTTAGGACTCGGTAAAAACACAAAAAGTCACTATTGGAGTCATCTTTCAGCTCTTTTCTGACTCTCTAAAATTGAAAAGATTTCTGAGATTATTTTCATTTCAAACTCGCTAAATGGTTGCGAAGTGATATCTAACCAGTATATGTTTACCCCTTTTTCGGGCTAGGATAGATTATTTACGAAAAAGGAATACGTTAGCCTATCGTGACTAAGAGGTTCTTTCAGATATTATTTTCTACCTTTTTGGATCTGAGAGACTATTTACAAAAAGGTCCATGATGGAAATTTATTTTCTGCCTTCTTTTCAAACTCTCTAAACATGAAAATATGCCGAGTTCTCCCTTTGTCAGACTCGTTAAAACCTGATGACATCGGATTTCGTCGCCATGACGTTCCTTGAGTTCCTCCTTCCTAGGGCTCGTAAAATGTTCTAGGTTGGATTTGTCCGAAGGAGAAACTTACAACACAATAATATGCTATCCCCTTCAAGCTTGTTTTAAAAAAATAATTGGGGTACTCACTAGAAATGGTGGGAGGAAATGGAACCAAGTTTTAGTTATGTTGGTAGTATCTCGCCCTTGAACATGGCACTTGTTTGCATTCGTGTCAGGTTGGGGACATCTCATTTCGTCACTTTTGCCTCCATGGGTTTGGGTAATCTCTTTTGACCTCTCATCTACTCTTTGCCACATCATCATGACCTCAGATCCTTTGATGTCAAATACTGCCAAATATAGTGTCGTGCTGCTGATATGTTCAAGAGAAGTTTGCCTTTGCAGTTTTCAACCTCCCTCTGATTCTCTGTTGGTCCTAATTCACTATCATCATATTCCTCTATCTCACATTGATGATGTGGGAAACATTATGGCCCACCTTCGATTCTGTCACTTCCTATCGACTTTAGCTCATTATCTAGGAATTTGATCTAGAGACTCTATTTTGGTACGTTGGAGCCTGCATGCCTTAATGGCGGGTTTTTCGCATTCGATTCAAGGTACACATCATTGGCCTTCAATTGAGTGATTCTGCGGATGTTTGACGCTGGATCGCTATTCAAATTCTGTGGATTGTACCGTTTGTATCTTGAGAGCCATTGTCATTACCGGTGGTTTCTATCGTGCCTGTTAACAACTTTCATCATTGGCTGGTAATCAGGTGATTTTCTTGCATGTTTGACTTTAGCTCATATATTTGCATGCTTGAATTTGTACTTGTTTGAGTTGAGATGGAGCGCAAGACCCTGGATTTTTTCTGATAAAATCTAGGTTGCGGATTTTAGTGGATTATCATGAATTATTGCATGACTCTTTTGATCGGATGGCTGCGACCATACCTGAGTCTATTTGTTGATCCTTACTGCTGGATGGCTGCGCCCATATTACATGTTCATGTATCAGCGATATCAGTTTTATTCGTAATTGCAGGTTTTCCGAAAATGATGTTTGGTTCAAATGCGTTCTCATAAAGCATTTCGCCCCTCCCTCTCTCTCGGACCTCATGCTTTAGGGGGCATCTGTTACAGAACATTTTGTCACTGTCCCTGCAATCCCCATATTTCCCATTAGAGGGTCATTTATGTTATCAATAACCAGTGTCATGCCTTGCAAACACCATCATTGTGTCCCTTTACATGAGAGTAATATTCCTTCTATTGACAATTCCCTGAGCAGAGACTCAAAAACCCTTGTTTTTGCCTTGGTGCGGGTAGTCAGTTATCCCCTTGCCCCAAAGAGGAAAATTAACACTGGGCCCCATGCTAGCTGGCGCTCTGTCCTAGTTTTCCACCTACGCCAAGCTGTTTATGGAATGTTTTTTAAAAATAGAGGCGAAGATTCCACTCCAACCACCTCGAGGATGAGTCATTGGGTGTGGTTGAACTGAAAAACCACAGACTACCTCCTTTAGGTTTATGGTTTCCACCTCTTATGGGAACTCCCTAAAGGATAGGCCTCCCTCACACCTTTGTAGGGATCCTAACCTCCTCCTTTTCCTCTATAAAAATAAGCCATCTCTCTTTTCACAAACTAGTTGAACAACTAAAGAGCTGAACTTGGAGAATTAAACATATTATAGTTGAATTTCTAGAGAAGATAGAATAAGAAAGAATTACATTGAGGAAGCATGAGTCCATGAATTCTGAGAGAGCTTGAGTCCATGCCTTCATCTCGTTCGAATTCCCTAATGAGCATCTGAGACACGCTTCGGTTGAACCCCGTTGGAGGAGACTGTGACGTCAAAGCATTGGTTGTAAATATTCCTTCTATTAATTTATATACATGAATTTTTGTCACAAGAGACAAAGTAGAGAGCCATTTGTTACCTCTTGGGATTTGTGAAACCAGAGATTCTGGATTTGATCCCCAACAGAGTCGCCAATTTCTTCAGCAGGTAAATCCTCTCTGCAGACAGAGATGATCCCTCTAGCCCTGGAGTGGGTCTAGAACTAAAGGGACATGCTAAAGTGTTGCCTCCTAATTATTGAATGAAAAAAGGACACGGTAGATCGACCTACCTGGAATCCAACGTTGTCGTTGTTGTTGTGGTAGTGGTGGCCTCTCGCTCCTGCCTCGGCAAGTCACAATCCTTTCGCCATTACGCTTGGATACCTGCAAATAGAACAAGAAACAAGAACAACATACAAGATAACAAAATTTCATTCATAACTATTAGCCAGTCAAAGAGGGCTAAACATATCGCATTAAACAAAAGTCGTAACACAAAAATGGAACCAAACAATATTCAAGTATATAAATGAATAGAAGGAAGAGTTACAACCAATGCTTTGACGTCGCAATCTCCTCCAGTAGGGTTCAGCTGAAGCGCGTCTTAGATGCTCGTCAGGGAATTTGAACGGGATGAAGGCAGGGACTCAAGCTCTCTCAGAAGTGATGGACTCAAGCTTCCTCAACGTAATTCCTTCTTATTCTATCTTCTCTAGCAATTCAACTATAATATGTTTAATTCTTCAAGTTCAGCTAGCTTGTAATAAGAGAGATAGTTTCTTTTATAGAGGAAAAGGAGAAGGTTAGGATCCCTACAAAGGTGGGAGGGAGGCCTATCCTTTAGGGAGTTCCCATGAGAGGTGGAAACCATAAAACTAAAGGAGGTAGTCTGTGGTTTATTAGTTCAACCACTCCCAATGACTCATCCTCGAGGTGGTTGGAGTGGAATCTCTGCCTCTATTTTTAAAAAACATTACATAAATAGCTTGGTGGGGGTGGTAAAATGGGACAGAGCACCAGATGGCACGGGGCCCAGTGTTAGTTTTCCTCTTTGGTGCAAGGGCATAACTGACTACCTGCGCCAAGGGAAAAACAAGGGTTTTTGAGTCTCTGCTCAGGGAATTGTCAACAGAAGGAATATTACTCTCATGTAAAGGGACAAAATGATGGTATTTGCAAGGCATGACACTGCTTATGGATCATAGAAATGACCCTCTAATGCGCGAGATGGGGATTGTAGGGACAGTGACAAAATGTTGTGTAACAAATGCCCCCTAAAGCATGAGGTCCGAGGGAGAGGTAGGGGCGAAATTATTTATGAGAATGCGTTCAAACCAAACATCGCTGTCGGAAAAACTGCAATTACGGATACAACTGATATCGAATACATGAACATGTGGTACAGGCACAACCATCCATAATAGAGTGTATAAAAACTGAGATCCGAGGTATGGACGCAACCATCTAGTAGTAAGGATCAACAAATAGACTCAGGTATGGTCGCAGCCATATGATCAAAAGAGTCATGCAATAAGTCATGATAATCCACTAAAATCTGCAACTTGGATTTTATCAGACAAAATCTAGGGTCTTGTGCTCCATATCGACACGAAAAAGTACAATGGCTCTCAAGGTATAGCCAGTACAATCCATGGAATGTGAAAAGTGATTTGGCGTCGAACATCCGCAGAATCACTCGATCGAAGGCTAATGATGTGGACCTTACGTCGAATGCGAAAAACCTACCATTAAGGCATGCAGGCTCCAAGGTACCAGAATAGAGTCTCTAGATCAAATTCCTGGATAATGAGCTGAAGTCGACAGGAAGTGACTGGATCGAAGGTGGGCCATAATGTTTCCCACATCATCAATGCAAGATAGAGGAACATGATGATAGTGAATCAGGACCAACAAAGAATCAGAGGGAGGTTGAAAACTGTAGAGGAAAACTTCTCTTGAACATATCAACAGCACGACATTGGATTTGGAAGTATTTGACATCAAAGGATCTGAGGTCGTGATGATGTGGAAAAGAGAATATGAGAGGTCAAAAGAGATTACCCAAACCCATGAAGGAAAAAGTGATGAAATAAGATGTCCCCAACCTGACACGAATGCAGACAAGTGCCATGTTCAAGAGCGAGATACTGCCAACTTAACTAAAACTTGGTTCCATTTCCCCCCACCATTTCTGGCGAGTACCCCAATTTTTTTTTTAAAACAAGCTTGAAGGAGATAGCATATGCTTGTGCTGTAAGTTTTTCCTTCAGAAAAATCCAACCTAGTACATTTTACGAGCCCTAGGAAGGAGGAACTCAAGGAACGTCATGGCGACGAAATCCTATGTCATCAGGTTTTAACGAGTCTGAGAAAGGGAGAACTTGACATCTTTTCATGTTTAGAGAGTTTTAAAAGAAGGAAGAAAAGAAAAATCCATCATGGCCCTTTTCATAAATAGTCTCTCAGATCTGAAAAGGTAGAAAATAATATCTGAAAGAACCTCTTACTCACTATAGGCTAACGTATTCCTTTTTCGTAAATAATCTATCCCAACCCAAAAAAGGGGTAAATGTATACTGGGTATATATCGATTTGTAGCCATTTGGCGAGTTTGAAATGACAAGGATCTTGGCAATATTTTCAATTTTAGAGAGTCAGAAAAGAGTTGAAATATGACTCCAATAGTGAGTTTTTCGTGTTTTTACCGAGTCCGAAAAAGTATAAAATTTAACTCTTTATTTCACCACTATGTCCTGAAAACCCATTGCTGCACTAGAGACGTGTAAAACCCATTTTTTCGAAAATAATATAATAAAATAATCGAAAAACATGTCTTAAAGCCTAATTAGGGTTGCAAATAGTTAAAAAATGCCAAATTTTTTAAAAATAATTAGTTTTCACTTTTTACCTCTTGTGGAGCGATAGTTACCCATTTTATTATGTGATTTTGCGGCGACGATAGTGGATAATCCAGCAGACCAATCTCAAATCCGTCAGTTCTAGGTAAGAGCCAAGATCTCTCTCTTCATTTTGAGTCATTTCTTACTACCTGAAATTTCCAATTTTGAATTTGGGGGGAGGAAATATGAAAATTTGGGCACGGAGTCGCGCCAACTGCCCAATTTTTTACACTAGGGCGCGCTCATTGGTGTGACTGTTTGGGAAACAGTCGTGCTAATGGCGCAAACTATTTTTATCCAAAAAATATCAGTGAAATACCCCAACCATTCACAAATTCAAGTTTTAAAAAGGCTAATACCATTCATATGAATGTGTTTATAGGTAGAAAGCGGCAAAATGGTGATTGAATGGAAAGAATGAGAATACAGTGAAGAAGATGAGCTTGCCATGGAAAATGAAAGATGCATGGAAGCTCTCCTAGATTGTGAACTGAAGAATTTCTTCTTGACACCATGTCTCCATGCTCAACCAGAGCTGCTACAATATTTGATCAGCATTTGGGATGAAGATCAGGAAAAATTCATCCTTCGAGATCAGGAACTTGAGATTGATGTTTCTGACGTTTATTTTATCACAATATTATCGCAGAGGGGAGCAACACCGATCCTAACCTGTACCTGGCCTTTCATGGAGAGTATGTCCATGGTAATGGACAGAGTATCTCGAGGGGCACGGAATGGAACAGGAAGTGGAAAAGTTGATATCCAAACTATCCCAGACTTGGCACTAAAAGTAGTGCTACATACCATCACACGAGCTGAAGGATCGCAAGCACCACATGAAGTAACAAAAACACAATTGCTTCTTGCTGTAGACTGCTTAACACTGACCATATACAACTGGGCATACGCTGTGACAATAAACATGAAACACCAACTAACAAAATGCAAGAAGGGTAAATTGAAGCAATTTGGTTATGGGTCTATCCTGGTTCGTTCTTCCTGGAAAAACTGCTAATTTTTCAGAGTCAGGAAGTCATAGTTCCAACACCAACGAGAGAACCACAGATGGCTCGATGGGCAGATTTGATGCCAAGGGCAGGGGGAGGTCAATAGATGTCCTGGAGACCGAAGTTCTTTGATTGGCTCTGCTGACAGTTGATCGTCATGGAGGACTGGCCCTACTATGGTATAGATTTTACTGGTGATATGGACCTCCCACTCCTGGAGGGAGAGGATTGGGATGAAGACTTGGGTAAGACTTATTTTTAATTATCATGAGTATTATGATTTTTTTAGCTATGTATGTTTTGACATTAAATCCATGAATTTGTAGATGTCGGCCGAGAGAGACCCGCCGACATGTCTCTAATAACGAGGCGAATTCCTCGTGATTTTGATCCTCATGGCGAGGGCAGCGAGGAAGAGGAGCTCATGTGAAACCTAGAGGGGATCACACATGGAGTACTTGATTATGCACGATTCGACGATGTTCCTCACGCCTACCAGAGACATACTGTCAAGGTGTCAAGTCATATTCACAACTTATTGAGGCGGCTTGTATGGGTGGTGACATGCTACCATGAGCATCACGCTGATTAGACACCTAGGCTTTATATTTTCATATTTTGAGAGATGTGGTGTCTCAGGATGTAACAGAAACACTCAAATTTTTTAATGTATGATGCACACTAATGCAAACATGTGATATATATATATATATATATATATATATATATATATATATATATATATATGTATGTATGTATGTATGTATGTATGTGTACATACATACATACATACATATACATACATACATACACATATACATACATACATACATACATACATACATACATACATACATACATACATACATACATACATACATACATACATACATACATACATACATATATATATATATATATATATATATATATATATATATATATATATATATATATATATTGTAATGTTTCAAATTTTTCCTTCAATAAATTGGATCATTAGATTTTGCTAATTTCGCTTATAAGTTGAATAAATGGGCAAGGAGGCCCAATGAAAATAAAAACATGGATAAAATCCCTCTAGTATGAAAGGGGATCAACCTTGGAACTAGATTTCACACCCTCATGTGTGAAAGGGGACATTTTGCAAAGAGGCTTGGTTAAGTTTGACCAAGTCAAACAACGTTGTGTATGAGGTGGAAAGAACTACATGGGGCAGCGCAAAGATAGAGGAGGGAATATTCCTTTATGAAGGAAACCCTAATGGATGGGGCCCATGTAGAGAGAGCCTTCACTTGCTATATATGGAGAGGAGGAGAGCCATTTTTATTCATGCTTATGATTATTCATTTCATGTCTATTCAGACATTGTGCATTCTTTGCTGCTTATCAAGAATTGCCAGGAAATTCCTATTTAGGATTTCATCACCTTCTTGAGAGGCCTCTTGAAGGTTGGTTCTTCATTTTACACATCTCTTGGCTCAAGGCCAAAGCATCCTCCTCTAGGATAGCGTTATTGTTGCAGCAACATAACTCTGTGTTGTAGGGTGTTGTAGTGGAGACTCCACAACACCTCTTCCATCTCTTGTTTTTCAGAGAGAGAGTCTTTCCTTTCTTTGGGAGATTAGATTGGAAGATTGAGAGCTGATTTGTAGATCTTGGCACTTGGTCATAGTTTTATACTTCACTCACTACGCAGTCCCTCTTAGTGACTCCGTTATTTTCATGGTGTATCTGCAGTGAGGGTTTGCAGATTGATTGGAGGGTGAGATCTCAAGTGTAAGGATCAACCTTCCACTTTGGAGATCCATTGGAGAAGGTCTAATTCATATTTCTCATCATCTTCAACCTTCTCTACTTAGTTCTAGATTTGAGTTGCAGCTACTGCCCATCAACTCCGATATTTTGACATTTTTTGTATTTCAGCCAATCCCTTGGAGGATTGATGTATTATTGCTTCTAAGGGTTAGAGCTTTTCTCCCCTAGTGTATTTGAGCCATATATTGTCATATATTTTAGTTATCATGTAATATGGAGCAGTACCTTCTATAAACTGCGTCCTCATAGCCTAGGTTTATGCAGAAATAAAAATGTTCTCTATTTTCATGTACTTTCCTTGTTGAGGCTTGCATAGCCTTTCTTGAGTGGATGTTTCCTCAAGAACTTGTACTCTTTTGCTGCTATAACATTATTTTATGGCTATTCAGATCTTCATATGCTCATGGTTGTAAAATAACACTGTATTTCCATTTCTTGTTCAAGAATTGTTGCAGTCCCTCACCGGGCACTTTTTGAGGATATCTAGTAGTGGGAGATCTATTTAACCACTCTAGAAGGATTTCTTTGGCCCCAACTCTTGGATTTTGGTCTTAGACACATTGGTATAAGGGATCCAAGTCTTGGTATCAAATCTTGCTGCCTCCATTTCTGGAAAATTCGTTTTCCAGCCATGGATTGCTAGTTGTCATGATTTGGGAACATTACAGTGGTATCAAAGCATATTTCTTGGCTCAACCTGTGAGTCTAAGCCCAAGAAGATCATAATGTTAAATAATATGAGATTCCTCTCATCTATTTTCAGATCTAGAGGAGACCTCTCCAAGGAGGTCAAGAAGATTGGAGAAGAAGAAGAGGAAGTACCATGCACTTCCTATTCTCATCAAGAAGAAGACATTGAGCATGGAAGATACTTGGATCATCAGATTCTGAGTGATTACCTTGTTGAGTATAGATCTCAACCTAGAGCCTTCAAGGAGACTCTAGATTTTCCTCATTTCATCCAGCTGAAGGGAGAGAAGAGACCATGTAGCAGAAAGGAAATCAAAGGAAATAGATTTCTGTTGTCTACCTATGATGGGTCATTTACTGCAAGAACTTGGGTGAAAGAGTTGGTGGCATTTTTATTTCTACATCTTGTAGTAGAGAGAGAAGTTGTTGAAATATCAGCGCTGCACTTGGAGGGTGAAGCCTATTATTGGTGGAGCAACCACTTGAGCCATGAAAGAGAGAGAAATTTTGCAAAGTTCATCCAAGGGTTTGACAAAACCTTTGATGGTGAAAGAACAAAGGAAGGGCAGACCACACCACCACTTGAGGAGCTTTGTGATAATGCTGTCACACTCATGGAGGAGCAGCCACGTGCATCAACAACTGGAGCAGTCGACACTTTGGAGGAGGGATATCTTGTAGCCTTACAAGAAGTTCCAAATGCACATCAAGATATGAAAATATTTCCACAATATATTGTTGCAACAACTTCTTTTGAAAATTGTGGAGATTTTCTTTTGAATGACCAAGGGTCAAATCCCATTGCTACCATAGAGCAGCTTGGTTGCACTGTGCTGTGCAACATGAAAAATTTCAAGGAGGAAATAAACCATCATCTTCATGAGCCTTTGTTGGATTGCATATCACATTGGAGGTTGGGGTTTGAAGCCTTGAAGGATGATAGTAGACATCTTGCAGTGAGAAACTCTTTCTCCCTTCAAGATGACACTTTCTCAATGAGCTCCTCTTAGCTCAAAGAGGAAATTCTACTTTAAAATCCAAGACCTCATTGGTTTAGGAGGATTATTGTTGAGAGGAATGTCTCAAGGAGAGATCTCATTAGAGGTGCACTTCAACACACCATGGAGTGCAAAGATTCTCTTCCTTTCTCACAAGAGCAGATAGAAGTTGGAGGAAATCTTAGGATGGATAAAATACCTCATGCTTGTGTTGGACATTCCTTGAGCCATACACATCATGATGGGAGGTTTTTTCCTACCAGCTATTTGAGTCTTGATAGGGTCTCATTGATCCTTGAGAAGATTGCATTTCAAAATCCCATGAAGTGCAAAGATCAGAATCTGATTTTGGAGGATGGTAGTCCTCATGGGAGGAGTACCAGGATGAAGAGAAAAAGGAAGCATCCACAAGTGGTTGAGTGGATGTGGTTGATGAGCAAGGAGCTGGGAGGCTACTTGCAAATTTATGATACCAGGCAGCAGGAGGCTTGGCTACGCTGGTTACTCTTGAAAGAGTTTGGCCATCACTTAGCAAATACTCTTCCTAAGAGTAGGAGGATGGATACTTGCATCATTGAGAAGCATAGAGTATGGATGCATGGTGTTGATGTGATACTCATATCATTCATTGTGTCTTCATCACATGAGTTGTATGATGGAGGTATGGAAAGGCAGCAAAATGTTTTGTTGCTTTGCTTGTTCTTGGGAGAGCAAGAGAAGATTTTCTTTCACACTTTGCATGATGTTGCAGGAGGAGGAGATGGCATTATCTCCTTGGATTTTGATGATAAAGAGGCACTTACACCTTGGGAGGGTCTTCTTATGTATTGCAACATTATGGGAGATATATTTGACAAGGAGAATGTCAAAGAATGGAGCTATGAGTTGGCCAAATATCATTTGCAGAGGCCAACATCACTGTCACTTGAGAGCTTGGGGTTATTGATGGAGTTTCCCCAGGATCACTTCACACTTGATGCACTTGGAGGACAAAGAGGAGGTGAGATTGATGGAGTAGTGGAAGGAGACATCTATTACATTTGTATGACCTCACTTGCTATGATCTTCTTGACTTGGATTTCCAAGTATAAGGAGGGTGATCTTTATGCCACATATGGTTCATTTCTCTTTCTAAGAATGTACCATACTAATATGGAGGGATTATTCATATACACATGCATCTTCTTGCTCTAAACATATGGTAAGATTTTTTTTTTACATCCATGGATTATCTAACCCCATATTTTGATGCTCTTACCATTTATATTCAGTGCATTTCTCCACAAAAGGGAAAGTTTTTCGTTGACCTCCATAGAAAAATTTGGGCCAACTTGTATGATGGAGAAAACTATATTTTATATGGCCTTGAGCAAGTGTTTTCTTTCATGTATGATTAGTTGATATACTCAGCCATTTTCTATTTATCAGTAGCTATCATGACATACATAACTATTCATGTAACACAAAACAACTTGCCATGTACTTTTCTCAAGCAACAACTTGTAAAACTGCGCTGTCACTACTGGGGAAGCTGTTGGTACCTTCTTGCATCACTTGAAAACTTCAGCACTTTCTTCATTCTGTTGTTGATAATGAATTAATTTTATGATATGGATCATATTTTTATGAGAAGCATGATTATGAGAGAGGCACATGAGTTGGATGTGTCCTTGAGTGGGAGGAATTCACACATTTTCTACACTACATGTTCTAATGGGAGCATGGGAGAAGATATGGCCACAATTACTACATATGTGTTCTCTTTTGAGGTGGACCATGGACTTGATAGTCATACATTGTATAGCCATGGGCAAGTTTTTGATCTTGTATTATTGTTGTATTCAGCCATTTACTATTCCTTAGTAGATGTGATGAATTTTGTATGTCACTTGCCATGTTCCTTTCTGAGATTGCAGTGGATGAAACTGCGCTGTATCCTTGTGAGAAATTGTTTGTATCATGTATCATCATGTATAAATTGTAAAAAAATTCTCATTGAGATACTCTATGATGACCTAGTCTTATTCATCATGGATGGTTTGTTTTGGGCTAGCTTGTTCTTCATTGTTGGAGGAGAACTCTTTGGAGGATTTTTCTTCACTTTGCCATTTGAGGGAAATAATTTTGCAGCCCAGGATCAACACACACTCTACACTTATGATAAGTGGAGAGAAGGACAACATGGGGTAAGCTATGATGCTTTCCAAGTTCATATTTTCAGCCCACCTTCATTTCCAGAGCTTGAGGTGGAAGGAGATTTTCAGGAGTTACCATGTTGGGAGGTGACTCATTTTGTTTGGATGATTTCTTGGGGGATGGAGGATCCACACGAGGGAGATGTTCCTCATCATATTTATGACTCCATGCCTTTATTGGAGACTTTATAGTTCTATCCTTGCAATTGCTTGAGGACACACAACATTTGGGAGGGGAGGACTGTAAAGTTCCAAATTTTTCCTTCAATAAATTGGAACATTAGATTTTGCTAATTTCACTTATAAGTTGAATAAATGGGTAAGGATGCCCAATGAAAATAAAAACATGGATAAAATCCCTATATTATGAAAGGGGATCAGCCTTGGACCTAGATTTCACACCCTCGTGTGTGAAAGGGGACATTTTTCAAAGAGGCTTGGTTAAGTTTGACAAAGTCAAACAACGTTGTGTATGAGGTGGAAAGCACTACATGGGTCAGCGCAGAGATAGAGGAGGGAATATTCCTTTATGAAGGAAACCATAATGGATGGGGCCCATGGAGAGACAACCTTCACTTGCTATATACGGAGAGGAGGAGAGGCATTTTTATTCATGCTTATGATTATTCATTTCATGTCTATTCAGACATTGTGCATTCTTTGTTGCTTAGTAAGAATTGCTGGGAAATTCCTGTTTAGGATTTTCTCACCTTCTTGAGAGGTCTCTTGAAGGTTGGTTCTTCATTTTCCACATCTCTTGGCTCAAGGCCGAAGAATCCTCCTCTAGGACAGCGTTATTGCTGCAACAACATAACTCTGTGTTGTAGGGTGTTGCAGTGAAGACTCCACAACACCTCTTCCATCTCTTGTTTTTTAGAGAGAGGGTCTTTCCTTTCTTTGGGAGATAAGATTGGAATCTTGAGAGCTGATTTTCAGATCTTGGCACTTGGCCATAGTGTTCTACTTCACTCACTGTGCAGTCCCTCTTAGTGACTGTGTTATTTTCATGGTGTGTCTGCAGTGAGGGTTTGCAGAATGATTGGAGGGTGAGATATCAAGTGTAAGGATCAACCTTCCACTTTGGAGATCCATTGGAGAAGGTATAATTCAGATTTATCATCATCTTCAGCCTTCTCTACTTAGTTCCAGATTTGAGTTGCAGCTACTGCCCAACAACTCTAGCATTTTTCCATTTTGTGTATTTCAGCCAATCCCTTGGAGGAGTGATGTATTATTGCTTATAAGGGCTAGATATTTTCTCCCCTAGTGTATTTGAGCCATATCTTGTCATATATTTTAGTTATCATGTAATATGGAGCAGTACCTTCTATAAAATGCGTCCTCATAGCCCGGGTTTATGCAGAAATATCAGTGTTCTCTATTTTCATGTACTTGTCTTGTTGATGCTTGCATTGCCTTTATTGAGTGGATGTTTCCTCAATAACTTGTATTATTTTGCTGCTATAACATTATTTGATGGCTATTCAGATATTCATATGCTCATGGTTGTAAAATAACGTTGTCTTTCCATTTCTTGTTCAAGAATTGTTGCAGTCCCTCACCGGGCACTTTCTGAGGATATCTAGTAGTGGGAGATCTGTTTAACCACTCTAGAAGGATTTCTTTGGCCCCAAATCTTGGATTTTAGTCTTAGACACATTGTTACAGCCATGGATTGATAGTTGTCCCAATTTGGGAACATTACATATATATATGTATACGTCTATTTTCCTACATGGATATTTTCACATGATGATGATTTTAGAAATTACGCAAATGTCTATCTAATAAAATGTTATCCAATGTATCAGTTAATGCATTCATTCGTCTAGGAATATGTTGATATGTGATAAAATCAAAATGTCTTTCCAACAAACGAATACATAAATACAATCTCAAAATGTATGGGTTTCTGACTGAATAATGACCATTGAGTTGGAGAACAACAAGTTGTGAATCTATATTTACAAGAAATGCACGTATGCCAAGATTTATTGCCTCGGTTAATAGTTAAAGTACAACACTATATTCAATGAAATTTTTTGTAGTTCATCCTAGAAAAATACCTTGTAGTTCTATCAACTCACCAGTAGGATCATAGATTACCCAGGCTGCTGAAGACAAATTCCCGGTATTGTGGGAAGCACCATCTGCAAAACCGACATAAGGGGTAATAGACATTTGCACAAATAAGCAAGACCTGAATAAGTAGGAAAATTCTCTCAAAGCACACCAAATCAAACATGTACAAAAATGAAAAAAACACCTATGTACACAAACCATGCATGAATGACTCACGCATAATACTTTTTGAGATACAACCCATTTTGACCTTCGTAGTTAATGAGCTCATAGGCCCCATTCTGCAATACATGTTTAACAATGTAAGGCCCATGCAACATGGGTTGAAATTTACTTTCCCCCATCTTATCATGAGCTTGGTCATATAGGAGGACTAGATCTCCTTCAAAGAAAGAACGAGGGGAAACTGATTGGTCAAAATGAGCTTTGACCCTCTTTTTCCGTTCTTCAATAACCAGAGCAGCAAAGTGATGAGTTTCATCCAAATTTTCAGATAAAGGAGAGGCTCTTATTACGGTGAAGTGTTCGGAAGTAACTCAACAACCAAATTGAGTGAAGGTGTTTCACATTCAATCGAAAGAGTAGCTTCTAGACCATAAACCAATTGAAAATGGGTGAATCCGGTTGCACTCTTAGCTGAGGTTCGGTATGCCCAAAGAGCTGAAAATAACACGAGATTCCAATTAGATTTATGGATCCCAATCGTACACTGAAGCATGGTAACAAGAACTTTGTTCACAGCTTCAACCTAGCCATTGGCCTAAGGATAGTATGGTGTTGAGCTGTCATGGCACAGACCCAACTTGCAAGTCAACTCGGCCACCAGTAATGCCGAAAATGGGAACCATGATCGGTAAAAATGGCCTGAGGGACACCAAACCTAGCAATGATGTGATTGAATATGAATTGGGCAGCTGTCTTACCGTCAGCGGCAAGTGTAGGCATTGCTTCAGCCCATTTAGTGAAGTAGTCCATAGCTATGATAATATAAGCATGCCCCCATGCCGAGTGAGGGTTACACGTCATAAAATTGATGCCCCACTTCACAAAGGGACCAATGGTAATGACAGGATGAAGAGGTATAGGTGGTGCACGCATCTTGCGTTGATAAATCTAGCAATCATGACATTTACGGACTGTGAAAATGTAGTCTTTGAAGATAGAAGGACAACCCGCATGAAGAATCTTTTGTGTAGTGGCATAACCAGACATGTGACCACCACAGGCACCACTGTGACAATCATTGAGGACTTTCTTAGCTTCCTTGAGGGTCAAACATCGACGGAAAATAGAATCTACTTCGACACGATGGAGGGTAACGCCGACTATATGATAAGGTTGTGACTGATGATTGATGCATTTGCGGGCATCCTTCGTCAACTTAGATCTGAAGGTAGGAGTCTGGAGATAAATGATGATATCACCATAACATAGATCGAGGGTGCTAATTAAGAAAAGTGTATCGTCTGGAATTTATTCCTCAGAACGAGACGAAGGAGATTCTGAAGGGAGGTAACGAATCAAATCATTGATGACTGTGCTGGGAGTGAGATATTTTCCTTAATGGATGGTTTTTCTGGTTATAATCAAATTAAAATTCTCTCTAATGATCAACATAAGACAACTTTTATCTGTCCTTGGGGTACTTTCGCATATAAGAAGCTCCCTTTTGGAGTGTGATTTTGTCGTTTCATCTTGTTGGGTCAGTTTCAATGATTGATTTACTTATTTGACTTTTTCTAGTTTTCTTGCTTGGTTTACATCCTCTATTCAGCTCTAGAGTGTCAAGATTGATCTCTGCTCATTGGGTTTTGGTTTTTACTCTTTTTCCCATAGTTATCTGGCTTGGCAAGCTTTTCCCCTGAACAGTCACGCCAATTGGCGCAGGTTGCTCTTTTTTCAGTTGTGCCAACACCTGTATGGTGTGGATTACAGCCTTACAGTCTCGCCAACCCTTGTAGGATTTGGTTTGACCTCCTTAATGAGTCTTTTGGTCAATTGTGCTTGCTTATAGGTTGTTTTTTATGTGTAATTATGCCTTTGGGACTGTTTTGACTATCGTCGGCTTGTTTTCCTCAGTCGTTTGTCCATCTTCTTATCAGTGTGAATTAAGGTCTTGGGGTTTCTAAGGGTTTGGTACACTGAGCCTTCTGTTTGGAAACCAAGTCGGTTTTGATTGTTGTTAGTCTCCTTCTTGGGTTGATTGCACTAAGTTTTCTTGATTCCTTTGAGTGATTGCTTTGATTGAATGATCATTTCGTTTTTTCGATCAATTTTTCTCCTTATTGCTCCAAGCATAGATTACATTGCTTGTTTTGGATCATTTTGAAAACTTTCTCTTGGTTTAAAAGATTGCAACATTAGTTTGAGTGATTTCTTGTTTTTGTTTTGCGTTTTATTGAGCCATTCAATTCTGATTCCTACACAACACTTAAGCTAGTGTTTGTTTTCATTTTTCATGTAATTAGTGAAACATGTGCTTCTTTTCATTGAAAATATAAAACAAAAACATATTTTTCATTCTTTCTTTGCATCGAAATTGAAATACTCTTATGCATAGCTAGCATCTGATTGTCTAGGAAAGGGTTTAATTTTTGTTTGATTGGGTTAGATGCATTAGTGTATTTCTTCACATACTTTCATTGTTTTCTTTTGTTTGAAAGATCTCTATCCTTATCATAATTAGCGTTCACTGAATCGGAAATGGTGTTCATTTGCATATAGCTTGCATTTATGGATTTTGAGATCCAAAATCTATAGGGCCTTAAAATTGGAATATAATCCAAGATCAAATTTAAAATTCATTTATTTAACCTAAGGAAGCATTAAAACCTAATGAAACATTTTTAGTGGTCTGTTATGAAGGTAAATCCTCTCTACGGACAAAGACAATCCCTCTAGCCCTAGGGTGGGTTAAAAAAAGGACACGCTAAAATGTTTCTTCCTAGTTAATGAATGAACAAAAGACATGGTAGATTGACCTATCTTGAATCCAAAACTGTCGATGTTGCAGAAAGATTAGTGGCCTCTCGCTCCCGCCTTGGAAAATCACAATCCGTTCGCTGTCATGCTCAGATACCCGCACATACGACAAAGAACAAGAACACCATACGAAAAAATAGTTTCACTCACAACTATTAGCCAGTCAAAGAGGGCTAAACATATTGCATCAAATAAAAATCATAACACAATAGTGGAACCAAAAATTAGTCATGTATATTAATGAATATAATTAAGAGTACAACCGATGCTTTGACATCACAGTCTCCTCCAGCGGGGTTCAGACGAAGCGTGTCTCAAATGTTGGTCCGGGAATTCAGACTCAAGCTCTCTTAGAATTCATCGACTTGAGCTCTCTCAACACAATATTTAGTATTCTATCTTCTCTAGCAGCTTAGCTATAGTATAATTATCCTAGTTCAGCTATTCAACCATTCAGCGAGCTTCTACTAAAAGAGATAGTTTCTTATATAGAGGAAAAGGAGGAGGTTGGGATCCCTAAAAAGGTGGGAGGGAGTCCTAACCTTTAGGAGAGTTCCAAGGGAGGTGGAAACTACTAACTAAAGGAAGGAGTCCGTGGTTGTTTCAGTTCAACCACTCCCAATGACTCATCCCCGAGGTGGTTGGAATGGAACCTCCGCTTCTATTTAAAAAAAAAATTCCATAAACAACTTGGAACGAGTGTCTAACTGGCATAGAGGGCCAACTGGCGTGGAATCAATGTTAAATTTCCTGGTCGGCACGAGGGTGTAACAGGCTACTCACGCCAAGGCAAAAATAGGGATTTTCACAGCTTTTCTTAGGGAAATTTCAACAAGAATAATGTTTCTTTCATCAAAAGGGATGCAAGGATGGTATTTGCAAAGTATGAAACTGCATATTGGTCACAAAAATGACCATCCAATGTGTGAGTTGGGGATTGCAGGGACAATGACAAAATGTTGTGTAACAGATGCCCCCTAAAGCATGAAGTTTGAGAGAGAGGGAGGGGTGAAATGCTTTATGAGAACGCTTTTGAACCAAACACCACTGTCGAAAGACCTGCAATTACAAATACAATTGATATTTGTGATACATGAATCATGTGGCATGGGTGCAACCATCCATAATAGAGTATATAAAAACTAAAATCTGAGGTATGGACATAGCCATCCAGTAGGAAGGATCAATAAATAGACTTAGGTATGGTTGCAACCATCCAATCAAGAGAGTCATGCAATAAGTCATAATAATCCACAAAAATCCACAGCTTGGAGTTTATCAGGCAAAACCCAGGGTCTTGCGCTCCATCTCAACACGAACAAGTACAATTTCAAGCATGCGAATATATGAGCTGAAGTCAAACATGTAGGAAAATCGTCTGATTACTAGCCAATGATAAAAGCTGTTAACAGATGCAAGAGAAAACACCAATGATGATGATGGCTCTCAAGGTACAAAAGGTACAATCTACAGAATGTGAAAAATGATCTGACATCGAACATCTGCATAATCACTCGATCGAAGGCCAAGGATGTGAACCTTGCGTCGAATGCGAAAATTATGCTATTGAGGCATGCAGGCTCCAAGGTACTAGAAGAGAGTCTCTAGATCAAATTCCTGGATAATGAGCTAAAGTCGACATGAAGTGACCTGGTCGAAGGAGGGACATAATGTTTCCCACATCATCAACACAAGATAGAGGAACATGATGAAAGTGGATCAGGACCAACAGGAGATCAGAGGAAGGTTGGCAACTGTAGAGGCAAACTTCTCTTGAACATATCAACAACACGACACTGGATTTGGCAGTATTTGACATCAAAAAATATAAGGTCATGATGACGTGGCAAAGAGCAGATGAGAAGTCAAAAGAGATTACCCAAACCCATGGAGGCAAAAATGATGAAATGAGATGTCCCCAACCCAACACAAATGCAGACAAGTGCCATGTTCAAGGGTGACATATTGCCAACATAACTAAAACTTAGTTCCATTTTTCCCCACCATTTCTAGCGAGTACCCCAATTATTTTTTAAAACAAGATTGAAGGGGATAGCATATGCTTGCACTGTAAGTTTTTCCTTTAGAAAAATCCAACCTAGTACATTTTACGAGCCCTAGGAAGGAGGAACTTGAATAACGTCATGGTGACGAAGTCCGATGTCATCAGGGTTTAATGAGTCTGACAAAGGAAGAACTCGACATCTTTTCATGTTTAGAGAGTTTGAAAAGAAGGCAGGAAAGAAAACTCCAGCAGTCCCTTTTCATAGGTAGTCTAACAGATTTGAAAAGGTAGAAAAATGTGTCTGAGAGAACCTCTTAGTTGCGATAGGCTAAGGTATTCCTTTTTCGTAAATAATCCATCCCAGCCCGAAAAAAGGGTTAAACGTATACTAGGTAGATATCGTTTTGCATCCATTTAACGAGCTCAAAACGACAAGAATCTCAACAATATTTTCAATTTTAGAGAGTCAGAAAAGAGCTGAAAGATGACTCTAGTAATGATTTTTTCATGTTTTTACCGAGTCTGAAAAAGTATAAAATATAACTCATTACTTCATCATTGCCACGTGAAAAAACTATTGCTGCACAAGAGACATGTGTAAAAACAATTTCTCGAAAATAATATAATAAAATAATAAAAAAACATGCCTTAAAACCTAATTACGGTTGTGAAAAAGTTATAAAATTCCAAAAATGGTAAAAATAATTACTTTTCACTTTTTCCTCTTGTGAAGCAATAGTTACCCATTTCACTGTGCAATCTTGAGGCGACGATAGTGTTAGACCTCAAATTTGTGCTGTCCTTCACCTCATTTTACCTCATTTTTCCCTTGTCCATTCCCATTTTAAACCCAATTGATCAATAAAAATAGTTAAAATTACTTCTAGAATGGTTTACATAACTGACTCTTGTTGAATTTTGTGATTGTTGCCATTTTTAAGCATTTTGACCGGAACTAGCTGCAGAATGCAGGCATTCCGTAGCTAACCGGCGATTC
Source organism: Pinus albicaulis (assembly GCA_034641835.2). Lineage (NCBI taxonomy): Eukaryota > Viridiplantae > Streptophyta > Pinopsida > Pinales > Pinaceae > Pinus > Pinus albicaulis. The sequence goes on along the minus strand of CM076583.1, from coordinate 562,129,559 downwards.
TGCAGCTACCTTTATGTTTGAGTATGTTCCGGGTGGCCTCTTGAGGAAAAACGCATATGGGCATGATCCACGTCGTGCCTACATGGTGTGTTGCTCGTCATGGAAGAGGAAATGAATTCTGGGTACGGTTATGCACGTGGGAACACATTTGTGAAGGAAGACTCCTACTAGGACTGTCTCAGTCCAGGTGTCTTTTCTCCTTCACGCAGCCACCTCAAAGACTCCTAAGATGATTTGGATAAGGAAATACATCATTCCTAAATTATTGTAATTATTGTTATTTGCATTTACTTTATAAACTCTTGAGTAGGCCGAGAGCTTAGTTAGAAATTTTGTGTTAGATTTGCTGCTAGATTTTGTGAAAACTCTGTGTTACGTCTTTGAAGACACAGAGCATTATGTTCAAAATATTGCATCGTTAATGGAGCAGACAAAATTATCTTGAAGGCGTGATTTAATTGTGAAGTTGAATGCCGTCAAGTGGTAGAGGGCCCCTGCCCCTTGAACGGATTTCCTTAGCGTAAACTAGATAAGTTTTTCCTAGTTGTCTTTACGTTTTGCATATTGAATTAGTAGTTGCTGTGTTTTATATACTGTGGTCGTATTCGTTCCAGTTCTTCCATAAGAAGACATTCTTCCAACAGACCAAAATGATGAATGATTGATGACTATGGTATTGTAGGATATCAGTTAGATTTGTATTTGTTTTAACTAGCTACTGTAGCCATAATTCGTTCCAGTTCTTCCACAAGAAGACACTTTGCCAATAAATTAAAATGATGAACGTTTAATGACTATGGTACTGTAGGATAGGAGTTGTATTTGTTTTTAATTAGATACTGTAGTTATATTCATTTCAGTTCTTTCACAAGAAGACATTCTTCCAACAGATCATAACAACGAATGATGAATAGCTATAGTATTGTAGGAATTAGTTGTAGTTTTTAGTCTTCACTATCACAGTTGCACTTGTCCTAATCACTCTTCCACAAGAAGAAATTCTTCCAAGACATCCTTAAGAAGTTCAAGATATGACCGTGATGTGACAACTTAGTTTTTCATTTGCTTTCAGTTCATTTGCTTTCAATTGCATACAATTACATAGTCAGAACTGTTCTACCTCTTCCACAAGAAGGAACTCTTCCAAAATATCACTCATGATGAACAAACAGATTGTGTAACTTCATAGAATAATGCATGTTAGTTAGAACGCTCCGGAGTTTCATTTTTCATTTAATTCATGTCCAGCTACTTCGTTTCAAGTTTGATGATGGCTTATAGTTTAACATTGTTCTAGTTTAGAAGTATCTTAAGCTCATGTTTAAATTAATTCATTGCACTTACATCTCATAGTCACATTGTCACCCTTTGCACAGTAGATCACTTTAGTTGATAGGATTCATAAGAAAGCCTTCATTATTTACAAATATCTTTTTGTTCTGAAAACCACCAGTGATCCATAACCTTAGGAACAGAAGATAACATCATTACAAGGTCTGAAATATCTCTGCAAATTCCTCACCATAAACAGAGCTCTTCCTCAACAGAACTACCCTGAAAAGAAACCAATAACTCTTGGAGTATAGACTCTGTGACCTTCAATTGAAATTGCAGAATAGAACTAGGAATTAGTCATGGAATAGATGAGCTTAGAATAGAATGTTGCATCATGATTAGTATCTAACTGTCTAGTTAGAAAACTTGCATATTTAGTGATCATTTTTCAAAGTCTAAGTTTGTGTCATTTGTTTAAAAAGTCATCATTAAGCTCTTGTTTCTATTCAGTCATAGTTCAGATGTTGCTTTAGTGTTTTTGATTACATTTGCCATTCCATACATTAGGCTCAACTGTGTTTTTGACCACCAATTTCTTTTCATTAGTTTTCTAGGCATTTTCATTGTAAACATAAAACTTCAAAATACCAAAAACATCATAAATCAACATAAAAGACCAAAACATCACAAAACACTACACACAACGCACTAGGAAACAAGCACCTAGGTACATATGGTACATTTCACTTCAGCAGTTTACAAATCCTGGTTGACAATTAAATGAACTCAGTTTAGGAGACTAGATTGAGGCACAACATTTTGGCGCCGTTGCCGGGGAAGTGAAAACTAGTTAACCTTTGTTTCTTAGCATCCAAAAACAATTTTATGCGTAGGGAGAGAGATTCAAGAGGAAGATTTATAAGCAGCAGAGGCAGAAGTTTGACATCTAGAACACCACTTGTTTCATCTAGATCCAGAACTAGTACACCTTCAACTCAAACCCATCTTCCATCCTTTACTGATCCTGGACTTCTAGAAGATCTAAGGTCACCTATTCCATTAGAGAAACCTTCCACTTCATCCACTAAACCTGCCATAGAAGAGGATCCAAAAACCTTTGTTGAGGATACAAACCTTTCTACTTCCACAGGAGAGTCAACCATGGCAGAAGAAGGAGGAGGAGGAGTTGTTAATGGAGAACACACATTAATTGGAGGAGGTAGAGGTAGAGGTAGAGGAGAAGGAGGAAGAGGAGGTAGAGGTGCAGATGGAGGAAGAGGTAGAATAGGAAGCTCTTTTGGGTTCCCTATACTTGATGGAGAAACCAATACAGCCATGAAAAACATTTCACCTTCTGTCCTTCCGAACTTCTATGGACTTAAAACTGAGGATCCTGAAACTTTCTTATTCGAATTTGAAGTGCTGTGTAGGACTTATGAATACCTTCAAGATGCTCAAAAATTGAAATTATTTCCTTCAACTCTGAAAGGAGCAGCATTGAAGTGGTTTATGAGCTTAAACAGTAGTTCCATTAGGACATGGGGAGACATGAAACAAGCATTTCTAGAGAGATACTTGGATTATTGTATGCCGGTTAATCATAAGGAAGAAGTGTTCAAGATGTTACAAAAGGAAGATGAAAACTTAGAAGATTTGTTGGAAAGATTTAAATACAACATAAAAAGGGCACAAATGGAAAACCTAGATCAAGACACTTTAAAAGCTCTTTTGTTGAAAACAATTAGGGATGAATGGTTGGATATCCTTAACATGATGGGAAAAGGGGATATATTACAACTCACATTACCTGAAATATCTGAGTTATGTATCAACCTTTCAAGAGGGAAATCTAAAACTGTCAAAGGTCCAAGAGATCCTGCTCTTGCAAGGGCAAGTAAGTCTGCTTCTGGGACAGTAAGTAGATCAAAAATAGGACACATGCTTGATGATTTCAAATCTGACATCTTAGGGAGTCTTAGTGAACAAATAGATACCCTTAAGATACAAAACAAGCAAAAAGCTGAATCTGATGCCTTGGCAATCTTTTGTCCCAAATGTAGAAAGAAACATGCCTTGAGAGAGTGTCCTTTAGATGTAAAAGTTGTAGAGACCTGTGTCATTTGTTCTGAAAAACATGAGACCAAGAATTGTCCTTCTCTTCTTGGTCTCAAAGCTGTCTTTCAGGAAGAAACTCCTACAGACTCCACAGAATCTCTTAACTTTGTATCTAGAAGACCTTGGCAGGGACCTCAGACACAAGGATTCCATGATCAAATGTATAATCAACCTCCATCTTGGAATTCTTGGCAGCAACCTTGGCCCCAATTTCAAAATCAATCTCAATCTTGGGCACAAGGAACACAAAGTCCCTATGGAAGATACTCTCCATACTATCAGTATCCACCATCCTATCCACCATATCCACAATTTTATCCTCAAAATCCTCAACAAAATTTTCCTCAAAATCTTCAACAAAATTTTCAACAAAATTCACAACAACATCATTTGAACCAACCTCATCAAAATCAACCACTTCCATTACCATTCCCTCAAAAATCCAATCAATTACCACCTCAGCCCATACCAAACCCCAATAATAAGAACCCCCAGAATACATACATGATAGAAGGACACCAATTTCCAACTTATTTAATTACTCCTCTAGACCTTAGTGATGTTCAACTTAGGTCTGGAAGGATACTTGAGAAGAGGAAACCTTCTGTGATCATACAAGAACAAGATAGTTCTGAGGAAGACTCCCTACGGGTTAATAAAAGTCTTGAGGAAGAAACATCCTTTCAAGGCCAAAACATTGAAAAACTGAAACAAAAAGATCCAATAAGCCCAACTCCAGTATTAGAGCAACCATCCACATCTACTTCTATACCTCCCTTTCCGGAAAGATTACAAATTGACAAAAGTGTAGAAAAACAAATAATGGTGCCTAATTATGATTTCTTGGATGAATTGAGAAATGTTTGCATTAAAATTCCATTATTGCAAGCCATCAAGGAAATCCCAATTTTAGCCAAAACAATAAAGGAGTTGAGTATGAAGACAACAAAGAAAAGAATAAGAGAAACCAAGAAAATTCAACTGGTAGGACAAATAGCAGATATTATGATGGGTAAGATTACTATTCCAAAGTACCTTGACCCAGGAAATACAGTTGTCAAAATTCACATTAATGGAATTGAAATTCAAAACACACTCATTGACTTAGGAGCAGCAATAAATATCATGAGTAGACAAATCATGGACAAACTGAAACTTCCTAATCTTCTCTTTACACCCACACTATTACAACTAGCAGATAGATCTGTGATCAGACCAGATGGGGTAATAGAAGACATTCGAGTGTCCCTAGACTCTTGGGAGTACCCTGTGGATTTCATGATCTTGACACCCAAGAATAATCTAGGAGGCCATCCTGTCATACTAGGAAGACCTTGGTTGGCTACAGCTGATGCTTTTATTAGTTGTAGGTCCGGTGATATGTATATTTCTGATGGAAGTTCAACAAAGAAATTCACTTTATATCCTCCAGCTAGGACAATTACAGATCTAGATGACACTCAATGGATAGAGGATGAAGAATATTTACAACCACTCTTCACAATTTAAGAAATTAGTGAAGATAATCAAATTCTGAATACTCTAGAAAATTTTGAATCTTCTCCAGAGCACAAACAAGAATCATTTCAAGAGAGATCCAATATTGAGTTCTTGTCATCTAGACAGATGTCTCTTCATTCTATGGACAAATTTGGCAGTTCTACAAGTGAAATTTTTCTAGGCAAAACCTTGAACATAAACAAAAACCTGGAAAAATCTCAACAAGAAGAGCTAATCAAAGTATTACAGAGAAATTCTTCTGCATATGCATGGGAATACACTGACATGAAAGGGATAAGTCCCAAGACTTGTACTCATCACATCTATATAGAGGCAAATTGCAAACCAATAAGACAGCCTCAAAGACGGATGAATCCAAATCTTAGGGAAATTGTCAAGGAAGAATTACAAAAATTGTTAAATGTTAACTTCATCTATCCTATTTCAGATAGTCAATGGGTTTCCCCTTTAGTAATTGTACCTAAGAAAAATGGAAAATGGAGGGTGTGTGTTGACTACCGAGAACTGAATAAAGCTACTCTTAAAGACCATTTTTCCTTACCTTTCATAGATCAAGTATTAGATACATTAGCAGGTAAAAAGTACTTTTCATTCCTGGATGGATTTAGTGGTTACAATCAAATCCAAGTAGCACTTGAAGACCAAGATAAAACCACATTTACTTGTCCTTGGGGTACCTATGCCTACCGAGTATTGCCATTTGGATTGTGCAATGCACCTGCAACATTCCAAAGGGCAGTATTAGGAGTTTCTTCTGATCTGATACATGACTGTGTAGAGGTGTACATGGATGATTTTACAGTTTATGGGGATACATTTGAAGAGGCTTTAGAAAACTTGGAAAAGGTCTTAAAAAGATTTCAAGAAGCAAACCTTTCTCTTAGTCATGAAAAATGTTTTATGATGTTCACTGAAGGTATTGTTTTAGGGCACCACATTTCAGGGGATGGGATTAGAGTTGATGAAGCGAAAGTTGAAGTTATTTCTAACCTATCCATTCCAAGTTGTGAAAGAGATGTAAGAAGTTTTCTAGGATTTACGGGGTACTATCGGAGATTTATAGAAAACTTCACCAAAATAGCATCTCCTCTCTTCAAATTACTCACCAAAGATTGTGAATTTAAGTGGACTTCTGATTGCCAGTTAGCTTTTGAAACCCTGAAAACCAAAATTTCTGAAGCACCTATATTAAGGGGACCTAACTGGAAGTTACCTTTTCATATCTCGACGGATGCTTCCGATACAGCTCTGGGAGCAGTATTGGGACAGAAAGATTTAATTCCCTATGCCATCTATTATATCAGTAAAAATTTGACTCCTGCAGAGTTAAACTATACTGTAACTGAAAAAGAGTTTTTAGCTATTGTTCATGCCATTAACAAATTTAGACACTATATAACAGGCTATGAAACTTTTATTCACACTGATCATTCTGCCATTAGATATTTAATGAATAAATCAATCACTAATGGTAGAGTTATAAGATGGTTGTTATTATTGCAAGAATTCAACATTACTCTTCTAGATAGGCCTGGAAAACAAAACACTGTGGCTGACTTCCTGTCTAGAATTCAAAATATCAAAGATGACACTCCGGTTGAAGATCAATTTCCTGATCAATATCTTTTTGCAGTTTCTACTCAAACTCCATGGTTTGCTGATATTGCTAATTATTTAGTTTCAGGAAAGTTTCCTTCAATTATGAATGCAAGGGATAAAATAAAAATCATTAATGATAGTGCAAGATATTCATGGGTCGCTAATGAGTTGTACAAGACAGGTTCAGATTTGATCATTAGAAGGTGTGTTCGTGAAGATGAGATGCCTGAAATTCTCAAGGCATGTCATAATGAACCTTGTGGCGGACACTTTGCAGATAAGAGGACAGCCTATAAGATCCTTAACTTAGGATATTATTGGCCATCTTTGTTTAAAGATGCAAGGGAATATGTCAAAAGGTGTGACAGTTGCCAAAGGGTAGGGAAACCTTCTCCTTCAGGTGAGATGCCATTACAACCTCGGGTACACATTGAACCTTTTGAAAAATGGGCCTTGGATTTTGTAGGACCTATTAGTCCTCCATCAAGACAAAAGAAATACATATTAGTTTGCACTGATTATGTTACTAAATGGGTAGAAGCTAAACCATTACTTTTTGCTAATGAATCATCTGTATTTAATTTTCTTTTTGAGGATATTTTTACTCGTTTTGGTGTCCCAAGGGAAATTGTTACAGATCAAGGAGCTCAATTTACATCAAGGCTAGTGGAGCAAATGATGGAGAAGTACAAAATCAGACATAGAACATCTACTCCTTATCATCCACAAGCAAATTGTCAAGTGGAATCCACTAATAAAGTTATTGAAGGAATCCTAACAAAGATTGTTCATCTACATAGAAGAGATTGGGTAGATAGGCTTCCTGAAGCCTTGTGGGCCTATAGAACTACATGGAGAAACACAACAGGCCATACTCCTTATGGGCTTGTTTATGGGAAGCAAGTTTTGTTTCCTATAGAGTTCCAAATTCAAACATTCAAGATGGCAGTTCAGCTAGGACTTGATCTAACGGAGGCACAAAAGCATAGACTGGAGCAAATTAATGAATTGGATGAGATCAGACAAGATGCAGTTCAGAAAACAAGTCTAGTCCAACAGCAAAGGGCTAGATGGCATGACAAGTACATCAAAGAGAAGAAATTTAAAGAGGGTGATTGGGCTCTCTTTTTTGATTCAAAATTCAAGGATTTTCAAGGGAAATTTCAGACACATTGGCTTGGGCCATATGAAATTGTTCGAATTTTTGATAATGGGGCAGTAAAAATCAGAACTATAGATGAAGAAGAGGTCACTTTTCTTGTGAATGTCCATAGACTGAAGCTATACCACAAGCCACTCTCAAGAGAAGAGTTTGTCAAGAAGTTCCAAGGAGACAATGATGTGAAGTTAATGAAGAAGAGTCTCTCTTCTTCATCAACCTGATTAAATTTTCTGAAGCATTTCTCTTTTGAAAAAAAATAAAAATAAAAAATAAAAATAAAAAAATAAAGGTATAAACATGAAAACCAATCACTGATTGGCATGTTTATACAGAAAAGATAGGGTGAAAATCAGAGTCTCTCTGACACTCTAACTTTTCCCATTTTTGTTTCTAAGCAGTTGTTATAAAAATCATAAGTTCAGTGCCATAGTACTTATGATTCATTTCATCTCACTCCACTCACTTATCCATCCATACTTCATCTCATCCATCATTCACATTTCACTCCATTCCACATCTCATTCATTTCACTCCATCTTCCATTCACTTCATTTTCATGTCAAAACATAGAATTTGATATCTTGCTGCAAGTGAATAAAATATGTCATGAATTGCAGTACAGCCCTTATGTTCCTTTATTCCATGAACTGAATCCATTTTGTTCCATTATCCACTTCATACATATCATAATCCATCATCCATTTTCATCCATTTTCATAACATTTCACCCATCCTCCAGAAACATTTCATTTTCATGATTAAAGTGTTCTACAGGAACATTCTGCAGCTCAGTGAACATTCTGCAGCTGATCAGCCTTTCTGCAGCCTGACAGTCCTTTCGCAGCTATGAACCCTGAAGGCATCAACCAGCAGACATCAGAATTACAACAAAGTGATCCAGTGAATTCATGAATAAAAAATATCAAGAAAATTGTGAAAGATTCCTCCAAAGATGAGCAGAGAAGATAAAGGCTACAAAAACATCAAATAAAGGGCAGAGGTAACAAATTTAAATTACGATGGCACTTCATAAAAGTTTAGCATAGTTTAGTTGTGGATTATTCGAAAAGTTGTTTTAATTGTTTTATTGATCAAACACCAAACAAACCCTCTACAAACTTTGTACTAAAATCTTCCAATTCAAATTTTCTATCCGATAGCATTTAAGCGGTGAAACGGCCAAAGCATTTGAATTTCCCACGACTCTTAACCAAGTTATTTAATGATGAAGATTTTTCCTGCCGTCGTAAATCCTCCGCCGTCTCCTCAATCATTAATACAATCCTCCACCTCACTCCACCACTCTATGCCGTGACCATTTGCCATAACTTCATTCCGTAGCCAGTATTCCATTCCGAAGACAGAGGCATCATTATCATCAGGAGCAGATCAGAAGAGGTAAAATTGGAAGTATAACGGTGTGAGAACTCAAAACCACTTGATCCCGTGAACATATAGCATATCACTGTGAACGAAGTTTGGAGCATTTTCACTGTCAACACAGAATTGTGGCCGTGTAGAGTTTAAAGCCTGTTGCTACCAGAAGACAGAGGTGCTAAAATTGAAGACTTTTGCTACCAAAGACAGAGGTGTGGTAGTGATTGAGTTTAAAGTCTATTATTACCAAAGATAGAGGTGTGGTAGTGATTGGTTTTGAAGTCTGTTGTTACCCGAGACAGAGATGCTGTAGTGTTGAATCTGAAGCATACCATTTGCTATCAGAAACAGAGATTGAGTTTGAAGTCTGTTGTTACTAGAAACAGAAGTGTTTTTCAGTGATTGAGTTTGAAGTCTTTTTGTTACCAAAGACGGAGGTATTGCACAAAAAGAAACTTGAAATCATCTACCACTGTCTATCAGAGACATATTAGCTCGAAAATTGAAATTGCTTTCATATCTCTCCAAAGTCCAACAGAAGTACATCAGTCCGAGGTGTCGAAGGCATTCTTCATTATCAAACAGAGGCATACCAGCCAGAGATTTTGAAGTTGTTGCTATTATAAATCAAAGGTATGTCATTCCAAAATTGAAGCCATTTTCATTTAGAGCTTGAAGCCATTTTTTATCCGAAAGTAAAAGACATTGTTTTGTGGGTAGAGAAGAGTGTTAATTTGATATTGAAAAAACATCATGGGTTTCATCGTAAGGACTGAGCCTGTGGGATCAAAATATTTAGAAGGTTACCCACAATGCAAGGAGATGTTACAACAAATAGGATGGCTTCATTTCTTGGAAAAATTTAATGGCTTCCATAAGGAAGTCACCAAAACATTTGCCAGATCATTCCAAGGTACTGAAGTTGAAATAGGGGATGTCAAGTTTACTATTACTGAAGTTTTTATAGCAGAGGCTACAGGATTGTCCAGAACTGGAGAAAGATGGTTTAAAAATAGGGAATTCCACAATGACTCATGGAAACAAATTTTAAAATCACCAAATATGGATGTTAGTGTGTTCAAGAAAGGAATTCCCAGTACAGCCTTAAAAAGCAAATGGAGAAACATACTACTTCTTTTACAAAAGTTTGTTACATGTGAGGGTAGATATGGGACATTTTATGTCTACCATATTAGACTAATGTTGCATTTTCTAGGAGAAGATTTGAATTTACCATATTTCTTGTATCAAAGTCTGAAGAAAATGGCTTCCTGTGTTCAGAGAAGAGTTCAGTTTTTAGAGACAACCCTGTATCATCATGGGTTGGTCAAAATTTTGATTGAGCATCATCTATCCAAAACAAATGATACATGGGATGATTTATTAATAAGAAATCATTTTGAAGAAGCAAAAGAACTATCACCTGAACCACAGCCCACAAAGAGAAGTAGGAAATGGAGGACTTCAAAAGGTAAAATTGACAAACCAGTTCAAGAAAGCAGTGAAGAAGTCATTTTGGAGAAGTTGACTCGAATCAAGAGCCAACTAAAGAAAAAGAAGATAATCAAGGAATCTGTTATAGAGAAAGGAGAGGGGTCCTCTCAACTTAGGAGAAGCCACAGATTAAAAGGAAAACTGAAGAAAACATCAATCAAACAAACAGCGGTAATCAATATTGAAGATGAAGAAACATCCATGGAAGAGTATGATGATGAAGATTTTTATGAAGGCACCCCTGAGATTGATCCTGCTCAACAGGAAATCTATGATTATGTGGAAACTTTAGAGAGAACAGCTTCAGAAAGAGAAGAGAGAACCCCCAGTCCTCCACTGACTGAAATTGATATATTAAGGAGGGATAGGTATGAGTTGGAATTATTGAATAGGCACATCAAAAATGAGAATGAAATTCTCAAAGATCAAATCAAGCTCAAGACTGACATGAACTCAACCTTATCCCTGCATATAGACAAAGTGGAGAGAACCAATGAGAAGATGAAGACAAGGAACAAAAAGTTGATCAGTGCACTCACAAACCTCAGGTTCAAACTTGTGATCAGGAAACCCAGAAGGCCTCTAGCTTTCAGACAAAGGAGAAGAAGGGGATTAGATGTCCTTGCAGAAGCCTCATAATTCATAGGATAATTTGCATGAGGACATGCAAAGAGACAGCAGTGGGGGTATGTTGAGCCTCAAATTTGTGCTTTCCTTCACCTCATTTTACCTCATTTTTCCCTTGTCCATTTCCATTTTAAACCCAATTGATCAATAAAAATAGTTAAAATTACTTCTAGAATGGTTTACATAACTGACTTGTTGAATTTTGTGATTGTTGCCATTGTTAGACATTTTGACCGGAACTAGCTGCAGAATGCAGGCATTCTGTAGCTAACCGGCGATTCTGCAGCTACCTTTATGTTTGAGCATGTTCCAGGTGGCCTCTTGAGGAAAAACGCATATGGGCATGATCCACGTCGTGCCTACATGGTTTGTTGCTCATCATGGAAGAGGAAATGAATTCTGGGTACGGTTATGCACGTGGGAACACATTTGTGAAGGAAGACTCCTACTAGGACTGTCTCAGTCCAGGTGTCTTTTCGCCTTCACGCAGCCACCTCAAAGACTCCTAAGATGATTTGGATAAGGAAAGACATCATTCCTAAATTATTGTAATTATTGTTATTTGCATTTACTTTATAAACTCTTGAGTAGGCCGAGAGCTTAGTTAGAAATTCTGTGTTAGATTTGTTGCTAGATTTTGTGTAAACTCTGTGTTACGTCTTTGAAGACACAGAGCATTATGTTCAAACTATTGCATCGTTAATGGAGCAGACAAAATTATCTTGAAGGCGTGATTTAATTTGGAGTTGAATGCCGTCAAGTGGTAGAGGGCCCCTGCCCCTTGAACGGATTTCTTTTTGCGTAAACTAGATAAGTTTTTCCTAGTTCTCTTTACGTTCTGCATATTGAATTAGTAGTTGTTTTGTTTTATATACTGTAGTCGTACTCATTCTAGTTCTTCCATAAGAAGACACTCTTCCAACAGACTAAAATGATGAATGTTTAAATGACTATGGTATTGTAGGATAGGATTTAAATTTGTATTTGTTTTAACTAGCTACTGTAGTCATATTCGTTCCAGTTCTTCCACAAGAAGACACTCTTCCAATAGACTAAAATGATGAATGTTTAATGACTATGGTACTGTAGGATAGGAGTTGAATTTGTATTTGTTTTTAACTAGATACTGTAGTTATATTCATTTCAGTTCTTTCACAAGAAGACATTTTTCCAACAGATCATAACAACGAATGATGAATAGCTATAGTATTGTAGGAATTAGTTGTAGTTTTTAGTCTTCACTATCATAGTTGCACTTGTCCTAATCACTCTTCCACAAGAAGAAATTCTTCCAAGACATCCTTAAGAAGTTCAAGATATGACTGTGATGTGACAACTTAGTTTTTCATTTGCTTTCAGTTCATTTGCTTTCAATTGCATACAAGTCCACAGTCAGAATTGTTCTACCTCTTCCACAAGAAGGAACTTTTCCAAAATATCATTAATGATGAACAAACAGATTGTGTAACTTCATAGAATAATGCATGTTAGTTAGAACGCTCCGGAGTTTCATTTTGCATTTAATTCATGTCCAGCTACTTCGTTTCAAATTTGATGATGGCTTATAGTTTGACATTGTTCTAGTTGAGAAGCATCTTAAGCTCGTGTTTAAATTAATTCATTGCACTTATATCTCATAGTCACATTGTCACCCTTTGCACAGTAGATCACTTTAGTTGATAGGATTCATAAGACAGCCTTCATTATTTACAAATATCTTTTTGTTCTGAAAACCACCAGTGATCCATAACCTTAGGAACAGAAGATAACATCATTACAAGGTCTGAAATATCACTGCAAATTCCTCACCATAAACAGAGCTCTTCCTCAACAGAACTACCTCGAAAAGAAACCAATAACTCTTTGAGTATAAGCTCTGTGACCTTCAATTGAAATTGCAGAATAGAACTAGGAATTAGTCATGGAATAGATGAGCTTAGAATAGAATGTTACATCATGATTAGTGTCTAACTGTCTAGTTAGAAAACTTGCATATTTAGTGATCATTTTTCAAAGTCTAGTTTGTGTCATTTGTTTAAGAAGTCATCATCAAGCTCTTGTTTCTATTCAGTCATAGTTCAGATGTTGCTTCAGTGTTTTTGATTACATTTTCCATTCCATACATTAGGCTCAACTGTGTTTTTGACCACCAATTTCTTTTCATTAGTTTTCTAGGCATTTTCATTGTAAACATAAAACTGCAAAAGACCAAAAACATCATAAATCAACATAAAAGATAAAACACTACACACAACGCACTAGGAAACAAGCAACTAGGTACATATGGTACATTTCACTTCAGCAGTTTACAAATCCTGGTTGACAATTAAAATGGAATCACAGCCAAGAGACTAGATTGGAGACCCAATAGATAGCGTACCAATGCAACAGTCCAATCGCAAATCCGTCAGCTCAAGGTAAGAGCCGAGATCCCTCTCATTATTTTAAGTCATTAATTACTTCCTGCAATTGTTAATTTCGGATTTTGGTGGAGGAAATGCAAAAATTAGGGCCCGTCGGTTGGCGCGGGTTTTGGGCATGGAGTCGCACCAATCGCTTGAATTTTTACACTAGGGCGCACCCATTGGTGCAACTGTTTTGGAAACAGTCGCGCCAACAGTACAAACCATTTCTAGGAAAAAATGCTGATCAAATACCCCATTTATTCACAAATTTAAGGTTCAAAATTGATTAATACCACTCATATGAATGTGTTTGCAGGTAAAAAGAGGCAAAATGGTCATCGAATGGAAATAACGTGAACATAGCAAAGAAGATGAGCTGGTCATGGAAAATGAGAGAGTCATGGAAGCTCTCAGAAAATGTGGCCTGAAAAAATTCTTCCTAACATCATGTCTCTGAGCCCAACCAGAGTTATTACAATATCTGGTCAGCATATGAGAAGAAAATCAAGAGAAGTTCATCCTTCGGGATCAAGAACTTGAGATTGATGTCTCTGACGTGTATTTCATCATAGGATTATCGTGAAGGGGAGCAACACCAATCCTAGCCGGCACCCGACCCTGCATGGAAAACATGACCATGGTGATAGACAGGGTATGTCCAGGAGCACAGAAGGGATCAGGTAGTGGGAAAGTTGATATACAAACTATCCTAGATTTGACACTACGCATGGTGCTACATACCATCACACGGGCTGCGGGATCACAAGCACCGCACGAAGCAACAAAGACATAGTTGCTTCTTGATGTAGACTGCATGACACCGACAATATACAACTAGGCAGAGGCTGTGACCATAAACATGAAGTGCCAACTAAAAAAATGCAAGAAGACCAAACTGAAACAATTTGGTTATGGATATATTCTGGTATCATTATTCTTGGAACGATTACCCATTTTTCAGCGATAGGAGGTCATAGTCCCGACACCACCAGCGAGAGAACGACGGATGGCTCGATGGGCAGCTTTGATGCCAAGGGCAGGGGGCAATCAATAGATGTCCTAGAGACCGGAATTCTTTGATTGGCTCCGATGTCAACTGATTTTCGTGGAGGATTGGCCCTACTCTGGTACAGATTTTACTGATGATCCGGACCTCCCACTCCCAAAGGGAGAATATTAGGATGAAGATTTGGGTAAGACTCATTTTTAAAGTTTTATGAGTACTACGATTTTTTTATTTATGCATGTTCTGACATTAAATCCGTGCAATTGCAAACATTGGCCCAGAGAGACCCGCTGGCATGTCACCTATAGTAAGGCGAATCCCTCGTGATTTCAACCCCTAAGGCAAGGGTAGCGAGGAAGATGAGATAGTGCACAACCTAGAGGGGATCACATGAGGAGTCCCAGATTATGCATGTTTTGACGATGTTCCTCGCGCCTACCAGAGACATATTGTAGGGGTGCCTAGTCAAATTCACTGCTTTTTGAGGCGACTAGTATAGGCAGTGACATGTTATCACAAGCACCATGATGATTAGACACCTAGGTTTTATTTTATCTGCATATTTTGAGAGACATGATGTCTTGGGATGTAACAAAAACACACATATAGTTTTGAAGTTATGATGCACACAGTTGCAAACATGCGATATATATATATATATACATCTATTTCCCTACATGGATCTTTTACATATGAGGATGCTTTTACAAATTATGCAAATGTCTATCTAATACAATGTTAGCCACTGTATCAGTTAATGTGTTCATTCGTCTAGGAATATGTTGATAAGTAATAAAATCAAAATGTCTTTCCAACAAAAAAATACGTAAATAAAATCTCAGAATGTGTGGATTTCTAACTGAATAATGATTATTGAGTTGCAGAACGACAAGCTGTGAATCTAGATTTACAAGCAATGCACGTATGTCGAGGTTGATCGCCTTAGTTAATAGCTCAATGATAGTGCTATATTCAGCGAAATTATTTGTAGTTTGTGCTAGACAAATACCTTGAAGATCTATCAACTCAACAGTAGGATCATAAATTACCCAGGCTATCGAAGACAAATTCTTGGTACTGTGAGAAGCACCATCTGCGAAACCGACATAAGGGGTAATAGACATTTGAACAATAAGAAAGACCCAATAAGCAGGAAAACGCTCACAAAGCACACCAGACCAAAAAACGTATACAAAAATGACCTTCATAGTCAGTTAGCTCATAGGCCCCATTCTGCAACACACGTTTAATGATGTAGGGTCCATGCCACATAGGTTGAAATTTTCCTGCCCCCAGCTTATCATGAGCTTGGTCATACAGGAGGACGAGATCTCGTTCAACAAAAGAATGAGGGGAAACCGATTGGTCAAAATGAGATTTGACCCGCTTTTTCTGTGCTTCAATAATGAGAGTAGAAAAGCGACATGTTTCATCCATCCTTTCTAAATAAAGGAGATGTTCTTCTTCTGGCGAAGTATTTGGCAGTAATTCAACAACCAACTTGAGCGAAGGTATTTCACATTCAATCGGGAGAGTAGCTTCCAGGCCATAAACCAACTGGAAAGGAGTGAACCCGGTTGCATTCTTAACTGAGGTTCGGTATGCCCAAAGAGCCAAAAATAACATGAGATGCCAATTTGATTTGTGGATCCCAATCATACGTTGAAGCATTGTGACAAGAACTTTGTTCACAGCTTCAACCTGGCCATTGGCTTGAGGGTAGTACGGCATTGAGCTGTCGTGATGCAGACCCAACTTAGAAGTCAACTCTGCCACCATATAATGCCGAAAATGGGAACCATGATCAGTAATGATGGCTTGAGGGATACCAAACCTAGCAATAATGTGATTGAATATGAACTGAGCCGCTATCTTACCGTCAGCAGAAAGTGTAGGCATTGCTTCGGCCCATTTGGCGAAGTAGTCCACGGCTATGATAATATAAGCATGCCCCCCCGTCGAGTGAGGGATACACATCATAAAATCGATGCCCCATTTCACAAAGGGACCAATGGTAATGACAGGATGAAGAGGAACAGGTGGTGCATGTAACTTGCATTGATAAATTTGGAAATCATGGCAAACTGCAACAATACAGTCTTTGAAAATAGAAGGCCAAAAATAACCAGCACGAAGAATCTTCTGTGCAATAGCATAACTAGACATGTGACCGCCATAGGCGCCACTGTGACAATCATTCAGAGCTTTCTTGGCTTCCTCGAGAGTCAAACATCACTAGAGTATGGAATCGACTCAAATACGATAAAGAGTATCTCCAAATATACGATAAGGTTGCGACTGATGGCGGATACATCGGCGGGCATCCTTCGTCAACTCAGATCTAAAATATGAATTTTTGAGATATACGATGATATCACCGTACCAAGGATCGAGGGTGCTAACCAAGAAAAGCGAATCATCTGGAATGAATTCCTCAGAATGAGAGGGAGCCGAGTCAGAAGGGAGAGAACAGAGTAAATCAACAAAAACCAATGATTTCTTAGATTTGGCAACAGTAAATTCCAAATCAAACTCTTGGAGGATAACAATCCACTTTGAGTATTTCCCCCCCAGAAATTGTCGAGACAATATATAGGTTATGAGGTTGCATTTAGAAATCACTGTCACTGTACGAAAAATAATATAATGACGAAAACGTTGAAAGGCTTGGACAACAACCAATGCTAACTTCTCAACATGGGCATAACGCATTTCGAGGTAGAGAAGGTTACGAGACAAGTAATAAATAACATTCTCATGACCATCATCATCGTCTTGTACCAAAACCATGTCAATCGTGCTGAAAGCGACAGTTAAATAAAGGGAAAAATCACTATGATAATCTAGAGGGCGGAGGAGAGGAGCATTGACCAACAATGTTTTCAATGCATCGAAATATTTCTGAGCGATCTCATCCCAGTAAAAAGGAACACCCTGCTTTAACAATCATGTGAATCCTTTAGCTACTTCGACATAGTTAGGTATAAAACAGTGAAGAAAATTAGCTTTCCCTTGTAAACTCTGCAACTGATGCAATGAGGAAGGAGAGGGGAGATTGATAATAACCTCAACCTTGAGAGGATCCAGGCGAATCCCGTCTTTGGAAATGATAAAACCTAAGAGTCTACTGGAATCGACGCAGAAGACACACTTATGCAGATTAAGCCAGATGTTATAGTGTCTACAATGAAGAAAAATATGATGGAGATGGTCAGGATGGTTTCTACATTTAGCTGAATGAGCTGGAAGGTAATCCAGATAAGGCTGAACGATGTGACGAATATCATGAAAGGCATAAGACATCGTGTGCTGAAATGTGGCCCCGATATTCTTCAAACCAAAGGGAAGCTTCTTATATGAAAAGGTACCCCAAGGACAAAAGAAGGCAGTCTTGCGTTAATCAGTCGGGAGAATGTTGATCTGATTATAACCCAAAAAATCATCCATAAGGGAAAAAATCTCACTCCCAGCACAGTCGTCAACGATTTGATTGAAGAAAGGAGTAGGATAATTATCCTTAAGACAAGCTCGATTGATATCATGATAGTCAACACAAACATAAATAGTGCCCTGTTTCTTGTCTACAGGAAAAATATTAGAGACCCATTCTGTCAAGGGAATTGGATAAATGAAACCAGCTTTGAGAATCTTTTCAACTTCGGCTTTAATGGCAGTAGCTTTCCTAGGATGCACCGGACGAAGACACTGATGAACAGGTTTCGAACCAGGTTAAGTAGGAATTTCATGTACCAAAATGATAGGATCAATGTCAAGCATTTATTCATAGGACCATGCAAAGACATCACATAATTCATGAAAAAGACTAGTATAGACTTGCACTTCATCTGAAGAACAAGTAACCCCAATATGGATGTTTTCGACGATTCCCGGTTTAATGGAAATGTCAATAGGCATCGTCTGAGTGATGTTACTCAAGTTACCTTCTGAAAAAACATCATGGACTTGAACAGGTGTTTGAAGTGGAGGAGAAGGAACCTGAGAGGCAAAAAAATCAAGACAGGTAGACATGGCCCCGAGGCTTGGTAGAAACGAGGAACGATGATGACCATCATCCCACGGTAGATCATCGAGAGACAGGGTTTCCACGATAGCCTCATCAGAAGGAAAAAATTCTTTCAAAGGATTCGGTGAATCAAAATCACCAAGCCAAGGGGATTGAGAATAGATGTCAATAGTCATGCTTGAAAGAGCAGAATCAAAGGACAGAGTGTCTGATGCAGCAATGAGTTCACAATAATAAATTTCAGTCGGATTCAATGGCATCGAATCTCTGAACTAATCAATCTGTTCAGGAGAAGGGATAACCCAGGGGTCATTGGTACAAGAAATCATGTTGACCTGAACAATATTCAGTGGTGGAAGAGGGAAAACACCCATGAGGGCAGGATATTTGAAAAGGCCTGGCCCTACGCTCTCATAGGGAGTAGGAATCTTGTCCACATATAGAACGCTGTTTTTGGAAGAAGACATGAAAAAAGACAATTGATCAACAGTAATAATATTTCCTCCGTGCGGGAACTTCAAAACACGAAAGAGAGTGGACGGAACACACAGCATAACATGAGTCCAAATGCATCCGAGGAGAAGATTATAATTGAGTTTTGCATCAATGAATTCAACCTCGACATTGATTTTCTTCCCTTCTAACGTGATTGGTAAACTAGCGAGAACACCAAGATGTTTAGATTCTCTACCATCAAATGCTTTAAGGGAATTGGGTGATGAGGTAAGAGCTAGAGAACCAATGGCTTTCCAACAAGTAGATGACATAACACATGTAGATGCACCCTCGTCCATGACGGCTCGGTGAATATTCAAACCATTAATACCAACTTGAATGATGAGCGCAATTTGGTGTGGGAGTTGCGGGATGAAATTCTCTAAATCGAAATCAAGCAAGCTAGTATCGGAGGATCAACCCCACCGATCACGGATAGAAAATATTTCCATTGGGAAGGATAACCTCTAACAAAGACATTGTGGATGGCACCTGAGCGAAATCCTCAACAATACTGTAATTATGAGTAGCACGGACGTTAGGATTATACGAAGACTTACGGAGCACACCTTTGGAAGGTGGTCGCACAACGGATTCAACGCTAGGCCATTCAATCTCAAGAGGGCTAGAAATAGGAGGAGGAGGAGGACCATCAGAAATATCTTTCCCCACTACCTGATGCGAACCAGAATAATATTTTGATTGAGTAGCAATAAAAAATGGTGCAGAACCATTCATCATGAACACTTGTGAACCAGATGGGGCAGAGGACTGAGGTTGCTCTACCATCTGGGTCTGCTGAGGGAAAGGTTCCTTAAGAATGGCCGGAGCTCCTTGGGTAACTTTGAGAAATCGACTCACTTTAGACCGTCGAAGACAGTCCTTGGTGAAGTGCTCATCATCACAAATCAAATAAGGATACTTCAGTTTGCGTTGAGAACTATCAGCAGAACGAGGTTTTGGAGAATCTTGTTTCAGGGTATCGGCTTTGGCCTTACCTTTACCCTGATTCTTACCTTTGGAAGTGTTGTCTGTAGGATTGGCCTGAACAACATTCACTTCTGTGGGTGTACCAGAATTTGAAGTGGACTGAGAAGCTACATTATTGGAAGAAGTAGACTTCTTCTTCCCATAGTTAGATGAAGGAGACTTCTGATAAGTCTGCGATACAGAACCAATAATACCATCAACAGATGGAGTCGCTAGCAGTTTAGAAGTTCCAGGTCGAGGAGCATCAGACAAGATATCGTACAATGCACTAGACTGAGAGTACACAAGATCAAGTTACTGGGCATAAGAAATGGCTTGTTCCTCTGTTACACATGCCCCCATAGCTATGTCTTTGGAAATCTGATTAACAAAGGAGGTAGTGAACCAATGAGTCAGAAGCTGATCAGGTATCTCAAATTTGATCATGCGACGACGACGCCGCCACTCATGAATATGATTTGAGATATGAGTAGCTCAGTCCTATTTCAATGAAGTGAGGATATGAATCCCGGTCTCATAATGGATCGGTAACTAAAATTGTGTAAGGAATTCCGTGGCCAAAGAATTGAAATCTTGGAAAACTCCACGAGACAGCTCAATGTACCACTTTGCAATGACACCAGTAAGATTTCGTTGGAAAAGATGGAGACAAATAGAATTGTCAACCAAAGAGTTAGAAGAACACCACAAGTGGTAAGTCATCACATGCATTTGGGGATATTCTCTAGGTTTACCCTCAATCACTAGGAATCTTGGTCGGAACCAGAGACCAATATGGATTATGAAGAATAGGATCATTTTTCAACTTCAACACATTGGTTAATTCCAATGTAGCAAGAAACTATAACTGAGTGTTAAAATTCATCGGAGGTCTTTGATAAGGACCTGTGTGTACATTCCACCTAGTCTGAGTGGGATTTCATCCCCATACATTCTGTCCTGAAGGATTTAGATCATAGGGATTAAAAACAGGATAATTCGGTTGATACTGGGATTGAGGACCAGGATATTGAGTCGAAGTAGGCCATTGAGGTCCTTGCTGAGTAGCATAAGGATTCTGCTGCGGAATGTAAGTATGAATTTGAAGTTGCTGATACACAGGTTGATTTTGAGGATAAGGAATCTAAGGTGCACTATATACTGGTTGATTTTGAGGGTACATAATTTTGGGTGCGCTATGGCTTGAGGGTAATAAGTGGCCTGCGGTTGCATAGGTTGACCTTGTGGATCCGGTTGAGTAGGCTGCTGAGAAGGGTAAATAGGTAAAACTGGCTGTGGAAACGACAAAATCTGCTGGTGGGAAGATTGCAACAGTTGCTAAGTTGGTTGAACCAACTATTGAAATGGTTATTGAGGGCCACCAGGTTGACCTTGTGGGAAAGGTTGGCCTGCTGGTTGCGATGAACCAGGTTGTCCCTAATGACCAGGTTGACCTGAAGAAGACCAAAGGTTGTCCTAGTTGCACAATATTTGGGCTATACTGAACGCGTGGCTGTGATTTAGGTGCAATAGGTTGTCCCTGTGACAGATAATTTTGTCCCCCAGGACCAAAAGATGATCCGGGTTGATTTAACGATTGACCCGAGAGACCAGAGGGTTGTCCATGTTGGACCAAAGGCTGTCCTTGTAAAGGTTGGCCTGGTGGACCATATGGTTGTCCCCGTGGACCAGAAGCAGGGCCCTCTTGAGCTAAAGGTTGTCCCTGAGAGGGTTGTCCTTATAAGCCAGAGGGTTGCACAGGCAGAGTAGGTCCTAGATGAGTAACAGTCTGATAAGGATGATAAATAGCCTGATAAGGATCAATAGGAGGCAAATAGACCAGATTACCATACAAATCATAAAGGTGCAGATAGATATATATGGGATTACCAACAACATCATAGTGATGGAATCGAGGATTAACAGGAGCCTGAGACTGCTGAGAACCCTGATAATTCTATTGCTGAATAACCAATAGATATTCTTCAAAAGTAAGACCACCAGGAATCATAGGAGTAGTGGAAACTGAACTAGAAGCCACACAAACCGTTGGTTGAACTGGAACATATGTGACAGTAACTGACGAATCAGGAGTTGAAGGTGATAACCCCAACGAAGGTAGGAGTGAACTCAGAGGAGGATTTACTATGTTGGATTATGCAATGGAAGAAATTCCAGGCATAATATGACTCAGAGATATATATCCAAGAGGAAGTGAGACCGACGGTGGTGAAGATTGGGTAGAGGCATGACATAGATCTTCAGGAAAGAGTTGATATTCTCCTGTGGAAACAAGAATTCCTTCATTGCCAACAAAACTGGAGGAATCCATATCTGAGTCCAAGGTAAGATCTTTGAAAAGACTACGGGGACTAGGAGGTACTGTAGCAGCAACAAAAGGCGATCCATATGTAAGAGGAGGAAATTCTCCTTCTTCCCTAAAACTAGACCAAGCACTTGAAGGAGGCCAATGGAATTCAATTGGCTCATCAAGCGGAGATCGATTAGCAAGGGGTTGGATAGATGAAAGAATAGGCTACGAGAACTTGATAGACCTAGTGGATTGAGGGGTTTTGAAAGAAACGACTAGAAAAAAATACCACTAGGAGGCAGTGAGGAAAACGAAACTAGATGTTCCGCCACTTTGACTGTAAATTAGAATAGGAAGGAAAGGAGATAACCAATAAAAGGTACCAAAATAAAGAACCAAGGAGATCAATCAGACCAAGTAACAGAATTTTAATGGGTGTGCAATCATAGGTGATTAATTTTATAACACTGAAACCAAAATTCACTGTTTCATGTTCTAAGAGTCGAGAACCAGGAAAAATATGACTCTAGTCGCTTTCAATTTGAAACGAGCATGAAAGGACAATTGCTCGATGATCTCTTCTCTTGTTTAAAGAGTCACGAAAAGATCGAAATTAATTCTTAGGAATTCTAAGCAAGAGGGTGTACCAGGTTTCCGTGAACTGCCATATACACCTTGGTGATCAAATGAAACAAAAATGACCAAGGACTTGACGTACGTGCAGGTAGTCTCCCCAAATGCTTTGTTCAGTGTATCACGGTTACAAGGCGGCAGACTCAGCTTCCTATGAATAAAAGGATTGCAACCTATAGGGGTATCCCTTTATATACGCGACGGTATGGGGAGCACAAGTCTGTATTAGCACTGTCTGAAGCCAAAAGGCAAGTGACAACTACTAGGTTTTAAGATGCTGGAACACGTCTATAGCCTAGACCACTAGAAATGTTTCATTAGGTTCCAATGTTGCCTTAGTTTCATTGAGTAAATTTTAATGTTAATCTTGAATTATATTTCAATTTCCAGGCCCTATCGAATTTTAAGTTTAACTTCCTAGATGCAAACTAGATGCAAATGAACATCATTTCAATTCGATGAATTCAGTTATAAGAAGGATAGAAATCTTTCAAAAAAGAAAACAAGGAAAATATGCGAAGAAAATTCTAATTCCCTTAATGCAATCAATCAAAAAAGAAATTCCTTTCTAGATTAAAAAATGCTAGTTATGTAAAGGAAAGTTTCACTTTCGATGCAACAAAAAAAATGCAAAGATATTTTTTTAATTTTGAATTTTCAATGAAATGAAGCACACATTGCACAAATTCAATGGAAAAAAAATAAAAACTTGTTTGAGTTTTTCAAATGTAAGGTTTTGAAATTGAATGACTCAACCAAAGCGAAACAGACACAAGAAAATGCAAGCTAATGGAGAAAACTTCCAAACGAAAAAGAGAGTTTCCCAAAGCGACCCAAACAAGAATGCTCAAAGTATTGAAGAAGAAGGACTAATCGAAAAATGAAAATACCATTCAATCAAAACATAAGGATCAAGAAAAATCGGTCTAATAACCTGAAACGAGACTAACAACAATCAAAGAGACTTGTTCCTGAAGAGAAGGCTCGGTGTGCAAGAACACCTAGAAACCCTAAGGTCTTAAATGACACCGGCAAGAAAATGAAAAAAGGACCGAGGGAAAAAAGTATACAGTAGTGAACACAGTCTCAAAGGCTTAAACACACTAAAAAATTACCTAGAAGCAAGAAAAAATGACCAAAATACACATTAGGGAGGTCAAACCAAAACCTACAGGGGTTGGCACGACTGTAAGGCTGTAATTCGTGCCATATAGAGGTTGGCGCGAGTGATAAAAGAGAAACCCGCGCCAATTGGCGCAACTGTCTAGAAAAAAACCGTGCCAAGCTAGATACCTGTGGGAAAAAAGAGGAAAAACCCTAACCTAATGGGCAGAGGTCAACCTTGACACTCTGGAGCTGAACAGAGGATGGAAACTCAACAAAAAAACTAGAAAAAGATAGATAACTATACCAATAACTGAAACTGACCTAACAGGATGACACAAAAAACTCGCAGTGATCCCCAGTTGAGTCGCCAATTTGTTAAGACGATAAATCCTCTCTGTGGACATAGATGATCCCTCTAGCCCTAGGATGGGTCTAGTAACAAAAATAAACGCTAAAGTGTTGTTTCCTAGTTAATGAATGAACAAAATACATGGTAGATTGACCTACCTTGAATCCAACGTTGTCAATGTCGCAGAAAGAGTAGTGGCCTCTCTCTCCTGCCTTGGAAAATCACAATCCGTTCGCTGTCACGCTCAGATACCTGCACATAGGACAAAGAATAAGAAAAAAATATGACAGAATAGTTTCACTCACAACTATTATCCAGTCAGAGAGGGCTAAACATATCGCATCAAATAAACATCATAACACAATAGTGGAACCAAACAGTAGTCATGTATATTAATGAATAGAATGAAGAGTACAACTGATGCTTTGACGTCGCAGTCTCCTCCAGTGGGGTTCATACAAAGTGCATCTCAAATGTTGGTAAGGGAATTCAGACTCAAGCTCTCTTAGAAGTCATCGACTCGAGCTCTCTCAACACAATCTTTCTTATCCTATCTTCTCTAGCAGCTTAGCTATAGTATAATTCTCCTAGTTCAACTATTTAGCTGTTCAGCTAGTTTATACTAAAAGAGATAGTTTCTTATATAGAGGACAAGGAGAAGGTTGGGATCCCTACAAATGTGGGAGGGATTCCTAATATTTAGGAGAGTTCCAAGGGAGGTGGAAACTACTAACTAAAGGAAGGAGTCCGTGGTTGTTTTAGTTCAACCACTCCCAATGACTCATCCCCGAGGTGGTTGGAATGGAACCTCCACCTCTATTTTTAAAAAACATTCCATAAACACCTTGGTGCGGGTGTCTAACTGGCACAGAGCGCCAACTGGTGTGGGCTCAGTGTTAAACTTCCTGGTTGGTGCAAGGGTGTAACGGGCTACTCGCGCCAAGGAAAAAATAGGGATTTTCACTGCTCTCCTTAGGGAAATGTCAACAAGAAGAATGTTTCTTTCATCAAAAGGGATGCAAGGATGGTATTTACAAGGCATGACATTGTGTATTGGTCACATAAATGACCCTCCAATGTGCAAGTTGGGGATTGTAGGGACAGTGAAAAAATGCTGTGTAACATGGTCAAGGCTAGAGACGTGTTTCGACGTCTTAAAACCTAGTAGCCGTCGTTCACCATTTGGCTCCAGACAATGCTAGTACATACTTGTGCTCCCCATACCATCGAGTATATAAAGGGAGACCCCTCTAGGTTGCAATCTTTTTATCCATAGGAAGCCAAGTCTGCCACCTTGTAACCGTGATACACCGAACACAACATTCGGGGAGACTACCTACACCTACATCAAATCCTTAGTCATTTATGTTTCATTTGATCACCAAGGTGTATATGGAAGTTCACAGGAACTTGATATACCCTCTTGCTTAATATTCCAGAGTAGTAATTTTGATCTTTTCGTGACTCTTTAAAAAGAGAGGAGATGTTGGAGCACTTGTCCTTTCACGCTCGTTTAAAATTGAAAGCGACTACAGTCATCTTTGGCCTATTTCTCGACTCTTTAAAAATGAAACAACAAAATCTGGTTTCAGTGTCATAAAATTAATCACCTACGATTATAAGCCCGTTAAAGTTTTATTACTTGGCCTATTATTTTTCCTTGGTTTTGATCTTGGAGTCTTCGATTGTTTCTCTATTTTCCTTTCTATTTTGATATACAACCATGGTGGCAGAACTACTAGTTTCATCATCCTCACTGCCTCCTAGTGGTAGTTCTTTCTCAGAAATTTCTTTGGAAACTCCTCAATCCACTAGGTCTGCCAAGATTTCGCAGCCCATTCTCCCATATATCTTGCCTCTTGCTACTCGATCTCCTCCTGAAGGGCTAGTTGAATTCAATTGGCCTCCTTCTTTTTCTTGGTTTGGTTTTGGGGAAGAAGGAGATTTTCCTCCTCTTACGTCGGGTTCACCATTTTTTGCTGCTACTATGCCTCCTAGTCCCCATGGTCTTTTTGAAGACCTTATGGCAGAGTTAGACATGGATTCATCTAGTCCTATTGGTAGTGAAGGAATGCCTATTTCTACCGAAGAATATAATCTTTTTCCGGAAGTTGTCCCTCATGTTTTTACTCATTCTTCTCCACCATCGATGTCACTTCCGCTTGGGTATAGGTCCTTGAGTCAGATTATGTCTGGTGTTGCCTCTATAGTGCAATCTAGTACAGTAAATCCTCCTTAGAGTTCGGTCCTACCTTCATTAGGACTATCGCCTTCAACACCTGGTTCGTCGGTTACTGTTACATATGTTCCAGTCCAACTGATGGTCTGTGTGGCTTCATCCACACCGGTTGTTACCCATCAGTCATCAGGATCTTGTCACACTCGCAGGTCTATTTTTCTCAATCCTACATGGCCAGTTAATCTCGGCTCAGGTAGATCAGAAACCTGTGCCACAGAAACCCTGCCTACCTCCACCACGCTTATGGTCTCTACCTATGTGTTTGACGAGCAAATGTTAGATATTCACCGACGTTATGCTCCCTCGATGGAGGCCACGCCTGCTTCTAGTGTGGTTTTCAATACTCCTGTGATTCCTGGTGGTCATACTTTTGAAGAATATCTGTTGGCTGTTCGATAATAGAGTTCTCAGGGTTCTCAGCCGTTCCAAGCTCCTAAAAATCTTCAATTGCATCACTATGATGCGGTTGGTAATCTCGTATATGTATATCCACACCATTATGATGAGCATGGTAATCCGGTCTATTTTCCTCCTATTGATCCTCATCAGACCGTTTCTCATTTTCAACCTACCTTGCCTGTGCAACCCTCTGGCTTGCAAGGACAACCCTTATCGGGGCAACCTTTAGCTCAGCAGGGCCCTGCCTTTAGTCTACAGGGACAACCATACGGTTCACAAGGCCAACCTTCACAAGGTAAACCTTTGGTCCAACATGGACAACCCTCTGGTCTATTTGGTCATCCACTGAATCAACTAGGACTATATTATGCTCCTAGGGGGAAAATCTACCCACCACAGGGACAACCTGTTGCACCACAACCACAGCCACATGATCAGTATGGCCAAAAGGTTGTGCAACCAGGACAACCCTATGGTCCTTCTCTGGGTTCAACCCACTCAGCAACTGATTCAACCTGCTCCTCTGCCGGTTCCATCATTTCAACAGCCTGTTCTACCTATTTATAATCAGCCAGGTTTACCCGCTCAGCAGCCTGCTCAACCTGCTCAGCTGGGTCTGCTTGTTCAACCGCAAGGTGCTTACTACCCTCAAGGTTCATATTAACCAATATATAGTGTGCCCCAGGTTCCTTACCCTCCAAATCAACCTGTATATCATCAACCTCAAAGCCATGCTTACATTCCATAGCAGAATCCTTACACTGCTCAGCAAGGACCTCAGTGGTCTACTTCGACTCAGTATCCTGGTCCTCAACCCTAGTATCCACCGACTTATCCTGCTTCTAATCCCTATGATCCAAATCCTCCGGGACAGAATTTATGGGGACAAAATCCCACTTGGACTGGGTGGAATGTACATGCTATTCCTTATCAATGACCTTCGATGAATTTCAACACTCAATTACCATTTCTTGCTACGTTGGAATTACCTGATGTGTCAAAGTTGACGAATGATCCCATTCTTCATAGCCAATATTGGTCTCTGGTTCCAACCAAGATTCTTGGTGATTGTCCCAAATTTAAGGGCAAGCCTGGTGAAGACCCCCAAATGCATGTTATGACTTACCACTTGTGGTGTTCCTCTAACTCTTGGGTTGACGATTCTATTAGACTCCATCTTTTCCAGCGAATGCTTACTGGTGCCGCTGCAAAGTGGTACATTGAACTATCTCGTGGCGTCTTCCAAGATTTAAATTATTTAGCCATGAAATTCCTTACAAATTTCTAGTTACCAATCTACTATGAGACTGGGACGCACCTCCTCACTTCATTGAAACAAGATTGAGCTACTCATATCTCGGATCATATTCATGAGTGGCGACGTCATCGTCGCATGATCAAATTTGAAATTCATGATCAACTTCTAACTCATTGGTTCACCACCACCTTTTTCAATCAAATTTCCAAAGACATCACTATGGGGGCATGTGTAACCGAGGAACAAGTCATTGCTTATGCCCAATACCTTGATCCTGTGTACTCTTAGTCTGGTGCATTATGTGATATCTTGCCTAATGCTCCCCGACTTGGAACTTCTAAACCACCTACGACTCCATCTGTCGATGGTATTATTGGTTCTGTGTCTCAAACTTCTCAGAAGTCTTCATCTTCAAACACTGAGAAGCTGAAGTCCGCTTCTTCCAATAATGTTGCTTCTCAGTCCACTTCGAATTCTGGTAAACCCACAGAGGTTAATTTCGTTCAGGCCAATCCTACAGAAAATACTTCTAAAGGTAAGAATAACGGTAAAGGTAAGGCCAAAGCCGATACCCCGAAATAGGATTCTTAGAAACCTCGTGCTAGCGATGGTTCTTAACGAAAACTGAAGTACCCTTGTTTGATTTGTGACGAAGAGCACTTCACCAAGGATTGTCCTTGACGGTCTGAAGTGAGCCGATTACTCAAAGGCAGTCAGGGAACTCCGACCTTTCTTAAAGAACCTTTCCCATCTCAGCACACTCAGATGGTAGAGCAACCTTAGTGCTTTGCCCCATTTGGCTCTCAGGTGTTCATGATGAATGGTTTTGCCATCGTTTCTATTGCTACTTGGTCGAAAGATTATATTGGATCTCGTTAGGCCACGGGGAAGGAGATTGTTGATGGTCCTCCTCCTCCACCTGTTATTGGTCCTATTGAAATTGAAAGGCCCAATGCTGAATCCATTGTGCGACCACCTTCCAAAGGTGTACTCTGTAAGTCTTCTTATAATCCCAAAGCCCGTGCCACTCACCATTACAATATTGTTGAGGATTTGGCTCAGGCGCCGTCTACAATGTCTGTGTTAGAAGTAATTTAGAGTTGTCTGTCACATCACAGATCTTTGTTATCTACTATTTGTGGGATTGATCCTGCCCATACTAGCCTTCTTGCTTTCGATTTAGAGAATTTTGTTCCACGACTTCCACATCATATCGCACTCATTATTCAGGTTGTTATTAATGGTCTTGACATCCATCGAACAGTTGTGGACGAAGGTGCATCAACTTGTGTCATGTCATCTTTGTGTTGGAAAGCTATTGGTTCTCCAGCCCTGAATTTATCACCAAATTCCCTAGAAGCATTTTATGGAAGAGAATCAAAACCCTTAGGTGTTCTCGCTATTTTACTGATTAACTTGAAAGGGAAGACAGTCAATGTAGAGGTCGAAGTAGTTGATGCTAAACTCAATTATAATATTCTCCACGGTGGCAGTTGGACTCATGCCATGTTATGTGTTCCGTCCACTCTCTTTCGTGTTTTAAAATTTACAAATGAAGGAAAGATTTTTCCTATTGATCAATTGTCTTTCTTCACCTCTTCTTCCGAGAACAATGTTCCGTATGTGGATCAGATTCCTACTCCCTATGAGAGCGTAGGGCCTGGTATTTTTAAATATCCTACCCTCATGGGTATTTTTCCTCTTCCTCCACCAAACACTGTTCAGATTCATATGATCTCTCGGTCTAATGACCCATGGATTATTCCTTCCCCTAAATAGATTGATTCTTTTGGAGATTCAATGCCTTTGAGTTCGATTGAGATTGATTATTGTGAACTCATTGCTGCTTCGGAATCTCCATCCTCTGATTGTGCTCCTTTGAGCACATCCCTTGACATTTATTCTCAATCCCCCTGGCTTGGTGATTCAGATTCACCTGATCCTTTGATAGAAATGTTTCCTTCCGATGAGGCCATCGAGGAAACCATGTCTCTTGAAGATATTCCGTGGAATGATGGTCATCATCGTTCCTCATTTGTGCCTGGACTCGGGGCCATGTCTACTTGTCTCGAGTGTTTTTCATCTCAAGTTCCTTCTCCTCTTCTTCAATTTCTGTTTTGACGCACGATGTCTTTACGGAAGGTAACTTGAGCAATATTAAATAAACGATGCCTATTGAAATTTATGTTAAACTAGGAGTTGTCGAGAACATCCATATTAGGGTCACTTGTTCTTCCGATGAAGTACAAGTTTATACTAGCCTTTTTCGCGTATTCTGTGATGTATTTTCATGGTCCTATGAAGAAATGCCTGGAATTGATCCTAGTATAGTGGTGCATGAAATATCACTTATCCCAGCTCGAAACCTGTTCGCCAACGTCTTCATCCGCTGCACCCTAGAAAAGCTGCTGCCATAAAGAGCAAAGTTGAGAAACTTCTTAGAGCTGGTTTTATTTATCCAATTCCTTTGATAGAATGGGTCTCTATTATTGTTCTCGTAGATAAGAAGTAGGGAAGTATTCGTGTCTGTGTTGATTATCGCGATATTAATCGAGCTTGTCCCAAGGATAATTATCCCACTCCCTTTATCGATCAAATCATTGATGACTATGCCGGGAGTGAAATATTTTCTTTAATGGATGGTTTTTCTGGTTATAATCAGAATAAAATTCTCCCAATTGATCAACATAAGACTTCCTTTATCTGTCCTTGGGGTACTTTCGCATATAATAATCTCCCTTTTAGTTTAAAGAATGCTGGGTCTACGTTTCAGCGAGCGATGTCGTATGATTTTCATGATATTTGACACATCGTTCAACCTTATCTAGATGATCTTCCCACCCATTCAGCTAAGCGCATGGACCATCCTGACCATCTTCGTCAGATTTTTCTTCGTTGTCGACGTTATAATATTTGGCTTAATTCGCATAAGTGCGTCTTCTGCGTTGATTTTGGTAGAATTTTAGGATTTATCGTGTCCAAAGATGGAATTCACCTTGATCTACTCAAGGTTGAGGCTATTATCAATCTCCCCTCTCCCTCCTCATCACATCCGTTGCAGAGCTTTCAAGGTAAGGCTAATTTTCTATGCCATTTTATACCTAACTATGCAGAATTGGCTAGAGGATACACGCGATTATTAAAGCAGGGTGTCCCTTTCTGTTGGGATGAGATTTATCTGGTCTTTTTGAGACCCTAAAAATATTGCTTGTCAACACTCACTTTGTTGCCTCCTAATTATCACCGTGATTTTTTCCTTTAGTTATTTAGCCTTTTTTGCTTTCGATACGATCTCCCATGGCTATGGTAGGAGTGATGATGATATTGACGACATCTTCCTCTAACTAGCATCTTTTTCTTCTTGATCTGAGACATACTATGTGTTGTAACTCCTAGAGACAGTCTAGAGTTGTTATAGAACAGTGCCTAGGACATCTTATGAGGTGTAAAGAGCAGGATATTTAAGACAGCGTTTCATCCCTTAACATGACAGAGCTCTTACACTACTTCCTTTGAAACAGAGAATAGACTAAAATGGAACCAGAGCTTCGGACAGTTTGAAGTATTTGGAATAACACTGAACAAATGAAATGCTAATATTCAGATACTACTGCATCAGACAATTTTAAGACAGGTCACCATAATCAGGGCCAGATTCACGATATATGGCAGAGAAGGTATATATAAACGATTGCGGAGATGCATAGCAAGAAGGAGATATCGGCTGTCAAATAGATGATATTAAGAAGAACTTCATGGTATACAATGGGCTTAAATATCTAAGAATCCATACATACCAAGAACTCCCGTCAATAACATTTCAATACAACCAACATAGTAGAAATACGAGTGAAATGCAAGTGGAACAATATATTACTCCTGAGCCATTTAAAGTATCAAGCCGCTACTGATATAAGTATCAACACGATAAATTCATATCACAAGACGAAAGACCTCGCATTCCAGGATGTAATAATAGAGACATGAGCATAAATGAATCGAACAATAGAGAAACACACACTACCATACAACCATGTCCAGAATCCTTATTACGGTGAAGCTTCTTATTATTGAGACCCGACGGGCTCTTCCGGGCAGTATCTGAATTTTTCACAAAGCATACACACAGGAAATTCTTACACAATCAATTTTCTGAAGAAGTGGAACCTTGTTTCCTTCTTTTTCCTGTATTATATAGCATTCCATCTGCCTTTCAGCGAGAAGATATTTTCTGAAAATATCTTCCTCGCGTGATCAAAAATTGTTAACAGTCATTATCAAAAGATCAAAATTTCATGATGGGGGGAAAACAGCCCGTCCATCATGCATAATGGGCCCCAGGCCAATCTTAAAACCAACATGTAGATCATTGTTCAATGTAAAAGTAAAAATGCAAGAGTGGGAGGAAAAACCACCCACTCGGAAATTTAAACAAAACATAACTGAATGAAAGTAAAGGCCGTTTAGGCCATGTCATGAATAAAACATGAGGTGTCATATTGAATCTTTGTTGGGTCGATGCGTAATGCCGGAGGAGAGTACATCGGTGGAAAGGCCAGCATCAGGTACGAGCCCCATGTCAACACTCCAACAACTACCAGATTAGGATTACGACATCTGCGGGGTCTCTACCACAGTAAATACCTCGCCGAAAGGTGTGGATGTACGCGTAGGTGGGCGGGTACGATACGCCTTGGAGGGCTAACTCCTTAAGAGCGCGATGATGGTAATTTGTTTGCGTTTGAGTTCCTTTGCATATGAAGGTACGGCAAGTCTTCTGCCTCTAGAAATGTTGTGATGATGAAATTTGCCGATGGAGCGAGGCGTTTGGTCCCAGGGCCGCATATTCTGTTGACGGCCATTCGGTTCCACCTTGTTAGGCTGTTCTGATGTACGCGACCTGTTGGAGAGCCTTCGAAGCTGCCAATCGAGCCTCCTCTTTCTCTATAATTTTCCGACATTCATTGATTTCCATAAACTGGCTGGGAATGCCATGTTTTACCACGTCATTTGCTCTCAGTGTATAGAGAAAAGAAATATAAATTCCGGCATGTCGAGCTCTATTTGGCAGATTATCCCCGGCCTCCTGCAACCTTCTATTAAGATATGGAAGGGTGGACTTGAGTTCACCTATCAGTGTCAAAAACTCCCACTGCTCAGTCACTGCCATGATTATATCTGACCAGATCAAGCTCCTGGCCTCACGCAGGGTGAGGTTTCCCTTCGCTTTACTCTTCAATTCGGCAATAATCTGTTGCTGCTCAGTTGAGGTCTTTTTTCCTTCCTCCACTTCTCTTTGTAGCCCATCAATTACTCTGATCTTTTCAGCCAGGGCGCCCTCCAACTCTACCACCTTTTGCTTAGCTGTTGTTGTCTGCTTCCCCAACACTTCTATCTCAGCCATAGCTGTGGATAGTTGTGCTGTTGCTGAACCTGTCCCACTTGATGTTTCGGCTGCATGACAACTGTGCGTATCCCAGCGGGCCTGCAGCTCAGTAGCTCTGCTCTCCAGTTCTTCAATTCTTTTGACCATTTTTTCTTTCTCCTCTCTCTCTCTGGAAAGCCTGGAAATCAGCTCGTTTTTCTCCTCCTCCACGTGCACCAGTTCATCGGTCTGTACCGGGATGTGAAGCTGGTATGCCAGCCCGTTTCTTAGCCGCTGAAATGTCCTTCTCCAACTTGGCTATTAATGCAGCTTGCATTCCCTTCCCTCCTTCGTCCGAATTTTTAATCTTCTCTTTAAGGGCGCGCACCTGATGTGCGTTGGCACGACAAGCACTCTGTTCTGCGGAATAAGAGTTGCTCAGGTTGTCGTATTTCTGCTCTGTCTTCCTTAGGGCAAGGGTGATCTGCGAAAGCTTATCTTTCATCATGTCGCAGATTGTCTGGACCAGGTCATTCAGGTCCTGTACCGGAACCTTCTTCATGTCGACAACCAATTCAAGCACCTTGTAGCTAGGAACGTCTGAATTCGGGTCCAGGATAGCCTCGGTCATAGAAAGTACCAGGTCTTCGGTGTCTGCATTAACCGAGGCAGAGATTCTCGTGTGATATTTCTCCACGAAACCTCCTAGTTCGGCCCTGTATTTGTCTCGGATGGTTTTATTGGTCAGCTCCCTTTCTTTTGTCTTGGAAGGAGGAGGCTCGATGATGGCCTGAGTGACTTCAGTGTAGTCAGAGGAGGCGACGCTATCTCTTAGAACCACTATCCCTGCCTTGCCTTTGTCAAACTCTCCGAATTTCGTGAAGGGCTCCAGAATTATCCCTTCCCCGATGACCTCAGCTTCACTAGTGGCCACCTTTTGCCTCTTGGGTGGTGGTGCTCCGGAAGTACCAGCTTCCTGCTCATTGCCCCCTTTGTTCACTTCTTCTTCTCCTGTAGCAGACGAGTCCGACTCCATCTGCGAAAACATAGGCCAGACCTCAAGATTAGCCCTCCACTCCAGAAATGGCCTGGATTCATGAACGTAGGGCGCAGACCTATTTCTCTTTCTTTTATTTGAGATAATTTCCCGTGGGTCATAAGCCCAACTCTCCCCTAATTTCAGGTCCATGTTCTGCAACATTTTTTCAACAATCGGGAGGGCATATCTAGAATTTACAACAAAGGGGCCAATATTATCGGGAAGCTTCAGGATGTAGCCTTTCTTAGCGGGGACGAAATGAAGCTGGTCAGCCTTGAGGGCTTGCCGGATGTACTCAAGGGCGTAGACTCGTCGGACAGGAAAAGCTGGGAGCTGGTAGGGGGCTACCTTGGCTCCATAGACACGGATTTCAGTATACTCTTCTGATAGGAACCAATCGCCGGTACACTGGTACTTCCCAGCCTGTAACCAGCGCTTCATCTCTGGGAAAACCCTAGGGGAAGGCACGTCGTGAATGATGGTATAGGCAATGGACATAAAGGTATTCACGAAATTGACATAACCTTCTCCCCTGGGGAGTTGACGAACAGAGCAATTCCAGTCGAAAACTGGCCTGGGCTGGGAATTTTCAGAATACATCCTGTCCAGCCCCAAATGATTAAACTTGTCCGCATGCTGGAACAGGAAGAGGTAGAACACCAACGAACAAAAACAAAACTTTCGGGCCTTGGCTAGCTCCCGAAATTGGGTCCGGATGGTAAAAGACAGGAAACCTGGAATATCCAGTGTAACTCCATTCTGTATCATAAGCCACAAAAATCGAACGCATACTGAAGAAATGTCTTCAGGGGTCCCTACTCCCAGGAGGCCGGCAATGAGAGACAGAACTGGTCGGACTTCTTCATTAAACAGACTCAATGGGAAAGGCTCCAACGGAGGTAGGGCCGTCGCCTGATCAACGGTTATGGCAGCTATGAAGGCACGACGGGCTTCCCTCGACAGTTTATTAAACTGTGCGAGCAAGGTTTCATCTTTGAAACTGAAGTAGGCATCGCTGGAAGGGAAACGGAGAGCCTGCCTTATAATATCGGGAGAAAGGGAGAAAATTATGTTACCCTGAGGGGAAATGAAAGCATCCCGATGTGAATCGTAGGAGTCTCTAAGCCAGACAATGAAATCGACACAAGAGTGAACTTGGGGGTTGATGTGGTGATAAAAGCCGGACGCGACGACTCGAAAACGATCAGCACTTTTACAGTGACGGCCAAACAGCAGGGGCTTGACATTTCGTATGTCGAAAGGGTATTTCGGGTCACAAATACCCGCCTGTAAGTCACAAAGGGGTTCAAAACCAGGGGGGTTCCTAGACTCGTGGAGCTGGGGAGTTTCAGGTTCGTTCTTCTTGGGCGTTCCTCTCCCCATGGCAGTTATTCAACAAATCGGAAAAGAGAGAAAGGGAAAAACAATGAAAAAACGGAAAATGGATTACCTGAGCAGAGGGTGACAATGCTTGGGAAAGCGACGAGGGGAACCGTGACAGTGACTTGGACAAACCCGGCGTTCTTCCCTACTTGGTATTCGCCGTAGAAAACTACCTGAAATGATTTACCAGAGAGAAATACGAGAGTTTTTACCATTCGGGAGGACTGTTTAGGTTAAAAGGTGAAAATGTAAGAGAACAGAGGGCAAGTGTCGTAAGGACACTGACACTGAGACACGTGGCGCGTGGGGATTGGGTAAATCAGGGTGTAGGTGAGCGCCTCGTGTCGGGTTAAAAGCCGGTACGGGCCTTAGTACTAGCTGTCCTAATAGACTTACCTTACCGTTATTCCATATGCGCTATCCAATCTTTATCATGAAGGACTTCCCCTTTGCCGGACCTACACTTATCTTCCTCACCTGCGCGGGCCCACCTTAACTCCGCCACGAGACAGCGTCCCGCGGCCTATCCTTGTCATTCTATCTCTGCCGTGAAGTCTTACCATGCCACGCGTCGGAAGTCCGCGGGGGTAAGGGCCTCGTCCCTTCCCCACGGCTTGACCCCCTCGGACTTACTACGTATGCTGTCATGTATAATCCGAGGCCTTTTCCAATATATGAGTTGACATGTAACGCCACGTCTCCATTACCTTTGTGTTAGATGTTCACTATTGTTCCGCCTTTCATCACTTAGTGCTATTTATCCATTGGTTTCAATATATGTGCGTTTCACCACCTTTTCTCTTTTCGGCCTGATTTGATTTAACACTTGCCACTTGATATAAAACTTTATTGTGACTTGTTTGTCCTTTTGGTACTTCCGTGGCTTATTGCTAATAATTGAACAATACTATGCACATGTCGAGAAGTTAGCGTTAGCTGCGGTTCAAGCAGTTCAGCATTTTCGTCATTATATTCTTCTGTGTATAGTGACTGTGATTTCTGATTGCAACCCCATGACCTATATATTGTCTCGAAAATTGCTGGGGGGAAAATATTCGAAGTGGATTGTCATCCTCCAAGAGTTCGATTTGGAATTTACTGATGCCAAGTCAAAGAAGTCACTAGTCTTTGTTGATTTGATTTGTTCCCTCCCTTCAGACTCTCCTCCATCTCAATCTAAGGAATACATTCCACACAATACACTTTTCTTGATTAGCACCCTTGATCCGTATTACGGTGATATCAACGTTTATTTCAAGACTTATACCTTCAGATATGAGTTGAAGAAGGATCCTGCAGGCGCATCCATCATCAGTCGCAACCTTATCATATAGTCGAGGATACCCTCTATCATGTTGGAGTAGATTCTATTCTCCATCGATGTTTGACCCTTGAGGAAGCTGAGAAAGTCCTCAATGATTGTCACAGTGGCACTTGTGGCAGTCACATGTTTGGTTATGCCACTGCACAAAATATTCTTCGTGCGGGTTATTTCTGGCCTTCTACCTTCAAAGACTGCATTGTCATGGTTTGTAAATGTCACGATTGCCAGATTTATCAACGCAAGATGCGTGATCCACCTGTACTTCTTCATCCTGTCATTACCATTGGTCCCTTTGTGAAGTGGGGCATCGATTTTATGATGTGTAACCCTCACTCGGCCGGGGGGCATGCTTATATTATCGTAGTCATGGACTACTTCCCTAAATGGGCCAAAGAAATGCCTACACTTGCCGCTGATGGTAAGACAAATGCCTAATTCATATTCAATCACATCATTTCTAGGTTTGGTGTCCCTCAGGCCATTGTTACCAGTCATGGTTCCCATTTTCGACATTACATGGTGGCTGAGTTGACTTCCAAGTTGGGTCTGTGCCACGATAGCTCAACACCGTACTATCCTTAAGCCAATGGCCAAGTTGAAGCCGTGAAAAAAGTTCTTGTTACCATGCTTCAGCGTACAATTTGGATCCATAAATCCAATTGGCATCTCATGTTATTTGCAGCTCTTTGGCCATACCGAACCTCATTTAAGAGTGCAATTGGATTCACCCCTTTTCAGTTGGTTTATGGTCTGGAAGCTACTCTTCCGATTGAATGTGAAATACCTTCGCTCAAGTTGGCTGTTGAGTTACTGCTGAAAACTTCACTGGAATAAGAGTGTCTCCTTTATCTAGAAAAGTTGGATGAAACTCACCGCTTTTCTTCTCTGGTTATTGAAGCATAGAAAAAGTGGGTCAAAGCTCATTTTGACCAATCAGTTTCCCCTCGTTCTTTATTTGAAGTAGAACTTGTCCTCCTGTATGACCAAGCTCATGATAAGCTGGGGGCAGGTAAATTTCAACCCATGTGGCATGTCCTTACATTGTTAAATGCATATTGCATAATGGGGCCTATGAGCTCATTGACTACGAAGGTCATCCTTCAGAACAACCCAGAAATGGGTTGTATCTCAAAAAGTAATATGCGTGAGTCATTCAGGCATGGTTTGTGTACATAGGTTTTTTTTTCATTTTTGTACATGTTTGATTTGGTGTGCTTTGCGAGTATTTTCCTGCTTATTCGGGTCTTGCTTATTTGTGCAGATGTCTATTACCCCTTATGTCGGTTTCGAAGATGGTCCTTCCCGCAGTACCAGGAGTTTTTCTTCAGGAGCTTGGGTAATCTATGATCCTGCTGGTGAGTTGATAGAACTACAAGGAATTTGTTTAGGAAGAACTACAAACAATGTCACTGAATATAGTGCTGTCCTGGAACTATTAACTGAGGAAATCAATCTCGGCATACGCGCATTGCTTGTAAATCTAGATTCACAACTTGTTGTTCTCCAACTCAATGGTCATTATGCATTTAGAAACCCATATAGTTTGAGATTGTATTTATGTATTCGTTTTTTGGAAAGAAATTTTGATTTGATCACATATCAACATATTCATAGACGAATGAATGCATTAACTGATACAGTGGCTAACATTGTATTAGATAGACATTTGCGTAATTTGTAAAATCATCATCATGAGAAAAATATCCATGTAGGAAAATAGATGTATATATATATATATATATATATCGCGTGTTTGCATCAGTGTGCATCATACATTCCAAAAAATATGTGTGTTTCTGTTACATCCTGAGACACCATGTCTATCAAAATATGGAAATATAAAGCCTAGGTGTCTAATCAGTGTGATGCTCATGGTAGCATGTCACTGCCCATACAAGCCACCTCAGCAAGCTGTGAATACAACTTGACACCCCGACGATATGTCTCTGGTAGGCGCGAGGAACATCGTTGAATCATGCATAATTCGAGACTCCATGTGTGATCCCCTCTAGGTTGCGCATGAGCTCCTCTTCCTCGCTTCCCTTTCCATGAGGACAAAAATCACAAGGAATTCGCCTCGCTATCAGAGACATGCCTGCGGGTCTCTCTGGGCCGACATCTGCAAATAAATGGATTTAATGCCAGAACATACATAGATAAAAAAATTATAACACTCATGAAAATTAAAAATGAGTCTTACCCAAATCTTCATCCCAATCCTCTCCCTCCGGGAGTGGGAGGTCCAGATCACCAGTGAAATCTGTACCAGAGCAGGGCTAGTCCTCCACGACGATGAACTGTCAGCGGAGCCAATCAAAGAACTCCGATCTCCAGGACATCTGTTGACTGCCCCCTGACCTTGGCAATAAAGCCATCCATCGGGCCATTCGTGGTTCTCTCCCTGGTGGTGTTGCGACTATCACTTCCTGACACTGAAAAATTCGTAGTCGTTCCAGGAAGAACGATACTAGGATAGACCCATAACCAAATTGCTTCAATTTTCCCTTCTTGCATTTTGTTAGCTGGAATTTCATGTTTATTGTCATGGCCTCTGCCTAGTTGTAGATGGTCGGTGTCAAGCAGTCTACAACAAGAAGAAACTATGTTTTTGTTGCTTCGTGCGGTGCTTGCAATCCTGCAGCTTGTGTGATGATATGTAGCACTACTTTTAGTGCCAAGTCTAGGATAGTTTGGATATCAACTTTGCCACTTCCTGTTCCCTTCCGTGCCCCTCGACATACTCTGTCCATTACCATGGACATAATCTCCATTGAAGGTCGAGTACCGGTTAGGATCGGTGTTGCTCCCCTCCGCGATAATCCTGTGATAAAATAAACGTCAGAAACATCAATCTCAAGTTCCTAATCTCGAAGGATGAATTTTTCTTGATCCTCATCCTATATGCTGATCAAGTATTGTACCAGCTCCGGTTGAGCACAGAGACACGGTGTCAAGAAGAAATTCTTCAGTCCACAGTCTCAAAGAGATTCCATGCATCTTTCATTTTCCTTGGAAAGCTGGTCTTCTTTGCTGTGTTCCCGTTCTTTCCATTCAATCACCATTTTGCTGCTTTCTACCTGTAAACACATTCATATGAATGGTATTAGCCTTTTTTAAACTTGAATTTGTGAATGGTTGGGGTATTTCACTGATATTTTTTGGATAAAAATGGTTTGTGTCATTGGCGTTCCCTAGTGTAAAAAATTGGGTGGTTGGCGCGACTCCGTGCCCGAAACCCGTGCCAACCGACATGCCCTAAATTTCATATTTCCTCCCCCAGAATTAAAAATTGGAAATTTCAAGTAGTAAGAAATGACTCAAAATGAAGAGAGAGATCTTGGCTCTTACTTGGAACTAATGGATTTGAGATTGGTCTGCTGGATTGTCCGCTATCGTCGTCGCAAAATCACACTATAAAATGGGTAACTATTGCTCCACAAGAGGTAAAAAATGAAAAGTAATTATTTTTACCATTTTTGGAATTTTATAACTTTTTGCAACCCTAATTAGGTTTTAAGACATGTTTTTTGATTATTTTATTATATCATTTTTGAAAAATGGGTTTTACACGTATCTCTTGTGTAGCAACGGGTTTTCAGGACATAGTGGTGAAGTAACGAGTTAAATTTTATATTTTTCAGACTTGGTAAAAAAACGAAAAAGTCACTATTGGAGTCATCTTTCAGCTCTTTTCTGATTCTCTACAATTGAAAAGATTTTCGAGACTCTTGTCATTTCAAACTCGGTAAATGGTTGCGAAGCTATATCTACCCAATATACGTTTACCCCTTTTTCGGGCTGGGATAGATTATTTACGAAAAAGGAATATCTTAGCCTATCGCAACAAAGAGGTTCTTTCAGATATTATTTTCTACCTTTTTGGATCCGAGAGAATATTTACGAAAAGGGCCATGATGGTGTTTTATTTTATTCCTTCTTTTGAAACTCTCTAAACATGAAAAGATGTCGAGTTCTCCCTTTGTTAGACTCGTTAAACCTAATGACATCGGATTTCGTTGCCATGTTCCTTGAGTTCCTCCTTCCTAGGGCTCATAAACTTACAGCACAAGCATATGCTATCCCCTTTAAGTTTGTTTTAAAAAAATAATTGGGGTACTCGCTAGAAATGGTGGGGGAAAATGGAACCAAGTTTTAGTTATGTTGGCAGTATGTTGCTCTTGAACATGGCACTTGTCTGCATTCGTGTCAGGTTGGGGACATCTCATTTCGTCACTTTTGCCTCCATGGGTTTGGGTAATCTCTTTTGACCTCTCATCTACTCTTTGCCACGTCATCATGACCTCAGATTCTTTGATATCAAATACTACCAAATCGAGTGTTGTGCTACTGATATGTTCAAGAGAAGTTTGCCTCTGCAGTTTTCAACCTCCTTCTGATTCTCTGTTGGTCCTGATTCACTATCATCATGTTCCTCTATCTCGCATCGATGACGTGGGAAAAATTATGGCCCACCTTTGATTCGGTCACTTCCTGTCGACTTTAGCTCATTATCTAGGAATTTGATG
This sequence comes from Pinus albicaulis, assembly GCA_034641835.2. Classification (NCBI taxonomy): domain Eukaryota; kingdom Viridiplantae; phylum Streptophyta; class Pinopsida; order Pinales; family Pinaceae; genus Pinus; species Pinus albicaulis. The sequence goes on along the minus strand of CM076583.1, from coordinate 562,087,557 downwards.
TAGAGACTCTATTCTGGTACCTTGGAGCCTGCATGCCTTAATGGCATTTTTTTCGCATTCGACACAAGGTCCACATCATTGGCCTTCGATCGAGTGATTCTGTGGATGTTCGACGCCAAATCACTGTTCACATTCAGTAGATTGTACCGGTTGTACCTTGAGAGCCATTATCATTATTGGTGGTTTCTCTCGTGCTTGTTAACAAATTTCATCATTTGGTAATCAGGTGATTTTCTTGCATGTTCGACTTTAGCTCATATATTCGCATGCTTGAATTTGTACTTGTTTGGGTCGAGATGGAGCACAAGACCCTGGATTTTTTCTGATAAAATCCAGGTTGCAGATTTTGGTGGATTATCATGACTTATTACATGAATCTTTTGATCGGATAGCTATGACCATACCTGAGTCTATTTGTTGATCCTTACTGCTAGATGGCTACGTCCATACCCCAGATCTCAGTTTTTATGTATACTCTATTATGGATGGCTGCACTCATATCACATGTTCAGGTATCAGTGATATCAGTTGTATTCATAATTGCAGGTTTTCCAACAGCGGTGTTTTGTTCGAACGTGTTCTCATAAAGCATTTCGCCCCTTCCTCTCCCTCAGACCTCATGCTTTAGGGGGAATTTGTTACACAAAATTTTGTCACTATCCCTGCAATCCCCATCTTTCCCATTGGAGGGCAATTTCTGTGATCAATAAGTAGTATCATGCCTTGCAAATACCATCATTGTGTCCCTATACATGAGATTAATATTCCTTCTGTTGACAATTCCCTGAGCAAAGACTCAAAAAACCTTGTTTTTGCCTGGGTGTGGGTAGTCAGTTATGACCTCACACAAAAGAGGAAAATTAACACTGGGCCTTGTGCCAGCTAGCACTCTATCCCATTTTACCACCCATGCCAAGTTGTTTATTGAATGTTTTTTAAAAATAGAGGCGGAGATTCCACTCCAACCACCTCGAGGATGAGTCATTGGGAGTGGTTGAACTGATAAACCACTGACTACCTCATTTAGGTTTATGGTTTCCACCTCTTATGGGAACTACCTAAAGGATAGGCCTCCCTCCCACCTTTGTAGGGATCCTAAACTCCTCCTTTTCCTCTATAAAAGAAACTATCTCTCTTAGTACGAGTTAGCTGAACTTGGAGAATTAAACATATTATAGTTGAATTGTTAGAGAAGATAGAATAAGAAGGAATTACGTTGAGGAAGATTGAGTCCATGAATTCTCAGAGAACTTCAGTCTATGCTTTCATCTCGTTCGAATTCCCTGATGAGCATCTGAGACGCGTTTCAGCTGAACCCTACTGGAGGAGACTGCGACGTCAAAGCATTGGTTGTAACTCTTCCTTCTATTCATTTATATACATGAATACTATTTGTTCCACTTTCGTGTTATGAATTTTGTTTAATGCGATATGTTTTGCCCTCTTTGACTGGCTAATGGCTATGAATTAAATGTTGTTATCTTGTATGTTTTTCTTGTTTCTTGTTCTATGTGTAGGTATCCAAGCATAATGGTGAAAGGATTATGACTTGCCGAGGCAGGAGCTAGAGGCCACCACTACTACAACAACAACGAAAATGTTGTGTTAGTGTCCCATGATTTGGCAGATTAGCAGACCAAATGATAGGGTAACATGGAACCAAGATTTGGAGTTCGAGGACCTAGCCTTGCTGGACTCAGAGAGGGATCTCTCTATTGTGTGCAAAAGATGTGTTATTTTTTCTCTAGGGTTTTGATTTTAGGCTAGTTGTTAGGTGTAGGGTTTGTTGATTGTTTTGGTTGGGAAATATGGTCAAATAAAATATGTGGAGTGAGAGTATATCAAAACCATTGGGCTATGGAGTCAAGTGAAAGTCAAGAGTGTCTAAATGATGAAATAGAGTGTATTGCAGGGCCGATTTAGCAAGGTCAATGGATCCTTAAAGTTATGTATGATGTGCAGTGAACATTAAGTTGGGGAAAAGACTAAGAGGTCTTACATATATATATTCTGAATAATAACTCATGAGGTAGGGAAAACCATTGATCTCTATGAGTGTTAGAATATTAAATATTACAGAGCAATGCAACACATAAAATGTGTAGAAAATACAAGCACACAAAAAACACATAAAACCAGAGAGACACAGATATACGTGGTTCACCCAGTTTTGGCTACGTCCACCCCGAACAGCCAGTCCTTCCTTTTTATTATCCAGCAAAAATGAAAAGACAAAAACTACAGTAGATCCGCTGTAATATCCTCTGTTCTTTCTCACAGTCTCCCTCTCTGTTTCTTGCTCCGATAATACACATACAATGCACAACCACAATACAATGCCCTCATAAAAGCAAGGGGTTGCCTTCTAGGGAAAAAAACCCTAATATAAACATAACTTCTACCGTCAAATCATTTTCCTAATAAACGAACCAGATTGACTAGAAATTACTATACTTTTACAAGGCAATTTTACATCTGTTTTTAGCTTCGGGGGCGCTGCCCCCGAACACCCCTGCCAGGGGGGGCTCCGAAAAGCGCTGCCATCCCCCCCTGGACCCCCCATGGCAGTGATTAATTACGAGCGGCGTTGCTGCCCCTTTTAAGGTACAGGGGTCCAATGCTGTGATACAAAGTAAACAAGATAATCAGGCTCCACACCCAACAATCTCCCACTTGGAGACTGATTGTAGCAACTCCACCGCTGCTTCATTTGCTAGACAATGACTCCTCTTTGGACCTGGCTATTTCTCATCTTCATCGTCATCCTTGAAGACCAATTGAAACTAAGCACGTTATCTTCCAATACTGACCGTATGAAATGGTACTTGAGATGTATGTGTTTAGTCCTGGAATGAAATGCAGAGTTATTTGCAATATGAATAGCACTTTGGCTATCACTATATAGTGTGCCCATATCACGCTTCTTACCCAATTTATCCATAAACCTTTGTAACCAAATCATTTCTTTACTAGCCTCTGTAGCAGCAACATACTCGGCTTCTGTTGTTGAAAGTGAAACAACACTTTGGATTTTTGAAACCCAACTGACAGCTGTTCCACCTACAGTAAATACATATCCTGTAGTGCTCCTCCTGTTATCTCTGTCACCTGCCATATCTGCATCAACATATCCCTGTAGAGCAATGTTTGAACCACCAAAGCATAATGCTTGATTTGTGGTACCTCTCAAATATCTGAGAATCCATTTTACTGCCATCCAATGTTATTTTCCTGGATTATTCATGTACCTACTTACAACTCCCACTGCATGTGCAATATCAGGCCTTGTGCAGACCATTGCATACATTAAGCTTCCAACTGCAGATGCATATGGAACTTTAGACATATAATCCATGTCTTCTTGGGTCTTTGGGCACATCTCCTTACTAAGTTTGAAATGGGTAGCAAAAGGTGTACTAACTGTTTTTTCATTCTACATATTAAATATTTTCAACACCTTTTCTATGTTCTCATTTTGAGACAGTGTTAATTTATGATTTTCCCTGTCTCTAGTTATCCTGATACCAAGGATTTGTTTTGCAGCTCCCAAATCCTTCATTGCAAATGAATTTGCCAATTTTCTTTTGAGCACATTTATTTCCTGCATGTTAGATCCTGCAACAAGCATGTCATCTACATACAATAAAAATATAATATAACTGCCATCATTTTGCCTTTTTAGATAAACACAATGATCAGAGTGACATCTAGTATAACCTTGTTCAGACATAAACTTGTCAAATTTTAGATACCACTGCCTTGGAGCCTGTTTTAAGCCATACAAGCTCTTCTTTAACCTGCACACCAATTTTTCTTTTCCTTTTACCTCATATCCTTCTGGTTGCTGCATGTATATCTCTTCCTCCAAATCTCCATGGAGAAATGATGTCTTTACATCTAACTGTTCAAGATGTAAATCTTCCGCTACTACAAGACTTAAGATAGTTCTGATTGAATTCATCTTAACAACAGGAGAAAATATTTCATCAAAATCAATACCTTTCTTCTGTGCAAACCCCTTCACCACAAGTATAGCTTTGTACCTCTGTTTTCCTCCATCTTCTTCCTTCAGCCTGTAAACCCATTTATTTTGCAATGTAGTTTTACCTGCAGGCAACCTGACTAAGTCCCAAGTCTGGTTATGCATTAAGGAGTCCATCTCTTCTTCCATGGCTAGCTCCCACTTCTTCCTGCTTTCAACCTACATTGCTTCTTCATAACATTTAGGTTCACCAGAATCAGTCAGCAATAAATAATATAATGAAGGAGAGTATCGTTCAGGGGGTCTACTTATCCTGGTAGATCTTTTAACACCACTTTCAGGTGTTTGAGGTGCATGTTTCTGTTGTGGTGGTTGTTGCTGCTGTGGTTGTTGATTATTATTATTTTCAGGCACCTTTACTTTTTCAGATATCTCATCAAGAACCGCGTATTCCTTGCTTTCTTTTTTCTGTTTCTTTTCCTGCAACTGATTCTTATACAAGACCTTTTCATTGAATATTACATCTCTGCTCCTAATGATTTTGTGATTTTCATAATCATATAAGCAATAACCAAAATCATTAGCACCATATCCAATAAAGGTACATTTCTTTGATTTTTCCTCAAGCTTTGTTCTGTTTTCTTTATTAATATGGACAAAGGCCTCACAACCAAAAGGCTTTAAAAAAGAGTAGTTTACCTTTTTACCTGTCCATGCTTCCTCTAGAATACCACCATCCAAGGAACTTGAAGGCCTTCCGTTTATTAGATAAACAAATGCATCTACAAAGATCTCGCCCAAAAAGTCGCAACAAACTTCGCATGCAATCTCAGCACAACTGCATGCAATCTCAGCACCTTGCACGCTCCATGATTGTTCTGTTCATCCTTTCTGACACACCATTTTCTTGTGGTGTTCTTGGAACTGTCTTCTCTCTGCGAATTCCATGCTCTGAACAGTACCTATCAAACTCTTTGCTGCAATATTCACCTCCATTTTCTGATATGAGACGCTTCAACTTCTTTCCTGTCTCAATCTCAACCAAAGCTTTCCATTTCTTGAAAGTATCAAATACATCAGATTTATTCTGAATACAATAAATCCATGTTTTTCTAGTTGCATCATCAATAAAAGTAACATAATAACGAGAGCCACCGAGAGATGATACCCGAGCAGGTCCCCATACATCTGTATGCACAAGCTCCAATTTTTCGCTCTTCTTTTCTTTTCCAACTTTGAGAAATATGACTCTCTTTTGTTTTCCATAAATGCAATTTTCACAAAAATCCAAATCAACATTCTTCAAACCTGGCAACAAATTTCTTGAGTGAAGAATCTTCATCCCCTTCTCACTCATGTGTCCGAGCCTATGATGCCATAATGCTGCATCTTCTCCTTTGGAAGTTAAAGCATTAACAAAGTTAGAAATACCATTACATAAATACAATGTACCAACCTTTTCGCCTTTTGCTATTACCAGGGCTCCTTTGGTGACCTTCCAAGTTTTATCCGTGAAAGTTGTCACACAACCTTCACCGCCTAACTACCCTGTTGAAATCAGATTTTTCTTCAAATCTGGAACATGCCTTACCTCCTTTAGTAGCCATTGGTTTCCATTCCGTTGTTTTACAAGAACTTTACCCATTCCAACAATTTTACAGGGTTTATCATCACCCAAACGAACTTGTCCAAAATCTCCTTGAACATAGTCATGAAAATATTTCTTATCAGGTGTGGCATGGAATGAAGCCCCTGAATCTACAACCCAAGAATCAGTAACATTTTCGAAAGAAAGAATCAAAGCATCCTGTAACACATCACCTGTCACATTTGCTTCATGATTGTTTTCTTGCTGTGTGTCTCCTTCTTTTCCCTTCCGAGATCTACAGTCTTTCTTTAGGTGTCCTTTGTTTCCGCAATTCCAGCACACTATCCCCGATCTAGACTTGGATCTACCTTTCCTTGATTTACTGCGATATCTCGAGCTCTTTCCTCTTTCCATTCTTCTTCCCTTAGACTCTACACTCAAAGCATTACCTGATGTCTCACCGGAGCTTTTCCGTCACATTTCCTCGCTAAGGATAGCACCAACAACATCATCAAACTTTAAAGTACTAGATCCAGAGACAGAGTTACTAATGGCCATAACTAAACCATTCCAGCTTTCTGGTAATGAGCACAAGAATAACAGAGCTATAACTTCACATCAAAGTTTACCCCTACAGAACTTAACTGACTGGTAATTGTATTAAATTCATTTAAATGGTCTGCAACAAATCCACCTTCCGACATCTTCATATTAAATAGTCGTTTCATAAGAAATACCTTGTTTGAGGCCGAGGGTTTTTCATATAGTTTCGCCAACGTCTGCCTCAAACCCTCTATTGTTGTTTCCTTCGAAATATTGAAGGTGACTGACGCCACAAGACACAACCGTACTGTTCCGAGTGCCTTTCTATCGAGAATGTTCCATTCTGCGTCTGTCATGGCCGCCGACTTCTTTGTTTTTCCACTCAATGGTAGGTACAGATCTTTCTGATACAAATAATATTCCATCTACATCTTCCACAGCGGAAAGTTTTGGCCGTTAAATTTCTCGACCCTAAACTTACCATCTTCTGTCATTGCTCCCACTCGAATCAGGAACCCTTCTTTCCTGCGAGTTTATTAGCCAAATATACCTTCGGCTCTGATACCAGTTGTTAGAATATTAAATATTACAGAGAAATGCAACACATAAAATATGCAGAAAATACAAGCACACAAAAAACACATAAAACCAGAGAGACACATATATACGTGGTTCACCTAGTTTTGGCTACGTCCACCCCGAACAACCAGTCCTTCCTTTTTATTATCCAGCAAAAATGAAAAGACAAAACCTACAGCAGATCCGCTGTAATATCCTATGTTCTTTCTCACATTATCCCTCTCTGTTTCTTGCTCTGATAATACACATACAATGCACAGCCGCAATACAATGCCCTCATAAAAGCGAGGGGTTGCCTTCTAGGGAAAAAAAACCCTAATCTAAACATAACTTCTACCGTCAGATCATTTTCCTAATGAACGACCGAGATTGACTAGAAATTACTATACTTTTACAAGGAAATTTTACATCTGTTTTTAGCTTCGGGGGCGCTGCCCCCGAAAACCTCCCGCCAGGGGGGGGCTCCGAAAAGTGCTGCCGCCCCCCCCTGGACCCCCCACGACAGCGATTAATTATGGGCGGCGTTGCCACCCCTTTTAAGGTACAGGGGTCCAATGCTATGATACAAAGTAAACAAGATAATCAGGCTCCACACCCAACAATGAGCAATACCTAAACTGATAAAAATATAAGATGAACATTCCAGTGAAACATAGAAGCATTATAACTCCTAACTTTAGAAATTCACCTACAGATTTTGGGAAAACATACAAGATTTAAAAAAATAACTTAATTTATGAAGAGGGAACTCCTAAAAATCATATTCAAGCTATTGGGAACTCTAAAATAAGTTTACAAGCATGGACAAAGGGTAAGATCGAATGAGACCTCTTTATCTTAACCTAATCAATCATTATTCCACAGAAGGCTTCAAGATAGGGTTTTGAGAAATTAAAATAAGTAGGGCATACCATGAATCTTACTTATAAGCTATCATACTAACCATACATGAAACAAAAAAAATTGGTGGACCTAAGGAGCAGTAAAGAATTCCTTAAGATGGCCAAAAGAGAAAATATAAAGGCTATAACAAACATGAGGACTGAGGTGCCCCAAAAAACATGTCTCGACCTATAATTTTCTATTTAATAGCAGCTAAGAAACATGAAACATAATGATAACAAAGGAAATAATAGAAAAATTAGGAAAACATCACCATTCACCAAGCTATGGAATCCTGCAAAAAAATTCTCCATCATCCAAGCAAACAAGCCATTCATCCACTTCGCAAAACCAATTTCTTCTCCAAGCTCATGAAACCATGTATATTACTCTTCAAGCTCATCAAATGCCAACAAAATACATAGGGGCCTCATGCTCTATTTATGGATCAAATGAGGACTAAAACCCTAAATGTGGTAGGAAAATGTCAAATATAGTCATAAATATCATTTATGGCCAAGAGACCATGCAAGGCCCTAGGCACATAATATCCCAAGAAATAAATGCTAAAATAACTATTTGCACCTAATTCTAGCTTAATTTGCCTAAAAAAACTCAAAAATATCTATTTGCAATAAATGAGTGTGTTTTCTTGACTTTTGGTCCAAAACACACTAGGCAGCCTCTGTGCGTAGCGCCACTTCAGTAGAAAATGGGGTCTCTTAAAGCTGAGTTTTGGACCCCTTCCTGACACCAGATTTGGCTTTGTGATGGCCCGTTGGAAGGCCTGATGAGTCTAATTTCCAGAAATTCTTGAGTTGTGCTAAGTGGATGCCATTTTCCTGTCCAAAAGTGCTTGGTCTGAAAATGAGGCAGAAAGGTCAAATTTTTGATTTTTTTTTACCTTTTGAGGGGGTAAAAATGCTCCAAATGATCTGAAAATTGGTGAGCAGACTGTTGGTGATGTGAGAAATCCAAAAATGAAAAATTTGAGAGCTGAGGATGCGCCAATTTTGTGCGTAGCTCCTAGGGTGCTGCACTCCGAGGGGTCAAAATTTGAAAAAAACAAAATGTTGTCCAATTTGCCTCAAAATTTGTGGAGAGGTCTTTCAAGGGTTTCGAGAAGCCTATGAAAAATATTAAGTTATGTCTCTAGGTTTTTCTTGGTCTTTACTTTCTTTAAGTGCTTAATTTTCAATGAATTCTTTGTTCCTGGCACTGCCATCATCTTCATTGGTTTCCATACTTCTAACTTTCGTCCTACTTTTACCTACTGCTCACTCGGGCCTTCAAACTGATCATCATTTTCTCCACTTGCTTCTCTTTGGCTCTATCTTTCACTAAGTTTCTCTTTCTGGTTAATTTCCTGCACAGTCACTTTGAGTTTCTTTGAACATTTATAAGTTGATGTGGGCTATGAAAGTCATGATAGTGGTCATGACTGTCAAGACTATTCCCTTGGTCTTTATATTGATCATCATCAACACCTTTTTTCTACATTTGGTATCACTATTTTTCTCTTTTTGACTACTATTTTCATCACTCTCTTTCATGCCATCATCTTGCAGACCTTCTTGCTGCTGCTGCCTCCTTGCTCTTCATAAAAATCTGTAGTTTCCTTACTGTTTTCATCATTCCCACTATCCTTTGCTTGTTCTTTATTGTTACTGCTATTTCCTTGCTCATCATTATCCCTATCACCATTTTGACTGGATGCATTATGAGTAAAAAAGGAAACAGGCAAGTTTCTTTGTGGAGAAAGCAAAGGTGAAGGATATTAATGTGTGGAGGAAAGTGAGTGTGAGGTGGAAAGAAAATTCTGGTGAATGGAGGCTTGAGATTTTGCATGCAAAAACTGGCACTCTGCTTGATGATAACTTTTAAGTTTAGGGAGGACAAAATGAGGGATGGTGAGGGAAAAAATTTCTGCAATGGAGGGCAAAGTGAAGTAGGTCTAGGAATGGTTCAGAGTTTCTAGGAGAGGGATAAGCTTGCATTGGGTGACCTTTAGGAAAATGATAACTATCCATATTGCAAACCCTACCTTAGAAGATCAAAAAGTTTATTTCCATGAAGATTTAGGGTTTGACCCATTCTTAGGGTTTTGAAATCCTTATTTGACTATGAAAGGAAAAAATTACTTGGGGGTTGAAGAAGAGGGGACCACCAACCTTGTTTCTTTGACTGTGGGAGATTTGGAGGCAAAAATATAAATTTTGAACCCTTTTGGAGCAAATCTGGGAAAATTTTGTCTGTGTGTAGCGCCTGATTGATTTCACGTTTAGGTCGGGTCGGCCTATCGAAGCACAGTGCCGAGTCGGAGAAGGGCCAGTTGGGCCAGTCGGAGCGCAGTTTCGTGTTAATTTTGTGGGTAGTCAGGACGTTCTGGGCCTGTGCGTAGTGCCTTCCCGGGTGCGTAGCGCTGAGTTCCAAGTGTGCATCGCATTTGGGGAATTTTGAGGTCTAAAATTGGCCTCCTAAGGAAAATGTACAATCAAAATTCACTTTATGAAAACTAATCACATTTTATGGGATGACATCATCCCTAATGGTTGAGGTGGCATTGTTTGAGTTAAAGGTACTTACTTGTCACATTCTCAATGGTGGATAAAAACTCATGGTTAACCATGGTAGTGTTCTAAGTACTTTTAAAGTCAAAAAGTAAATTACTCATGATAAATGTCATTTCACACTTTTTGAATAAAATATTATTATTATCATTTCATATTTTTTGAAAGAAACAATGCATATCCCTACACAATCTTCATGTCTTTACACATTTTTCAATAAATATTATATCTTTATATTTTCATATATTTATTTTAAAATTATATATTCATCTCATTTTATTTAATATTAAAAATTCAAATTAATTATAAGTTAATATCTATAAGTAAAAAGGAGAAATGCATTAGTTGTTCAATGATAATGACTTTTTCTTGAAAAGTTCATTCTTATTTATAGTCACATCAATACAATTTTTTTATTAATTTTATTTTGGTACAAATTTTGAATTGAATTTAATTATGGTTACATGGATTGTGGTGCAAAAAGTGAATTGCAAATTCACAAATATTATTTTATTGGTCTAACTATTACTTTATTATTTCCTTGGGAGGCCATTTTATACCTCAAAATTCCCCTAATGGAAAAGTTAAATAACACTGCGGGCACCTTGTCTGTGCGTAGCGCTGAGAGCCAAGTGCGTAGCACTAGCCTCGTTGTGTAGCGCCTGTAGATTTATTCAATTTTGCTCAGAAACTCTCCAAAATCGCTCTCAACGGCTTGCTTCACTATTTTGAAATAAAAATGAGATGTGAAAGGAGTCAAGGAGGTTTTATAGTCTTTCTTGAAAATGATTTGATGCCAAAACCCACTTTTATAAGGTTCATTTTTCCTTACTTTTTTCTCACTGTGATTTGTGGCCTTTTAGCCCTGTAGGTGGCAGTTTGATATAAACATTGCTTTTTCATTGTTGGAAACCCTTTAAGGTTCTTTTCAAATTGATAAAATTCCTGAAGAAGCTAAAACTATGCCTCTCAACTATATTTGGAAATTGAACCTGTTTCATGACTTTTAACACCTATACACAACAAACTTGTCATATCTGCCATTTCTTCCTTTGACTGATATTCTGTCATGTTTTTCTCTTTAATTAATGAGGAAAAAACCTCTTGGTGGGAGAAAAACCCTATTAGCAAGTATAAACAGCAACTTGGCCTTTTGAGATGTCCACTTTTATTTGAAACATTCTTGCCTTAACCTTATGAATTTTTCCTATAGGAAAACACTTTTGACAGTCTTGTAAAGTGTAATTCATGTTCATCCAACTTTTGCAGAATAGTCATTTGATAAGGTGACCTTGTTGGAGGTTTTACTGTTCTGTTATAAGTCATTGGCATATTTTTTCTTTAGACCTCTTTGATAATGATGTAGGTCTAGTGAGAGGGAAAAGCTAGTTTAAACCCTTTTTTGTGTCTTTCATGGCCACTTCTGTGTTTGCAGGTGCCTACACATTTTCTTCCTTTGATTACTGTCTCTTTTGAACTTGGAAAAATTATTTTATCAACAATGAACTTGTGCTTACCATAATCTCCTCCTGGGGTAACTCATGCTTGCCCTTTTTGATAATTTGAAATTACTTTTGACTGTTGCTTTGAGAAATCAGACCCTTAAACTGATATTTTTGACCCTTTTGCTGATACTCTTCATCCTCTTTCTTTCTTTGGTGTAGGGGAGTTAATGCCTTTTTGCCAAACCCTAAAAGGTAGTTTGAAAACCTTTTGAAACCATCTGCTATGATGAAGGAGGCTTCTTTTTCACCATGTGACCATATTTGTCCATCTTACCAAACACCTAGGTTTTAGGGCTGAAGTAAATAGTGTTGTCTTCTAAGTTCTCAAAAACTTCACAAACTCACTAATCATTCCTAAAAAGTCTCCAATGAGTATTTGAAGGATTTGAGGGGGTCTTTGCCTTTGTAACCCTAGGACTGATTCCTTGTTTGGTCAAAACTGTTACAAACCCTGATTCCCATCAAACATATGCTTGTTGCTTTCTTCTTTCTATGCATGGTCTTCTTATGATGATTTCCTCTTTTACCTTACCTCATTGCTAATCTGATGGATTTTTGACCTTCTTGCAGAAATGTGATCAAAGGGCAGTTGTCCCCTTGCAAGATTTATGCTTTAGGCTAAAAAACCTTCCTTGAATAACCTTTTTGATCAGTTTGGACAAGATCACCTGTCTTTTTCTCCTTTGAATGTAGTTTCTTCATACAGGAACAACAGAGTTTGTAGGGCACCAAATCCATCCTATGACTTTGTGAAACCCTAGGTGACCTAGTGGAGGCTTACTTGGACTTGGTTTTTGGAATGAGACCTATAATTGGGGATCATCAAGTGTAAGATAGAGTTTATGATAGACTGATGTATTTAAGATCCAAAATCCAATGTACTTGATTTATCTAAAGAGTCTACAGAGATAGTTTGAGACTATCAGTGTTTGAGAGTACTTTTGGAGACACAACAAGGTTGTTTAATTAGTGGGCTTAGGTAGAAGTGGGGGTTTTTTAGGCAAAAAAAGACAAAGGATTTGGGCCAAAGGTGAAATCTTATAGATAGGAAGAGTGACACAATCTACTAATGGTTTTTATGGGATTGGTAAGCAATGCTAGACATGGTGGAAAGATGAAATAGTGAAAAATTATCTTTAAGGATGATGAAGGCAGTGAGATTTCTAGCACTCACAATGTTCAAGAACTTTGTTTCTAGAAATCTAGGGAAAACATTTAGTAATCTATGCAGGCAAAAATTACTGATGACTAACAGTGGCTCCACTTGGGGAGGGCAGCTCCTTTTCAGGAGGTGTCCAGAACTTTAGATTTCTGGCTTTATGAAGACCAGTGTCTCATCTATTGGGAAGATTTTTACCTCTTTCTCTTGCTGATGCTTGCTCAAAGCTTATGATATGAATAATCTGAAAGACATGATTAGCTTAAATCCATCTCTACCTACCCAACCTACTTTCTTAACATTTTTTCTTCTTCAGGTGCATTTAGACTGGCAACCTTGACATTTTTTGTTTTTTTTTTTTGTTTTAAAGAAAAATAAACTATCCACTTCTACCTTATGTCTTCCTGGAGCTCAGATTAGGCTAATGAACTCCTTTGATTCTTTACCTATACTATTCAACTATCAAGGTTAAACTGTTTGATAGGATTTATTCACTAAGCTATAAACATGAAATTGAAAACATGGCTAAATCAGGATTAGACAATCTGACTTACCATGGGTTTGTGGCATAAAAACAAGCTGCACACAAATCTTATTTTATACAAAATAAGATTAGAAAAATCAGGGCTAGGATACATTGTTTACTATTCATATTATTTTTCTCTTTGGTTCTGTTTTAAGCATGTGGAACCAGTATCTTTCTTCCTAATCTATCTTTTGACAAGTCAAGATTGAGTAATTTGATCAACTACCTTTTATTAACTTATCGACAATAAATTGAAAACATGTTTTAGCCATGATTAGGCTAGATGACTGAAACAAGACCTTATTTTTGGAACAAGTAGTGGCATTTAGGCTTGCACACTTTCAGTAGTACTCTTTTTTGGGTATGGGGCTATACCTCTTTTTTCAAATATACCCTCTTTTTTCATCTTTTTTTTTTTTTTTGTATTTTCAAAACAATCTATAACTAAAAAATGCTCAAAGGCTAAGCTTATTTTCATGCCTATCTATCCTAATATAATTTATACATGACATATACATTCATTTGGTGAACTCTCTTTTCCAATACAACCAATCAAGCAGATGATCGCATGAGGGATATTGGTTCAACTCTTTGATGGTGCTGACAAAATTAAAAGGCCACTTCCACCTCACTTGTTTTCGAGCAGTAATGCTTAAAAATTTTCTTACACTTTGCAACAAACTATTCTTGGCAGAACACACTCCTCCTTTGTATTTCTCAAGGAAAACAACAAATGGATCTTGGAATAATACATGATCTAGAGGATATGGGACATAAGCTTCATTCAGGATTACTCCTTCTTCCACTCAGCTATGCTTGGGACTCTTTTGGGAAAGAAACTCCACCTCTTCCTCATGATCTTCTGAACTGGTAGATTCATCATATATGGAAATGTTATCCTCTAACAAACCTAATGTGCTTTGATAGAGTGAGTTGAGCTCTGTGTGAAAACCACCATGTTGATGAGTGGGAACATTCCTTGGCAACAAATCTTCTTGAGAAAGAAGTGCAACAACTTTCTTGTGATCATTAATTTCCATGCCTTCATCTGCAATTTGTAGTTCAAAGGAACTTGGTGGCTAGAAATCTAGAGTTAAGGAGGATTCCATGTTCCAAATGATTTCCTCAACCATTTCAGGAGAAGGCTCCTCATTGAAAACTTGCTTAAGAAGTTCCTCATCTTCCTCAACCTCAACATCAAAGCTGAAAGACTGCTGATTTCCAATTATGTGAAAGTTATTTCTAATGGACTGAAGTGTAGTAGAGAAAAGAGTCAGAGACTCTTCACATAATTCTAAACTTTCAAGGCTTTCCTCATCAGTGTCATAGGTGACCTGTCTTGGATGATTACTTATTTCAATCTGATGGTAGTGAACTTCATCCCTCAAACCAACTGCTGATTTCTCTGCAAGGTTAGCTTCTGTTTTGAGAACATCTCATCATCAGATTGATCAAAATTTGGAGAATCATCAACATAAATAATTTCACTAATCAAACATATTGGGTTACCATTCTATTCTTCTTTGAACTGATCTACAAGTTTACTTTCTGATTTATGGCAGATGGCATTAGTAGGAGGAGCTTAGAGGCTAGCTAAATGTTTAGCATCTTATTTATTTCTTCTTCAGTCAAAAGAGGAGGAATTTTTCTCTTTCTTTGGTAGAAGTACAACAATTATCTTTCTCTTGTGAAGGTTGATTTTGAGGCTGAATGTTTTCTTGAGCCTCACCTATAAGATATGGTGAATCATTACTTGTGCCTTCAGAGAGTTTTTGTGGGTTTCCTTCTATTTCTTGAATGGGTTCTAACTCCTCTAGGTTGTCATGATAGCTATCTTGAGAATGAAATGCATGAAGTTATTCTAATAAATCTTCAGGATGTTAATTCCCCAAATCCTCATCAATGTTTACAAGGTGTTGTATGAAATCTTTATATTGATCACAATAATTTTCAGCTAATGATAAAGATTGACAATATTATTTATAATGTTCATAAAACACCTTGTGGAAATCTTTCAAGGAAAACAAGCTACGAGATTTTAGCCATTCATACCAATTTCTTGCCTTACCCTCTAGAGTTTCCATAAACATTTTCATGAGGCAGTTCTCATGCCATTCAACCTTTAACTTCCATACATGTCTATGAAATTTGATGAGATGTAACAAGGGGTCATCAACTTTTTCATCTTGAAATATAGGTAGGTTTTTTATCCAATTTATTTCAGGCATTTTGTGTGGGAATCCAGGGATATGATATCTACTCATTGGAGCATATCTCCTTTGTATCCTTGGATCCATATTTTTTAATGAGAGAGGGTCTCTGTGTCTTTTCAACTAATTTAGAATTCTCTACTAGTGGAGTCTTTTGGTCTATTAAGGGTTGTGGAGTCACCATGTGGAATATTTGAGCTTTGCTATCCACCATCAACATGATTGGGATTGCTCAATGCATTCCCAAGGGAGTTTATAAGAACTAGTGGGGTCAACAGGGCTACTGAAGACCATTGGAGTTGCCAGGTGGATAATTTTTACTGTTTTAAGGATGTTCTTGTTGTCCACCATCAACAATTAAATACCAATCTAAGGATGTTTGTGAGTTTTCTGAGATCTAAGGAATACTTAGTTTGTCACTAACTTAGAAGGTCCCACCGCGATCGCCAGAATGTTAGTGTGGCAATGAGGTGGTAGATAAACCACCAGATACTATCATTCAAGGGTTTCTAAATCCTTTAAGGAATATTTAAGCATGAACCTACTCAGAAGGTCCCATCGTGATCACCAGAATGTTAGTGTGGCGATGAGGTGGAAAATGATCACTAGATACTCTTTAACAAGGGATTCCGGAGTCCTAAGGGATACGTAGATTGTCACTAACTCAGAAGGTCCCACCGTTATCGCCATAATTTTAGGGTGGCGATGAGGTGGCAGATTCACTGGTTTTCTAAGTAAAAAACGAGGTTTTAAAGAGTTTTAAGAGGTATTCAAGGAAATATACACTCAGAATGTCCCACCGTGACCGCAAAAATGTTAGTGTCCCGTGATTTGGCAGATTGGCAGACCAAATAACAGGGTAACATGGAACCAAGATTTGGAGTTCGAGGACCTAGAATTCCTAGACTCAGAGAGGGATCTCTTTATTGGGTGCAAAGGATGCGTTCTTTTTGCTCTAGGGTTTTGATTTTAGGCTAGTTATTAGGTGTATGGTTTGTTGATTGTTTTGGTTGGGAAAGATGATCAAATAAAATAGGTGGAGTGAGAGTATGTCAAAGCCATTGGGCTATGGAGTCAAGTGAAATTCAAGAGTGTCTAAATGATGAAACAGAGTGTATTGTAGGGCTGATTTAGCAAGGCCAATGGATCCTTAAAGTGATGTATGATGTGTAGTGAACATTAAGTTGGGGAAAAGACTAAGAGGTCTTACACATATATAGTATGAAGCATAACTCATGAGGTAGGGCAAACCATTGATCTCTATGAACAATACTCAAACTGATAAACATATAAGATGAACATTCCAGTGAAACATAGAAGCATTAGAACTCCTAACTTTTGAAATTCACCTTCAAATTTTGGGAAAACATACAAGATTTAACAAATAACTTAATTTATGAAGTGGGAAATCCTAAACATCATATTTCAAGCTATCGGGAACTCTGAAATAAGTTTACAAGCATGGACAAAGGGCAAGATCGAATGAGACCTATTTATCTTAACCCAATCAATCAATATTCCACAGAAGGCTTCAAGATAGGGTTTTGAGAACTTCAAATAAGCAGGGAATACCATGAATATTAATTGTAAGCTAGCATAATAACCATACATGAAACCAAAAAACAATTTTTGGTGGACCTAAGGAGTAGTAAATAATTCCTTAAGATGGCCAAAAGAGAAAACATATAGGCTATAACAAACAGGAGGACTGAGGTGCCTCAAAGAACATGTCTTAACCTACACTATTCTATTTAATAGCAGCTAAGAAACATGAAACATAATGATAACAAAGGAAACAATAGAAAAATTAGGAAAACATCACCATTCACCAAGCTATAGAATCCTGCAAACAAGCTTCTCCATCATCCAAGAAAACAAGCCATTCATCCACTTTACAAAACCAATTTCTTCTCCAAGCTCATGAAGCCATGTATATTGATATTCAAGCTCATAAAATGCCAACAAAATACATAGAGGCCTCATGATCTATTTATGGAGCAAATGAGGACTAAAATCCTAAATGTGGTAGGAAAATGTCAAATATCGTCATAAATATCATTTATGTCCAAGAGACCATGCAAAGCCCAAGGCACATAATACCCCAAGAAATAAATGATGAAATAACTATTTGCACCTAATCATAGCTTAATTTGCCTCAAAAAACTAAAAAATATCTATTTTCAATAAATGAGTGTGTTTTGTTGACTTTTGGTCCAAAACACACTAGGCAGCCTCTGTGCGTAGCGCCACTTCAACAAAAAATGGGGTATCTTGCAGCTGAGTTTTGGACCCCTTCCCGACAATGGATTTGGCTCCATGATGGTCCGTTGGAAAGAATTATGAGTCTAATTTCTAGAAGTTCTTGAGTTGTGCTGAGTGAATGCCATTTTCCTATACAAAAATTAAATCTCCCAACACTGCTTTGTGCACAACGCCTGGTCTGAAAATGAGGTAGAAAGGTCAAATTTTTTAGCTTTTGAGGGCGTAAAAATGCTCCAAATGATCTGAAAATTGGTGAGAAGACTTTTGGTGATGTGAGAAATCCAAAAATGTAAATTTTGAGAGCTGAGGATGCACTAATTTTGTGCGTAGCTCCTAGGGTGCTGCGCTCCGAGGGGTTAAAATTTGGAAAAAAAAAAAGTTGTCCAATTTGCCTCAAAATTTGTGGAGATGTCCTTCAAGGGTTTTGAGAAGCCTATGAAAAATATTGAGTTATGTCTCCAAGTTTTTCTTGGTCTTTAATTTATTTAAGTGCCTAATTTTCAATGAATTCTTTGTTCCTGGCACTGCCATCGTCTTCATTGGTGTCCATACTTCTAATTTTTTTCCTACTTTTACCTGTTGCTCACTCAAGCCTTCAAACTAATCATCACCTTCTTCAATTGCTTCTCTTTGGATCTTTATTTCACTAAGTTTCTCTTTCTGGTTAATCTTGCACAATCACTTAAAGTTTCTTTGAACATTTAGAAGTTGATGTGGGTTATGACAGTCATGATAGTGGTCATGACTGTCAAGATTATTGCCTTGGTCTTTATCTTGATCATCATCAACACCTTTTTCTGCATTTGGTATCACTACCTTGTTTCAATTTCTCATTGTTTTTCTCTTCTTGACTGCTATTTTCATCACTCTCTTTCATGCCATCATCTTGCATACCTTCTTGCTGCTGTTGCCTCCTTGTTCTTCATCAAAAACTATAGTTTCCTTACTATTTTCAACATTCCCACTATCCTTTGCTTGTTCTTTATTGTTACTGCTATTTCCTTGCTCATCATTATCCCTATCACCATCCTGACTAGATGCATTAGGAGTAAAAAAGGAAATAGGTTTCTTTGTGGAGAAAGAAAAGGTGAAGGATATGAATGAGTGGAGGAAAGTGAGTGTGAGGTGGAAAGAAAATTCTGGTGAATGGAGGCTTGAGATTTTGCATGCAAAAACTGGCACTCTGCTTGATGAGAACTTTTAAGTTTAGGGAGGACAGAATGAGGGATGGTGAGGGAAAAAATTTCCAAAAATGGAGGGAAAAGTGAAGTAGGTCTAGGAAAGGTTTAGAGTTTCTAGGAGAGTTATTAGCTTGCATTGGGTGACCTTTAAGCAAATGATAACCATCCATATTTCAAACCCTACCTTAGAAGATCAAAAAGTTTATTTCCATGAAGATTTAGGGTTTGACCAATTCTTAAGGTTTTGGAATCCTTCTTTGACTATGAAAGGAAAAAGTTACTTGGGGGTTGAAGAAGAGGGGACCACCAACCTTGTTTCTTTGATTGTGGGAGATTTGGAGGCAAAAATATAATTTTTGAACCCTTTTGGAGCAAATCTGGGCAAAGTTTGTCTATGCGCAACGCCTGCCCGACTACACGTTCAGGTCGGGTTGGCCTATCAGAGCGCAGCACCGAGTCGGAGAAGGGCCAGTTAGAGCGCAGTGCCAGGATAATTTTGTGGGCATTCAGACCATTTTGGGCATGTGCGTAACGTCCACCTGGGTGCGTAGCACCGGGCTCCAGGTGCGCAGCAAAATGTTAAATAACACTGTGGCCACCTCGTCTGTGCGTAGTGCCGAAAGCCAGGTGCGTAACGCCTGCAGATTTCTTCAATTTTTCTTAGAAACTCTCCAAAATCACTCTCAACGGCTTGCTTCACTATTTTGAAATAACAATGAGATGTGAAAGGAGTCAAGGAGGTTTTATAGTCTTTCTTGAAAATGATTTGATGCCAAAGCCCACTTTTATAAGGTTCATTTTTCCTTAACTTTTTTCTCACTATGCTTTGTGGCCTTTTAGCCTTGTAGGTGGTAGTTTGATATAAACATTGCTTTTTCATTGCTGGAAACCCTTTACGGTTATTTTTAGATTGATAAACTTCCTGAAGAAGCTAAAACTATGCCTCTCACCTATATTTGGAAAATGAACCTATTTCATGACTTTTAACACCTATACACAACAAACTTGTCATATCTGCCATTTCTTCCTTTGACAAATATTCTGTCATGTTTTTCTCTTTAAGTAATGAGGAAAAACCCTCTTGGTGGGAGAAAAACCCTAGCAACAAGTATAAACAACAGCTTGTCCTTTTGAGACATGCCACCTTTATTTGAAAAATTCTTGCCTTAACCTTGTCAATTTTTCCTGTAGGAAAACACTTTTGACAGTCTTGTAAAGTGTCATTCATGTTCATCCACCTTTTGCAAAATAGTCATTTGATAAGGTGACCCTTGTTGGAGGTTTTACTAGTCTACTATATGTCAGTGGCATATTTTTTCTTTAGACCTCTTTAACAATTATGTAGGTCTAGTGAGAGGGGCAAGCTAGTTTAAACCCTTTTTTGTGTCTTTCATGGCCACTTCTGTGTTTTCAGGTGCCTACACATTTTCTTCCTTTGATTACTATCTCTTTTGAACTTGGACAACTTATTTTATCAACGGTGAACTTGTGCTTACCATAATCACCTCCTGGGGTAATTTTAACTCATGCTTGCCCTCTTTGATAATTTGAAATTGCTTCTGACTGTTGCTTTGAGAAATCAGGCCCTTGAACTAATATTTTTGACCCTTGAACTCATACTCTTCATCCTCTTTCTTCCTTTGGTGTAGGGGAGTTAATGCCTTTTTTCCAAACCCTATAAGATAGTTTGAAAACCTTTTGAAACCATCTACTGTGATGAAGGAGGATTCTTTGTCACCATGTGACCATCTTTGTCCATCTTACCAAACTCTTAGGTTTTAGGGCTGCTTAGGAAAAAGTAAATAGTGTTGTCTTCTAAGTTTTCAAAAACTTCACAAAAATCATTAATCATTCCTAAAAAGTCTCCATTGAGTATTTGAAGGAGTTGAGGGGGCCTTTGCCTTTGTAACCCTAGGATTGATTCCTTGTTTGGTCAAAACTATTACAAACCCTGATTCCAATCAAACATATCCTTGCTACTTTCTTCTTGCTATGAATGGTCTTCTTATGACGATTTTCTCTTTTACCTTACCTCATTGCTAATCTGATGGCTTTTTGAACTTCTTGCAGAAATGTGAGAAAAGGGCAGCTATCGCCTTGCAAGATTTATGCTTTAGGCTAAAAAACCTTCCTTGAATAACCTTTTTTATCAGTTTTGACAATATCACTTGTCTTTTTCTCCTTTGAATGTATTTTCTTCATACAGGAACAACAGAGTTTGTAGGGAACCAAATCCATCCTATGACTTTTTGAAACCCTAGGTGACCTAGTGGAGGCTTACTTGGACTTGGTTTTTGGACTGAGACCTATAATTGGGGATCATCAAGTGTAAGATAGAGTTTATGATAGACTGATGTATTGAAGATCCAAAATCCAATGTACTTGATTTATCTAAAGAGTCTACAGAGATAGTTTGAGACTATCATTGTTTGAGAGTACTTTGGGAGACACAACAAGGTTGTTTGATTGGTGGGCTTACGTAGCAGTGGGGGTTTTTTAGGCAAAACAAGACAGAGGATATGGGCCAAAGGTGAAAGCTTATAGATATGAAGAGTGACACAAGATAATAATGGTTTTTCTAGGACTGGTAAGCAATGCTAGACATGGTGGAAAGATGAAATAGTGAAAAATTATCTTTAAGGATGATGAAGGCAGTGAGATTTCTAGAACTCACAATATTCAAGAACTTTGTTTCTAGAAATCTAGGGAAAACATTTAGTCATCTATGTTGGAAAAAATTAATGATGACTAAGACATTGAATTCCACGTAGGTCAATCTATCGTGTCCTTTGTTCATTCAATAATTAGGAGCAAAACTTTAGCATGTCCCTTTGTTTCTAGACCCACTCTAGGGATAGAGGGATTGTCTCTGTCCACAGAGAGGATTTACATGCTTAACAAATTGGTGACTTTGCTACGGATCGAACCCAGAATATTTGGTTTCGCAGATCACCAGAGGTAACAAATGGCTCTCTACTCTGTCTCTCGTGACAAAGAGTCATGTATATAATTTCGTTTATTTACCTCGTGCCTATAAGATCACCGGTAAAATTTGTACCAAAGTAGAGCCAGTCCTCCACGATGATCAACTGTGGGCAAAGCCAATTAAATAACTCCGGTCTCCAAGAAATCTGTTGACCACCCCCTGCCCTTGGCATCAAAGCTGCCCATTGGGCCATCCGTGGTTCTCTCACTGGTGGTGTTGGGACTATGACTTCCTGACGCTGAAAAATTGGTAGTCGTTCCAGGAAGAATGATTCCAGGATATACGCATAACCAAATTGCTTCAATTTTCCCTTATTGCATTTTGTTAGCTGACATTTTATGTTTATTGTCACTGCCTCTTCCCAGTTGTAGGTGGTCGGTGTCAAGCAGTCTACAGCAATAAGAAACTGTGTTTTTGTTGCTTCATGCAGTGCTTGCAATCCCGCAGCTCGTGTGATGGTATGTAGCACTAATTTTAGTGCCAAGTCTGGGATAGTTTGGATATCAACTTTCCCAAATCCTGTTCCTTTATGTGCTCCTCGACATACTCTGTCCATTACCATGGACATACAATCCATGCAAGGCCAGGTACTGGTTAGGATCAATGTTGCTCCCCTCCGTGATAATCCTGTGATAAAATAAACGTCAGAAACATCAATCTCAAGTTCCTGATCTCGAAGGATGAATTTCTCCTGATCCTCATCCCATATGCTGATCAAATATTGTAGTAGCTCCGGTTGAGCACAGAGACATGATTTCAAGAAGAAATTCTTCAGTCCACAATATCGAAGAGCTTCCATCCATCTTTCATTTTCCATGGAAAGCTCGTCTTCTTCGCTGTGTTCCCATTCTTTCCATTTAATCACCATTTTTCCGCTTTCTACTTGTAAACACATTCATATGAATGGTATTAGTCTTTTTGAAACTTTAATTTGTGAATGGTTGGGGTATTTCACTAATATTTTTTGGATAAAAATGGTTTGTGCCATTGGCGCCCCCTAGTGTAAAAAATTGGGTGGTTGGCGCGACTCCGTGCCCGAAACCCGCGCCAACTGCCGTGCCCTACTTTTCATATTTCCTCCCCCAGAATTCAAAATTGGAAATTGCAAGTAGTAATAAATGACTCAAAATGAAGAGAGAGATCTTGGCTCTTACCTGGAACTGACGAATTTGAGATTGGTCTGTTGGATTGTCCGCTATTGTCGCCACAAAATCACACAGTAAAATGGGTAACTATTGCTCCACAAGAGGTAAAAAATGAAAAGTAATTATTTTTACCATTTTTGGCATTTTATAGCTTTTTGAAACCCTAATTAGGTTTTAATAAATGTTTTTCAATTATTTTATTATATTATTTTCGAAAAATGGGTTTTACACGTATCTCTTGTGCAGCAACGGGTTTTCAGGACATAGTGGTGAAGTAACGAGTTAAATTTTATACTTTTCAGACTCGGTAAAAAATCAAAAAGTCACTATTGGAGTCATATTTTAGCTCTTTTCTGACTCTCTAAAATTGAAATATTGTCGAGACTCTTGTCATTTCAAACTCGCTAAATGGCTACGAAGCGATATCTACCCAATATACGTTTACCCCTTTTTTGGGCCGGGATAGATTATTTACGAAAAAGGAATACCTTAGCCTATAGTGACTAAGAGGTTCTTTTAGATTTTATTTTCTACCTTTTCGGATCTGAGAGAATATTTACGAAAAGGGCCATGATCGAATTTTATTTTATTTTATTTATTTATTTATTTATTTTTTCTGCCTTCTTTTCAAACTCTCTAAACATGAAAAGATGTCGAGTTCTTCCTTTGTCAGACTCATTAAAACCTGATGACATCAGATTTCGTCGCCATGACGTTCCTCGAGTTCCTCCTTCCTAGGTCTCGTAAAATGTACTAAGTTGGATTTGTCCAAAGGACAAACTTACAACACAAGCATATGCTATCCCCTTCAAGCTTGTTTAAAAAAAAAAAATTGGGGTACTCACCAGAAATGGTGGGGGAAAATGGAACCAAGTTTTAGTTATGTTGGTAGTATGTCACTCTTGAACATGGCACTTGTCTGCATTCATGTCAGGTTGGGGACATCTCATTTCTTCAATTTTGTGTAATATTCCCATTTAGCCAAGCTAATGGGAATATCCTATTTTTCCTTGTTTTATTTTGCATTTCATACTAATGAATAAAATGTAAAGGAGGACATGTAAAACTCCTGAAAACCACGAATAAATCAATGCCTATGTAAACAGAGACATATCTAGGCCATGTAAATAAAATCTTGCAGGTGTGAATGGGTTTGAATCATGAGATTGGGTCAACCTTGACCAAATCAACAACGCAATCTAGGTTCAATGAACCTCATGGATACACAACGTAGTTTTAGATGGAGGCTCCACATGTGAAAAGGGCTAACTGATTGAGGTGGTTTAGGGTTTTACAAGGCTTTCATATTATAAAAGAAGGAGGAGGACAACAGGAAAAGGTTGTTGATGATATTATTTTCTGAAGGTATTGTCTGCTGAGACATTCCTCATTGGGTTTTCTTGTTTAGGAATCCCACCTTCTTCCTTGAGAAGCTATTGGAGGAGTCTTGTTTGTCTAGTCCACTATCCGGCATTTGGCCAAGCCAAATATTGCATCTATAGTGAAGTCCTATTTAGGATTGGATTGTCCATGTAAGTTGGAGCAAGTGGAAACACTAGATCTGCTCAGATCTAGAATATACTAGTGCCTCTTCTCAGTGAGTGTGTCTTTTAACCTCCTGGAAGAGTGCATTAGTTGTTGAGCTTTAGATCCACACATTGGTATTAGGCAAAAGCATTTTCAGAGCCTACAGCGTAGTCCCTCTTCCATGACTGTGTTATTTGCAAGAGCAGAGTTGCAGGGTGTAGAGGAGAGATCTCTAGTGATTGGATTATTCCTTTCACTGTGGTGATCCGTGGATTGGAAAACCAGTCCACTTTGTTTCAGATCTGATCTGCTACATATGTTATGATTCAGAATTTTCTGAATACTTCTACAGATATGTGACTTAGATCTCAGATATACTCACCATTGTTCTTGTTTTGCTGAGATCCCGAAGGTGAGTGTATAAAGGAGCTTATCTTGTATACAGATATGGAATAGATCTATCATTTTATGTATAGATCTGCTCTAGATTTTAGTTTTAATCTACTACATGCTTCAGCAATGAAAATAAATTTTTCAAGCTTATTCTGTCATTTCATGTTGTTGTAGCAGCTCATTTTTGAGGCTTTTGTCTTGTATATTCATTATATTTTTGTTATACACTGTATAAGCTGAATTGTAGATCTATTTTGCTGTTGTATAGCTGAAATATGGACCTCCATGTTGGTCTCATGCTTATAAATTGATGAACTGCATTGTTTATGAAGCAGTCCTTTGCATATAGCTGCAACCCCTCTCTTTGAGTGTTTTTCAGCTAGACTAGGTTGTGGGACATTTGTTTAACCCACCTAGTTTGATTTGTTTTTGCTCTCCTTTTGGATTTAGATCTTAGACAAGTTGATATAAGGGATCCAAGAGCTGCAAACTCTTTTCAGTGCACTAAATTCTCAAAAGTGCGTTATTTTAGCAGGCTTGCTGTGTGATCCCTATTTTGGGATATTACAGTGGTATAAGGGCATCTTTCTTGGAAAAAATTGTGCATTCTTGGAGCCAATATGTATTCAGAATAAGGATAGCCTCTCACTGATAGAGAGCAGAGGTATCATAGAAGAATACAGAAGACAAATGATTACACCAAAGATAGAGAAAACAAGGATGAAACCCCTTTGTATGGAGGATTAAAAGGAGTAGAGTTCTCTAACATTATTTCTCAAGCTTTGCATGAGTTGAAGGAAGAAATCAAGGAAGTGAGGAATGAAAGACCAGAAGATCCCTTGGAGAGGTTTTCACATGAAGGAAGCCGCACTACTTCATTTTATGTGTGTGAGCATGCAGCTGTGACAATTTGATCTACAACGTTGTAGCATGCCTGCATTCCTTGCAAGAGGAGAAGAAGATGGAGAGACACCAGAGGAGGAGACTCTTGGTGGCTACCTCCAAGAATATGAATCTCAGTCTAAAAGATTCAAAGATCATCTAGGCTTCCCAGAGTTTTTTCAACTCAAAGAAGGAAGAAGATCCATGACGATAACTCCATTTCAAAACATTGCTGGAAGGGTTAAAGATCCACTACATGTTTTTCCAAGGGCAAAGGCCTTACTTCAACAAGATAATTCTTCTCAAAAATAAGACATGAGTGTCCTTCCCTCAAGGAGAGATCAAGAGAAAGGATCTCTTATTGATGGGGCATACTCCATTAATGAGGAGAAGGAAGAAGTAGAACTGAGAGGTTCCTCCAGCGCTATGACAGTAGGAGGGAATCTATTTTTATTGAGAGATGGAGTTGAAGATATTGCTACCACTATGAGGGCTCTTGTATCTTTGCAAGAAGGCCTAAAGGATCCTGTACATGGAGAGGATGAGTAGCATGTGTCTATGACGATAGACAAAGAGAAAAAACAATGGAGGAAATGTGTTCCAACACTGCATCCAAATATTGGAACACACATTATGATGGATCAGTACTTTGTGATCAAGACTCTTGACACCAAGGATATGATGGGTGTTCATGAGTTAAATGCATCTATAAGGAGCACCTTAGACTGTGAGATCTTGCAGAAGGTGGGTGAGGAAGAAGAAGATGGAAGAGTTGCTCCAATTTCTCCCTACCATGATACTTCCACACAACAACTAGAGATGGATTTGCACAGTGGAAGTAGTCATATTATGTTCCCATCTATTGTCCACATGGGAATGAGCCATGAGACATATTTATCTTGTGGTATACCCCCCTGGGAGACCACCTTATTCAGATTTGATGGAGGATGCTTCATGCATTGATGCTCCTTCCATAGATCTAAGAAGGAAGGGAGCATTAGGAGACCATGCTTCAGCGTTGAGAGTATGGGAAAGGTACAAAGAGAGGGAAAGAATTTTCCCCTTGACATCACTATCCATTCTCTCATCTCATACTGTGCTGAGGAAAGATTCTGCAAGAATGAAGGTTGACACTACAAAGAAGCAAAAGATGAATAGAAACCTTCCATCTCATACCTTTGGCATGGGAGATGTCAAAGAGGAGAAAAATGGGAGGCATGGCCTTCCAACATACACCTTGAACATGGAGGATGTCAAGGAGAAGAGAAACAACATGGCAGCTACTTTAGTTGACACATTATCAATGCTATCATTGTTGGGCAAACTAGATCCATACTGGAAGTCCCAACTGTTGCTGGAATATTCCAATGATCTTCATACATGTATGATTTTTGATGACTTGTTACATGAGGAGGATTATTCAATCCAAGATGGGGTAATCTATGATTAAGGTAGGATCTTATTATCTAGAGCCTCCAAGCTCAAGGAGAAGTTACTACAATGGGCCTATGAGAAGTTCTGTTTCAGCCATGAATATTCTATGAAGCTCAACAACATCATCTTGAGGACCTACTATTGGGAGGGCTTTGAAGGAGAACTATATCAATATTGTCAGAGATGCATGAATTTTGTGGAGATGGGGCAACAACATAAATCTGTTGGAGAGTTAATTCAGCCTTCTCTTTCCCTCTTGAGAGAGAAGATAGATCTATCCACCACTCCAATTTTATGAGGAGGATTATTGGTGAAAAATATGGTCATGTAAAACAAGTTTATTTTTCTGACTGTTTGCATTCTTTCACCATGTGTATGCAGGCCATGACCCCAAGGAGGAGTGGTATATCTTGTCAATCTCATGGCAAAAATGGGGCGACAAAAATTGCTGCACTTGGCCACTCCCTTGGTGGACAAAGGGAGATCTTGTTTCATGATGGGTGCTTTCCTAAAGCACCAAACATATCTCACACATTCAACTATAGTGAGATGGCATGGGCTGCAAGTAAGTGGTGGGAAAACCACTTACCACATCTTGGTTTGATTCAGGCAAGAGATGAATTACGCTTGTTCCACATGTGGGACTATGACCCACCTCTATATGTGCACCTTTCTGTTTGTTTGTACATTATTTTGCTCCCATACATTGATGACATGCTTGTACTTTTTATGGGAATCTATGGAGGGAGGATGGGAGGTATGCATGTGCCTAATGGGCTGAAAATTATTCATATGTCTTATGTTATATATTTCAGAGGGAACATTAGGCAAACCATGGGTGTTTCCCATGAGATCTTGTTTCCTTGTGGGATGGATTTTGCACATATCATATTGACTTTGGAGAAACAATTCATGGAGGTTTGGATTGGTGAGCATCTAGCTTATGATGAGAGCTTGATCTTTCGTGATGTCACCAATGGAGGAGAAGCATTGCAGCACTCACCTTATCAGTTGCTTGAGGACAAGCAACATTTTGGAGGGGAGGACTGTAATATTCCCATTTAGCCCAAGCTAATGGGAATATCCTATTTTGCCTTGTTTTATTTTGCATTTCATACTAATGAATAAAATGTAAAGGAGGACATGTAAAACTCATAAAAAACATGAATAAATCAATGCCTATGTAAACAGAGACATATATGGGCCATGTAAAAAAACTCTTACAGGTGTGAATGGGTTTGAATCATGAGATTGGGTCAACCTTGACCAAATCAACAACGTAGTATAGGTGCAATGAACCTCATGGATACACAACGCAGTTTTAGATGGAGGCTCCACATGTGAAAAGGGCTAACTCATTGAGGTGGTTTAGGGTTTGACAAGGCTTTCATCTTATAAAATAAGGAGGAGGACAATAGGAAAAAGGTTGTTGATGATATTATTTTCTGAAGGTATTGTCTGCTGAGACATTCCTCATTGGGTTTTCCTATCTAGGAATCCCACCTCCTTCCTTGAGCAGCTCTTGGAGGAGTCTCGTTTGTCTAGTCCAATATTTGGCATTTGGCCAAGCCACATCTTGCATCTACAATGTAGTCCTGTTTAGGATTGGATTGTCCATGTAAGCTGCAGAAAGTGGAAACACTAGATCTACTAAGATCTAGAATATACTAGTGCCTCTTCTCAGTGAGTGTGTCTTTTAAACTCTTGGAAGAGTGAATAGTTGTTGAGCTTCATATCCACACATTGGTAGTAGGCCAAAGCATTCTCAAAGCCTACAGTGTAGTCCCTCTTCCATGACTACGTTATTTACAAGAGCAGATTTGCAGGGTGTCTTGGCATCATTCTAGAGGAGAGATCTCTAGTGATTGGATTCTTCCTTTCACTGTGGTGATCCGTGGATTGGGCAACCAATCCATGTTGTTTCAGATCTAATCTGCTACATATGTTATGATGCAGAATTTTTTGAATACTTCTACAGATCTGTGGCTTAGATCTCAGATCTACTCACTGTTGTTCATGTTTTGCTGAGATCCCCAAGGTGAGTGTATAAAGGAGCTTATCTTGTATACAGATCTAGAATAGATCTATCATTTTGTGTACAGATCTGCTCTAGATCTGAGTTGTAATATATTTCATGCTTCAGCAATGAAAATAACGTTGTCAAGCTTATTCTTCCATTTCATGTTGTTGTAGCAACTCATTTTTTAGGCTTTTGTCTTGTATATTCATTCTATTTCTGTTATACACTGTATAAGCTTCATTGTAGATCTATTTTGTTGTTGTATAGCTCAAATATGGACCTCCATGTTGGTCTCATGCTTATAAATTAATGAAGTGCGTTATTTCTGAAGCAATCCTTTGCATATAGTTGCAACCCCTCTCTTTGGGTGTTTTTCAGCTAGACTAGGTTGTGGGAGATTTGTTTAACCCACCTAGTTTGATTTGTTTTTGCTCTCCTTTTGGATTTAGATCTTAGACAAGCTGATCTAAGGGATCCATGAGCTGCAAACTCATTTTAGTGCACTGAATTCTCACAAGTGCGTTATTTTAGCAGGCTTGTTGTGCAATTCCTATTTTGGGATATTACATTTTTCCTCCATGGGTTTGGGTAATCTCTTTTGACCTCTCATCTGCTCTTTGCCACATAATCATGACCAAAAATCCTTTGATGTTAAATACTGCCAAATCCAGTGTCGTGCTGCTGATATGTTCAAGAGAAGTTTGCCTCTGCAGTTTTTAACCTCCCTCTGATTCTTTGTTGGTCCTCATTCACTATCATCATGTTCCTCTATCTCGCATTGATGATGTGGGAAACATTATGGCCCACCTTCGATCTAGTCACTTCCTGTCAAATTCAGCTCATTATCCAAGAATTTGATCTAGAGACTCTATTCTGGTACCTCGGAGCCTGCATGCCTTAATGGCAAGTTTTTCACATTTGACGCAAGGTCCACATCATTGGCCTTCAATCGAGTTATTCTGCGGATGTTCGATGTGAGATTACTGTTCACATTCCGTGGATTGTACCGGTTGTACCTTGAGAGAAATTATCATTATTGGTGGTTTCTCTTGTGCCTGTTAATAGCTTTCATCATTGGCTAGTAATCAGGTGATTTTCTTGCATGTTCGACTTCAGTTCATATATTCGCATGCTTGAATTTGTACTTGTTCGGGTCGAGATGGAGCGCAAGACCCTGGATTTTGTCTGATAAAATCCAGTTTGCACATTTTAGTGGATTATCATGACTTATTTCATGACTCTTTTTATCGTATGGTTGCAACCATACCTGAGTCTATTTGTTGATCCTTACTGCTGGATGGTTGCATCCATACCTCGGATCTCAATTTTTATACACTCTATTATGGATGGCTACACTCATACCACATGTTCATGTATCAACGATATCAATTGCATTCGTAATTGCAGGTTTTTTGATAACGATGTTTGGTTCGAACACGTTCTCATAAAGCATTTCACCCCTCCCTCTCCCTCGGACCTCATGCTTTAGGGGGCATCTGTTACACATCATTTTGTCACTATCCTGAAATCCCCATCTCACCCATTAGAGGGTCATTTCTGTGATCAATAAGTAGTGTCATTCCTTGCAAATACCATCATTTTCTCCCTTTACATGAGAGTAATATTCTTTCTATTGAAAATTCCTTGAGCAGAGACTCAAAAACCCTTGTTTTTGCCTTGACGCGGGTAGTCAGTTATGCCCTCACCCCAAAGAGGAAAATTAACACTAGGCCCCACTCCAGCTGGTGCTCTGTCCCAGTTTACCACCCATGCCAAGCTGTTTATGGAATTTTTTTTAAAGATAGAGGTAGATATTCCACTCCAACCACCTCGAGGATGAGTCATTGGGAGTGGTTGAACTGATAAACCACAGACTACCTCCTTTAGGTTTATGGTTTCCACCTCTTATGGGAACTCCCTAAAGGATAAGCCTCCCCCCCACCTTTGTAGGGATCCTAACCTCCTGCTTTTCCTCTAAAAAGAAACTATCTCTCTTAGTACAAGCTAGCTGAACATGGAGAATTAAACATATTATAGTTGAATTGCTATAGAAGATAGAATAAGAAGGAATTACGTAGAGGAAGCTTGAGTCCATGACTTCTGAGAGAGCTTGACTCCATGCCTTCATCCCATTCAAATTCCCTGATGAGCATCTGATATTCGCTTCGGCTGAACCTCGCTGGAGGAGACTGTGACGTCAAAGCATTGGTTGTAACTCTTCCTTCTATTCATTTATATACATGACTACTGTTTGGTTCCACTTTCATGTTACGACTTTTGTTTAATGCGATATGTTTAGCCCTCTTTGACTGGCTAATGGTTATGAATGAAATTTTGTTATCTTGTATGTTGTTCTTGTTTCTTTTTCTATGTGTAGGTAACTAACGTAATGGTGAAAGGATTGTGACTTGCCGAGGCAGGAGCAAGAGGCCACCACTACTACAACAACAACGACAACATTGGATTCCAGGTAGGTCGATCTACCATGTCCTTTGTTCATTCAATAATTAGGAAGCAACACTTTAGCATGTCCCTTTGCTTCTAGACCCACTCTAGGGCTAGAGGGATCATCTCTATCCATAAAGAGGATTTACCTGCTTAACAAATTGGCGACTCCACTGGGGATTAGTGCGAGTTTTTCGTTTCATCTTGTTGGGTCAGTTTCAATGATTGATTTAGTAATCTATCTTTTTCTAGTTTTCTTTCTTAGTTTAAATCCTCTGTTCATCTCTAGAGTGTCAAGATTGACCTCTGCTCATTAGGTTTTATTTTTTTCTCTTTTTCCCATAGTTATTTGGCTTGGCGCGCTTTTCCTCTAAACAGTCGTGCCAATTGGCACAGGTTGCTCTTTTTGCAGTTGCGCCAACCCTTGTATGGAATGAATTACAGCCTTAGAGCTACGCCAACCCCTGTAGGATTTGGTTTGACCTCCTTAATGAGTCTTTTGGTCAATTGTGCTTTCTTCTAGGTTGTTTTTTATGTGTAATTATGCCTTTGGAACTATTTTGATTGTCGTCGACTTGTTTTCCTCAGTCGTTCATCCATATTCTTATCAGTGTGAATTAAGGCCTTAGGGTTTATAAGGGTTTGGTACACTGAGCCTTCTGTTCGGAAACCAAGTCGGATTCGATTGAATGATAAGTTAATTTTTTCAATTGATTTTTCTCCTTATTTCTCTAAGCATAGATTACATTGCTTGTTTTGGATCATTTTGAAAACTTTCTCTTGTTTTGAAACATTGCGAAATTAGTTTAAGTGCTTTCTTGTGTTTTTTTGTGTTTTATTGAGCCATTCAATTCCGATTTCTACACAACACTTAAGCTAGTGTTTGTTTTCATTTTTCATGTAATTAGTGCAGCATGTGATTCTTTTCATTGGAAATATTAAACAAAAACATATTTTTCATTCTTTCTTTGCATCGAAAGTGAAATACTCTTTTGTATAACTAGCATCTAATTGTATAGGAAAGGGTTTCATTTTTGTTTGATTGGGTTAGATGAATTAGTGGATTTATTTTGTATACTTTCATTTTTTGCTTTTGTTTGAAATATCTCTATCCTTATCGTAATTAGAATCATTGAATCAGAAATGGTGTTCATTTTCATATAGCTTGCATTTAGGGATTTTGAGATCCAAAATCGATAGGGCCTTAAAACTAGAACATAATCCAAGATCAACTTTAAAATTAATTTAATTAACCTATGGAAGCATTGAAACCTAATGAAACATTTTTAGTGGTCTAGGCTAGAGACGTGTTTCGGCATCTTAAAACCTAGTAGCTATCATTCTCCATCTAGCTCTAGACAGCGCTAGTATGGACTTGTGCTCCCCGTACCATCGAGTATATAAAGGGAGACCCCTCTATGTTGCAATCCTTTTATCCATAGGAATCCGAGTCTGCCGCCTTGTAACCGTGATACACCAAACACAGCGTTCGGGGAGACTACCTGCACGTACATCAAGTCCTTGGTCATTTTTGTTTCATTCGATCACCAAGTTGTATATGGAAGTTCACGGGAACCTGGTATACCCTCTTGCTTAGTATTCCAGAGTAGTCATTTTGATATTTTCATGACTCTTTAAAAAGAGAAGAGATCATCGAGCACTTGTCCTTTCACACTCGTTTAAAATTGAAAGCGACTACAGTCATCTTTGGCCTGTTTCTCGACTCTTTAAAATGAAACTACAAAATCTGGTTTCAGTGTCATAAAATTAATCACCTACGATTACACGCCTGTTAAAGTTTTATTACTTGGCCTATTATTTTTCCTTGGTTTTGATCTTGGAGTCTTCGATTGGTTCTCTATTTTCCTTTCTGTTTTGATATACAACCACGGTAGCGGAACTACCAGTTTCGTCGTCCTCACTGCCTCCTAGTGGTAGTTATTTCCCGGGCGTTTCTTTTGAAACTCCTCAATCCACTAGGTCTGCCGAGATTTCGCAACCCATTCTCCCGTATGTCTTGCCTCTTGCTACTCGATCTCCTCCTAAAGGGCCAGTTGAATTCAATTGGCCTCCTTCTGGTGCTTGGTTTGGTTTTGGGGAAGAAGGATATTTTCCTCCTCTTACGTCGAGTTCACCATTTTTTGCTGCTATTGTGCCTCCTAGTCTCTGTAGTATTTTTGAAGACCTTACAGCAAAGTCAGACATGGATTCATCTAGTCCTATTGGTAGTGAAGGAATGCCTGTTTCTACCGAAGAAAATCAGCTTTTTTTGGAAGTTGTCCCTCATGTTTCTACTCAGTCTTCACCATCAGTGTCACTTCTGCTTAGATATAGGTCCTTGAGTCAGATTATGTTTGGTTTTGCCTCTATAGTGCAATCCAGTATAGTAATTCCTCCTCAAAGTTTGGTCCTACCTTCATTAGGACTATCACCTTTGACACCTGGTTCGTTGGTTACTGTTACATCTATTCCAATCCAACCAATGGTCTGTGTGGCTTCATTCACACTGGTTGTTACCCATTATTCGTCAGGATCTTTTCACACTCGCAGGTATATTTTTCTCAATCCTACGTGGCCTGTTAATCCCGGTTCGGGTAGATCAGAAACCGGTGCCATAGAAACCTCATCTACCTCTACCACACCTATGGTCTCTATCTATGTGTTTGACGAGCATATGTTAGATAGTCACTGACGTTATGCTCCCTCGACGGAGGCCACACCTGCTTCTAGTGCAGTTTCCACTACACCTGTGATTCCTAGCGATATTAAGTTTTAGGTTCAAAGCTCGGAATCTCCACAGTTCTCATTTTTCAGTCTACGTTTCGGGTCTAAAACAAGACCCATCATCAGGACAAATCTGCAAATAAGAGAGACAATTTGTGTTAAATAAATAGTGGAAAAAATGACAGGAAAGAGAGCCGACCAGTTATCAACTTGATGATTTAATTTCTAAATAATTTTTATTTTTAATTTATTTATGTTGAGTTTTAATTATTTTGTTTTATAACTATCAAATTCTTTGTTACTATGTTTTTGAGTTTTTAATGTTGATAATGTTTAATGTTTTCTATTATTAATTATTCATTACTATTATAAAGTCCTAAGTTTTTTATTTAATCTTAGGTTAATTATTTTATTTTGTTTTATTATTTTTATTGTTATAAAGTATTGTTTTAAAAGTAACCAAGAGTAGGATTATCTTTTTATCCTAATTTAATGTAATAAGGTCTTAGGTAGAGTATTTTGATAGATTTAATGCTAAGAATTTATTTATTTTTGAAAGTCCCTAAGTAGGTCAAAATATCTACTATTTTATTATTAATTATTTATTCCTTAAAAGGTCCTAAGATTTTTGCTAAGATTTAAAAAAGTGTTGTATTATCATTTTATCCTCATTTTATGTAATAAGGTCTTATGTAGTTAAAGATAGGAATTTATTTATTTATGAAAGTCTCTAAGTAGGTCATAATATCTACTATTTTATTATTAATTATTTATTCCTTAAAGGGTCCTAAGATTTTGTTGTGGAGGTAAATCCCCTCTGCGGACAGAGGCAATCCCTACTAGCCCAGATCGGGTCTAGCAACAATCGTTCACACTATAGTGTAGGTTCCTAATTGCAAATAAACCAAATAGCGATGAAGGCTTACCTAGAATCCAACGATGTCGCTTGTAGAGAAAGTAGCGCTCCCGTTCTTTAGCTCTGGCAGATCACAATCCTCACGATCTCCGTGATCGGACACCTGCACATGCAAGAAACAAAACAAATGCAAGCATAAAATCCAGTATATGCAACTATATGTCAGTCATAGAAGACATAACTCATCATCATAATCAACAACAGGAGTGGAACCATAACCAATAGTCGCTTATCATTAATCAATCAAAGAAGAATACAACCATAGCCCTGACGCTCAATTCTCCTTCGGAGGGTCGCCAGCGGAACACGTCTCGAAAAATCCTGTCGGGGATGGGACAAACCTCTCTCTTTAGATGTCTCAACAATAATCTCCTTGCTTGAATTTGGCCTTAAGGGAATGAATCAAGGCTCTTGCAGCATAAGGCTCTGATGGCTCTTGGGAACTTGGAGACTAGCTATTTAGCCATTCAGCCCCTTCATCAATGGATGAAGGATATATTTATAGAGGAGAGGAGGAGGTTGGGATCCCTACAATAGTGGAAGGGAGGCCTTATCCCTTGGGAGGTTCCCTATAAGGTGGAAACAAGAGGCCAAAGGAGGAAGGTCGTGGTTATTCAGTCGAAACCACTCCTGATGACTCATCCACGAAGTTGTTGTAATCGAAACTTCGCCTCTTTTTTTAAAAACTTTACAAAATAATATTGGCACGGGTGCTTAACTAGGACAGAGCACCAATTGGCATGGGCTCAGTGTTAATTTTCCTCATTGGCGCGAGTACATAACGGCCTACCAGCGCCAAGGCAAAACAGGTGTTTTTAGGGGTTTACTCAGGAAATGATCAATAGAAGAAATGTTGTCCTCATGGAAAGGGATGCAATGATGGTATTTGCAAGGCATGACACTGCTTATCGGTCATAGAAATGACCCTCCAATGGGCGAGATGGGGATTGCAGGGACAGTGAAAAATTACTGTGTAACAGATGCCCCCTAAAGCATGAGGCCCGAAAGAGAGAGAGGGGTGAAATGCTTTACGAGAACGTGTCCAACTGAAAACATCGTCATCGGAAAACTTGTGTAGAGAAATACAACTGATATCTCAAATACATGATATATGTGAGGTATGGGTACAACCATCCATAACAGAGTATACAATAATCCAGATCCAAGGCATGGATGCAGCCATCCAGTAAGGATCGATAAATAGACTCAGGCATGGTCGCAACCATCCAATCAGTGAGTCATGTAACTAATCATGATAATCCACAAAATCGCAGCCTGGACGATAACAAACAAGAATCCAGGGTCTTGCGCTCCATCTCAACCCGAACAAAGTACAATTTCAAGCATGCGAATATATGAGCTGAAGTTGAACATGAAAGAACATCGCCTGATTACCAGCCAATGATGAAAGTTGTTAACAGACGCGAGAGGTACCACCATTGATTCCAATGGTCCTCAAGGTACTACATGTACAATCTACGGCATGTGAACAATGAGCTAACGTCGAACACCCACAGAATCACTCGATCGGAGGCCAATGATGAAAACCTCACGTCAAATGCGAAGAACCTGCCATTGAGGCATGCAGGCTCCAAGGTACCAGAAGGGAGTCTCTAGATCAGCTTCCTGGATAATGAGCTGAAGTCAAAAGGAAGTGACCTTGATCGAAGGTGGGCCATAGTGTTTCCCACATCATCGACACGAGACAGAGGAACATAATGTCTTTGCGAATCAAGATCAGATGAGAATTAGAGGAAGGTTGATGCTTTGCAGAGGTCAAATTCTCTTGAACATATCGGCGGCACGACAATGGATTTGGCAGTATTTGACATCAAAAGATCATAGGTCATGGTGACGAGGCAAAGAGTAGATGAGAGGTCAAAAAGGATCACCCAAACCCACGGAGGCAAGTGAAAAACAAGATGAGATGTCCCCAACCTGACACGAATGCAGACAAGTGCCATGTTCAAGAGCGACATACTGCCGACACGACAATGATGTTGGTTCCATTTTCCCCACCATTCTGGTGATTACCTCTTTATTTTTACACAAGCTTGAAGAGGATACCATATGCTTGCTGTATAAGTCCATCCTAGTACATTTAACGAGCCCTAGAAAGGAGGAACTCGAATAACATCATGATTGACAATTTCCGATGTCATTTGGGTTTAACAAGTCTGACAAAGGAACAACTCGGCGTCTTTTCATGTTTAGAGAGTTTGAAAAGACAGCAGAAAAGTAAACTCCAACGGTCCCTTTTCGTAAATAGTTTCTCAGATCCGAAAAGGTAGAAAACTATGTCTGAGAAAACCTCCTAGTCGCGATAGACTAGGGTATTCCTTTTTCGTAAATAATCTATCCCAGCCCGAAAAAGGGGTAAACGTATACTGGGTAGATGTCGTTTCATAACCACTTTAACGAGATCAAAACGACAAGCGACTCGGAAATATTTTCATGTTTAGAGAGTCAGAAAAGAGCTGAAAGTTGACTCCTCCTGGAGGAATGAGTGGTATAAAGGGTAACAACTGGTTCCGGTAATGGTGGAACTGCTCAGAACAAGATAAAGGTCAAGAGGCTAGATAACAAGACCACTCATCGCAGCGGTTCCTCAGGAATGGGTAAAAAAACCAAGTGAAGGCATATGATCGGCCAAGCAGATAGTGACGATGGAGTGAGAAAACCAAGGCTCATCTGGAAAAAACAGGCTGATAAAATGGAAATCACAAGAGGTAAAATCGGAAAGGTTTCATTTTTACACAAGCTTGAAATCAGAAAACTCTGCTTGAAGTTGGTTTCATTTTTACACAAGCTTGAAACAAAGATAAACTATGCTTGAAACCGGTTTATTTTTACACAAGCTTGAAATGGAAACAAACTATGCTTGAAAAAGTAAGCATGCCCCCAGCATGGTGACTCAATTCAAGGTACATGATCCCCAAGCTTCAGTCCATATGAAGGGCAGATGGAGTGAAGGTTCAATTTACGAGATCAAAAGAAAGACTCGACTGGGATTTTACGAGAACTTATCAAAGACTCGAATTGAACAGGAAACGTGTTTCATTGTTTTTATGAGGTTGACACATTAAAAGAACTATCCTCAGGACACCTTGTTTCATGGTTTAAGGAGCTTGACACAAGACAAGGAACTCTGCTCCGACAACCTTGTTTCATTTTTTAAGGAGCTTGACACAAGACAAGAACCATACTCCGACAACCTTGTTTCATTTTTTAGGGAGCTTGACACAAGAAAACGAACTGTGCTCCGAGGACCTTGTTTCATTTTTTAAGGAGCTTGACACAAGAAAATGAACTTTGCTTCGACTACCGTGTTTCATTTTTTAAGGAGCTTGACACAAGAAGAGGAACTATGCTCCATGGCGAGCTTGTTTCATTTTTTAAGGAGCTTGACACAAGAAAATGAACTGTGCTCCGACGGACCTCATCATAATGAAAAAGAAGTCATGGCTTCCAAGAGTTCCACACCGGATGGGAGAACAACATCTTGGAAATCAGGACCCAATGCCCCCAGCACACCATGCACGACGGCATCATCACTGAGTACAGGCACGGGGTAGGTAGCCACATATTTGACCTGTGGTGGGGCAGATACAACGGGTGGATAAAAACCAGGAAGGGATGATGGTGGGCCAACTACCACATCAGGACCAAAGAACGAAAGCTGATCAATGGTCACGATCCGTCCTTCATGCGGAAAATAGACCACACGAAAAAGGGAGGAGACAAGCGCTTTCATGGCATAGGTGTAATCGCGCCCCAAAAGTAGATTGAAATCCAAGGGGCCTGGAACAACCATCATGTCCATATGGACGGTTTTACCTCCAAAAGTGACGGGTAACCTTGGAAGGATCCCTAAGGGTTGACTCGTTCTTCTGTTGAATGTCAACAGATTCTGCGTAACAGGTGCAAGCGGTGGTGAACCGAAAGATTTCCAGGTAGTTGAGGATAGAATACTAACAGAGGCGCCTTCGTCTATAATGGTGCTGGGTACAACCAGACCAAAGGCCTGTACCGTTATCTCGAAAGGCACATAAGATGGAAGGCGGTATTCTGCAAATCGATTCCAATCAAAGGAAGCGACCAAAGTACTTGGAGGGGCTACCATAGAACCGAGAAGGTCTTCCCCTAGTGTTACAGAAGAATAAGGAGCATCCTCCACGACCTCAATCTCGAAGGTGGGAGGAGTAACCTCCGGGACCTCCATCACGGGAGGCGGAGGAGCAGCTTCTTGAGGCATAGGGATAGGATAATATTTCTCCAAGTCTGAAGAATCTGAAGAAACCAGAAGAACATGAGGCGTATGAGATCCAATCTCAATGGAAAAGACCTGGTGCATCACAGAGGGGGCCAGTTCAACTGATCCCATGACCAATGGTTGGTCGGGAATGGATTCCTGAATTTGAATTTCCGGGGGAGCGAGATCGACCAAGGATGACTCTTGACCAATCGGGGCTTCAGCTAGTGGAGGACTCAAAGAAAGCCGATTATAACCATCTGGAAGGCATGGTGTAGAACCACTTGAGTTTTCCAAAACTCGTTTGGATTCATCCATATACGGACAAAGGTGAATGGCATGGTGCCCCCCACACAACTTACAGGGATTGGTAATCTTACCCTGCTTCTTAGGAGCCTTACCAGCACTAGCTGAAGACGTGCCCCCAACCTGACTCCCGGAAGCCAAAGGCAACGGTGGACGACCGTTGGACCATACTTCGAGTACCTTGGGAATGCCAGGGTAGTCTCAAAGAAGATGGTCTCCCGTGTACAACATGCAAGGGAACTTGACTTTCCGCGGAGGGTTGGAAGGTTCATCAAGAGGAGACTTCTTAGGCGTAATAGCCGCAGAGCTAGCCTCTCCTTTATCAGACTTCTTCTTCTTTGTCTTCTTCTTCTTCTTCTTAGCCACCTGGTTACTTGAATCCAGACTTTCACCAGGCGAAGTAGAAGAGGAGGACGCAGAAACAGGCGAAGAAGGGGAGAGGTCCACCTTGGAATCAACATGATGTTTTTCAGGCGGAGGAACTGATTGACTAGTAGTTGAGACATTCAGAACCACAGAGGTTGAAAACAACCAAACAGGCAACCCAACAGTTAACCTAGGAAGGGACAACGTTGCCATATAAGGAGCACCAACATTCCCAAAAGGAGGAAAATGACCAGCATTCCCATCGGAGGGGATTCCTTGGTTGGTGAACTCTGGAAAAGTTGCCATCAGAAACGATCTTCAGAACAACACCCTAAGGAAACTAACTTTAACCAAGAATATTTTGTGGGCAGTTAATTTTTTAAAACATTGAAACAAAACTCTATCGTTTCATATTTTAAGAGTCGAGAAACAGACAAAAGGTGACTCTATCACTTTCAGATTGGAAACAAGCGTGAAAGGACAAGCGCTTGATGATATTTTCAAATTTAAAGAGTCAGATAAGATCAAAATCACTGCTCAGGAATACTAGGCAAAGGGTGTACCAAATAACTGTGAATTGCAATATACACCTTGGTTTCAAAATGAAAGAGAAATCAACCAAGGACTTAACGTACGTGCAGGAAATCTCCCCGAATGCTATGTCCGGTGTATCACGGGTATAGGGCGGTAGACTTGGCTTCCTATGGATAAAGGATAGAAACCTAGTGGGGTCTCCCTTTATATACTCGACAGTACGGGGAGCACAAGTCCGTACTAGCGCTGTCTAAAGCCAAGAGGCGAACGACATCTACTAGGTTTAAAGACGCCGGAACACGTCTCTAGCCTAGACCTCTAAATGTTGCGTTAATGTTTCAATGTTGACTTAGTGTAAATTGAATAAATTTTAATGTTTATCTTCAATTACATTTCAGTTTTCAGGCCCTAGCGAGTGTTATGTTTCGAAATCTCCTAAATGCACACTACATGAGAAAAGAAAACTTTTCAATTCGATGAATGCTATCTAGTTAAGCGAAGAGCTTCAAACAATGGTGCAACAAACAACAACACTGTAAATGAAATTTTTTCCAAACTAGATGACTTCCACTATCCAAAAGTATTCTAAAACATTCAACGATGAGAATAATGCAATGTAATCTACGCAAAATCCTCTTTTCAGAAAACTATGCAATTGTAATCTATGCACAATTTCCTTTTCCTTTTCAAATGATAAGAATGCACTCAATGAATTTTTCGATGAAATGAGAATCTACTTAATGCATACTTTTAATGAAAGAGAATGCACTCAAAGCGATTTTATTTTTCAGTCATTAAACAATGTGATCTAATTTCAATGATAAACCTCAAAAATACTTTCCAATGAAATGTGATCTAATGCATTTTAATGAAAAGAAAACTATGAGACGAAAACTAAAAGAACGCAAATCTTCTTAATGGAAGGATGAATGCAAAAAGGATGTAATCAAACACTAAGAATGCAATCGTTGTTTCAAAACACTTTGTAACAAAATTCCTCAAAAGTTGACAAGACATATGAGGTCAAACACAAAGAGGACTTCCAAAGCAAGAGATCAAAACAAGGCACTCATTCCCTTTTACATCAAACAATCATGGAAATAAGACATTTCAAACAATGAGCAATGTAATCTATGCTCATACATTGAAAATATTGGAAGGGAAAGACACACTGGTGAAGGATTTAGGGAAAAAATCTCAATTTTCATACACCCTGAAATTGGCTCGACTTGGTCACTAACAACTAGCGCCAACTGGCGCAACTTGCTCACTGAAAACTAGCACCAATGGAAAATTGGTGTGGGTTGCTAACTGACAACAAGCGCCAACGCCTAAAAATGAAAAAAAAAAAAAATTCTCCCAACCAAGACCAGACTCACCACTTCAAGCAGAATCTCCAAGACTCAAATGAACCATGTAATCTAGGCTCAAAGCGAGACAAAGCGAAATTCGAATGAAGAAGAAGCCAATCACTCAAATAACGCA
This sequence comes from Pinus albicaulis, assembly GCA_034641835.2. Classification (NCBI taxonomy): domain Eukaryota; kingdom Viridiplantae; phylum Streptophyta; class Pinopsida; order Pinales; family Pinaceae; genus Pinus; species Pinus albicaulis. The sequence continues at coordinate 562,045,155 of CM076583.1, read as the reverse complement.
ATAGAATGATAAAAAACCGCCAAACAAATGCAGAGGAGCAATCAAAAGGTTGACTGAACAAATAGAAACCAAAAACTCCCAAGGGAGGCTCGACACACAAGAGCACCTAGATGCCCTAGGGCTAGAATGTGAAATCGATAGAAACGGGCAGACAACCAAAGGAAGAAGGTCACAGTCAGTGAAACAAGGCTCCATAACACTCAAGCAGTCAAAAAAACAAGACCAAACACACTGATCAAGCTCAGGAAGCTCAGAACAGAGCAAACACTAGTACCTCACAGGATTGGCGCGACTGTGAGGCTGAAACTAGCGCCAGAATGGAATTGGCGTGGGTAATACACTAGCAACCTGCGCCAATGGGCGCGACTGTCAGGCTGTAAAGCGCGCCAGTTGAGTTTGCTATGGAAAAATAAAAATAGGCAATCCAACAAGCAGACCAGTGATGATCAAGCTGACGAAAAGCCAAAATCACAAAAAGAGCCAGCCAAAAGAGCCGATCAAGAAAGCAGAATCGAGAAAGAACCGAAAAGACAAGACAATACTCCAAGTGTTAAGTTCATAAACTAAACCAGAGATTCACTGAAGAAACTTTGATCTACTTCGTTAATGCAGAGCAATAGTGTTTCGAAGGCTATCTGGCTAACTTCAGGCTCCGTCTATATCTTACAAAGCAGAACAACAACAAGCTAGACGATCCCTAGTATGGTCACCAATTTGTTGTGGAGGTAAATCCCCTCTGCGGACAGAGGCGATCCCTACTAGCCCAGATCGGGTCTAGCAACAATCGTTCACGCTATAGTGTAGGTTCCTAATTGCAAATAAACCAACTAGCGATGAAGGCTTATCTAGAATCCAACGCTGTCGCTTGTAGAGAAAGTAGCGCTCCCGTTCCTTAGCTCTGGCAGATCACAATCCTCACGATCTCCGTGATCGGACACCTACACACGCAAGAAACAAAACAAACGCAAGCGTAAAATCTAGTATATGCAACTATATGTTAGTCAGAGAAGACATAACTCATCATCATAATCAACAACAGGAGTGGAACCATAACCAATAGTCGCTTATCATTAATCAATCAAAGAAGAATACAACCATAGCCTGACGTTGAATTCTCCTTCGGAGGGTTGCCAGCGGAACACGTCTCGAAAAATCTTGTCGGGGATGGGACAAACCTCTCTCTTTGGATGTCTCGAAAATAATCTCCTTGCTTGAATTTTGCCTTAAGGGAATGAATCAAGGCTCTTGCAGCATAAGGCTTTGATGGCTCTTGGGAACTTGGAGACTAGCTATTCAGCCATTCAGCCCCTTCATCAATGGATGAAGGATATATTTATAGAGGAGAGGAGGAGGTTGGGATCCCTACAATAGTGGAAGGGAGACCTTATCCCTTGGGAGGTTCCCCATAAGGTGGAAACAAGAGTCCAAAGGAGAAAGGCCATGGTTATTCAGTCGAAACCACTCCTGATGACTCATCCACGAAGTTGTTGTAATCAAAACTTCGCCTCTTTTTTTAAAAACTTTCCAAAAGCAGATTGGCGCGGGTGCTTAACTAGGATAGAGCACCACTTGGTGTGGGCTCAGTGTCAATTTTCCTCATTGGCGCGAGTACATAACGGGCTACCAGCGCCAAGGCAAAACAGGTGTTTTTAGGGGTCTGCTCAGGAAATGATCAACAGAAGAAATGTTGTCCTCATGGAAAGGGATGCAATGATGGTATTTGCAAGGCATGACACTGCTTATCAGTCACAGAAACGACCCTCCAATGGGCGAGATGGGGATTGCAGGGACGGTGACAAATTACAGTGTAACAAATTTTTAATATATTATAGCTAATGATTTAGATTAATTGTTATAGTTTAATGTTGCAAAGCTCTATTTTAATGATGTTTAGAGTTTAGAATTTCCTTATACTAGATCTATGTTTATACAGCCCTACGTAAGTTATATTGTACTACTGAAGGGGTAAAGTTATTAAAATATAAAAGGTTAGGAATAGGTAAATTGATTATAACCCCTATATAAGGCCTATAATCAATCAATCCTCTAAACTAAGGATGCAGAAGGTTAGGAATTAATAAAGGTCTAAGTTTTTGTATGGAGATTTATAAGGGTGTTTTTTTAAATAATTACTTTTAACTATTTAAGGTTAAAGAAGGGCAGCACGGTAAGGGCTATGAGAGGGGTAAGGGTTTGAAACGAACAGGCGGAAAGAGGAAGGTGAAAGGATACGAGGTAGAGTAAGCGAATGTCATTTTAAAGATTCAAAGGGACAAAGGAAGAGAAGGGGTACACGGAGACCAACGATTCAGGGGTGTAAGTTTATTAAAGAGAAAGAACATGGACCTAATTTCTGCTAACTTCTAAGCCTCCATCTCTGTTTAGGTTGTGTATTAATTTTGAAGAATATCTGTTGGTTGTTCGAAAGTAGAGTTCTCAAGGTTTTCAGTCATTCCAAGCTCCTGAAAACCTTCAATTCCATCACTATGATGCGGTTGGTAATCCCGTATATGTATATCCACACCATTATGATGAGCATGGTAATCCGGTCTATTTGCCTCCTACTAATCCTCATCATACCTTTTCTCGTTTTCAACCTACCTTGCCTGTGCAACTCTTTGGTTTGCAAGGACAACCCTTATCAGGACAACCTTTAGCTCAGCAGGGCCCTGCCTCTGGTCTACAGGGACAACCATATGGTCCACAAGGCCAACCTTCACAAGGTCAACCTTTGGTCCAACATGGACAACCCTCCGGTCTATTTGGTCAACCACCAAATCAACCAGGACTATATTATGCTCATGGGGGGAAAATCTACCTACCACAGGGACAACCTATTGCACCACAACCACAGCCACATGCTCAGTATGGCCAAAAGTTTGTGCAACCAGGACAACCCTACGGTCCTTCTCCGGGTCAACCTGGTTATCAAGGACAACCTGGTCCATCATAACCATCAGGTCAACCTTTCACACAAGGCCAACCCGGTGGCCCTCAGTATTTGATTCAACCCACTCAACAACCAATTCAACATGCTCTTTAGCTGGTTCCATCGCTTCAGCAGCCCATTCTACCTATTTATAATCATGCAGGTTTACCCACTCAGCAGCCTGCTCAACCTACTCAGTTGGGTCCGCCTACTCAACCGCAAGGTGCTTACTACCATCAAGGTTCATATCAACTGGTATATAGTGCACCCCAGGTTCCTTACCCTCCAAATCAACCTTTATATCATCAACCTCAAATCCATGCTTACATTCCACAATAGAATCCTTACGCTGCTCAGCAAGGAACTCAGTGGTCTACTTCAACTCAGTATCCCAGTCCTCAACCCCAGTATCCACCGACTTATCCTGCTTCTAATCCCTATGATTCGAATCCTCCGGGATAGAATGTATGGGGACAGAATCCTGCTCGGACTGGGTGGAATGTACATGATGGTCCTTATCAAAGACCTCCGATGACTTTCAACACCCAATTACCGTTTCTTTGTACGTTAAAATTACCTGATGTGTAAAAGTTGAGGAATGATTCCATGCTTCATAACCCATATTGGCCTTCGGTTCCAACCATGATTCTTGGTGATTGTCCAAAATTTGAGGGCAAGCCTGGTGAAGACCCCCAAATGCATGTTATGACTTACCACTTGTGGTGTTCCTCTAACTCTTGGGTTGATGATTCTATTAGACTCTGTCTTTTCTAGCAAACCCTTACTGGTGCCGCTACAAAGTGGTACATTGAGCTATCTCATGGTATCTTCCGAGATTTCAATTCTTTAGCCATGGCATTCCTTATGCATTTCCAGTTACCAGTTCGCTATGAGATTGGGATGCACCTCCTCACGTCATTGAAACAAGACTGAGCTACTCATATCTCGGATCATATTCATGAGTGGCGATGTCATCGTCGCATGATCAAAATTGAAATTCCTGATCAACTTCTAACTCAATGGTCCACCACCTCCTTTGTCAATCAAATTTCCAAAGACATTGCTATGGGTGCATGTGTAATCGAGGAACAAGCCATTGCTTACACCCAATACCTTGATCTTGTTTACTCTCAGTGTGGTGCATTATATGATGTCTTGTCTGATGCTCCTCGACCTGGAACTTCTAAACCACCAGCGACTCCATCCGTCGATGGTATTATTGGTTATGTGTCTTAGACTTCTCAGAAGTCTTCATCTTCAAACATTGAGAAGCTGAAGTCTGCTTCTTCCAATAATGTTGCTTCTCAGTCCACTTCGAATTTTGGTAAACCCGCAGAGGTTAATGCCATTCAGGCCAATCATATAGATAATACTTCTAAAGGTAAAAGGAAGTGTAAAGGTAAGGCCAAAGTCGATACTCTGAAACAGGATTATTAGAAACCTCGTGCTGGTGATGGTTCTCAACGAAAACTGAGGTACCCTTGTTTGATTTGTGACAAAGAGCACTTCACCAATGACTGTCCTCGACAGTCTGAACTGAGCCGATTGCTCAAAGGCACTCAGGGAACTTCGATCATTCTTAAAGAATATTTCCCATCTCAGCAAACTTAGATGGTAGAGCAACCTCAGTCCTTAGCCCCATTTCGCTCTTGGGTGTTCATGATGAACGGTTCTGCCGCCATTTCTATTGCTACTCGGTCGAAATATTATACTGTATCTCGTTAGGCCATGAGGAAGGAGATCACTGATGTTCCTCGTCCTCCACCTGGTATTGGTCCTCTTGAAATTGAAAGGCCCAATGCTAAATCCGTTGTGCGACTACCTTCCAAAGGTGTACTCCGTAAGTCTTATTATAATCCCAACACCCGTGTCACTCACTATTACAATATTGTTGAGGATTTGGCTCAGGCTCTGTCCGCAATGTTTTCATTAGAAGTACTTCAGAGTTGTCTGTCACAACGCAAAGCTTTGTTATCTGAGATTGGTGGGATTGATCCTGCCGATACTAGCCTTCTTGCTTTCACTTTAGAGAATTTTATTCCACGACTTCCACATCAGATCACGCTCATTACTCAAGTTGTTATTAATGGTCTCAACATCCATCAAATAGTTGTGGAAGAAGGTGCATCAACCTGTGTCATGTCATCTTTGTGTTGGAAAGCTATTGGTTCTCCAGCCCTGAATTCATCACCAAATGCCCTAGAAGAATTTGATGGAAGAGAATAAAAACCCTTAGGTTTTCTCGCTAGTTTATCGATTACTTTGAAAGGGAAGATAGTCAATGTCGAGGTTGAATTCATTGATTATAAACTCAATTATAATCTTCTCCTCAGTTGTAGTTGGACTCACGCCATGTTATGTGTTCCGTCCACTCTCTTTCGTGTTTTAAAATTTCCACATGAAGGAAATATTGTTACTATTGATCAATTGTCTTTCTTCACCTCTTCTTCCGAGAGAAATGTTACTTATGTGGATCAGATTCCTACTCCATACGAGAGCGTTGGGTCTGGTCTTTTTAAAGATCCTGCCCTCATGGGTATTTTTTCTCTTCCTCCACCAAACACTATTCAGATTCATATGATCTCTCGGTCTGATGACCCATGGATTATTCCTTCCCCTGAACAGATTGATTCTTTCGGAGATTCAATTCCTTTGAGTCCAATTGAGATTGATTATTGTGAACTCATTGCTGCTTCAGAATATTCGCCCTCTGATTGTGCTCCTTTGAGCAAGTACCTTGACATTTATTCTCAATCCCTCTGGTTTGGTGATTCAGATTCTCCTAATCCTTTGAAATAAGTGTTTTCTTATGATGAGGCCATCGTGGAAACCATGTCTCTTGAAGATCTACCATGGAATGATGGTCATTATTGTTCCTTGTTTATACCTGGCCTCGGGGCCATGTCTACTTGTCTCGAGCATTTTGTATCTCAGGTTCCTTCTCCTCTACTTCAATTTTCTGTTTTGACGCACGAAGTCTTTATGGAAGGTAACTTGAGCAATATTACACAGATGATGCCTATTGACATTTCTGTTAAACTAGGAATTGTCGAGAACATACATATCGGGGTCACTTGTTCTTCTGATGAAGTACAAGTTTATACTAGCATTTTTCACGAATTCCATGATGTCTTTGCATGGTCTTATGAAGAAATCCCCAGCATTGATCCTACTATAGTGGTGCATGAAATACATACTTATCCCAGCTCGAAACTTGTTCGCTAGTGTCTTCGTCTATTGCACCCTAGCAAATATTCTACCATCAAGAGCGAAGTTGAGAAACTTCTTAGAGCTGGTTTTATTTATCCAATTCCTTTGACAGAATGGGTCTCTAATATTGCTCCTGTAGATAAGAAGCAGGGAACTATTCGTGTCTGTGTTGATTATCGCGATATTTATCAAGCTTGTCCCAAGGATAATTATCCCACTCCCTTTATCGATCAAATCATTGATGACTGTGCCGAGAGTGAGATATTTTCCTTAATGGATGGTTTTTTTGTTTATAATCATAATAACATTCTCCCGACTGATCAACATAAGATTGCCTTTATCTATCCTTGGGGTAATTTCACATATAAGAAGCTCCCTTTTGGTTTAAAGAATGCTAGGGCTACGTTTCAGCGAGTGATGTCGTATGCTTTTCATGATATTCGACACATCGTTCAACCTTATCTGGATGATCTTCCCACCCATTCAGCTAAGCATGTGGACCATCCTGACCATCTTCATCAGATTTTTCTTCGTTTTCGACGTTACAATATTCGGCTTAATCCGCACAAGTGTGTCTTCTATATTGATTCTGGTATACTTTTAGTGTTTATCATGTCCAAATATGGAATTCACCTTGATCCGCTCAAGGTTGAGGCTATTATCAATCTCCCCTCTCCCTTCTCATTACATCAGTTGCAGATTTTGCAAGGTAAGGCTAATTTTATATGTCATTTTATACCTAACTATGTAGAATTGGCTAGAGGATACACACGATTATTAAAGCAGGGCATCCCTTTTTGTTGGGATGAGATTGCTAAAAAGTCTTTTGAGACCCTGAAAATGTTGCTTGTCAACGCTCCTTTGTTGCGTCCTCCTAATTATCACCGTGATTTTTCCCTTTATTTAGTCGTTGCTTTCGGTATGATTTCCATGGTTCTGGTACAAGATGATGATGACGGTAATGATCATGTTATATATTACTTGTCTCGTAACGTTCTCGATCCTGAGACGCGCTATGCACATGTCGAGAAGTTAGCATTAGCTGCAGTTCAAGCAGTTTAGCATTTTCATCATTAATTCTTTTGCGTACAGTGACTGTGATTTCCAATTGCAACCCCATATTTTTTCGACAATTTCTGGGGGGAAAATACTCGAAGTGGATTGTCATCCTCCAAGAGTTCGATTTGGAATTTACTGCTGCCAAGTCAAATAAGTCACTAGTCTTTGCTGATTTGATTTGTTCCCTCACTTCAGACTCTCCTTTGTCTCATTCTGAGGAATACATTTCAGATGATATGATTTTCTTGAGTAGCACCCTCGATCCATGGTACAGTGATATCATCGTTTATCTCCAAACTTCTACCTTCAGATCTGAGTTGAAAAAGGATTCCCACAGACGCATCCGTCATCAGTCGCAACCTTATCGTATAGTCGGGGATACCCTCTATCGTGTCAGAGTGGATTCTATTCTCCATCGATGTTTGACCCTCGTGGAAGCTGAGAAAGTCCTCAATGATTGTCACAGTGGCGCCTATGGTGGTCACATTTCTGGTTATGCCACTGCACAAAATATTCTTCATGCAGGTTATTTCTGGCCTTCTATCTTCAAAGGCTGCATTTTCGCGGTCCGTAAACATCATGATTGCCATATTTATCAACGCAAGATGCATGCGCCACCTGTACCTCTTCATCATGTCATTACCATAGGTCCCTTTGTGAAGTGGGGCATCGATTTTATGACGTGTAGTCCTCACTCGGCTGGGGGGCATGCTTATATTATTGTAGTCGTGGATTACTTCACTAAATGGGTCGAAGAAATGCCTACACTTTCCACTGACGGTAAAACAACTGCTCAATTCATATTCAATCATATCATTTCTAGGTTTGGTGTCCCTCAGGCCATCGTTACCGATCATGGTTCCCATTTTCGGCATTACATGGTGGCCGAGTTGACTTCCAAGTTGGGTCTGTGCCACAACAACTGAACACTATATTATCCTCAGGCCAATGGCCAGGTTGAAGCCATGAACAAAGTTCTTGTTACCATGATTCAACGTACGATTGGGGTCCATAAATCCAATTGGCATCTCATGTTATTTTCAGCTCTTTGGGCATACCGAACCTCAGTTAAGAGTGCAACCAGATTCAACCCTTTTCACTTGGTTTATGGTTTGGAAGCTACTCTTCCAATTGAATGTGAAATACTGTCACTCAAGTTTTTTTTTGAGTTACTACCGAAAACTTCACCAGAAGAAGAGCGTATCCTTTATCTAGAAAAGTTGGATGAAGCTTGCCGCTTTGTTGTTTTGGTTATTGAAGCACAGAAAAAGCGGGTCAAAGCTCATTTTGACCAATCAGTTTCCCTATTCTTTCTTTCAAGGAGATCTCATCCTCCCATACGACCAAGCTCATGATAAGCTGGGGGCAGGTAAATTTCAACCCATGTGGCATGGGCCTTACATTGGTAAACGCGTATTGCAGAATGGTTGTATCTCAAAAATTATTATGCATGAGTCATTCATGCATGGTTTGTGTACATAGGTGTTTTTTTTCATTTTTGTACATGTTTGATTTGGTGTGCTTTGCAAGCATTCTTCTGCTTATTCAGGTCTTGCTTATTTGTACAGATGTCTATTACCCCTTATGTCGGTTTCACGGATGGTGCTTCCCGCAGTACCAGGAAGTTGTCTTCAGCTGCCTGCGTAATCTATGATCCTGCTGGTGAGTTGATAGAAATACAAGGTATTTTTCTAGAATGAACAACAAACAATTTCGCTGAATATAGTGTTGTCCTTGAACTATTAACTGAGGCAATCAATCTCGGGATATGCACATTGCTTGTAAATATAGATTCAAAACTTGTTGTTCTCCAACTCAATGGTCATTATTCAGTCAGAAACCCATACATTTTGAGATTGTATTTAGGTATTCGTTTGTTGTAAATAAGTTTCAATTTTATCACATATCAACATATTCCTAGACGAATGAATGCATTAATTGATACAATGGCTAACATTTTATTAGATAGACATTTGCGTAATTTGTAAAATCATCATCATGTGAAAAATATCCATGTAGGAAAATATACGTATATATATATCACGTGTTAGCATCAGTGTGCATCATACATTCAAAAATATGTGTGTTTATATTACATCCTGAGACACCATGTCTCTCAAAATATGAAAATATAAAGCCTAGGTGTCTAATCGGCGTGATGCTCATGGTAGCATGTCACTGCCCGTACAATCCGCCTCAGCAAGCGGTGAATACGACTTGACACCCTGACGGTATGTCTCTGGTAGGTGCGAGGAACATCGTCGAATCGTGCATAATCCGAGACTCCATGTGTGATCCCCTCTAGGTTGCGCACAAGCTCCTCTTCCTCGCTTCCCTCACCATGAGGAACAAAATCACGAGGAATTCACCTCGCTATCGGAGACATGCGTGTGGGTCTCTCTGGGCCAACATCTGCAAATACATGGATTTAATGTCAGAACATACATAGATAAAAAATCATAACACTCATGAAAATTAAAAATGAGTCTTACCCAAATCTTCATCCCAATCCTCTCCCTCTGGGAGTGGGAGGTCTGGATCACCAGTAAAATCTGTACCAGAGTAGGGCCAGTCCTCCACGATGATCAACTATCGGTGGAGCCAATAAAAAAACTACAGTCTCCAGGAAATTTTTTGACCGCCCCTTGCCCTTGGCATCAGAGCCACCCATCGGTCCATCCATGGTTCTCTCGCTGGTGGTGTTGGGAGTATGACTTCCTAACACTAAAAAATTGGTAGTCGTTCCAGGAAGAACGATACCAGGATAGACCCATAACCAAATTGCTTCAATTTTCCCTTCTTTCATTTTGTTAGCTTGTGTTTCATGTTTATTGTCACGGCCTCTGCCCAGTTGTACATGGTTGGTGTCAAGTAGTCTACAGCAAGAAGCAACTGTGTTTTTTTTCTTTGTGTGGTGCTTGCGATCTCGTAGCTCGCGTGATGGTATGTAGCACTACTTTCAGTGCTAAGATTGGGATAGTTTGGATATCAACTTTCCCAATTCTTGTTCCCTTCCGTGCCCCTCGACATACTTTGTCCATTACCATGGACATACTCTCCATGCAATTTCGGGTACCGGTTAGGATTGGTGTTGCTCCCCTCTGCGATAATCTTGTGATAAAATAAACGTCAGAAACATCAATCTCAAGTTCCTGATCTCAAAGGATGAATTTTTTGTGATCCTCATCCCATATGCTGATCAAATATTGTAGCAGCTTCGGTTGAGCACGGAGACACAGTGTCGAGAATAACTTCTTCAGTCCACAATCTTGGAGAGCTTCCATGCATCTTTCATTTTCCATGGCAAGGTCGTCTTCTTCGCTGTGTTGTCGTTCTTTCCATTTTCTCACCATTTTTCCGCTTTCTACCTGTAAACACATTCATATGAATGGTATTAGCCTTTTTGAAACTTTAATTTGTGAATGGTTGGGGTATTTCACTGATATTTTTTGGATAAAAATGGTTTGCGCCAATGGGCGTGCCTAGTGTAAAAAATTAGGTGGTTGGCGCGACTCCGTGCCTGAAACTCACGCTAACCGTCGTGCCCTAATTTTCATATTTCCTCCCCTAGAATTCAAAATTGGAAATTTCAGGTAGTAAGAAATGACTCAAAATGAAGAGAGGGATCTCAAATCTTACCTGGAACTGACGGATTTGAGATTGGTCTACTGGATTGTTCGTTATCGTCGTCACAAAATCACAAAGTAAAATGGGTAACTATTGCTCCACAAGAGGTAAAAAGTGAAAAGTAATTATTTTTACCATTTTTGGCATTTTATAACTTTTTTCAACCCTAATTAGGTTTTAAGGCATGTTTTTTGATTATTTTATTATATTATTTTTGAAAAATTGGTTTTACACGTATCTCTTGTGTAGCAACGAATTTTCAGGACATAGTGGTGAAGTAACGAGTTAAATTTTATACTTTTTCGAACTCGGTATAAACACAAAAAGTCACTATTGGAGTCATCTTTCAGCTCTTTTCTGACTCTCTAAAATTGAAAATATTTTCGAGACTCTTGTCATTTCAAACTCGCTAAATGGCTGTGAAGCGATATCTAACCAGTATACGTTTACCCCTTTTCAGGCTGGGATAGGTTATTAATGAAAAAGGAATACCTCAGTCTATCGCGACCAAGAGGTTATTTCAGATATTATTTTATATCTTTTTGGATCTGAGAGACTATTTATGAAAAGGGCCATGATGGAGTTTTCTTTTCTGCCTTCTTTTCAAACTCTCTAAACATGAAAAGATGTCGAGTTCCCCCTTTGTCAGACTTGTTAAAACCTGATGACATCAAACTTCGTCACCATGACATTCCTTGAGTTCCTCCTTCCTAGGGCTTGTAAAATGTACTATGTTGAGTTTTTCCGAAGGAAAAACCTATAGCACAAGCATATGATATCCCCTTCAAGCTTGTTTTAAAAAACAAATGGGGTACTCGCAAAAAATGGTGGGGGAAAATGGAACCAAGTTTTAGTAATGTTGGCAGTATGTTGCTCTTGAACATGTCACTTGTCTACATTCGTGTTGGTTTGGGGACATCTCATTTCGTCACTTTTTCCTCCATGGGTTTGGGTAATCTATTTTGACCTCTCATCTTCTCTTTTCCATGTCATCATGACCGCAGATCTTTTGATGTCAAATACTGCCAAATCCAGTGTCGTCCGACTGATATGTTTAAGAGAAGTTTGCCTCTGCAGTTTTCAACCTCCCTCTAATTCTCTGTTGGTCCTGATTCACTATCATCATGTTCCTCTGTCTCACATCGATGATGTGGGAAACAATATGGCCCACCTTTGATCCTGTCACTTCCTGTCAACTTCAGCTCATTATCCAAGAATTTGATGTAGAGACTCTATTCTGGTACCTTGAATGGGATAACATATGTTTGTGTTGTAAGTTTGTCCTTCAGAAAAATCCAACCTAGTACATTTTACGAGCCCTAGGAAGGAGGAAATCGAGGAACGTCATGGCGAAAAAATCCGATGTCATCAGGTTTTAACGAGTTTGACAAAGGGAGAACTCGACATCTTTTCATGTTTAGAGAGTTTGAAAAGAAGGCAGAAAAGAAAGCTCCAACATGGCCCTTTTCGCAAATAGTATCTTAGATCTAAAAGGGTAGAAAATAATATCTGAAAGAACCTCTTAGTCGCGATAGGCTAAGGTATTCCTTTTTCTTAAATAATCTATCCCAGCCCGAAAAAAGGGGTAAACGTATACTAGGTAGATATCTCTTTGCAGCCATTTAGCTAGTTTGAAACGATGAGAGTCTCAAAAATATTTTCAATTTTAGAGAGTCGGAAAAGAGCTGAAATATGACTCTAATAGTGACTCTTTCTTGTTTTTACCAAGTCTGAAAAAAGTATAAAATTTAACTCGTTACTTCACCACTATGTCTTGAAAACCCGTTGTTGCACAAGAGATACGTGTAAAACCCATTTTTAGAAAATAATATAATAAAATAATCGATAAACATGTCTTAAAAACTAATTAGGGTTTGAAAAAGTTATAAAATGCCAAAAATGGTAAAAATAATTACTTTTCACTTTTTACCTCTTGTGGAGCAATAGTTAACCATTTTACTGTGTGATTTTTCGGCGACGATAGCGGACAATCCAGCAGACCAATATCAAATCTGTCAGTTCCATGTAAGAGCCAAGATCTCTCTTCATTTTGAGTCATTTCTTACTACTTGAAATTTCCAATGTTGAATTATGGGGGAGGAAATATGAAAATTAGGGCACGACATTTGGCGCGGGTTTCAGGCATGGAGTCGCGCCAACTGCCCATTTTTTTTACAATACGGCATGCCAATAGCGCGAACCATTTTTATCGAAAAAATATCAGTGAAATAACCCAACCATTCAAAAATTCAAGTTTCACAAAGGCTAATACCATTCATATGAATGTGTTTATAGGTAGAAAGTAGAAAAATGGTGATTGAATGGAAAGAACGGGAACACAGCGAAGAATACGAGCTGCCATGGAAAATTAAATATGCATGGAAGCTCTCTGAGATTGTGGACTGAAGAAGTTATTATTGACACTGTGTCTCTGTGCTCAACCAGAGCTACTACAATATTTGATCAGCATATTTGAATGTATGATGCACAATAATGCAAACACATGATATATATACATCTATTTTCCTACATGGATGTTTTTCTCATGATGATGATTTTACAAATTACGCAAATGTCTATCTAATACAATGTTAGCCACTGTATCAGTTAATGCATTCATTTGTCTAGGAATATGTTGATATGTGATAAAATCAAAATTTATTTCTAATAAAAGAATACGTAAATACAATCTCAAAATTTATTGGTTTCTGACTGAATAATGACCATTGAGTTGGAAAACAACAAGTTGTGAATCTAGATTTACAAGAAATGCACGTATGCCGAGATTGATTGCCTCGGTTAATAGTTCAAGGATAGCACTATATTCAGCGACATTTTTTGTAGTTCGTCCTAGACAAATACCTTGTAGTTCTATAAACTCACCAGTAGGATCATAGATTACCCAGGATGCTGAAGACAAATTCCTAGTACTGCGGGAAGCACCATCTGCGAAACCGACATAAGGGGTAATAGACATCTACACAAATAAGAAAGACCCAAATAAGCAGGAAAATGCTCGCAAAGCACACCAAATCAAACATGTACAAAAATGAAAAAAACACCTATGTACACAAACCATGCATGAATGACTCACGCATAATACTTTTTGAGATACAACCCATTTCTGGGTTGTTATAAAGGATAACCTTCGTAGGCAACGAGCTCATAGGCCCCATTCTACAATACGCATTTAACAATGTAAGGCCCATGCCACATGGGTTGAAATTTACCTGCCCCCAAATTATCATGAGCTTGGTCATACAGGAGGAAGAGATCTCCTTCAAAGAAAGAACGAGGGGAAACTAATTGGTCAAAATGAGCTTTGACCTGCTTTTTCTATGCTTCAATGACCAGAGCAGCAAAGCGGTGAGTTTCATCCAACTTTTCTAGATAAATAAGACGCTCTCTTTCTGGTGAAGTGTTCGGTAGTAACTCAACAGCCAACTTGAGCGAAGCTAATGAATATTCCTTTAGGTTTATGGTTTCCACCTCTAATGCGAACTCCCTAAATGATAGGCCTCCCTCCCAACTTTGTAGGGATCCTAACCTCCTCCTTTTCCTAGGGATCCTAACCTCCTCCTTTTCCTCTATAAAAGAAACTATCTCTCTTAGTACAAGCTAGCTGAACTTGGAGAATTGAACATATTATAGCTAAATTTCTAGAGAAGATAGAATAAGAAGGAATTATGTTGAGGAAGCTTGATTCCATGACTTCTGAGAGAGCTTGAGTCCATGCCTCCTATTCAAATTCCCCGACAAGCATCTGAGACGCGCTTCAGCTGATCCCTAGTGGAGTCACCAATTTGTTAAGCAGGTAAATCCTCTCTGCGGATAGAGACGATCCCTCTAGCCCTAGAGTGGGTCTAGAAACAAAGGGACATGCTAAAGTGTTGCTTCCTAATTATTGAATGAACAAAGGACACGGTAGATCGACCTACCTGGAATCCAACGTTGTCGTTATTGCTGTAGTAGTGGTGGCCTCTCACTCCTACCTTGGCAAGTCACAATCCTTTCGCCATTACGCTTGGATACCTGCACATAGAACAAGAAACAAGAACAAAATACAAGATAACAACATTTCATTCATAACCATTAGCCAGTCAAAGAGGTCTAAACATATTGCATTAAACAAAAGTCGTAACACGAAAGTGGAACCAAACAGTAGTCATGTATATAAATGAATAGAAGGAAGAGTTACAACCAATGCTTTGATGTCGCAGTCTCCTCCAGCGGGGTTCAGCCGAAGTGCGTCTCATATGATCTTCAGGGAATTCAAATGGGATGAAGGCATGGACTCAAGCTTCCTCAATGTAATTCCTTCTTATTATATCTTCTCTAGCAATTCAGCTATAATATGTTTAATTCTCTAAGTTTAGATAGCTTGTACTAAGAGAGAGAGTTTCTTTTATAGAGGAAAAAGAGGAGGTTAGGATCCCTACAAAGGTGGGACGAAGTCCTATCCTTTAGGGATTTCCCATAATAGGTGGAAACCATAAACCTAAAGGAGTTAGTTCGTGGTTTATTAGTTCAACCACTCCCAATGACTCATCCTTGAGGTGGTTGGAGTGGAATCTCTACCTCTATCTTTAAAAAACATTCCATAAACAGCTTGGCACGGGTGGTAAACTGAAACAGAGCGCCAGCTGGCGCGGGGCCCAATGTTAATTTTCCTCTTTGACACGAGGGCATAACTGAATAACTGCACCAAGGCAAAAACAAGGGTTTTTGAGTCTTTGCTCAGGGAATTGTCAACAGAAGGAATATTACTCTCATGTAAAGGGACACAATGATGGTATTTGCAAGGCATGACACTGCTTATTGATCACATAAATGACCCTCCAATGGGTGATATGGGGATTGCAGGGATAGTGAAAAATGCTATGTAACACCTCCACTCTCTAATTCTCATGATTTCCACTTCCCGTTGTGGAATAGCTAGTTGTGTTGTGCATGCTGAAATCTTTAGCGGAGGTTATCTTGAGCAAACTAAATAAACCATACTCCATGTTCCACCCAAAATCCCATGATATGTTTTTAATTTCAAACCGGAACCGGATTTTAGAGGGGGGCATGGATGATTTGTGGTATTGGATGGGGGGGGTGCGAAATCACTACAAGCTGCTACATAGCACCGGAGGCGGTATTAAAAACCGACCATTTCAGACCATTAGGGGAATTTTGAGGTCTAAAATGGGCCTCCTAAGGAAATTATAAAATAATATTAGATTACATCATCAAATTTTAGAGGGAAAAAATAATAAAAAAATAATAAAATAATAAAAGTATTTTTTCAACTCGTATTTCCAACTTATCTCCCTAAGTTTTAACTCAAATTTCGAGCAGAAACACTCTTTAGATGCAGAATTTAATTTCTCATCCAAGGAGTACCCATGTTGCATACTTTCGATGGACCCTGCTACATGAAAAATTATAAATACATGAAAAACATGATTGCAATCATGTTTTTTCATGTATTTCTCATTTTTCGTGTAGTAGGGTCCATCGAAAGTATGTAACATGGGCACTCCTTGGATGAGAAATTAAATTTTGCATCCAACAAGTACTCCTACTTGACATTTGAGTAAAAAATTAGGGAGATAAATTGAAAATATGAGTTGAAAAAGTAGTTTTATTATTTTATTATTTTTTATTCTCCTAACTTTTTTACTCCAAAAATGGTGTATCACCCTCCATAGTTAACATCATCATCTTGAATCCTATTGGTTCTTATAAAGTTTATTTTGGTTGTACATTTTTCTTAGGAGGCCCATTTTAGACCTCAAAATTCCCCTAATGCCCCCCTGGAATTAACCTTCAGAAGGTGGAGGGGGTGCGAAATAGATTGTGGGCGATTAGATGCATTGACATGGAGCGGAGCTGAAGGCGGGATGGTGGAAGAGGAAGTGGGTTTAGCAGGACCAATTAACAGTGAAATGGGTGAAAAATTCCATAAGAAGGCTATTGATGACGTGGCAAAGCGGTGGGACCCAAACTCCACCCGCACATCACAAATCGCAGGATTTATATGTAAGCGAAGGGTGGTAAATGTTAAAAGGTGCGATGTGTGAAGTGAAATGACGAGGAAGATGACATGGCACGGATGGAGGTGAGACCGTGCCTGCAGATTGCATGTCACAAGTTTTATGTGGGAGCAGGCGGAGGTTAAACGTTAAAACCTGTGAAGTGCGAAGTGAAGGGGTGGGGAAGGTGACGTGGAAGATGGAGGTGGGGCCCCACCCACAAATCGCAAATCAAAATATTTATAGGATAAAAGCGAAGGGTAAGTGATGGAAAGAACGATGTGCGAAGTTCGGGGAAGGTGATGTGGTAGATGGAGGTGGGGCCCCACCCAAAAATTGCAAGATCGCAAGATTTATATGATAACAACGAAGGGTAAGTGATGGAAAGTGCGATGTGCGAAGTGCAGGGAAGGTGACATGGTAGATGGAGGTGGGGCCCCGCCCGCAGATCATAGATCGCAAGTTTTTCATGGAAGCAGCAAAGGTTAAAGGTTATATTCTGCGGAGTGTGGTCTTTGCCATATCTTAAGTGGGGGGCGAAGATGCAAATAAATAAATGTAGTGTGGGACCTTAGAAATGGAAAAATGAAGGGTAAAAGAAGGTAATGAAGGTAAAGAGAATAAATGAGATGAATGAAGGCATAAATGAAGTTTTCTCACCATTACACTTTATCAACCACACTTTCCCCTTTCTTCTGAACTGAAAGGCAGATTGATTCCTTTGAAGCTCTTTGACAATCAAGATTTCCCTTCCTTTCTCCTTCTCGACTTTGTGTGTGGCTACAAGCCAACATTGGCTCCATCTGGGGACAATGTGTTGTTCTTACTGTGTTGAGAACCTATAGACCTGAATGCCTGTTCTTTATTGGGCACATGGAGTCACAAATGCACACTAATTAGTCAAATTTTAATACCAACAGTCAAGTGGACACAAAATGGAAGATGAAATGGAAAATGAAGACAGTGGATGAAACAAAATGGAACAGTGGAAGATGATATGGAATATGAAATGGGAGAAATGCAAACAAAATGGAGTATAGACAGTGGAATGATATATACAGTGAGATGGATTAGCCTTCGTTAGTAATGAAAATAGAACTTGAGGAATTTCCCATTCATGGGCGCCTCAAGTATGTCTCCTTCTAAGTTCTCCAGTGCAAAAGTATTTTTTCATTTGACCTCTTCCACCCTGAAAGGAACAAACTAGAGGGGGTCAAACTTCCCATGTTTCCCTTTGTCCACTTGCCTAACATCCCATCGCAGCACTAAATCCCCTACTTCAATTTTTCTGTCTTTAGCTCTTTGATCAAATAAGCCTTTCATATTTTCTTGGTACTCTGGTAGTATGAGGCTTACATGTTCCCATGTTTCATTTAGGTTGACCAATTGATTCATTCTTCTAATAAGGTCATTTGGATATTCCTAACTCTCTTGTAAGAATCAGGCCACGGGTAATGCAAGCTGAATAGGGAAGATTGTGGCTCTGCCATACACCAGTTCATAAGGGATTCTTTCCTGTGGCTCTTTTAGTGGTGATGCAATTTTCCAAGAGTGAAAAATTGAGTTGGGAATCCCAGTTATTTTGATTTTCCTTGATGGTCTTCTTCATGATCCTCACCAGTGTCTTGTTAGATGATTCTGCCAGCCTGTTCCCCTGTGGGTAGTACACAATGGAGTGTCCCAAGAAGATGTTGTAACGCTCACAGAAATTAAAACATTTAGCCGACTTGAAAGCCTGGGCATTATCTGTAATGACTTTAGCTAGGCATCCAAACCTAGCTATTATGTTCTCCTTCAGGAACTTGATTACCAAAGAATCTATAGCATTTCTTGCGGGTACGACTTCTACTCACTTAGTGAAGTAATCTGTAGTGGTGAGGATCCATCGATGTTGATTTCTATAGGCCGGGTGAATCTTTCCTATGAAGTCAATTCCCCATGGTTTGAAAGGTTCTTCAACATGTACTGGGATCAATGGGAGAGGTGCATACCTTTAATTTTTAGAGAACATCTAACACTTCTCATAGGCCCAGACACAAGCATGTATGTCACCAAATAGTTTAGGCTAGAAGAAACCTACCCTCACGATCTTGTATGTAGTGGATCACCATCTATAATGTCCACCACATATCCCTTTGTGGAATTCGGTCATCACTTGGTCAACTTCCTGATCTGTTAAAAACAATAGTAGGATCCACACCGGGTCCTTCCAATACAGTCACCCATTTCCCACGAAATACTTTTGAGACTTCAGCCTCAAGGTGCGGTACTTGGCCTTATCAAAGCTAGGAGGACATCTCAGCGTTAAAAGATATTCCACTATATATTTATACCATGAGGATAGAAGGTACTTCACATGTGTTTTTTGAGTGGAAGATTCTATGCCTTGATGTGCACATGTGTCCTCCTATACCTCTCCTCTTGTCAGAGAAAAATTTATCCCCAGAGCTTGACAGTTGGATTTAGACAGGATTTTGGCCAGCCCTTGGCATTTAATGAGCTTGGTAGGATTTATCTCCAGTTCGTACTCCTGAATCTTGGCTATCCAATTGCCCCTTTTTCCTTCACTATCGCCCTGCACCAAGATATCCTTCACTGCTGCTGTGGGAACATAGGCGGTTATGGAAAATTGTAACACATACACTCGTAATGACTCTAGAGATTTGACTAGAGCGTAAGCTTGCTTCTCTAGGATATCATATTTCAGTTCGGCATCTCGTAGGACTTGGCTGAAGAATGCAATGGTTGTTCATGCCCTTCAACATTCTTCTGTAAAAGTATTACAACTATTG
Organism: Pinus albicaulis; assembly: GCA_034641835.2. Classification (NCBI taxonomy): domain Eukaryota; kingdom Viridiplantae; phylum Streptophyta; class Pinopsida; order Pinales; family Pinaceae; genus Pinus; species Pinus albicaulis. Next base: position 562,025,518 of record CM076583.1, on the reverse strand, counting down.
TGTGAGGAGAGGCGAAAGAGAAAATCATGAACGACTCCCCATAATTTGGATTGGCTAGCACTAGAGCTTCTACAAAGGCCTATTTGATCCTATTGAAAGAGTCTCGGGATTCATGAGTCCATAAAACTTCACTATTCTTCTTCAAAAACCCGATGATGTTTCGCACAATCTCAACATAGTTGGGAATGAACCTTCTGAGGGAATTTATTCTTCCCAGGAATACCTATACTTCCTTTTTGTTTCTTGGTAGGGGAATTTTTTTTATCACCTCTACCCACTTCGGGTTGATATTCACCCCTCCTTAGTTACTATGTGCCCTAGTAACTTCCTTCCTCTAAGGAAAACATGGATTTTTGGGGATTCAGAGATAGGCCATACCTGTGTCATTTATCAAAGGTTCATCGAAAGTGCTCTATGTGTTAAGTGCCACTCTTTCAAAATATGGTGATATAGTCCAGGTAAATCACCACAAAATTATCTTTCTCTCCTATGAAAGCAATGTCCATCGCACACTAGAATGTGGCATCGACGTTTTTCAGGCCAAAGGGCATTCAAGTGTACATGAAGGTTCCCCAAGGCTTGGTGAATGCCATCTTCTTTTGGTATTCTAGGAGAACTACCACCTGATTATATCCTGAGAAGCCATCCATCATGGACATGCGGAAGGATCCCACCACCTTTTGTAGGATGTGGTCCATATTTTGGAGGGGATAGTTATCTTTGAGTGAGGCTATGTTCAGATTGCGAAAATCCACGCAAAGTCTAATTTCACCATTATTATTTCTTATAGGCACCAGGTTCGCCACCCATTCAGAGTATCTTAACAGGAAAATGATCTTGGCATACAACAAATTCTTTATTTCCTTCTCGATAGCTGGGAGAAGAAGAGGGTTGATCTGTATCAGCTTCTACTTATGAGGCTTAACTTTTAGAGGTATTTTGTGTTGTATAATGTCCATGTCAAAAGTCTTCAGATCCTAGTATGATTAGGTGAAGACGTATTTATATGATTGAAACAGACTAAGATAGTGACCTTGGTATTCTTCAGGAACCCCTTTTTATAGATTCACCACCTTTGGATCTTCTTTTGTCCCAATATCCACATCCCTGATAGGTTCCTCGAGGTTCATTTTTCTAGGGTTTACTAGGATATCATTCTTGTCAAACAATCTCTCCAATGGCACGAGCCCCCTGTGGATGACATTTCCCTTTAATTATAGAACACAGTGTCCAGCCAGTGTCTCTCCCCACCTATTTTTTGGCTCTTCACTGTCATCCTCAGTGATTGAATCGATCACCATATTTGAGAACTCACCCACTATTTCCATAAAATGTTGGACCTGATCTTCATCTTCGATGACTTGCCAATGCTTTATGTTTTCTGGAATGGAAGGGCCATATCGCACTTCAACCTCATATATAAGCAAAGGATTCTGCGGGGGCGAAAATCACTAGCAACCACAACTAGTGAGTCTTCCATTATGTTCTTATCCCTCAGCATGAAATGAATGTTAAAAGTAGAAAATAAGTTCTCAATTAAATCCCATACCTCATTCCTGTAAGCTCTGAGCTGTAGGTGTTTAGTTTGGAATTGGCTCCTGATTTGTCTCACTACAAGCTCTGAATATCCAAACACCTTGAGGTTCTATATGTTCACGTTTCGCGCTGTCTGCAACCCCAAAAAAAGGCTTCATATTCAGCCACATTATTTGTGGCTTCAAATTCAAAATTAAAGGAGAGGGGAACCAAGCATCCTTCTGGTGATATCAAGAGTACCTCGACCTTATTTCCTTCTCGTGAGTAAGCTCCATCAAATTGCAAGGTTTGTATCTTGTTTTCCCTTATGCTCATAGGATTCTTCTGTATTAGAGGGCAGCTATTTGTTTCTTACAAGAAATTTTCGTCCTCCTCGAGCATAAGACAGGAGAATTCACCCTCCTTACCATATACTAGAGAATTTGTGGAACCATTGGCTTTGGTGACCATCTTCATGAATCTGGATTCAAGGTATAATATTTTTTCCTCCCCACCGAATACTAGAATAGTGGCATAAGTGAGGTCAAGTTTTATGGACCCTCCAATCTTAGATGCCTAGGATCCAGACAACAACATTCCAAACCGAGTAGGGATATCAGCTACAACAATGTCCATTACCACACTTTTGGCCGGAATCTAGGCTAAGTTTACTACCAGATATTTTATCATTTCCAAGCACTTTACCCTCTTGGAATAAAAAGAATACAGATCTTTATAAGGCCTGGTAATCTGCAACCCCAACTACTTCATGACAAGCAATGGTAATAGATTATGTTAAGCCTCCAAATCTAACATGCAGTTGTGCAATAATAGGTCATGTATAACTAGAGTCACATAGAATGGGGGCGTGGCTGAGTCCAACTCTTATACATGAGGTCCAAAAACTACCATGGGTCTTTCTTCTTGGAGATTGAGGTTGTTAAGGAGAGGGCCTACACCATGGGGCAGCATGAATTAGGACACTTGGGCCTTGTATGAAGGCTGCCTTAGGAGCTCAATCAGGGGAACCAAGATCTTGACATTCTCTTGTTCTTTCTGAAGGTTAAAGGTCGTGGGATATTTTTCTGCAATGACTTCTTTGGACTACTCTTTAGGGTGGGAAGGCAGGTTCAAGGCCACGGATGATGACTTCTCATTTGTGGGAGGATTAGAGCCTTGCTTTGTGGAAGTGGACGCAATGGATTTATGATGGGAAAAATCCTCTAAAGGCTTTTTCCCCTTATTGGAAGAAATAGAATGGGTCTATTCTCTAGGTATTGAATCTTCATTTTGTTCTTGCACCCAGGTTCTCTTCCTAGAGGACCTAAGGTCGTACTTCTTGTGGAGCTGAGCTTGCATGAAATCCGAAAATTTCCTGTATTAATTGTCAATATCTCAATCCTATGGGGGGAATTCCTTCTCTTATTGCTCTTTTTGCAGGCTGAGATCATGTTCTTCATCCTTTGAGTAAGTGAGGAATTGATATTCTTAGCTTTCTGTGATTTCTTCGACTTTTCCTTCCATTTCCCCTTCCAGGTATAGAGGAGGTTGGATGTGATCTTGCTACTCCTTCCTTTCCAGCTGCAACAACTGTAGAGGGGGCTTCCAGTATTGGGGATTAAACCCATGGTTTGGAATCATTTGGTTAGGACGAGGAGGGGAATTCTTGGCCTCCAATTCAAGCTTCACCAACGTATTTGAGAGGTTCTTGATCATCTTATTCATTTCTTCAATTATGTACTCCTGTGATTCCCTCTACTGATTAGAAGTAGAAGCCTCCTCCCCCCTCTTTCTTCTGGCTTCATGCTCTGTCTTCCCTTTGAATTTACCAGTAGAAGCAATTTTTTCTTCTACCTCTAGTGCATCAGTCTAGATCTGATCCAGAGATATGGATTTTCTTTCTCTTAGGGTGAACTCAAACTTCGGTTCGAAAGCTCTTGTGAAAACCACCTTAGCAGCCGCTTGGGGAGGATTTATTTTAGTAGGGAGATTATTGTAGAGCTTATTGAAACTCTTTATGAATTATGTTACATCCTCATTGTGTCTCTTTTTAAGAGCATTGAAATCTATGAGGACATATCCATGGTCCCTCTTATCTCTTCATTTTAGTGTGAAGAAATTCTCCATTTCTTTCTAAGTGGTGACTGTGTTATTAGCAAGAGATTTGAATCAATTTCGAGCCTCTCCATCCAAGGATTGGACAAAAATCCTCAACACCACATATATGTGCTCCACATTCACATTCTCAGCAAAGGCGCAGAAGTTTTCAATTAGTTTTTGCGCAGAAGTACTATCTTCAACAGTGAACCAAGGAAAAAGCTTTAGATAATCTTGAGGCATGTCATTCAATACTTGAGGTAAAGCCAATTGAGCATATTTTTTGAGGAGGAAACTGGGTACAACCATGAGGGGCGGTGTTGGTAAGTTATGAGGATGATTTGGCTATGGTACAACGGGTATATACTGAGTAGAGGTTTGGATATTTATCTGTAATGAGATTTGGAGTGTTGTAAATTATTTGACTTCTTAAACCTCTATAATAGGGTGCACGGGAGGCAAAGAAGTATAAGTTGTTTCGGCTTCATCTTTTATGGCTGAATTGGCTAAAGGAGAGATTTCTGGAGGATACAAAAGTACACGAGCAATGGAGCCAGGACCATAGATATCAGATTTCTGAGATGAGGAAGGCGAATCTTCTATGGAAAATGAGGGTAAATCATCTTGGTTGGGTTTCTTTTCCCTCCAGATTCTCCTAAATATGATATTTTTCAGGATCATATACAGAAGGGGTTCTCTGCTGGGAAGTGTTTTATTGAGTATGAGGCCTTCTGTAAGCCATGATTACAACTGATTTAAACTTTGATAATAGTGGAGTTGCCAAGGTGATGGATATGCAACTCTCAACCCTTTGTGCTCACCTAATTTAAGACTGAAGATAATGTCGTATCCCACGGAAAATATTTTCTAATTCGTCCCGGGTAATGGTGCCAAAAATATGTTGTAGCTCCTAGAGATAGCCTTGAGTTGCAAAATACCAATGCCTAGGACATGTTAAAATCAGAGGTTAAATATGGACAATTGTATAAATGCCTCTGATAGAATATGGGTCAAGAGAATAATGGTTTTGGTGATTCAAGAATGGAGAAGACCATTTGAGCCTCATTCATTTGAATTCCATTTACTTGTGAGAGGGCTCAGGAGGTTGTGAGGCTTGATGGCTTTTAAATGGGCCAAGTATAAAACAATGAGAAGAAAATTTAAAAATATGTAGAGGTGTTAAGAAAGAACGGAGAAGGAACCCACAAGTGACATGCTTAACATGATTAAGAATCTGTCCCCTATGAACTCAGAGGAAACAGATATTAATGAGATATGGAAAACAACAGAGGTTTGTGGAGTGTGAATTAAGGGAGTGAAGCAAGATTAATACATGAGCATAAACACCTGAGCATTATAAATACACGAATTCATGAATAAAATTGCAGATTACCGACAACTACATTACATGAACCATCAAAGTAACATAGCATGAAACATGATTACACATAAAAAGGAGATTACTGATAATATAAGGAAACATATACATACTACTTATTGCTCCATATGGAATCCAAATAACAACTCTGTATGATATTAATTTTAAACAACTCTCCCAAATATGTATCTCAGAGCAGAGGAAGCACAATCATACAAAACTACAACAAAATTCTTCAAAATTCCAAAACCTTTCTTTCATCTTAGAACTCACTAAATATAGAGTTCCCCTTGAGGGTTTACGATCAAATATTCTCTCATGATCGACCCACACGGGTGAAAAAAAATATATCGTAACAAACTATCAGTGTGTGCATTAAGCAATCACTTCTGCAACAGAAAAATCAAAACAGAATTGGGTAAAATCAGGTTACCAGCAAAACATCAGTATCTAATAGTAAAAAGAAAAAAAATAGTTGGCCACAAAGGCCAAATTCCATAATATTCAAAGGAGTGTCGAGAAGTGGCTAGGAACAAGTGAGCAGTCCAGCCTTCATCATATGATTCCACCTGCTGTTTGAAAACCTCCACTCTCTAATTCTCATGATTTCCACTTCCCATTGTGGAATATTCATTTGTGCTATGCGTGTTGAACTATTTAGCAGAGGTTATCCTGAGAAAACTGAATAAACCATACTGCATGTTCCACCCAAAAGCCCATGTTGTGTTTTGAATTGAAAACTGGAACCGAATTTCAGAGGGGGGCATGGATAGTTTTTGCTATTGGCTGGGGGGGTGGGGTGCAAAATCACTACAAGTTTCCACATAGCACCAGAGGCGGTAATAGAAACCAACCATTTCGGACCACCCCCCCCCCCACATTAACCTTCAGAAGGTGGAGGGGGTGCGAAATAGATTGTGGGTCGTCGGATGCATTGACGTGGAGCAGAGTTGAAGGCAGGATGGCGGAAGCTGAAGTGGGTTTAGTGGGACTAATTAACACTAAAATAGGTGAAAAAGGCCACGGGAGGGCTATTGATGATGTGGCAAAGTAGTGGGACCAAAATTTGCTCGCACATCGCAAATCACAGGATTTATATGTAAGCATAGGGTGGTAAATGTTAAAAGGCACGATGTGCGAAGTGTAATGGTGGGGAAGGTGACGTGGCACAAATGAACGTGGGACCACACCCACAGATCACATGTCGCAATTTTTATGTGGGAGAAGGCATAGGTTAAACGTTAAAACCTGTGAAGTTCGAAGTGCGGGGGCGGGGAAGGTGATGTGGTAGATGGAGGTGTGGCCTCACCCACAAATCACAGATCACAAGATTTATATGATAACAAAAAAAGGTAAGTGATGGAAAGTGTGATGTGTGAAGTGCGGGGAAGGTGGCATGGGAGATGGAGGTGGGGCCCCGCCTGAAAATCTCAGATCGCAAGATTTAGATGATAATAATGAAGGGTAAGTGATAAAAACTGCGATGTGCGAAGTGCGGGGAAGGTGATGTGGCAGATGGAGAAGGGGCCCTGCCCGCAAATTGAAAATCACAAGATTTATATGATAACAACGAAGGGTAAGTGATGGAAAGTGCGATGTGAAAAGTGCGGGGAAGGTGACGTGGCAGATGGAGGTGGGGCCTTGCCCACAAATCACAGATCACAAGTTTTTCATGGAAGTAGCAAAGGGTAAAGGTTATATTCTCTGGATTGCGAAATACAATGAGCGGAGAGGTTGGCAGTGCGCAAAGGTAATTGAGTGTCGATAAAAATTTTGAACGGAAAGGAGTGGATTGTTTACAATAAAGGCTCGTGCGGGAAAGTGGGTCCCTTTATATTGCATCAGCTTAGTTATAAGTGGCGAATGGTGTTACAAATGAGTTTTCAGTCTTGCGATGCAGGAAGTTAAGGGAGGGGTAAAGTGTTGTCTTTGCCATATATTATATAGATATATCAAGCAGCCTAAAGTGGGGGGCAGAGATGCGAATAAAGAAATGTAGCGCAAGACCTTAGAAATGGAAAAATGAAGGGCAAAAGAAGGTAAATGAAGGTAAAGAGGATAAATGAGATGAATGAGGGCAGAAATGAAGTTTACTCACCATTACACTTTATCAGCCACACTTTCCCCTTTCTTATGAATTGAAAGGCAGATTGATTCCTTTGAAGCTCTTTGAAAATCAATATTTCCCTTCCTTTCTCATTTTCCACTTTGTGTGCAGTCATAGGCCAACAAGGTGCACCATAGAAGCTAATAGATTGAGACTTGATGCAGTAGGACATGTAGGAGCACCTACATCACTGCGTAGGAAAAGACAGTCTCCAGTGAGGTTTACTAGATACATGGCTCTTATGAGCAAGTGTATTGTGATAGAACCATCCTCTTTTGAGGAACCAGCACAACAACCAACTTGGGTTGACGCCATGGTTGAGGAGTAGGAATCCATCAACCAGTCCCAAGACCAGTTAGGAAATCAGTGGTTGGATCTACATGGATGTATAAGATGAAGCAGGCAACAGATGGGAGTGTGGAGAAGTACAAGGCTAGATTTGTAGCCCAAATATTCTCACAAGTTGAGGGGATTGACTACGAGGGGAATTTTGCACTGGTTGCAAGCTACTCATCGATTAGATCTATCCTTGCACTCTCAACATAAATGGGGTGGTAGATACATCAGATGGATGTGAAGACTGCATTTATCAATGAAGTTATTGAGGAAGAAGTGTAGATTGATCAACTAGAAGGTTTTTAGATCTTTAACAATGAGTCGCATCTGTGAACACTCAAGAGAGCACTGTATGGGCTGAAGCAAGCACCTCATGCTTGGTACACTAGGATTGACAACTATTTCACTGGGTTGGGCTTCATGAAGAGTGAAGCAGACGCGAACTCATACCAGATTGTGGTTTATGGTAAGCTCTTGATTATCGTAATTTATGTTGATGATCTAATTTTTACAGGTGATGGGAAGCTCATAAATTTTTGAAAAGAGGATCTTGCAAGAGAGTTTGAGATGAAGGACATGGGACTCCTTCACTATTTACTTGGTTTGGAGATATGGCAGTGGGTTGGGGAGCTATTTGTTTCTCAAGGAATGTATGCCAAAGAGATTCTGAGAAAGTTCCACATGGAGAGCTGTAAACCCATGGAGACTCCTCTTGCAAGAAACTAGAGGAAGGAGGATGCTACTTCAGGTGAGGTAGTGGAAACTATTGTTTATAGGCAGCTTGTGGGTTCACTAATGTACTTGGTGAACACACGACCAGCCATTTTCTATGTAGTTAACCAGCTTAGTTAAGCTATGGTTAAGCCGACCAAGATCTTTTGGAAGGCAGGGAAGCATGTCTTGAGATATCTCAGGGGCACTACATAGTATGGATTATGGTATAGACAGAAAAAGGGAGTGAAGCTTCAAGGCTTCACCAATGCATATTGGGCAGGCATTCCATCAGACAAAAATATCACATTAGGAGGGATCTTCAATATAGGATTGACAATATTTTCTTGGTACAGTAGGAATCAGAGATCAATTTCACTCAATTCAGCTGAGGCAGAGTACATGGCAGCCAGTTAGGATGCATGTTAGACCATCTAGATGAGGAAGATTCTTGTTTGTTTGTTTAGTCATCAGATGGATCCAAAGGTGATACATTGTGATAACTAGAGTTGCATAAAACTCTCGGTTAATACGGTATTCCATGACAGGTCCAAGCATATAGACATATGGTACCACCATCTCAGAGATTGTGTTCAGAGACACATTATGTTACTTCAGTACATTCCCATGGAGGATCAAGATGCATACATTCTAATGAAGGCACTTGCCAAGAGAAAATTCGAATACCATAGAGGCAGGATCAGGGTAGCTGATAATTCCTTTCTTGTTGAGAGGGAGTGTTGAAAAGTCAACAAGAAATGTGTGTCTAATTAAATTTTCCCTTAATTAAATTGGACAATAAATTGTAATCTTATCTCATAATCACTTGTAATAGTTAATTGAGTGTGATAAAATCATTTAGCTCATGAATTTTGAGTTGATGGTGGTTGGTGAGGCATGCAAAGTGATTCTATTTGTTTTAGAGTCCAAGTTGTAGTTAGTGTATTAGTTTGAAGCATGAAAAATCAGTTAACTCAATTAATTTAGTTAAAATCAGTTTAAATACTTGTAACTGATTGTTGCAGTAGTGAGAGGTCAAGGGAATGAAATCACATTTAATTCACATGCATTGATCTATTAAGTAACTGATGATTTACTATTAATAGCTGCATGCATGTCAGTTCTGATGAAGACCCAGTTGAGATAGAGGTTAAAGGGATGTTAACTATCAGTTGTGTTATTATCAAACTGCTCGCATGTAGTAATACACCCATAGGATATCCCATGAGCATAGGGATTTTGGAAGGTTGAAATTACTAAAGAATAGGGATTTCATTCCACATGAATTGCACAAGCAAGGCGGGATGAGCAGAGGCAAGAAATTGGCTAAGTGTTGGCCAATTTTGTCTGGATCAACATGAGACAGTTGTGAGAGTGCAACAGACTCTTGTGAGAAGAATGTGTTGTGATTGTTTCATGATTCGTTGGTGAATATATAATAGATGATAGAGGGGTTTTGAGCAGCAAGCTTTCACCGGGAAAAATAGCTATGTTGTGGATTGATTTTCTTCTTTCTTTTACTTGTTGTGATTGGCGATCATGTTTATTTTCTATAATTAATTTTTAGAAAGATTCAATATCTTGCTTTAGCATATTGCATGATCGGATTGAATCCATTGGTATACATATTGTTTGTATAATTTATACACATAATACCAACATCTTTTTCTAGATATATAAAATTAAAAGTGTCGGTGTTTGTCATTGATGACTTGTCACATCTTAAATTTGATGGCGAGGGTGAAACAAGCTTTCTTGAGCATACCAATCATTTTCTTCAATTTTTCACAGAGCGCAACATTCCACTTGAGGATGTTGGTTGTGGGTTGTTCATTCTCACGTTCTAAGGGTGCATAAGGCAATGGTGTCACACATTAATCGATGCCTCCATTCACTCTTTCAAATGATTTTTTCACAGAACTGTTCGATGCTTTTGACATATATGATCACGAACATCTCTGTAAGAAAATTTCAGAATTAAGAAAATCGCCTGATGTATTGCTGCATCATTTTCACAATCGTTTTGTACATATTTGCTGTGAATTTATGGAAAATTAAGTTGATTGGGATATATTAACCGAAACATTTATACATCTTGTTTGAATTTCACTAACTCCATAAGAATTATAATTTTTCAAGTCACTCCCAACATACCACAAAGCTAGAGCTTCCAAATCTATGATGTAGAAGGTTGGTGTTCCAAGTAACCCTCCGTTTGCTTCTCATCAAATGACTCTAGTTCCATGGAATCAGGTGGGGAAAATTCAGAATTTTCATGTTGAACTGTCACCACCTCTTCCCACTTACATACTCGAAACCCATGCGTATTTTTAGACTGCAAACCCGATAAGTGTGATGAATTTTTTTCTTTGCATCCTCCATCCTTCGATCCCTCTGATCCTCTGAATTGCGAGTTTGTGTGTTCATCTATTTAAAATATCTCGCTTGATGTTCATGAGGATCAGGTGTTGGATGGATTTTTTCTTGAGCAGCCATCTTGTGATGTCATTTACAATGGGTATGTATCGGAGTCAAGAGTCGAACAAGAATATATGATCAAGGATGAATCTCTTCCTTCCGCAAATATTCCGCATTATCTTGAAATTTTCCATGATTTTTTCATTCCATTTCAGTCGTTAGAGAATTCAGTTTCTGATATTATTCATACTTGCAATCATTTGTAGAATTTGTGGAATGCCAATTTTTCATCTAAATGTGGAAAGGATGAATTTTCTGTCACAAATCTTCCCAACTCCTCATCATACCTTTCTGGAAACATAGAATGTGAAATTTCTAGTTATTCATCATCCCCTCTATATGATTCATCAGATAATGAGGATGCCTCCATTGGTGATCTTGAATTTTCTGATCATGGTTCTCATGACCTGTTCATTAATTAAGTTGGTCATGATACTGATTTTTACTTTGTTGATTTTTCCAAGCCACCTATCTTTGATGATATACCTTCCGACGAGTTGGAACTTCCTCAAGCTATCGAGACACTTCAACTCAAGATGATGGTTATGTCAGGTTCTCGCAGTCTTGAGGTCAATTCCACTAATGATAAGAAGAATTTTGAATCTGTCGAGGCTCATCATCACTCTACTTAACATATTGAAAATTCTTCAGTATTACAATTTTCACATCCTCCATCTGTTTTTCACGATGCTATCGCTCAATCTTTGGAGGAGTCTTACTTGGTTAGAATCATGGCGAAACAAAAATTTCATTTTTTCTTTATGTTTTCTCGACCTCATAGTTTGAAATTTTGCATGTTTATGTATTTGGCTCACAATGTGTCAAGACACCATGACACAACCACAAAATATCTTCCTTGCACTTTTCATTCTCACTTTTCAGCGTGTTCTTTCAAAATTCGAATGTTTTGGTTTACATTGTTTGATATTTATTGTTGCATGCTTTTATTACTTATATTTCTTGACATGTATTCCCTTTCCCACATAGGCCAACCAATGCGCTAGTGGATGCATTGGAAGTATAACTTTACATGTGTCTGGCTTACATTCTGCTTAGTTTAGGAGTAGTAGTGTTTGCTTTTCGTTGTTATTTGCTTTGATTTGATTTCGTTCATTTGTTTTCCATTTTTATCCTTCCCTTGTTTATTTTCAGTTTTAGGTTAGTTTCCACATGAGATCGTGTTTGGATTCTGAAGCAAGCATGGTGAAATCCAAGAGGAAGTTGTTTTTCTATCAACACTTGGTTTTCTGTTTATTCCTTCACTTTGCGTGAATCTTGGTTTTTTTTTGTTGATGTTACTCTAGTGGAAAATACTTTCCTTATTGGAGAGAGCCATAGTGAAATCATGATGTTTTGGTTTTAATTGGTTCCTCCTACTCTAATCAGTTTTTATCTTTTCGGTTAATCCTTGTCAATATAGTCTAGTAGAGTAAGGAGAGGAGGGAAACCTTAACAAATATGTCAAAGGTGTATATAAAAATCCTTCTCTTAAGGGACAACCTCTTCTGATCTTAATAAGTCGAGATCCCTCTTCCTCATGAAATAAATAAGTGCCCATGCACAAATCTTTGAAAAAATGAGAAAAATGAAGAAATGAAAAAATAAAATAAAGGGTGAAATAAGAGAAAGGATTCCTATGCAGAGAGGTGAAGTAAGAAACTCCGCTAGGGTACTGTCCAGGCTCATTGGAAGTGGATAAATGTTTGTGGTCCTGAAGTGACTCTGTTAGGGTACTATCCAGTCTTGCTAGCAACAAAGCAACACCAAATATGAAAATAAAGTCTGGCATTTTTTATTTTACTTGTGCACTTAAATACTCCTCATCCCCTATCGAAACAAGGTAGTGTGACTTGGCTTGGTTAGTGTTCCACCAATGAAGAGGATGGAAGGGGGCGTCTTTAACTCAGAGTAAGTGAGGAAGATGTGATAATCAATGAATTGAACAATAATTTTGAAAGGGTGAGACCAGTTTCACACAAGACAAGATTCATTTAGAGAGCTAGAGTTCTATGAGTGTGTCACCAATCTAGTAGTAGCTACAATCACCCTCCAAAATTTTTCCATTGCCTAGATTTTGGAGCCTAAAATTATTTTCATAGGAGCTTACCTTGCACTTCTATCAGGTATCCATGATTTGATTGATTTTTATAATTTATTTATGCTTGTATTCACCTTCTCTTCACGTAGAAAATATTTTCTAAGTCACAAGCTAAGCCTTGTGCAACAGTTCTGGGATTGCCTCTAGAGATTGCACAATTCATGGAGCCAGACTTGATCGTGAAGTTCAGAATTGCGCAATCATGACTAGCAGTTAGCCTTGAGCTTAAAAATTGTGCAGTCATGACAAGAATCCCAACAATGAGCCCAAAAGTTGCACAATCCCTCATTGAGATTATAAATTGTGCAGTGCACTACGCTGAGAAATGCTAGTTCTTCAGAACTGCACAATCCCCCTTGGTGAAGTGATATCAAGTTTTCCCAGAAAAATTAGAAAATCTAAAAAAAGCAAAAAATCATCCCTAAAATTTAGGGATCTATTTTTAGTAACCCAAAGGAAGCACACTTGTTATTTTTGGAAACGGTTGCCATGTGTCACATTTCCCTTGATTTATGGGATGATTTCTAAAATATATTTAATCGAAGCCCCTAGAGCTCATTCTCACACTTAATCTTGGAGCTCTAGCATTCTCGAGGATATCAAGGAACCTTCGATATGATTTTCGTTGCTTTTCCGGGTGAGTTTTGCATTTATTGCCTTTAGCCACTTTTTATATCGCTTTTTTTCCATTTAGCTTGCATGAGGGTTGTTTTGCTTATTTATTTTCATGCATGTAGGAATTTTAATTTTTTTTGGCCTGTAGAAATGTTGTTTCAAGTTATCTTTTTCCTTTCGCAAGTGTCGTATCATTTTTTTTCGGTTTTCATTGATCTCGTTCACTTCTCATTTGTTCAGTTTCTGCACTTGATTTTTTTTGTTTCAATCACACTTAGTCATATGTGCACTTAAGTCTTCACCATCTTTCAGATCTTCTCATTTTCACACTTCCCTTTGGAATATCTACCTTTCCCTTGGACATAATTCACTTTTCCTAGCTGGGCATTGTGCAATATTGAGGCCCAAGCTTAGAGCTTGGTCTCTACAACTATGAAATGCAAAATACAGGTTGGCCCCACTATGCATTAAGCATTCCCATGCCTCAACCTGCATCCTTTTCCATTGAGACTATGCAATGCACAGTCTCTCCTAGTTGATTTCCTAGGTTGAAATGCACATTGCACAGTCTCAATCCTCAAGCTTCGACATTGACTATTGGGACTACGCAGTGTGAAATTTATTCATCCAGTCAAACAATCTTCCTAGTGGAAATTGCACAATACTTCCAGTCAGTTGCCCCGTGTGCTGCATAAACATGTCTTGAAAGTAGTTTTGCTTATAATTGATATTTTCTTTTCATCAATGTATTTTTTATCCCACATGTACAATAGTTTTTTAGCATCTCTCCAACAATCACTTTCACAATGGAATCTAAGAGAGCTACCTCAAAGGAAACCGTTGAAATCAGTAATGGGGAAGTAATTGAACAAGTTCCAGTTAACTTGCTAGTTTATGTAGACACTCAACTATTTGTAGAAAAGGGCTCAAAACTGACATGGAAGTAGATCAAAGATTATTTCACAAAATAATTTAAGGAATAATTAGAGGACTGACAAGTGTATCTCAGCACCATGCAATCAAGGATTGAAAAGGTTTCATGCAGGTATCCAACCTTCCCATGTGAGGATGTGATCAACTTGGTTGTCTCAAAAACTAATGAGAAACTATGACATTGAGCAACACCAGTGGACAAAAGCTTGCTACATTCCTAGAAACATATTTTCAGCAGATGTATCATCTTCTTGGGCAAGTGAAGAACATGGAATCACTATTCTATGCCACTCACAACTAAACGAACACAAGAGATATCATCAAGAGATGGGTGAAGGAGCCAACGAAGTTTTGAAAGACACCCACCCACATGTACAAGACAAAAGTAATCAGGAAGTGCTATCTTCTTTTAGTCATACAAGCTTGTATAATATATGGCCAACCAAATACAAAGACATTTCCTGAGGGGTGGGATATCTTATTGAACCAGGTAGTGAACGCGGGGAAGCATTTAAATTGGTTAGATTTATTGGCTTATTGGTTGAGATTCCATGTGACATAAGCTCATAATCCACCCAAGGGAAAGGAATCACACTTCTACATGTCTGCATACTTACCAGACGTAATTTTTGCATACAATCGGTTTCCTGGAATTAAATAGACATGGACATCAAGGGAAACTGTCGTTCATATCTCTTGCAAGCTACTTTTGGATTGCACTCATCGCGTTGTCATGTAGAAACTTACTAATTAATTCATGATTTTTATTTATGGACTCATATTTCAGGAGGACCCACCTTGCATGTCATGACCAAAAATCATGGAAAATTTTAGGGGCTAATATTTGCAGGTGGGCTAATTTTCCATGATTTTTCCAAAAAAAATATTTGGCAATTTCCATTTTTTTTGCAAAAATTATTCGCCCAAATTTTACAATATAAATTATTTTACCTTAAAAATAGCCAACATTATATAGAGACTATATATAAAATCATTATAATTTTTTATAATTTTACAAACATATCATTAAAATTTTATAGTTCACATATTAGGGTCTAGTGAAATTCGCCAACGTTTTAAACTTCAAGATAATTTTCCATCCTTAAAATTATCCTTGCCAAAAATGGAGGTGATATCAAAGATTGAAGATTGGTTCACCTTACCAGATGGCACATTGATCAAATTATTTGGCGGGCAGAAGCCACTACATCTTTTTCCAATATATGCCACCAAAAAACTTGTCATGCAAGAGGTATCTTATCATATCGCCACGGGGTTGTCAACAACACTGCATAGGAAGAATAAGGAACCATGTCCAACTCTTCCTTTGTAGGTCATATTATATGAGATTAAGAATCTCAAAGTCAAAGATTGCGAAGGGAAATCCATATTCAGATTCGAGTTCAACACAAAAAGTTACAGTCTGTATGATCTGAGGGGAATTTGCAAAGAACACTGTGCAAGAGTATATTACAACTGGGTCAATGAGATATTTCGGTGGCTGGAGGAGGAACTGTGAAATAATTTTTATAACTCAAATCAACTTCAGGATCCAATCAATACAGTTGGGACATTGCAAGTTGTTTCACATACGACAACAATTTCGGAAAAAAAACCAACAACAGGGAGCACTCTGGTGCAAGATAAAGGAAAGAGGAAGGTAGCTAACAATGCAGAGGAGGAAAAAATATGGAAGATGAAAAAATATCCTCCCACTGGGAAATTATCTTTGGAAATCGAAGCAAAGAGGGGAAAGGGGAAGAAGAGAGCAGAGAAAAGAAAGAGAGAGAATCAATGTAGAGAGTGCATAGAGAAGAACAAGAGTTGAATGAATAACGAGAGCTTAGAAGAAGAGAACAAGAGGAGAGATAGAAGTAGGAAGAGGAAGAGAGACAAGTTTCCATGACGGAAGAGACAACACCCATACATGTTGAAGAGAAGATACAGAATCAACCAACAACAGAAGGAGTGAGTGAAAAGATGCAGGAATGAGAGTTTGCTAAATATCTTGAACAATTGATTGAAGTCACAAACATGGAAGTGGGACTATAGCTGCAAGATGAGGATGTGGACCTGATGCCCAACACACCTTAGGCGACCTTTCAGACTCCACTACCTTCAGCTACAGAGCAAGCCCCGAGCGAGGAACGTGAGGTGGTTCCCCTTGATGATGATCCAGTGATGGATGTGTACAATCTATAATTTGATGAAATTCACAAGAGAATTGTACAAGCGCAAATAAATCACTTCCTGGATGATCATGCATCACCTTCATTCATGAGAGAAACGGTGATAGTGGCAGACACTAGCAAGAATCCAAACGCCATTTTCGATGCTAGATTGGCCTTTGCAGGTGCCATGAAATCTAACACTTAGTGTTTTGTGGCTGAGAACAAGAATTTGGAACAAAATATATAGGCACACCAGCAAGAGAATGAAAAAATCCATGCAACAACGTATAATTCACCTTCCGCACAGGTCTACTGCAAGGGGACAAGAGAAACGATACTTGCTAAAGTATCCATACTTGTATGCACTATGAAAGACCTTGATGAGGATTTTGTGACCATACATAAGGAAATTTCCACTTACATGACTTACAATGGAAGATCAGAGAGTTTGCTAAGATACTTAAGAATTTATAGGTTTCCATCACTGTTGTGCATCAGTGGAAAATGTGATACAAGGCCGCACTGCTTACACTAGTGGAGAAGATGAATCCATAGGTAGAGTTAGAGAAAGCTAGAGTTTGAATGTTGATCTAGAAAAAAAATAAGCTCACATCATTCATAGAAAACATTTAGGCCTCATATGTATGAATATATATTAGTTTGTATTTCATGGTGAGAACCCACTAGATCCCATAAGTTGGTACACTCACCGAGACTAAACACAGATGGAAATTACGACCGGTTATTGATCAGTACCTGGAGAAACTGGAGCATATGACCACCTGGGAGGACTTACATCGGTGGCTCAATTCAAATCAGAACAATGTTTCTCCTGATTGAGAAATAGGTTAAGACTGGTTCCAAGACATTGTACCCGAATGTTATGGATGCAAGAGTCTGCTTCTAGCCCGACACTATCTCGCAGTTTGGGGAGACCATCACATAGTCACAATCTTAGCATGATTATGTGACCAAGAGACACCTAGTATAAGATTCCCAACTTGAGTTCACCCCAACTCCAACATCATAGTTTTTTGTCTTGTTAGGTTTTCAAGTTGTCTCTACCCTATTTTTTATTATATGGGTAGTGGAAATTGTAATATTTTTTATAATTATTGTATAAGTGAAATTCCATGTGTCCATTATGAAATGTGAAGATTCATATGTAATGTGAGGAGTCATGAGGGCAGTCCAAGGGTCACAAAGGGGGCATGCCAAGAGTCACCCCCTTTTGTTATAAATACATCCTCATAAATCTTGTAAAGGGCTTTTTGGAGCCAAGCTTTTGGCTGGGCTTAAGCTTAGAAAGGGCATGGGAGTTTTGTGTCAGCCTTGGCTTCTCTGTGGCATAGAGGGAGTATAATTATTTGGTAGGTGTAGGTGTTGTTGACTTCACATTCCACTATTGGGGCAATTGGTTCGTCATGTTGTATGTATGAATGGAACTTTCACTTGTAATAAAATCATACTAGACACATCTTCATGCATATATTGTAAATGTAGTAGGACTATTATTGTTATATTTGCGATGTATGTTATTTAAATTACTCATATGATTATGACCTATTTATTTTTCATTTGTATGTATCTTATTGAATTTTTCCTCATGTTTTAACCCATCACCTTTAACTTGTGGAATATTCTACTAGTTAGTTTGTGTGATTTATTTTTAGCTTGTGTGTTCCTTTCAAGCTGCATACTATTAAAAGCTTCTAAGGAGAACACTTCCTTTCCCCTTTGCGTGTTAGAATAACTCATGCATCATATCGACTCTCTGCAGGGTCACACACTTGCTTTAACCAAAGACACTGTGCATCACTGCATGCATTTTGAAATCCAAGGCATATCATTAAACACCCCACTACTGGGACTCCTGCTCTAAACAATTTGAGGTCTAGTTGGGACTTCATATCAGGGAGATCCCCTGAATGTTGGCAAGTCCAACACAGTCAACAACTAAGTTTCTCCCTTATACTGGTACTACTTATGGAGTTTTTTCCCTCTACGGAGTGACCTGTGAAGTACTTGCTATACTGACTGACTCGCGAAGTTTGGAGGCATTGTAGCAATTCTTCCATGGCTCCTCCTCCGGCCAATGAAATTCTCCCATGATCCATTGATAGTGTATTATCGCATAATGGTTCTCGAAAATACCATAGGGATTTTATGGATTAAAGTCTTGGGTACCAAATTAAAACTTATATATTTATTTTCCTTCAGTGTCCACGAATTTAAGGTTATTGATCTCGTACAATCCAACTTGCAGAGGAAGATTGGGAAATGGTGCCTTCTTCTTCCTATGAAATACTGATGAAAACCATGTGGCGAGATGATATGAAACTTCTTGCATGAAAAGCTTGTTGGTGGTGTACCCTGTAAAAACATGCAACAACTTATGGGCAATGAACACTCTAAGGAAGGTGCCATCTGGTGAGGGAAACCGATCTGTGATCCCTGATATTGCCTCCATTTCTCTACGTGACATGTGAGGTGGGTATTCTTGAAAAAATAAGCCTGTATAGCAGAATAATGAAGTGCTCAGTTGGCTGCTCCATAACTCCTTGATGACTGCAATTCGAGAGAAACCTGCAGTATATGTGCACAACAGGGTCTCGTGGTCTCCAAGTCCAACTCATGCCAAGAAATGAATTATGTGCACAAATCACATCCAGTAAGTATGAAAACATATATAACCTTTCTTTCCCACCCTTGGGAGGGTTCTGGGCATTCTCTACATGGATTCTCAACTAATGAGCCAACAAATCTGACCAGTTGAATGACTTCCCCTCGTTCACCATCTGGTTTAATAATATTTCCCACCCTTGAGGAAAGGTATCTTTGCTCTGCTAACCATAGATTCTACAAGATAAGATGACCAAGAGCTGGTAGGCCCTCCTGAGAGACTTTTTCTTGTATGTGTTGGTGGGTTTCTGTCGAAACTTTAATGGATCTTTCACCCAACCTTTACCAATATGCTTCGTTCTCACATAACTGTTGGATGAATAAAAGTATGAATCCATGAGCACTTCTATCTATGGAAAATGATACATAGCACAATAGTATTCTCCTAGAAAATTAGCAAGCTTATGTCCACTAGAATTTTTTAATGTCATGGTCTCCACATCAATGTGCGAAAAAATCTAGTTGATGACATCTGCACATGGGAAGGATGGATACCTGCGTGAAAACCTTTATAATCTTGACCACTGAACACTGAGGTATACCTGCTGATCCTCTAGATATGCCTCAAATTCATTTTCTGAAAAAAAAATGTCTTTAACCATTTTCCATGTTAGCTCTGATCCCTTTTCCACAAACAATTGAGTGTCTACATACACTAGAAATATAACTGGAATTTTCTCAACTTCTTCCCTGGTACTACTTTCAGTGATATTTGTTGAATAATATGTCTTGGGTTCCATGGTAACAATGATTGCTAGAGAGAAGTGCTAAAAAATTGTGGTACTTGTGGGACAAAAAAGACAGTCATGGCAAGAAAACATTATCTTTTGCAAATATACCTTCAAAGAAAGTTCAAGAAGAAAACCTGAAAACTAAAGAGAAATATTGCATAATTTTCTGGATTATTTTAGGGAGTCTGACTGTGAGAACTATACATTGCATAGTACAAACATCTAAGGGTTTAGCCTGAGGCTTGAGACTGCACAATGCACAATTCAGCTTGGGCAGTGACTGGGAGAGTCTATGCATTGTGTAGTCTTAGTGACCAAGTTGGTAGAATGAGCCCTGGAATGACACAATGCACAATTTGGCTAACTTGTACTGCACATTACGTAGTCTTATATGCCAACCTCTTGGATTGAGCCTTAGACTTGTGTAATGCCTAGCTAGGAAAAGTGAAAACTCACCAAGGGAAAGTGTATATCTGCCCTGTGAAAGTGTGGGAGACAAGAATGTCTAAGTGATGGAGTGAGTTTGAGTGTAGATCTGAGAAAATATAAATGAATCAATGTGAATAAAGTTCATAAATTGAAAAAATGAGAGGAAAATGAAATATGTGCAGAGAGTCACTGCATTGACTATTATCTGTGCAAAAAAAAGAAAACTGATGTGACACTTGTGAAAGGCAAACAAAAACTTTAAAAAACACTTCCACAAGATAATATAAGTTAAAACCTCAACAACCATGAATTGAAAGAAGGGAAACAACACTCGTAGAACTGAAATGACAAAAAGTGACAGAAAAAGTGGCAAAAGATGACAACAACGAAACTCACCCAAAAAAGCGACGATGACCGCACTGAGGTTCCTTAATATTCTAAGAGAATGCTAGAGCTCCAATATAAAATATGAAAATGAGCTCTACGAGCATCAATTAAATAGATTTGAGTGAATTAGGGTTTATAACGTGCATGCCTAAAATCAAGAAAAAAGTGACACTTGGCGGAAATTTCTAAAAATAGTGAATGCGCCTTCTTCAGTAAACTAATAACGGATCCCTATTTTCTAGGGATTCTTTTTCACTTTTTTTTAAAATTTTTTTTATTTTTAAAAAAAAAAAAAATTTTCAAGAAACTTTCCATGCACACTGCCGAGAATGATTGCACAATTCTGGAGAATTGGGCAACTTTCCAACTAAGTGAATTGCGCAGTTTCTAAGATCAAAGGAAGGATTTTCACAATTTATGGGCTTAGTGTTGGCTTCCTTCCATGACTACGCTATTTCTCAGCTCAAGGTAGAACTTCTAGTTAATATTGCACAATTCCAATCATCAAGGCTGAATTTCCCTCATGGATTGCATAATTTCTAGAGGGAAGCCCAGAACTGGTGTAAGCGAAAGTTAGGAGGTTAGCTTGTGACTTATAAGGATTATTTAAATGTGAAAAAAAAAAAAACAAGCACAAATGAAAATTATAAGTCTTAATCTAAGCATGAATACTTGATAAAAATGCAAGATAAGCTCTTGTGGAAAGGAAGGAAAGCTCCAAAATCGAAGCATAGGTAAAATTTTGGAGGGTGGTTATAGCCACTACAAAAAGCGGACAATCATTTCCTTCAAACACCAAAAATTTTCTTGAAGAGATGCCTTCCATTTCCATATTTTCTCGCAATATTCCCTCAAGTGATTAGAATAGTAGAGGGTAATTCACTCTGATACCAATTGTTGGAAATAATGGGGGGGTGAATAAATATTTCATAAATTTCAACAATTTAAGTATCAAACAATTAACCAATAACATAAAATTGAAGGAACACAAGCTATATGTGTGTGTGTGTGTGTGTACGATATTTTATATTACAAGGGAAGCTACAACTTCTAGTTTACCAGCTACAACTGGTAGGGATACAACTCCAAGCCTTACTGGCTCCCACTGGAAGGAGGTGACAACCTCCTAACCCCTAGCACCACCCTATCACCCTATATAATAAAATATAAAATAATATCTTCTTGGTCTCTCGTACCAGGGACAGTGTCCCAATTACAACATCACTCAAACAAATTCAATTGTGCCCCTTGTCATATCAATATTTTAGCTAAGAAGTGCATACCTTATATCATCAAACCCATAAGTAATCTTACCCCAACTAGATTCAAGATCAATATCAAATTCTAAAAGATATTCCAAAACATTCTCCAAAGATGCTTAAAAAATGCTTCAAGGATTCTTCAAATTCAGGTCCAAATTTTTTTCTTCAAATATATCCAAGTCTACTCAAAATAAGTTATCCAAATTTGCTTCAAGCCTACTACGAAGATGGCCTAAAGAATACTTCAACAAATGCTCTAAAAGTATGCTTTAATTCTGCTCAAGAAGTGTCTTGAAGTTTCCTTCAACAAGGTTGATCCAAATATTTTTCAAGTCTAATCAAAATTTGATCCAAAATATAATCAAAGTCTACTCAAGAATTTGATCCAAAGACTGCACAAGGTCTTATCCAAAAATTGATCCAAAGTGTACTTAGAAATTGATGCAACGTCTTCTCAAAATTGATCCAAGGTCAGCTCCAAGTATGGTCAACAATCAGGCCTAAATACCCTTCTTTTCCTCAGGACCAAGGTCTGTTATAGGAGGCCGAAAATCTTTCTTGAGGGTTGAATTACCATAGGCTACAGAGGGGCCAAAAATCTTGCCTCATGGCTGAATTTCCAGAATCCCAAAATGTCATAGAGGGGGAGGCCGAACTCTATGCAGATGCCCAAATATATCCTATAGAAGGCCAAAATTTTCACATGTAAAGGAGTCCTAATTTGATCAAAGAAGGGTCCCAATTCTTTGCTCAACTTAGTGTTCCTAAATTGATGTCATAAATTGTCAACCAGAGCTAGTAAACTGTTGAAGTGAAGTGCACTATTTGTGCCTAGGTATCTTCTTCCTTCTTCACTGTGTTTAGTGTTTTTCAGTGTTTTTGGTTTTGTGTTTTACGCTAAGAGGAAAAGAACTAAATTGTTGGCAAAGAGAAGTTATTGATCACACTAAAACAGAACAGAACCTACTTTAAACTATGTATGGCACTTCAGAATAGAAAATGCTAATCCACAAATTGTAAAGCTTGACAAGAAAAATAACTCATAACATTAAACTCAGTCCAATTCATTTCATTAGAGGTATGCTGGAACAACTTGAGAAAAGGATAAGTTTGATGTAATGAAGTTCTCTATAGTAAACAACAACTTACAATATCATAGAGAAACTCTCATCCATAGTTAGGAATTTGTTGGAACATTTTGAGAAAAGATTATCTGCAACATAGTAAGGAACCCTATGCTAAAATGACTTATGACACTAAAATTAACCCATTCTGCCACTCAAAATGTTACTAATAAGCCTCATTCAAGGGTTAGAGATCTCTTGGAATAGCTTTGGAAAAAGGTTGTTTGTAAAATTATGAGAAATTGCAGAACAATCAAGAACCCAAAATGAGATAACTAATTCTTGTCCATATGATAATGATGTGTTATAAGAGATTAAGAACAAGAGAAGCCTGTAAAATAATTAGGGTCTTTTAAATCTAATTAACAGTACTAGAATGCAATTAACTAATAAAAACTTGAAATACAATGAATAGAACTGAACAGGACTAGAATGCAATTAACTAATAAAACTTGAAATACAATGAACATAACTGAACTAAAATGCAATTAACCTCCGAATTACTACAACTCTATCTCATTCACGTGTTAGTGATATATTGGAACAATTCATGAGAACAGGATTGACTGTAATATTCGATGTAAGTAAACATAAAACATGATGCTCAGAAAACTGCCTAAATTAAGAATAAACAGAGTTAAAAATCACTTATCTAGAAAATATGCACAAAGCCTCTCAGACAGTAGGGGCCTTCTACCATCAGATTAGCACACAAATCCTTAACTCCTTAACGTTGCCTCAGATCATGCATCAAAGTTGTACTTCTTTCATTAAAGGAAAAACGCTCAGAAATAGAGTATCACAGTCTTTCAAGAATTAACAACAAAACATCAACTAGCTGTCTCTCGGTTCACCGAGTTATTTTTATAAGAAAAATACATAACTGACATTGAGTAGAAATAGGCATAGGTGTATTTTTCAATCAAAATCGAATTAGGACTCCTGTTGAGGACTCGTACTTTGCTGAAGACATCTGCAGAGTCCTTGTCCTTGTAGAATTCAACTTCTTAATTTTGGCTTCCTCCACGTGCATAACCACTTGCAGATTTTTGCTCAGACTTCGTAGAGGGAAAGGAATGATGTAGGAGAGTTCTGGAATTTAACCATATGTTTTTTTCCTTGAAATGACACCTGTAACCTATGTGAACATAAATTTGGTTGCGGAATATGCGACTAGCTACAGAATGGCTGCATTCTGTAGCTAAGTCTGATAAAAAATCACTATGACAACAAAACCACAAAAGTTTAGTAAGTCAGTCATTTCATGCATTCTTAAAGTAACTTTAATCATTCCTATTGATCTTTTAAGCCTATAACTAATAAAGGACAAATGGAATGAAGTGAAGTTTGGTGAAAGGAAAGGACATCTTTGGGGCTCAACACCAATTATGCCCCACAAGATGCAATAAAAGAGGTTGAAAACATAGCTTTAAAAATGTCCCAAAACTTGATTAGAAAACCCACCAATAAACTTTACCCAATATCAGAGATAGAAGACCACGAAAATCTACCTTCAAATTCCCTCTAGATTTGTGAGGTATAAACCTTGTTGACTCCTTCCTTAGGCTGAATTATTATTATGATTTTTCTTGACCAATTTGGGTGATATAATGGAGGGGAATATCCTTTTATTTATATTGAACAAGTGAACCAAGACAGGGATGACTTCTCCTTTTGAAAAACCATGACTTTTTGATAGAGCTGAATTGAGAAATTTTCTATTTATGCCAACTTGAACAAGGAGGTTGAGGCACAATAAAAATCAATTTTTTGTCTTTCTAAATGTCTTTGATCAAGGATGACTAGGATATATGAATTTAGGAAAAATTGAATTTCAATTTTACCTTCTTCTAGGGCCGAAATAAAATACTAAATCTATGGATATAATGGGGGAAGCGTTGGTGCTAAACCCATCCATTTGGGGAATCTAACTTCAAATTTCAATAACTCTCCAACCACGAGGACTCAGAAGGTGGGCCACCTATAAAACGAAAATATGTGACAAGGGATACCAAAATAGAGGGTGCTTGTACCCAAATTCACTTGATTTGTGCACACATATCATCAAAATGAATGCTGGCCCATTCACCCATTGACATCAATGACAAATTCTTCCAACAATAAAAAAAATATTTTACATTGTGTTTCATGGAAAGGGAAAACATTTTACTTATTATATATTCATGGACAATGTTAAAATATACAATAAAACAAATGAAAGATGTAGAAAGTTCTAATGGAAATGGTCTTGGTTTCCACAAAATATTGGAGGGTGTTTCTTCCATAGTTGATAATGAAACTAATGGCTATATGTGAATCCATAAGAAATATAAATGAATAATAAATTTAGCTTCCAACTTCTTGCATAATGGAGCTATACATCTTCACTTCAAATCTAAAAAATCTGAAATATGTACGATCATACTTCATACCAAGATGTGGAGTCAGCAAGGCAAATATTCAAATGGCTTTAAGCTCTTGAGTGTGATCACCCAACACACAATAATGTCTTAAAAATTCCGCAAGGAACAAGGACTTCATTTCTTCATGAAAGGAATTTTCTTCATGGATTCATAATCTTAGCAAGATATATATAGGAAAAGTACTCATAAAATCAATGAAACAGATCTACATGATTTGAGAAATTGAATTTATCCCCACTAGTGGCACTAAAAATATTATCTCACAAATAAAAAGCTTCTACAGTTAAGAAATATTAGTAATAAACTATGGGAAACTAAGAGGAAGACTAATTTTCGCCACACCCTCTCTCTTCACACTTTGGGTTGGCTCTTCTCCAACCAAGGGGGACTTCCCTAAGGTAGAAATGCTAAAGCTTTATGTAGTAAGGGATTAGAGTGAAATGAAGAATAACTTCACAAAACATGTGTTGTAGTATAGGTTTATAAAATAAATGATGAGAGAATCAAAACTAGTGTTAATTCCATTAGGAAATTGAAGTGAATAATCTAATAATAAGGGTGGTTACCATGAGGTTGAGAGTAAATATGGCCCTAAAAAAGAAAAAATTAATAATTTATTGTTGTCTATCATATGAAAAAAATAACTTGTGAATTATTGAATCACGAATATGATGTAACAAAGTGTATTTCTTAATGGATATTGTTAACACTGGAAAATCGTACAGCAGAAGACAACATCAATTAATGTCGTGCCCAAGGATTTACAGGACAAGAATACATTATGAAATCAATAAGTATTTAAAAATCTCTATGGTTTTGAGAAAATCAGATTTAAACTAGTCGTAAATGCTATTTGTGTGCAAAATCCTTTGATAAGCGTGCATTTTTGTGAGAAAAATCCCTCGATAAGTGCGCAATTTGTGCACTTTTTTACCTGAAATGCACGCATTCCTGAGAGTGGCGAAATTTCACTATCCGAGACCACACAAAGCAAAGGAAAAGTGATTTCACATGCTTGGAGCCGCCCAAGGACAACCACCAACACCTCCCTAGACATCATGTGAGCACACAAAGGAATATGTGAAGCCCACAATGGAATCACACCTCTCCCTTGGGCCACTATCCATCATGTACCAAGGGAGGGAAGGAGGATTTGAAACTCACCTATATAAACCCACCAAGAGATGAACAGATGGTGATCACAAGGTTATGTTGGCCAAAGTTGTCCAAGCAACACCAGCATTGTGTGTGACCCGGAGCTGGAGCTAAAGAGGACTCGATAGTTGGCCACCCAACATCTTAGTCCACCATAGCAGAGAGAGAGTTAGACTGCATCAGAGGTAGAACTTGGAAGGCAAACATCCTTGCATCGGGACCTAGATCCATTGCCTAGGGGCCCTTTGGCAAGTGGGTAAGATTTCCTTTTATTCTAAGCATTTAATAAGAAGAGGCCATCGAGCCATCGTTTGCATTATTACTGTTTAGAACTCTCTATATAGCTTCCTTTTTGTTTTTAGTTTTAGTTTTTTTAACCAGAGCATACTTCAACGTATTATTTCATTTAAGTTTTATGCTTTTGAGCTCCCCCCACATTCTGATTTTTACCAATAGTTTAGAGAGTAGACCACACTCCCTAAGCTCGTGTTATTTCATACACCTGTGTGTCGAATCCACCACAACAGGATTGGCGACTCCACTGACGTGTTTCAAGTTTATGTGGTTGTGCCATCTTTTGC
Organism: Pinus albicaulis; assembly: GCA_034641835.2. Lineage (NCBI taxonomy): Eukaryota > Viridiplantae > Streptophyta > Pinopsida > Pinales > Pinaceae > Pinus > Pinus albicaulis. Next base: position 561,998,305 of record CM076583.1, on the reverse strand, counting down.
AGAAGACCCTTTGTCTATGCTAGAGTGGAGCTAACAGTCCTCTAACCCGTATTGCAGTCCCTAGAATCACTGAGGTGACAGACTGAAGAAGGAAGCTCCTTATCTTTTTACTAGCAGGATTTTTGCGCATAGTTTTTTCACACAGAGGTGCATTGTGCGCGTTCAGGAGTGACCTGCGCGTATGAAGGCGCACCTGTCAAGGGATTTTGCACGCAAATTGCAGAGAGATTTTTTTTTCTCCCTATTTTCTACATTTTTTCTACTTGTAAATGTGTTGGGCAGCCCCTAATGTATCTGCCAACACCTGTGTTGATACCCCACAGTTTATGAGAACTCATTTTTTGCTGCTTTTCGTAGGCATTTAGTTAGTTTTCATTTAAGTTGGTTTTTGCAAAAATTGTTCACATAGTTTAAGTAGGGGGTGAATTAACCATTGATTTCCGAACAATTTATGTTCTTTTCACATTCTGGTATGCACACTTAGCTTAACTAGTCCAAGTAAGTGGCTCATAACCACACATGCATAAGCTAGTGTATAAATAGTTTAGTTTAAATTAAATTTTTGCATTTAGGAAATTGCGGGACTAGGATTGAATCGCTGATTAGAGTAAGTAATATCTATTGTATTTGCACTATTTGGTGACCCTAGAAAAGCATATGAACACTCTACATTCGTGATTCGCCATATCCCTTTGGTCACTCACATAGACTAACTAGGAGAATTTGGAAGCAGCCCATTATCTGCAAATGCTTTCTATTTGAGCAAGGAACAACGTCACATAGTTTGTAAAGGATCACCGATATCCATATGTTCAAATTATGAGATTGTTCACCATACGCTCACACACATTCACCCACTAAGAAAAGAAAGCCACCTAAAAGTAACTTAAACCAACTCACTAAATTCTCCCCACAGGGGCCACAAGAGAATTTATAGATTAAGTTAGGATCAAGGGGGTAGGCATCCAATAAGCCGCCTTGATCACACTTCACATTGAAACATATAAGTTTTGTTTTTAGGGAGCTTTAAAATCCACCTATCAGCCCACGGAAAAGAAAACCCGAGCGCGGTAAAGACCTGATTTAGAGGGGGTCAGGCTTAGGCGCAGTGCGTGCGGTATCAGTTAGGGCTACCTGACTCAGCTGATCCTCGGTACTGTTAGTTGACTACCAAGAGGCCCAAGACTCGAACGCTCACATGGGACGGTGGTTCTTAGTGGCCAAAACTAGGGCATATTTTACCCTATAGGTGACGGTGCAGGCAAGCGCCAGACCCTCTACCCTTACCTTGGTTGATTCTCTTCGGTTGACTGGGGGTGTCGCCAGCTCTTACGGGACGTTGTGCCAGCACTCGCAAGAAATCCTCTCAAGGCCCAATTAATTTTGAGTGCATGGGGACGTATTAAGTCTTCTATGATTTTGAGTATCACGCGCAAACATTGCCACAGTGGTTGGTTCCTCCTTTCTTGGAGCAACCTTAGTTGGGAACCCTAGTCAGTCTCCCAACACCACACCACACACCACTCCCCCCTCGTCCCCTGGGGGGCAGAGGAGTGCATCCCATATGGAATCCAGTTGAATTCACAACAGGGTACGTCATAGACTAACCCTCATTCTAACCAGAACTTCGTGTCTTCACACGTTGCCATGACGTCAACCTCCCAGTCACCCTTCTTAGCGGCATTAAATCTACCAGATTTGACCAAGCTCACCAATGACCCCATCGCACATGACCCCAATTGGCCTCCCATGCCCACGAAGCTCCCTTCAAACATACAAAAGTTTGAAGGAAAGCAAGCAGAAGACCTAGGAAATCATATAATGACCTTTCACTTGTGGTGCTCATCAAATAGCATCATTGATGATACTATTTGGTTGAGGCTGTTTCAAAGCATTCTTACGGGAGTGGCCGCAAAACGACACGTAGAGAAACCCCCTGCTTCACATAGAACCTTTAGCGCCCTCGCTACCGTGTTCCTCACATACTTTCAGTTACCCATTTAGCACGATTCAGGAATGGAGTTACTGACTCATTTCAAACAATCCCCCTCTACCCATATTTCAAAACATCTCCATGAGTTGAGACGGCATCGCAGTTTATGCAAAGCACAACTCGAAGACCGAGTCATTTTAGATTTATTCTTGAAAACTTTGACGGCGGGGATTTCAAAGGATGTGGTGCAACGTAACCCCACATCCGAAGAGGATGCAATCAATAAAGCCCAACAGCTTTGTTACACAACATTTTGTCACCGTCCTTGCAATCCCTCGTCTTGCACATTGGAGGAATATTCTCATGACCTGTGAACAGTAAAATGTCCTGAAAACACCTTCATAACATCCTCCTGCATAAGGATAAACATTCTCCTAAAGAACACTTCCTCTGAAATACCCTAAAAAAATATGTTTTAGCCTTGGCGTGACTAGTCAGTTCATCCCTCGTTCCAATGGGGGAAATCCACACTAGAGGGCGCGCCAGTTGGCGCTTTGTCCCTATGTTTCACTCACGCTAAGCCTATTAAGGAATGTTTTTTAAAAATAAATGGCAGAAGTTTGATTCTAACAAACTCTAGAATGAATCATCAAAAGAAGTTGAGTGGTTTGGCTCTTGATCTCCATGGATAGGAAGTGGTTTTCCACCTCTCATGGAACCTTCCTAAGAGATAGGACCTATCCCATGATTATAGCGATCCCAACTTCCATTCCTCCATCTATAAAATATTTCCCTCTCCATTTGCAAGCTAGTTGAACTTGTGGGAGGAAAACTATAGCTGGGAAACTATTGAGAGCAGAGCCGAGGAGAACCCCGTAAAGAGAAATAAATTTGTCTAGATTCTTGACAGGCTTCATTGACATGCGCTCCGCTGCAAGCCCCGCCGAAGGAAGATCATAGCATCTAAGAATTTGGTTGTAATATCCCTTTTTTTCATCTTTAATATAAGCAACTCTGATTTTGGTTCCATTCGTGTGTTTATTCTTTTATGAAATGCAATGAATTATATCCTCTCTGACTGATATATAGTTACATGCTTTAAGTATCACGTTGTATGTTGTCATTTCTCTGCATGTGTATAGGTGTCCGGACGGAGCAAACGGAAGGACTGTGATCTGTCAGGCTAGGGACGAAGAGCATCGTTTCTTCCTCGACAACAACAGCGTGGGATTTGAGGTAGGCTACTTATCGCAATATGTCTTTCTTGTAACTAGGAACCAATGTCATTGCGTGATTCGATTGTTGCTAGACCCACTCTAGGGCTAGTGGGATCACCTCTGTCTGCAGAGGGGATTTACGCCTCAACAATTTGGCGACTCCGCTGGGGAAAATTGAAAGCTCTTTCGCATTATTAGTGTTATATAACTCTAGAGAGAAGTTTTCTAGTTTCATTAGCTTGCATTGGAAACAGTAGTGGATGCTTTTGTGTGTACATTTTGTTGTCATTTGAAAGCTCTCAACTCTCCCGTAGATAGCTCTTCATTGAAAAAAGTGATATTTTGTGGCATGTAGTTTGCATTTAGAGGTTTTATGAGATCCAACATTCGATAGGGCCTCGAAATTGAAAGGTAAATTGAAGATCAACTTTAAAATTTACTGAAATAACCTAAGGAAACATTGGAACATTAATAGAATATCTAGTATTCTAAGGTAGAGATGTGTTCTGGCGCCTTTAAGCCTAGTAGTTATCGTTTGCCTTCTGGCTTTAGACAGTGCTAGTACGAACTTGTGCTCCCCGTACCATCGCGTATATAAAGGGAGACCCTTCTAGGTTGCAATCCTTTTATCCATAGGAAGCTGAGTATGCCGCCTTGTAACCATGATACACCGAACACAACATTCAAAGAGATTACCTGCATGTACGTTAAGTACTTGGTTTATTTCTCTTTCATTTTTACCAAGCTGTATATGGAAGTTCATGGATACTTGGTACACCCATTTACCTAGATTACCAGAGCAGTCATTTTGATCTTTACTGACTCTTTTAACTGAAAATATCATCGAGCTCTCGTCGTTTCAAGCTCGTGTCCAACCTGAAAGCGATAGAGTCACCTTTTGCTTGTTTCTTGACTCTTAAAATATGAAACAGCACAGTCTGGTTTCAGTTTCTTAAAAAATTAATCGCCCATGAAATATTCCTTGTTAGAGTTTTTGTCCTTAGTGTTTTATTTCAAGGTCATTTCCGATGGAAACTTTCCTAGAGTTTTCCAATCAAGGAGTCCCCTCTGGAGGGAGTCCTAGTTCTTTTCCTGCTTTGGGAAATATTGGTGCTCATTATATGGCCACGTTATCCCTCCTTGGGTTGCCTGTTTGGTTGTTTTCAACCTTTGTAGTCTCAAGTGTTCCAGCTATCGTACTATCCACTCCTCTATCTAAGAAATGCCATGTTGATTCACAAGTGGACCTCTCCCCTTCTTCGCCTGTTTCTTCATCCTCATGTTCTACTTCGCTTGGTGAAAGTTTGGATTCTAGTACCCATGTGGCTAAGAAGAAGACTAAGAAGAAGAAGTCTGATAAGAGAGAGGCTAAGGCCGCAGCTGTTGCTTCTAAAACACCTGCTCTCGATGAACCTTCCAACCCTCTGCGAAAATTTAAGTTCCCTTGCATGTTGTGCCAGGGAAACCATCTACTTCGATATTGCCCTAGCATTCCCAAGGTGCTCGAAGTATGGTCCAATGGTCGCCCACCACTGCCTTTGGCTTCCGGGAGTCAGGTTGGGGGCACATCTTCAGCTAGTGCTGGTAAAACTCCTAAGAAGTAGGGTAAGCTTACCAATCCCTGTAAGTTGTGTGAAGAGCACCATGCCATTCACCTTTGTCCATATATGGATGAAGCCAAGAGAGTTTTGGACAACTCGATTGTTTCTGCACCGTGCCTTCCAGCTGGTTACAAACAAATTTCTTTGAGTCCTTCACCATTTGATTCAACGATTAGTCAAGAGTCATCCTTGCTTGATCCCGCTCCCCCGGAAATTCACCATCATGAATCCATCCCTGACCAACCATTGGTCATGGGATCGATTGAGCTAGCCTCGTCTGCGGTGCACCAGGTCTTTTCCGTTGAGGGTGGATCTCACATCCCTCAGGTTCTTCTTGTTTCTTTAGATTCCTTGGACTTGGAGAAAGATTCTCCTATCCATATATCTCAGGAAGCTACTCCTCCGCCTCCCATGATGGAGGTCTCAGAGGATACTCCTTGTGCCTCCATGATGGAGGTGGCAGCGGATGCTCCTTCTTCTCCCGTAACACCAAGGAAAGACCATCTCGGTTCGATGGTAGCCCCTCCAAGTAGTTTAGTCGCTTCCTTCGATTGAGGTCGATTCGTAGGTTATCGCCTTCCTTCTTATGTTCCCTTTGAGATCATGGTACAAGCCTCCCATATGGTCGTACCCAGCACCATTATAGATGAAGGCGCGTCTGTTAGTATTTTATCCTCAACTATGTGGCAAGCTTTCAGTTCACCTCCACTTATGCCTGTTATGCAAAACCTGTTAGCGTTTAATAGAAGAACTATTCAACTGTTAGGGATCCTTCCAAAGTTGCCCATTACTTTGGGAGGGAAAACTGTCCATATGGACGTGATGGTTGTTATTGGCCCCTTGGACTTTAATTTACTCCTAGGCTACGATTATACTTATGCCATGGGAGTGCTTGTCTCCTCCCTCTTTCATGTGATGTGATTTCCGCACCAAGGTCGGATCGTGACCATCGATCAGCTTGCATTCTTTGGTCCTAATATGGCAGCTAGCCCACCATCATCCCTGCCAAATATTTATCCAATGGTTGTGTCATCCCCGCCGCATGTCAATTATGTGGCTACCTATCCTATGCCTGTATTCAGTGATAGTGCCGCTGTACACCGTGTGCTGGGAGCATTGGGTCCATACTTCCAAGATGTTTTCCTTCCATCGGACGAGCAAACCTTGGAAGCTATGAATTCTTATTCATTATGATGAGGTCTGTCGAAGCAGAGTTCATTTTCTTGTGTCAAGCTCCTTAAAAAATGAAGCAAGTTCTGTCGGAGCATAGTTCGTTTTCTTGTGTCAAGCTCGTTAAAAAATGAAACAAGGTCATCTGAGGATAACTCTTTTAATGTGTCAACCTCGTTAAAACAATGAAACACTTTCCCGTTCGATTCGAGTCTTTGATAAGATCTCGTAAAATCCTAGTGGAGTCTTTCTCTTGATCTCGTAATTTAAACCTTCACTTCATCTTCCTTTCCTATGGACTGAAGCTTGGGGGGCATGTACCTCGAATTGAGTCACCATGCTGGGGGCATGCTTACCTTTTCAAGCATAGTTTGTTTCCATTTCAAGCTTGTGTAAAAATGAAACCGGTTTCAAGCATAGTTTATCTTTGTTTCAAGCTTGTGTAAAAATGAAACCAAATTCAAGCAGAGTTTCCTAATTTCAAGCTTGTGTAAAAATGAAACCATTCCCATTTTACCTCCTGTGATTGCCATTTTATCAGCCTGTTTTCACCAGATGAGCCTTGGTTTTCTCACTCCATCGTCACTATCTGATTGACCGATCATATGCCTTCACTTGGTTGGTTCACCCATTCCTGAGGAACCGCTGCAATGAGTGGTCTTGTTAGCCAGCCTCTTGACTTTTATCATGTTCTAAGCAGTTCCACCATTACCGGAACCAGTTGATACCCTTTATACCACTCTTTCCTACAGGAGGAGTCAACTTTCAAATCTTTTCTGACTCTCTAAAATTGAAAATATCGCCGAGTCACTTGTTGTTTTGAGCTCGTTAAAATTGGCCGTGAAACAACATCTACCTAGTATACGTTTACCCCTTTTTCAGGATGGGATAGATTATTTACGAAAAAGGAATACCCTAGCCTATCGCAACTAGGAGGTTCTCTCAGACATAGTTTTCTACCTTTTTGGATCTGTGGGAATATCTATGAAAAGGGAATGCTGGAGTTTTCTTTTCCGTTGTCTTTTCAAACTCTATAAACATGAAAATATGTCGAGTTCTTCCTTTGTCAGACTCGTTAAAAAATGATGACGTCGTACTCCATCGTAATGACATTACTTGAGTGCCTCCTTCCTAGGGCTCGTTAAATGTACTAGGATGGATTTGTCTGAAAGACAAACTTACATCGCAAGCACATGCTATCCCCTTTAAGCTTGTTTTCAAAAATAATTGGGGTACTCGCCAGAAATGGTGGGGGAAAATGGAACCAGTATTATAGTCATGTCAGCAGTATGTCGCTCTTGAACATGGAACTTGTTTGCATTCGTGTCGGGTTGGGGACATCTCATCTCGTTATGTGCTTGCCTCCATGGGTTTGGGTAATCTCTTTTGACCGCTCATCTGCTCTTTGCCACGTCATCATGACCTCAGATCCTTTGATGTCAAATACTACCAAATCCAGTGTCGTGTCATCGATATGTTCAAGATAAGTTGACCTCTATATATTTCAACCTCCCTCTGATTCTCTGTTGATCTTGATTCACAAACATTATGTCCCTCTGTCTCATGTCGATGATGTGGGAAACACTATGGCCCACCTTCAATCAAGGTCACTTCCTGTCGACTTCAGCTCATTATCCAAGAAGCTAATCTAGAGACTCCCTTCAGGTACCTTGGAGCCTGCATGCCTCAATGGCAGGTTCTTTGCATTTGACGCAAGGTTTTCATTATTTTCCTTTGATCGCATGATTTCACGGGTGTTCGACGCCAGCTCACTATTCACATTTCGTGGATTGTCCCTATAGTACCTTGAGGGCCATCCTCATTATTGGTGGTTTCTCTAGCGTCTGTTAACAACTTTCATCATTGGTGTGTAATCAAACGATGTTCTTGCATGTTTGACTCCAGCTCACTTATTCTCATGCTCAGACTTGTACTCTGTTCGGGTCAAGATGGAGCACAAGACCCTGGATATTGTCTGATAAAATCCAGGTTGTGGATTCTTTGTGGATTATCATGATTTATTACATGACTCATTTGATTGGACGACTGCGACCATACCTGATTCTACTTGTTGATCCTTCTTTACTGGATGGCTACGTCCATACCTTGGATCCCGATTTTTTTACACTCTATTATGGATGGCTACGCCCATACCACATATCATGTATTAGAGATATTAGTTGTATTTTTATTTATAGGTCTTCTGATGGCAGTGTTTTTAGTTGGGTGCGTTCTCATAAATCATTTCACCCCTCCCTCTCTCTCGGACCTCATGCTTTAGAGGGCATCTGTTACACAGCATTTTGTCACCGTCCCTGCAATCCCTCGTCCCGCACATTGGAGCACTATTCTCGTGACCTGTGAATAGTAAATTGTCCTGAAAACACCTTCATAACATCCTCCTGCATAAGGATAAACATTCTCTTGAAGAACACTTCCTCTGAAAAACCCTAAAAACATATGTTTTAGCCTTGGCACGACTAGTCAGTTCATCCCTCGCGCCAATGGGGGAAATCCACACTAGAGGGCACGCCAGTTGGCTCTCTGTCCCTGTGTTTCACTCATGCCAAGATTATTAAGGAATGTTTTTTAAAAATAAATGGCATAAGTTTGATTCTAACAAACTCCATAATGAATCATCAAAAGAAGTTGAGTGGTTTGGCGCCGGATCTCCATGTATAGGAAGTGGTTTTCCACCTCTCATGGAACCTTCCTAAGAGATAGGACCTATCCCATGATTATAGGGATCCCAACTTCCCTTCCTCCATATATAAAATCTTTCCCTCTCCATTTGCAAGCTAGCTAAACTTGTGGGAGGAAAACTATAGCTGGGAAACTATTGAGAGAAAATCCGAGGAGAACCCCGTAAAGAGAGAGAGCTTTGTCTAGATTCCTGACAGACTTTGTTGAGACTGCAAGCCCCGCCGAAGGAATATCATAGCGTCAGAGCATTTGGTTTTAATCTCCCTTTTTGTCGTCTTTAATATAAGCGACTCTGATTTTGGTTCCATTCGTGTGTCTATTCTTTTATGAAATGCAATGAATTATATCCTCTCTGACTGATATATAGTTACATGCTTTAAGTATTACGTTGTATGTCTTCATTTCTCTACATGTGTACAGGTGTCTGAACGGAGCAAACGAAAGGACTGTGATCTGTCAAGCTAGTGACGAAGAGCACCGCTTCTTCCTCGAAAAAAACAGTGTGGGATTTGAGGAAGGCTACTTATCGTGATCTTTGTCTTTCTTGTAACTAGGAACCAATGTCATTGCGTGATTCGATTGTTGCTAGACCCACTCTAGGGCTAGTGGGATTGCCTCTGTCCACAGAGGGGATTTACCGCCTCAACAAGCTTGAACTGATCTACACACAATTAGGATACATATACAATATCCTTCCCAACGCCCCGCGCCTGCAATCTTATCAAGAATTTCCAGGCGCGTCTAACTCTGCAGATGGATTTATTGGGTCAATGACCCAAGGGTACCTAGTCAGCAGCAGTCAGAATCCTGGTTACACACATGGGTCTACCCAGAACATGTCTCAACCCAGATTTCAATGTCATCATATGCATCAACAAAATTTGACTAATAGGGCGCCAGCGTATCACCAGGGAGGACCTTATCCTCCAGTTGAGGGGACCCAGTACACAAGAAAAAAAATAATGGAAGAACTCCCCCCCAACGGCCAGGTGCAAACATGGGACAACAGTATGCTCAGTCCAAAACACATAACCCACCTACGTAAAAAAATGCACAGGTGAACTTTGTGCAGCCGTCCCAAAATCAACCACACCAGTATGATTAGGAGAACTACCCTCCTAACATGGTTAAAAGAAAGGTAAAAAAAAAGCCCAAAGGGAACCCTGGACAAGGAGTAGCAACCAACAGTTCCCACTGCGATCCCAGGCTAGAGGTAACTCCAATCGGAATCAGAACCAGGAGCCAAGCAATGCCCAAAAGCAAGGCAAAAGGCCACCTCTACGAACAAACCATTCTTGTTCAAGATGTGGTGAGTACGGGCACTATCTCACCACTGTCATGAAATACCTGAGCTTAGAAAGCTTTAGAGTAACCTAGGACAAGGAGGATCTTCCCAGACAACTACAGTTATGCAAGAACCCTTCCCCCATCAAGGAACGGTTAGCACTCAGCAGCAAAACCCAGATGATTCCGGGAAAAACAACCATGAAATTTACATGGCTGGGGAAGAATTTTTTTTCCAAACTTGGAATCGCAGCTATGACACTTCCCCAGACACCAATACGTCAGGGGCTAGTACGAGCGCGCCGAATGCACCTTTAACCATTCCAAAGATTCCTTTGGAACCATTGCCAAAAATGGTAAAAGGGTCTAATAGGCGAACAAGTAACTACTCTAAGGCAGCCCCCAATTATAGCATCATAGATGATTTAGCTCAGTCACCTGCTGCTATGTTCGCTTTGGAGGTACTGCAATCGTTCCCAAAGCAAAAAAAGCCCTACTTTCTGAATTAGGCATCGTTGACCCTGCCGACACGCGCATGATGGCTTTTGACTTAGACAAAGCCACCCCTAGGCTTCCCTCCATGGTCGCCTTCCAGATACTAGTATCGGTACAGAATATCACTATTCACTGATGTGTCATTGACGAGGGTGCATCCACATGCATCATGTCAAAGAATGTATGGCAGAAGTTAGGAGCCCCTGAACTCAAACCTTCCATCATCACACTCAGAGCATACAACAGTCATCCCTCGACCCCTGTCGATCTCTTCCAAAATGTACCGGTCTAATTAGCTCGCAAGATAGTCCACATAGACATAGAAGTCTTGGACGCTCACTTGGATTACAATATACTCCTTGGTGGAGTTACATGTACGCCATGTCTGCCATAGCATCCTTCATTTTCTGCATCATGATGTTCCCCCACGAGGATCGAATCATCACAGTAGAACAGCTGATGCACATTGAAAAGCGTCCCTTGACCAAAACAGACATGGTTCTACCCTATGTAGATACAGCCATAGATGGTCTTTTATGGTATCAAGAATATGGCCCTAGCCAATTCAAACCATCATCCGTCCTAGGGTCATTCCTAGGAGATCCTCCTATTATCCATGAGGTATCGCCCGATGCCACAGAGGCCCCGGTATGCATGATGTCCACATCAAGCACCGAGGTTATTCAGGACATGGACTCAAGCAGTAATGACACTGAGGCATCAACTACTATAGCCTCCCTAGACCATACCGCCTTCCAAACTCCTTTCCTCTACCCACCTCTTGGATTCACCTTCCAGCAGGTCTTGGCAACACTGGTACTACCCAGTATATCATTGGCATTTCCAGTGTGGTATCTCGTTCCTCCTCCAGGAACACCAACTACCAACATTAATGTGTTTGGGTTAAAGCCCCCCAGTCCCGAGGAGCCCCAACCTACCCAAGTAGTAGTCGAAACCGCCCCCACAAGGGAAATTCCCACTGCAAAACCGGCGACCACGATAAAGAAAATAGCCAAGAAAGGAAAGAAAGTGGTGACCCCCACCATACAGAGGGAGTCATAATTATGTGCTATATGTGATGTCATAAGACACCCTACCCACATATTCCCAGAGTTGGACGAATTAAAACCACTCCTCGGCTACGAGGTAGGCCCCTCAAAATGTCATTCTCACAAAAAGGAGCTTGCCACCAAAAGTATGGGAAAACTGTTGCATACCAATCACGCATGCGCCCTCTATGACACCTATGGGCACTATACCCACCATTGTCTAGAAATACCACGATATAGGGATGCCTTACACGCGATCAAGCGATCCTATCAAGAGGATCCCTCCATCCAGTTTATCAACGATGAACCTCGTACCATCCTGTACCCGCAGGAGGAACGACAGTCACTGGAAAGACAACCATTTGTTCCTCCTCCCCCAAAACCACCATAAAACAACCAAGAATAGGGGAACCTGGTCGCCTCATCCTCTTGAGTTATCAGGCAAATCGATTACTGTAGACGGTTTGATCGAGTCTTCGGCCCAAGTTCACCTAGGTAGCAGTAATCTGTATTCGAGGAGTTACCAAGTGTGTCTTCTACTGCAGACTGTTTGATCAGGTATTTGACCCATGATCTCCTGGGCATCAGTAGCACCCATGGTACTTAGAGAGTTACCAAGTAGGTAGATTCTGCAGACGACTTGATCGGGTCTTTAACCCAGGATCTCCTAAGCAGTAGTAACACCCATGGTAGTCAAGGAGTTACTAGGTAGGTAGATTCTGTAGATGGATTGATCAGATCTTTGACCCAAGCTCACCTAGGTAGCAGTAGTACCATGCGCATCGATTCTACAGATGATTTGATCAGGTATTTTTCCCAAAATCACCTAGGCAGCAGTAGCACCATGCACGTCGATTCTGCAAATGGTTTGATTGGGTATTTGGCCCAAGGACACCTAGGTAGCAATAATCAATACCCTAGATACTCATACGATTCTACTTAGAACGTATCACAACCTACCTATCATGAAAGTCACCCCGACACTCATATACCAACCAGGGACAAGGGAACCCATATTCCCCCATTCCCTGCATAGAGTAGATCAATGGCACAACGTAATGTGCCGGTCAATCTAGTGCAACCCTTCCTAGGCTCATAAAAAACCATACAACTAGGAAAATTATGAAAATCCTCCAAATGCTACAAAAATAAGCTGAGGAACAAAAAAAGGGAGATCCTGGACAGGAAGCAATAACCAGCAATGCCCCCCCCCCCCCCCCCCCCAAATCTCAGTCTGGGGCAAACCCAACTGAAATCAAAACTAGGAGCCAAGTAATAACTCCCAAGGGAAAAATGGAGCTTAGAGTATCTGATCACCAGACTGAAAGCAGCACTGTGATCAGAACTCCATAACAAACAGAGGCGATGCCACACATTCGCACTCCTGGAAAAATAAAATTTCAGCGCCGGCAGGTATGCACCCTCCCATCTTCTTTTTAAATCTCATGCCCTTCAATAATGTTTTGATGAAAAGAATGTGCTTTCACTTGAGGTAGTTGTTTTTACAGGAAGAACCCGCAAACCGTTCACAACACCATCCACTGAAAGTTCCAGAGCAGGCATCATTCTACCCTCAGCATGATAGAGTCCCAGAAAAATTTGCATATCTTGACATCATTTCTCCATTAGAAATAAACCATAGGGTCCTCATACCTGACCAAGTTTATCATCAACCCACCCTGCATATGATAAACGTCCGCGATGGTCGGTAGAGCCTCCCCTCCATGGCGATCGTCATCCAAAGTAGACCAAATATCACCCCACAAGTGACGCCATGGCCATACCATTTTAGTCCGGGAAGCACCTCATGCCCATCCACATATCATGCATAAGTTCAAGTTCACCATTTAAAATCAACCCCCTTCCCGGATGATCGGGTTGTACAAGAAGAATGAAAGCGCACCTCCCTGCACTACATTTGGCCCGCCATACCTTTGTCAACATAAACCCATCTGTGACATCTTCCACTTCATCAACCCCAAACATGAGACCAACCAATGGGACCCCTACCCCCAGCAAAACACCATCCTCACACCTTTAGTGAGCGACCCTCTTTCATGTTTTGGGGTACCCGTCTCTGTGTTTTGTACAAACCAAACCCCATTATTTTATTCTTTTGGTAAGTGTACAAAGACCGCAAATGATTTCCTTTGCCACTTCGCCCTCACATTTCACCTTTTCTCCCATGGAAATAGTCCCCCATCTCCCTTGGTTGAATTATTTCACCCCCCCCCCCCCCCATGCACGCACCATTACAACAATCATAACCGGTTCATACCTACCTTGGAATTCCTACCGACTCCAGGGATTTTTCCCTTCAGAAATACATATGACTGTCGCCAAGCTTCTCAAGTATACTTCGACCTCGGGCCATTGAATCCCCATCATCCGTTTTCAACTACCTCTCACCAACATGCCTATGTTAAACCCATCATGGTTTGGTTAAGGCTTCCTTTTGTCGACCTCAACACCTCTTTTCCAAAAAGGAAGTGGTACCTTGGATGACCCCTCCCCATGAAAAGGGTATCCTTGGGTGGCACTATGGGAGACATTATTTTCCATAGATTTCATCGATCCTCTTGACATTCGACTACAACAAAAGATTTCATGTCACGATGGTATCGTACCTTAAAACCATTGCACTTTGATCAAGATCCATCGAAGACCTGTGCCTTTATAAGCATCTCTGACAACAATGCTTACACAGGAAGGTCCCAACCAGCACATATGCGTACATTGTGCAATGATATGCCATACCAAGATTATGCATATGGGTACCACATTCCACCTATCGTCAAAGAAAAAACGCCCCTGAGGGCATTAGCAGTCGTCGTCAACAACCACCAGCATCACTACCACAGTAGTGACACAAACAACACATGTATCTGTCAATTTTGTTTAACTAGCCATAACATCACGAGCATGGGACATGCCTGCCTCGTTGAAATTTTGTAAATATGTCGTATATTTTTTCTGCTTGTAGGGGGTCCCTTAGGCCATGGTTATCTCGGAAAAGGTGCAAGGTGTTGTTGATTCCAAAAGTACGCACAACCCTCTCTCTCTCTCTTCGAACAATACAGAAAAGAAACTATAATGTATTTCGGCTATACAGTTCTTCCTAGACCTCACACATTAGGGGGAAATTGTTAACACTAGAAAATCAAACAGCAGAAGACGACATCAATTAATGTCGAGCCCAAGGATTTACAGGACAGGAATACATTATGGAATCAAGAATTATTTAAACATCTCGAAGGTTTTGAGAAAATCAGATTTGAACTAGTCCTAAATGCTATTTGTGCACAAAATCCTTTGATAAGCGTGCATTTTTTTGCACAAAATCCCTCGATAAGTGAGAAATTTGTGCAATTTTTGACCTGAAATGCACGCATTCCTGAGAGTGGCGAAATGTCACTATTCGGGACCACGCAAAGAAAAAGAAAAGTGATTTCACACACTTGGAGCCACCCAAGGACAGCCACCAGCACCTCCCTAGACATCATGTGAGCACACAAAGGAATATGTGAAGCCCACAATGGAATCACACCTCTCCCTTGGGTCACTATACATCATGTACCAAGGGAGGGAAGGAGGATTTGAAACTCACCTATATAAACCCACCAAGAGATGAAAAAATGGTGATCACAAGGTTATGCTGGCCAAAGTTGCCCAAACAACACCAGCATTGTGTGTGACGCAGAGCTTGAGCGAAAGCAGACTCGATAGTTGGCCACCCAACATCTTAGTCCACCATAGCAGAGAGAGAGAGTTAGACTGCATCAGAGGCAGAACTTGGAAGGAAAACATCCTTGCATCGGGACCTAGAGCCATTGCCTAGGGGCCCTTTGGCAAGTGGGTAAGATTTCCATTTATTCCAAGCATTTAATAAGAAGAGGACATCGAGCCATCGTTTGCATTATTACTGTTTGGAAATCTCTATATAGCTTCTTTTGTATTTTTAGTTTTAGTTTTTTTAACTAGAGCATACTTCAGCATATTATTTCATTTAAGTTTATGCTTTTGAGCTCCCCCCACATTCTACTTGTTACCAATAGTTTAGAGAGTATACCACACTCTCTAAGCTCGTGTGATTTCGTAGACCCGTGTGTCTAATCCACCATAACAAATATGTATGGATTTAACTTGTCCAAATCAAGGAGAAAGGTACATGTGGACAAATTCCGACAAAAAAATACAAAGGCCTAGAGGAGAATGAACAATAAAATTGCTTTTTTTCATAGAGGAACAATATTTTTGATGACGAATTATTTTATTCTTCTCATTTCAACCCTGCAACACATTTGATGCAAGTATTTCCAAACTTAACATTCAACAATAATACCCAAGAAAATATACATTAAATTATTTAAAAAGTTACAACTTTTCATTTCCTTCAATATTTTCAACAAGAGTACTTCAATTATTTTCTACAAGAGTACAATAAGGGAGAATTACCCATCTCTAAATATTCTAAATTAGGGAGAGAACAATGTTGAAATTAGTTAGCTTGGGAGCTACTCCTACAAGCCCTTGGTGCTAGGTTAATGAGGAGAAAACCCATAAAATAATGATTTTTTGGGAAAAGTACCCAAGTTTTGGGTTTTGACCTAAAGGAGTGGGCTTTAAATCCAAGAAAATGAATTTAATTTAAATTTGATTCATGTAGGCTTAGGTTGACCAGCAATTCCATGAGACAAGAGGCTAGTGGACAATATGTGAAGGAAAACTCTTGTGAATAAAGGGTAGCAAAAATGAGCCACAATCAAGGAAGAGGAGGTCAAGTAGGATCACCTGGAAGGAGGCCATAGCCAAAGATAAGAGGGTCATAGGAATTTTAACGGTCTGTCCTTTAAGTGTCGTAGTAAAGGGGTCCATGAAAGAGGTCGTAGGCCACAAGCTTGTGTAATGGGTCAAGTATTAGCTAGAAAAGAGGCCCGTTAGGGTAGGTTGAGGTTGTAGGTTCAATGATTTATACAAAAATGAAAGGGGATGCTTCATAGTATTGGTTATAGTTGTGACAATGATTTCAGGAGGATTGATTTCCAAGGACAACAATAAGCCATGGACCATGAGCTAAACGTACAAAATTAGGTAATTACACTTGTATGTGTTATCTGTGCATTTGTATTTTGGTCCAATCAGAGCCTAAAGGATAAGGTATTAGCCCTGGGTATTTAGTCAAAGGACAAAAATGTATTTTGTATTATATTTAGCTTTGTACATGGATTGTAAAGGGCCATAATTCCTGGTACATGATACTTATGATTCACTTATTAATGGACTAAGAATAAATATGTTTGGGCCATAAATTCTTGTGTACTTTGTTGATTTATCTGTTGTTATATTATGTTGTACAAAGTGATTTATAGTTGGGCATATCTAGTGTGTTTATGTGCTTAGATAATTCATAGAATAGACCTAGGGTGACTGGGAATTTCAACATAGTATCAAAGCTACTTTGGGAATTAGTTGGATCAAAGTGTGCACATGGATCAACTCTAAGAGGGGGATGATTTGAATTTTTATTGAAGGAAGGACAAATTTTCAAAATGGTTACTAGCTTGAGGTATGAGGACAAGTTAAGGGGTTGTCCAACTATAGTCTATGGAAGGAAAGGATCAAGCTCGTGTTGTTAGTGAATGATCTATGGGAATTTGTTAACAATAATATTTCCTCGCGAATTAACGTGTGTGTGTTGGATAGGAATTAGAAGTCATATGACAATTCCAAGTTGATGATATTTGATGGATTCAAGGATCACTTGATACCTCATATCACCAGGAAGAATACCGCATGGGACATGTGGGAGGTTATGAAAGCATTGTTTCAAAACAAGAACACGAACTGAAAGATGGTATTCAGTGAGAATCTCAGGGATATCAAGACAATAAATGGGGAGAATGTAACTTCATATATAACAAGTTTTCAACAAGTTTGTGATGATATTAGTGCCATTAGTGATGATATTATAGAACCTGAGTTAGTAAGGACTACCTTGAATGGATTTTCCAAGCAATGGAATCCATTTATCAAAGGAATAGTATCATGAGAAAAACTGCCAAATTGGAACAGGTTATGGGACGGTTTCATCCAGGAGGAACCTCGAGATGAGGATCTTCAGAAGAAGAATACTAATGAAGGGAATCTTTCTCTCAGTAGTAATTTGAAGAAGGGAAAAGGGAAGTTCGAAAATGGGAAGGAGAAGGAGGATCTGAGTAAAGTGAAATGCTTCACATGTTGTGAGTTTGTTCATTATGTGAGTAAGTTTTCACAGAGGAATAAAGGAGGGAATGAGAAGAAGTAGGATATGGAAATGGTTGATCTAGCTACGATTGGACATGATGATTTCTTGAAAAGGTTCAACGAGGATTTTTCTTTGATATCTCACTTATAAGGGAACACCATTCATGAGAGTTCTTGTTTCATAAATAATGAAGAACTGATGCATATGACAAGATTGCGAGAAGAATTTGAGAGCTTGACTTAATGGGAGTCTGATCTACATGTGAATATTGGTGATAGGAGTCGAAAGAAAATTAGAGGAGCCGGAATTGTATCATTCAGGATGGAGTTAGGAGGGTTTCTATGAGTTGAGGATGTCCTTTCGATACCAGATCTCAGGTGCAACATGTTTTTTGTATCAACAAATGAGGCTATGGAGTTTGGAGTAATGTTTTAGAATGAAAAGGTGATACTCAATCCTAGTGGATCTAACTCCAGTTCAAGAGAAGTTCTTGGAGTCAAAGATAATTATTTGTAAATGATGAAGGGAAATCATGTTGACCAAGGAAAGAAGAAGATTGTTGAGACTTAGAGGGAGTTGAGTTCCAAAGGAAGTTTGCAGATTCAAAGGGATATTCCACAACCTGAGAAGAGCACATCATTAGAAGGAAGAAATGAGACTTCCATATTTGACAAGTAGGAGCCATGGAATGGCTTAAAGGCCTATCAAGAGAAGAATAGGTAGGATTCTTATAGTAGTAAGGGAACTTCCAATAAGAGTATTTTTCAAACTACAATTTTTTATTTTTTAATGGATGACAAAGTGTATGACGCATGGTGGATAGAAATTGTGGAAGAGGATGGTATTGCAGTGTGGGAAGAAGAGATACTTCTAAGGAATGGAAATACCTTCCCTGATAAGAGGTAATGCTAAAATTGTGTAGGTTGGGAGGTACTCCTACAAGCCCTTGGTGCTAGGCTTGTGAGAAGAAAACTACAAAAGAATGATTTTGTGGGAAAATCACCCAATTTTGGGGTTTTGACCCAAATGAATGGACATGAAACCCAATAAAATGAATCTAATTTATTTTTCAGTCATGGAGGCTAAAGTTGTCTAGTAAGGCCAAGAGACATGACCCTTGAGGTTTCACACCCCTTGAACAAGTATATATAGATTCAAAAGGAGAGGCTAGTGGAAAAAATGTGAAGGAAAACTCTTGTGAAGGAAGGGAAAAAAAAGGGAGTTGTAGACAAGGAAGAGGAGGTCGAGTAGGATCGAATAGAAGGAGGTTACAACCAAGGAGAATAGGGTTGTAGGCCTTGTAGAAATATGTATTTTAGGGCTACAGTAAAGGGGTCGTAGGGTGACATGAAAGAGGCCACAGGGCTGAAGGAAGGGGCCACAGGCGGCAAGCTTGTGTAGAAGGTTGAGGATCAACTGGAAAAAAAAAAGCTTGTTAGGGTAGGATGAGGGAAGAAGGAAAGTAGGCCAAGGTTGTAAGTTTAGTGATTTAAAAAACAAGGAATGGGGATGCTATAGAGGATTGGTTACAACTATAACAATGATTATAGGAGGGATTGTTTTCAAGGAAAAAAAAAAGCCAAGGACCATGAGCTAAAGGCACAAGCTCAGGTAATTACAGTTGTATGTTTTATTTGGGAATTTTTATTTTGGGTAGATGAGAGCCTAAAGGATAAGGTCTCAACATTGGGAATTAGTCAAAGGATATATTTGTATTTTGTATTATATTTATCTTTTTACAAGAATTGTAAAGGGCCATTATCCCTAGTATGGGAGCCCTATGATTCTCTTATTGATGGATTGATAAGAAACATGTTTGGGCCATAAATTCTTGTGTAATTTCTTTATTTATATGGTATTATATTCCACCATGTAAAGTGATTTATAGTTGGGAATCTCTAGTGTGTTTATGTGCTTAGGTAAGTCATAGACCAGACCTAGGGTGTATGTAAATTTCAGCAAAAAAAACCCTTATATATGTTTGAGCTCAACTCCTACAATAAATATATATATATTTTTAATTAGTTTTCTAATAAAACATTACATTTCTATCCTCTTCAACCAAATACTTGCTAAAAATAGTAGTGATTTTTTGGGATCCACTTTAATATATTAGAAGAAACAATTGAATATTTGTCCTTACAAGGAAAATAGTATAATAATGTTCTTATCCTAATTAACTCTATAAGAGTATTTAAGAAATAATAAAACATTGAATTATCTATGATCTTCCTCCAAGAATAGCCAAGAAGGTAACAGCCTCCTCAAATGTAATCAATTGACTTTGATAAGAACCTCCATGATCTATTTATAACCTTGAACAAAAATACCATAAGATACTCTATAAATGGGATGCCTTCATAATCATGATGATACATATATTAGCTAGATAAACTTCAATTACATTATATTCAAAGAAACTCACATAATGAAGCAGGTCGTGAATAATCTCTTAAAAATAAAGCAACTCCATAAGATTCTTCATAAGTGGGATTCCTCCATAATCATGATGACACACATATTGTCTAGCTTAGCTAGAATTACTTTATAGTTAAAGTAGTTCACATGACTCATGAATGATGTCATAGAAAGAATCATTAGGGGAATTTTGAGGTAAAAAATGGATCTCAAAATGAAAAATGTACTAACAAATTCAACTTTAAATTTAAGATGATAATGTAATTCTGTGGTAAATATTTTTGTAGGGAAAAGGAAAAAAAAACTATTGTTTTTTTAATTATTTTTTACTTATCTCCTTATAACTTTACTCAAATTTCAAGTGTGTACACTCGTGGGATGCATAATTAAATTATGGATCCCATGAGTGTTCATACTTAAATTTTTAGTAAACCTAAGGATATAAGCTGAAAATATAATAAAAAAAATTATCTTTAAAAAAAAAATTATAACTCTTATTTTATTATTTTTACTCTTATTTTATTATTTTCTTTAGGATTTCTCTTTTAAACGTCAAAATTCCCCTCATGTATGGCTCCATGAATAATTAACTAAATCACATCATAAAAAAATCCCATTTAAAAAAAAATTAACTTCATAATGCATTGTGTGTGCCATTTAATGTTAAAATCTTAACAAAACAACCTTATCATGTGACTTCATCTTATGCAAATCATTGAGTTATGAAGAAGAGGACTCATTTCTACTAAATTAAATAATAATTTTAATAGTGCATCCCCATCTTCATGGAAAAAAATTAAGAATGTGAGCCCACATCCCAAAGATTAATTTATGAAGGAATTTACTCATCTCATATGTGTTGTCCCCCATATTCCAACTTTCTAGCAGAATGATAATTGATTGTGAAGAAAAATGTGGAAGAAGATCTATCCAAAATCAACTAAGAATAACATGTGGAAGTAATATTGTCCAATATTATCTTAGATATTCATGTTGATAAAATATCTTTATACTGCATCTTATCTCATATAATATGGTGTCACCCATGCTTTGATCAGTTTATGAATTGAAATGGCCTAATAAGATTGTATACATCCATTTCCATGTTAAATGCGACCCACACCTATGACCCATGGCTTCATGGAAGTAGGTGACTAGTTGGTTATGTTATGTGAGACTCCAAGATTCCAAAGAAAGTTCAGAGGACCCATCAAATGAGCCTAACATGCACGATGTGTGACATGCCTTTTACACATGGTGAAAACACAGTATAGGGTCAAACTTACATAAAATTGTCATGATGAATGAAGGGGATGACTTGATTGAGATGAAAAAACACTTTAATTTGAATTTACCATGGCATAAAGTGAATTGTTAGTAAAAAGGAGTAGTTTATAATAATATAATTGTCTCTACAAAAGATTAATGGATGAGGGAATGGTCCATTGACACAATAATAAATTGTCTCCACATGTGAGTTAATGAGGGTATATATATATATGGGAATTTTGAAGTCTAAAATGAGTTTGTTAATAAAATAATAAATTTATAATAAAAATAATAAAATAAGGGTTTAAAAAAACAAAAAACTATATTTTTAATTGTATTTTTTATTTATCTCCTTATAGGTTTACTCAATTTTCAATTGGCAGCACTCATTAGATGTAGAATTAAAATTTTCATTCAACAAGAACCCACTTTGAATAATTTCGAGTATACCCACATCAAGAAAGTTGTAGATACACAAAGAATGTGTGCTTCTTTCGAAATTTCAAGATACATGAAAAAATGTATTTCTTTGCATAATTTTGATTTACCAACATCAAGAAAGTTGAAAATACATGAGAAATTTTTATTTCTTTAAAAAAATCAAAATACATGGAAAAAATGTATTTCTTGAAAGAAACACTTGTGTTTTATGTATTTTCAATTTATCTTGTTGTGGGTCAAATCAAAAGTATGCAAATTGGGTACATGTTGGATGTAGAATCTAATACATTCGATATCCAATGGGTGCCCACAGTTGAAATTTGAGTAAACCTATTAGTGAATAAGTAAAAAATATGATTAAAAAAAAAATTCCAATGTTTTTTATCCCTAGGCATGACATCATCATCTTCAATCATATTGATTCTTTTAAAGTTTATTTTGTTAGTAATTTTTTCATTTTGAGGAGCATTTTTTACCTCAAAATTATCCTAATGCCCTAATGCATTCTAATAAAAGTATTATCTCTTAACATACCTAGCATAAACCAAATTCATAATAAAAGGAGACCATGGGATGTATGAGTGTTATGCTAGGCTAACTGAACAACCTAATCATCCAACAATGATATGCTATAATACCAAAGAGCATGTCAAAACCATCAACGGAAGCATCAAGTGAAACCACAAAATCCTAACCCAAAGTTCCATTAACCAAGATATGCCACGATGAAGAGAAAGATAAGCGCTAATATAGTGGACCACAAAGAGAAAATGAGTCTCCTCTAACTAATTCAATCAAGCAACACAACTTTTAGGTCAAGCCACGACTTGATGGTAGTATTATCTTGCAAATTTTTAAATGTGTGTTGATGTCACCCCTCATATGCAATATGAGTGGTAGCACGATGAAATTCACATCCTAAGAAAAATCATTAAGCACTTCAACTTATTATAAGGATGGTACCCAAAGTAAAACTAACCAGTTGTAATTTCGAAAGCCTAACTTGACATGGAAATTAAGTGGGGCCCATTATAGCCATAGAGACAACTAGCTTGGAGACTTGACCCAATGATCTTGTGCTTGCAATTCACAAATCTAAATAACTCGAGCTAACCCACTAACATAGTTACCAACTTAACAAGATTATAAACCAAAAACGAGAACTCTAGCCCAAAAACCCCCTTTTTTTGCACAAAAAACATGAAAAAACACCTTCAAATCGAAAAGTGGTAATGTTGCATCATACATTTTTTTAGGGATAAATTCCCACATTTTAAGCCATGGCATTAAAACTCAAAGTCATGATTTAAAAAATATTGAAATTCCAATAATTTTCAACCATGCATCCAAGTTTACACCTTTAATGGTGAGATCATCTTCAACAAAATTTTTCATTCTCAACATATGAAAGAAGCGAATAGTAGAGAAGACTAGTTTCTGATTCCTGATTCGATTAATAATTCTTCACAATTTGCAATATTTAAGCAAAGATAAATGAACAAAGTGATGGATAACCAACTATGAATCTCCCAACACCACCAAATTTTCGAGGTTTTCCTCTTTGGCCAGAAAGAGCCCTTGCAGTAATCCATATGCCTCTACTGCATTATTTGCAAAATTGACTAACTACCAACTGTACTCGATTTCAATTTTTCCATCAGGGCTGAGAATAACTCCTCCCGCTCCTACCACCACCTTTTTTATTTTATTTAAATTTTTGTTATTATTCTTATTTTGAAGGTTTTTTTTTGGGGCATTCTTATTCTTATTTTTAAATCTTATTTGGTCTTTGAAGAAATGGTTGAAAAATGTTTGAATTTTAACCCTAAAAAAGGGTGATACTATATCACCACTTTTTTATTTCGGCAAACTTTTTCATTTATTTCTTAGCCATGATATTTGGTCTTTAATTCTATGATTAAAAAATGTTTGAATTTTAACCCTTAAAACAAAATATATGATGCTACATCGCAACTTTTGCATTTCAGCATGGTTTTTCGTGTTTTTTGTAATAATGATATTTGGTTTTTAATTCCATGGTTAAAAAATGTTATAATTTTAACCCTATAATGAAAATAGTGTGATTTTTCATCACCAGTTTTCAATATCATCATGAAAATCATGATTTGATACAACCTCCAAAAAAACAAGAACTTGGTCCAGTTCTCATTAAGTTGGTAACTTTTTTACTAATATTGTTACCAATTATTCCTATATGAGTATATATTTTGATTTATTTCATGATAAGGATCTGCGGATTCCAACCTTAGATCTCACCCCTACGAATGTGCATGTGAATCTTTCAATATCTAGATAGGAACTTGTGCCACATAGAAAAGGGTTATTTCTTCTTTCCTTAAACATGCTAGACACATTGGGAATTTTTATACTTCAAGTTGATTTCTCTTATATAAGGCTATTTTCAATTATCATAAATCATTAAGTTTAACACATCTAGTTGACCATTTGGGTGTTTGAGTTAGTGTTGCAAGGTTCACTTAACTTCAACCTTGAGGTTTGAAATCTGATAAACCTAAAATGTGTTTTAAGGTCATAACTCAATGATAGATTACGAAACACATCTACTTTATTACTAGCATAGATCCATCTTAATTCTAGATCCACCAAGTGTTGATAAGGATCAAATATCTCAAGATGCAAACCTCTTTTTGAATTCAAAACTTGAGAAAAGGTTTGCACTTCAAGATATTTGATTCCTCTCAACAATAGGTAGATCTCGAGTTAATATGGATCAATGCTTGTTCTTAAAATTACTATTTATGTTATAGATAGATTTAACATCTTTATAAACAATTTTTTTTTTTTTTTTTTTTGTTAAAAACTTAATAATACATATAATTACATATGTATGCGCTTTTAATTTTATATATATATATATATTTTGATTTTATATGTTTACGCATTAAATTCAAATATGAAGTTTTGAAAATTTACAAATATGAATTATTGTTTATAAACTTATATGGTAAAATGGATCATTTTTTTGTAAATTGATTTATATTACCTCAAAATAGAAAATGACAACCTTCTCACCATCACAATTAAGCCCAGTGCATGTGTTAGGTCCCTATATTACTAGTATAGTCCCTTATTGTTGTTAGTGTAACCCCCTTATTGTTATTATTGTACCCCTATAGCCCCCATATTGTTATTATTGTGCCCTTAGATTATTATTGTTAGGTCAGCTAGGATTACATTTTGGCCCCACTAGGACTACATCATGGCCCCATGGACTCCTATATAGAAAGGAGGTTTTGTAATTTGTATCATCCAAGAATTTTTCATTCATGTAATGTATTGGAGGTTGCCCCCTCAAAGTGGCTTATTTCTAAGGCGTTGATATGTTGGTTTCACAACAACATGACAATAAATTTACTACCTTCTTGGTCTTATATCCTAGGATTGTAATTCATGGATTTTTCATTTTTTTTTCCTTTTCTCTTGCAGAAATAAATCCATTCTAAAGAGTTATCAAGAATAGGTGTGTATGAGATAGTGAAAAAATTTCTTTGAGATAGCTCCATTCATAGAGGTTATACAATATTTGTTTTCTATTGTCACTATCTGAATGATAAGTTTCATCGGCATGCATGGGTCCACTTATTGACGGAGCCAAAATTATGGTTGAGTCTCTTACATTTTATGTCGAAGGATGGCCTTCCTGTATTGATGGAGGCAATGTCTCCACTTGTGGCTGAGATGGATCTAGAGGAGGTTATTGGAAGTAGGTGCCTTATATTGTTGTGTGTTGTACTTCTTGGGAATCCAAGTTGTCTTGGATCCTTTTATTCCCTTTGGATATTTCCATCCATGACTCCTTTTATTAGCATTAGGTTCTAGATATATCCCTTCAGAAAAAGGACAAGCATTCTAAATATGGCTAGGTTATTAAAAAATCCTACATCAGAAGACAATGTTTTCATAGTGCAACAATTTTGTATAAAACCTACCCCTCTAATTGAGAATGATTTTATCAAGCAACCCTTTAAGAAGGCCCACTTCAACGCATATGCAAAAAAACGTGACTGTTCCTTTTGCAATCCTTCTAGCGTATATTTTGATGAAGTGACATAATAAGTTCCACACCTTGAATAAGATATATGGATGTGTCAAATGCATGGGAAATTTAGGAAGCCTTACCCAAACTAGACTTGCCATATCATGCATGGAAAGAGGATTAAAATAAGGGAACCATGGTTAAAAATATTGAAGGTGTAACAAGGTTCGGTCTTCATAATGAATATTTATCAATATGATTTTGTAAAAGAGTCAAAAATAATTTATTTAATTCAAAATAAAAATATTTTATTTAAAAGAAAAATATTTTTTTAGTTTCCAATTCAACCCTCCTCTAATCAATTATCCACATGAATTCTGCCACATGTTTTTCCTTGAGTAGTGCCATAGTTAAGTCGGTTTCCATAAAGGTATGATGCAACAACAGATAGCTCAAAAACCACAGAATTATAGTGTCATGGATGACTTGCTTGACCACAAAAGATATGCCTCAAGGAAGTTTTTCTGATCACTTTCTTGACCACAAAAGATACACCGCAGGGAAACTTTCTTATCAAAAAATGTTTCCTTTGAAAGAAGAAACCCTACAATTAATCGTTTCCGCTGAAAGAAGAAAACCTAAAATTTGCAAGAAGGATATGACATCATGCTAATTTTGAGAACAAGGATAATGACAGTGCAAGATGTATGCAAAAAATTCATAAATTAAGAGGGAGACAACTTTTCTCAAAAGATAAGTATTTTATAACTTTTCTCTTTGATCAAGACTATTATTAATGTCTTTAGTTTTAGGTTAGTCTTTTGTCTATCTAACCTTTAATTGGTTATAATTTTTCTTTCATAAAATCCTTGTGAGGATTGCAGGTACATAGTAGAAGATGCCAAGGTTTTGACAACTATTGAAAGAAGTGAAATAACAAAGCAAAGCAAGAGGACTTTCTAGAATTTCTACTTGAATAATATTGTACTAGATGAGGCTCAAGTTTAGAGGGAGCGAGTAGTTTCAAGTATGCCTCGATTATGATAAAGATAAGTCAAGATCTAGCATGCAACATATGGTAGCATGATAGAAATATTTGAGTAATTTCTCCCAGAAAGAGGGAGAGGATTATGTTAAGACATTTTCCTCATTTGCCTCATATTTTTGAAGAGCATGAAGAAGTCTCGTGATCAAGTATGTTCATATAATTTTTCTTGTACAGTGGGAACAATTGTGAAGAAAGTATTGTCTTCAGAAGGGCAAAGTAAAGCTCAAATATATTTTCACTAATGAGCAAATAGTCAATATGATAATGAAGTCTCTTTCTGAAAGGAAGTTTGAGATGCCTCTTTGATTAAGAGGGAGTGGTGATTGTATCAGGGATATGGTTTCTCCCTGTGCCCTATAATTTGAATTAAATTAGGGATGTTATCCCAGTGTCAAGTACATTGACCAAAATTAGGGAGAATAGTTTGAAATATTGGTTAGCATCATGGACTGGAATTATTCTTGTGTCATGTACTTGGACATGATTAGGGAGGTTATCCATGTGTCAAGTACATAGGCTTGATTAGGAAGAATGGTCTGGTGGACTGAAATTATTCCTGTGTCATCATATAGTGACCTTATTAGGGCTATAATCCCTGCATCACTTTGACTTGATTAGGAAGAATGGTCATGTGGACAAACATTTTCCCGTGTCATTGTATAGTGACCTAATTAGGGCTATAGTCTCTGTGTCACTTTAACCTGAATAGGAAAATGGTCTGGTAGAGGAAAATCATTCTCTTTGTGTCATTGTATAGTGACCTGATTAGGTATGTTATCCCTGTGTCACTTTTTCCTGATTAGAGAGAATAGTCCTAGAGGTTGTAGCCTCCTAGCATCATACTTTGATCTCTTTCTAGAGTGAGTTTTTTTTCCATAAATAAGGGGTATTGACTGGATTATGGCACTGTAGTTGATTATAGTAATGATATTGACGATGATTCTTATCCTAATCTTGATGATCCTTTCTTATAGAAGTCTCCAACTTGAGAAAATCCTGCTAGTCATTATGAATTCCTCCCTAGTTATGAGGGAGTGTTGAAGGTGTACCTAGGTTTAATCTTCATAATGAATATTTATCATTATGATTTTGTAAAAGGGTAAAAAAAAATTTATTTAAGTAAAGAAAAAATATTTTATATAAAATAAAATTGAATTTTTAATGCCCAAGTCAGCCCTTCATTTTTCAAGTCAGACTTCCCAAGGGTCATGTCCTTTTGCATGGATAAACAAATATATATTGGAATGATCACCCCAAAATTTTATCCCCAAGGGATAGCTCAGTTGGTTGAGTTCTCGTTGCTAAGTAACTCTTCGTTGGGAGGTCACGAGGTCAAATATCCTTGACGCCCTTGGGGTTAGGCCTTGCTTGTTTGGCCAACAGGTAGATCCATACAAGTTGATCTACCTGGATTTTACTGAGGATGTAGGGGCTACCCAGTGTTATTGAACCACCATAACAAAAAATAAAATAAAATAAAATAAAATCTACTCCACAATTTTGGCAAGTAACTAGAAACAATTCATGGAAGAAGAATTTGGTTGTATGAGGTTAGGATATGACATGGTTCCAAGGTAAAAGAATATTATTTTTTGAGGTAATATATGATATAATATTATAAGTTTTTCCTATGACATACATTCTACAATCATGGAGTTTCCTCAAGGCACATTTTTTGTGGTCAATGAAGTAATCAACGAATTTCCCCGAGGCACATCTTTTGTGGTCAAGCAAGTCATTAATGACACTATACTTATGTGGTTTTCGAGCAATCTATTGCATCATGCCTCTATGGAAACTAAGTTGCTTGTGTAACTACTTATGGAAAAACATGTGGTAGACTTCATGTGGATAATTGATTGGATGAGGGATGAATTGGTACTTGGGTAATAAGTTTGTGAATTGGAATTCTCTTGTTGAAAAAAATATATATAAGGAAATAATTATTGGGTTTTCCCCTTGTGGATTTTGCCCTAGTCTCTATGCTAATTTCTAGTGTTCTTTATCTTTTGTGCATTGTATTTGTATCACTACTTGATTACCTAATGAATGAATTAAAATGCATAATGAAAAACATAAATGAGAGACCACGATGAATCAAAAACCAAGGACCCTGATTGAAAACCTTTTATTGGTCCTTTATATTTCTAAAAGGAAAAATAAAGAATCCTTTTGAACAAAAATGCAACACTATATTTTTAGACCAGTTCTAGTGCATCCATTCATGCAGAGTAGATGCTAATGCCAAAATCCATTACCATGAGTGATGATTTATTATCATTCATAATATGAAACAAAGAAACTTGAGATAATGATATCCACTTCAAGAGATGGGGCTTTTGCTACTTGATTGACAAAGAATGTAGGTCTTGAGAGAGATTTAGTGTTCGAAGGAGAAATAATTAGTTTAATAACATCCTTAAAGGATTCAGGTTGATAAGAATAGGATGCACCCTAGCCTTTTTCTCCACCTCTTAATCTTGATATGAGATAAATCGAGGCATCCTTGGCTAGTCTGTACTAGCGAAGGGATTTAAAATCTTGGAGATGCCTACCTCCATGTAGCAGTCGAATACTACCATAACGGATTCTCATCCCCACTTGAATCCTGGCTATGAGTGAGGAGATGATATTTGTGACTTTGAGGTGCATATAAAAGGAATCTCGGATAAGAAAGGTATCACAAAGATAGAGAAATTCTCTAGATCTAGGGAAATAACCTCATCTTGGATGTAGGAAGAGCCCTGCAATGGAAGGGATTGCCCCTATTTTACCATACCTTGAGGTAGGTCTAATTTTTTCAAACCCTCCTATAGAAGCAAACTATTACCCTGTAAAATTATCTAGCATGCCTGCACTAAATAGTGACTTAGGGAAAAATGATATTCAATACCCACATGATTTGTAGAGTTGAGGTTTTAAAAAATGGAAAACCCACATGGTCTGAGAACCTTTATGACACCAATGATGGCATCCTCTATAA
Source organism: Pinus albicaulis (assembly GCA_034641835.2). Taxonomy (NCBI): domain Eukaryota; kingdom Viridiplantae; phylum Streptophyta; class Pinopsida; order Pinales; family Pinaceae; genus Pinus; species Pinus albicaulis. The sequence continues at coordinate 561,968,432 of CM076583.1, read as the reverse complement.
CCTCGAGATGCTTGAAAACCTTATCGGTGGTGGCTACACATGTAGAGCAATGCATTCCAAACACATCGATGAGGGATTTTCAGATCTCTAGCGATGGAGATGGATCTATCGGGGGTTTTATTAGGTACCTTTCCTACACCTCTGCCTTCCAATCCTCTAGTTTCTTCTAGTAATTATGTGGGGGATCTTACATCCACTAATGTTATGGTGAACATCAAGGTTGTTGGTATTATTTTGGGCAACCCCCGTGGTGGCGTCCCTCATAAGAGAGTCAAAATCCCCTTTTCCCCCTCTCGTCTAGAAATAGAGATTAATTTGTGAGGACAAGCCTTCATAGGCAATGATTGGAAGAGAAACCTCATTGATCTAACAAATTCCAGAGATGATCATTTGAAATTGTAGAGGGATTTTAATTGAATCAAAGGGATGATCCTTCAAGTCAGAGACCTCAAGGTGGGGAACAAAAACCTACAGGAATTATGATCTACCATCCAAACCCTTGACGAATATTTGGAACATGATTAATTGTTTTGGATGGTGGCAGCTAAGGTTTTTTTTAAATGATTTATTAATTTTGTGGTAAAATGGATCTTAATTTATGTTTACTATCTATATTTCACCTTTTTATATATAGAAATATTTTTACTTCTAATTATATATTTATTAATTAAATTTAAGCATAACATTCTAAAATATTATGGTTATGAATATGAATCATCATTATTTTAATTTATTTTAATATAATATTCATATTATGATTTTTTTCTCGAAGAAATTGTTTGTAATTTTATTAATAAAAAAAAAATTATAATATTACAAATTGAATTGAGTCGACCTTTTATTTTTATTTTTAATTCAGTCAAAACGATGTTTTTATTATTATTATTTTATCCAACACTTCACTACAACATCAAATTTAGTACGTCACGACATCTCCCCCATACCAGGCTATAGAGAACCTCTCGATGCAACTATGGGATAGTAGTGATTATATGTCATATTGAAATTCTCAAGTGAAACAATATAATATGGCCATGCCATTTTATGACAATCAAATTTTTTTGTAGAGATGAAACTCACATTGTCAATGTTGGTTCATATTCAATCTTCCACATAGATGAGTATCAGTACTTTTTGAATTTACAAATTTCATTTTATCAATTCTCACTCATCAATAAGATGTTAGAAGATCTAAAGATAACTCAATAATACAATTACTTAATAATAAGATACACTAATAATCAATAATATAATAGAATCTAAAGAAAACCCAATAACAAAATTATTTCAATAATATACAATCTTAAAATACAAAAGAAAGAAACGGAATTACAATAAGATAAATAATACCATAGTATATCATCAATAATATAATAAAATATAAAACAACTTAATAACGAAATCATACTTAATAACTTTCATAACATACAACTTTAAAATTTAAAAAAAAAAATGATTTTGGAGTAAAGAAAATAACATCATAGTATATTACTAGTGTAGTCATATAAATTAAATGGCTATAAACGCTCCATGATAAACATCAAAACACTTATTTCATAATAATTTTTACGTTGCTAAAATTAAAAAGTCATAAAAATTAGTTAAATTATAAGTTTATTATTATTATTATTATCATAAAAATAATTTATGAGTTAAATGTATATACATTTAAAAAAATATGTAACAAATTCATCCCCATTTTACCATGGAGATTTATCCCCACTTTACCATAGAGATTCTTAATTTGTAAATAACTTTGTTACAATTCCACAAGCCAATACCATACCACATATCCAAAAAACCATAACTCATTTCATATGACCATTTTTCATTCAACATTTTCTTTAGTTAATCAATTTAATCAACAAGGAAAAAAAATGTATAACTATTTTGGAGATACATCTCAGCTTTTGATCTATGAATACTATTATAAATATTCTAGAAAATTTCATGGCGGTTAAATCCCTACCATCCACCTAATAATTATTGATAATTAAATTAAAATTATGAAAATATAATTCCAAAATAAACCCACCTTTTGACATAATTAGTTATAAAACCAATTATCAAATATAATGAATATTTTATATGCAGATACAATTTAAAGATATAAATAAAGACACTTGATACTAATAAAATAATAATAATATTTTTCAACACACACACACACATATAACCAAAATGAGAGTTTTGTATTTATATGCAAGTCTGCACTTGGATCACAACAAATACATCAAGAAATACATCTTCAAAAAAAAATCTTGAGCCCTCTTGTCTAGAAAAACTACAATTTTTTCAGGAGGGACTCCAAACTAGACAATAAAAAATGAGGTTTTGTAGGTATATGCCTTACAAGGCTGCCCATAAAAAAAAAAATGTTTCATACCATAACTGATTGATAACACAATTCTTCATAATTGTGCGATGTCAATCATTTAGCTCTAATGAATAAGAGAGGGCCTAACTTGACCATTGATTTGTAAATCTCCCAACCTTAATTTACACCCTTCATTAGCACATAAATTCACATCTTTATTAAGATCATGGAGAACATAGAAATATGCTATTGAATGAAACTTTTCCGTCACTTTCCTAATTCTTTTCATAGTATTTTCTAATGTTTGTTCCTCATATAGGAGCCCTTCACCAAATACTGAATCAAAAGGATGGAGTCTCACAAAATAGTGAGAGAAACTACTTGATTTTCTTTGCCTAATTAAATCCCTTGGTAGAATGCATAAGCTTTAGTGTGGTTTTTTTTCATGCATCCCAAGCCCCATGATTACTCTGCAAATTTAACTTCCTCAGGGCCATGAGCACCCCTCCCCTCTTTCCACCCCTGGATTCCTTTTCAAAGCCACATCAAAATTTAGGATTAGTCCTTCTCACTATCGCTTTTGTTGTCCTTTGAGATAATTGTGGTCAATAATCATGCCAAAGCATCTATAATGTTTTGTTGTGTTTTGTAATTTTGGAGGACCAATGTATAAGATAAATTTTAGTAAACAGTTATTGATTAAATATTCTAGATAATATTAGTAATTATAAGTAAGGGTTACTTGTTTATCTCACACAGTGATTAAGATTTTGTAAATTGGTTAAGTATACTTATGAAAGAAGATATGATTATCAAATATTCAGATTGAATGCTTCAATAAATCAAAATCTTGAAAACCTTTAAATAATGTCTAAAAGTTCAATAAAATACATTTAACATTATCAATATGTTGACAATTTATAAATGAAAGGGAATTACATCAAGAAACTGTTAAGTAAATAATTATTTATATTGATAATAAATTCAGGAGGAATTATAAGATTACTGAAACACAGTTAATCTCACCTAGTTATCTTGATAAAAATTAAACATATGAAGAGACAAAATGTATGAAAACTAGAAAAACTCACAGAGAGAACCGAGTTGTATGAGACAAATTGAGAATCATTCTTCTATTATTGATGATAAAAAAAGGCTTGTACAATTTCTTCTTACAAAAATTTGCTCATCCAAGGGTGAAACCCTTGATAACTCGAAAAGAGAGTTATTTATACTGTTTTCTAAAACTTAGAAATATCTTAACTATTTACAATAAAGAAGAATAGAAGAAGGAAACAAATAGATAAAGTGTCTCTGTTTTCTTAGAAGTTGTTGATGACTTGGCCCCTTTCAATGGAAGTTGTTGCTGACTGGACCCTTGAAAATCTGATGTGTTGGCAAGTTGTAAAAATGACTCTTTTACTAAATGGTCTCACAAAATTTATCCCATTGATCTTCACTTGGGATTTCTACACATCATTTTTCTGAAAATGTCATCTACTTCTGTATATCTATCAAAATTTGGTCTTTTAATGAATAAATATTTGATTTGATGTTGAATGATCAAATCAAACTACAAAGCTTCAAGAAATTATTTCCCTGTAACATGTCCTTTGATACCTGCAAAATTTGACATCTATTGCAATTGTGTATAACTTTTTACAATAATATTCTAATTTAATCAACTTATCATCTAATCCAACCAACCATGGTAGTTCTTTATGATTTACAACATTAAATTTAGTATGAAATATTTGAACAACAATATTCAAATCTTTACATTTGGTTTGCAATTGATTGATTAAATTTCTTTTCTGTAAAACTTTCTTTATCTCCAAAATGGTTGCAGTTCTGTCCAAGATGTTGATTTCTTCCAACTCCTCTCTGTTCTTTGAGTTGAGAAACTTGATCATGTGAGTGGCTTCACTTGGCTTCTTTTTGAGATGCTCCCTCTGCTCTTTAATGGCTGCTCTGCATTTGGTGATAATCTCCTATTTTTCAAAGATAATCTGTATGGATGGCCATACCTCTGTCATAGACTTGCTGATATCATCCCAAATGTTCTGCTTAGCTTAAACCGGAGTTGTTGCCATTAGAGATTCACTCTCTAGTTATTTTATCTTAATTCCTAACTGATGAGGATTTTGTATTTCCTCCATGTATAAAGTATCATTTTTAATATTCTGTGACTCAAGAATTTGAAACCTCTGTTGTAATTTCTCATGTGCCTGCTTCTGAATAGCCAAATCTTGTTCTAGTTTTGATGCAATTAGTTGTTGTCAAATATGCTGAAATTTATGTACCTGCAGAAGATGTTTGATATGTTGTATTAGGATAAGTAGTCACCTGAAGTGTTTATTTCTCTTTCAGTAATTCTTCAATTTGTTCTTCCATATTCTAATTTGCAGATTTTGATCAATGATCAATTTTAAAATCTCCTCTTTGTTATATTCATTTTCTGAAATCTCCTCTGTCTGTGGGTCTTCAGTTGAGGGTAGCTTGAGTTGTTTTCACAAAGCAGAGATGTATGCATTCTTCTTTTTAATGATTTCCTCAACTGCCTTGTAGTCTTTTGGGTCATACCCATCTTTCACTACAAGGTCTTCCAAAGACTTCAATCTGTTGTCTTTGGCTAATGAAGACAAATTTTCAATCTTCAGCTGAGATTGAACATTTGATAATGCAGCTTTCAGTTTAGAGAGTGACATGGATGTTGTTGTCATTGTTGAAAATAACATCTCTCCAGACTATCTGTGAATGTCCATCTGATCAATTGGATGGATGTGATTTTCATCAAAAGAGAAGACAATATTCTTGTACTTAGCATAAGTCTTTGGAAAAGGCATTGTTGCTTGTAGAAAGTCCATTTGAATCCTTTATTTTTCACTGTCAAAGGCAGTGAGAAGCCTATTCTATGATGTATATGTTTTCTTCCAAAATTAACTATAAACATCATATTTCAACGCTTCATTCTTATGCTTGATGTCTAAGAATATGGAGAAAATGTTCTATTCTTCAGAAGAACTGGCATCTGAATGTTGGATAATCTCTAGTGGTTCTCTTGCAGGTGATGATGATGGAGGATTTTTAGGAACACTGGTGGATGTATAAACTTCATTTTCTCCTAAATCTATAATTTCTGGTTGTTCTCCCTCTGAAAGTAAGGTGGAAGCAAGCTTTGGCTTTTTTTGTTGCAAAATGAATTCCTTAAGTATCTATTTAGCATGTGGAGGCTCTTCTCTTACTCTCTTCTGTTGTTTACTATCAGGAACAAGGATCTATACATTAGAGGTTGAAATGACCTGTTCATATTCCTCTTGGAAAGTGCCTTCAACCCATTCGTCTTGGTTCATATATTTCTCTATTTTTTCTCTAGAGGTATGAGTGTAAGAAGTTGTTTTGAGTTCAAATCTCAGAGCAGAAATAATGCCATGGGGGTCATAGGACCAAGTAAAAATTGGTTGAAAATTGATCTTCTTTAACATTGCATCTGCTTCAGCACCAGTTGCTCTGGTATTGCAGATGAAGGATCCAATGCTGGCTTCGAGCTTAAACTAATCTTTTCTCTCTCTTGAGACAAAATGTAACTCATCCATATTTAACATTTGTCTAATGTACTCTAAGGAGAAAACTCTCATAGGGAAATATCTTGGAAGATTATACGGTGTGAGTTCACAACCATATACCCTAATTTCTGTGTAATTTTTATATAGGTACCAATCACCAGTTTTAGCTTACTCGTTGAGGTGCAGGATCCTTTTAATTTCTTCTCCAATTATGAGCTCTAATTGACTTGTAAGGAGCTACCTTACTGGATGTGTGAATGATTCTATGAACTCTGTAAAAGAAGTGGTTTTTGATGAAGCTCTGACTAACTCTGTCCAGTGAATCATTGATTGATTCACTCCCTTTGCATCCTGCTTGTTGAAGTGGACAAGCAAAATTTTTGCCTGCTGAAACAAAAACATATGAACAATTACAAAAGTAAAATTGAACACACCTTGAGCAGTAAAGTTCATGAATTGTTCATGTATATTTTCAGCCAATAATTGGCTGTAATTATACATAAAAAATGGTGATTTTTCTTTGTTGAAAAAATATAAGAACCCCATGATGGGTTCATCAACAATTTGGTCATTTGGGTATCCTAGCAGGTGTGACAGGAGAGAGATGTAGTGTTTGGAGGCCTTAGGAAAGATTTAGGATGAGTATGGTAGTTTTTTCTTGGGTAACTCTGCATCCTTAGGTAGGAATATCTCAAATATCTAGGCTCTCTAAGGGAAGGATAGCTTATGATAAAGGTCCATGAGAGCAGCAAGTGAGAAATGGGAAAGGGAATCATATGAAGGAATGAGTAACATTTGGTTTATGGTTTCAGGGGATATGGTGATCAGAATGTTTCCATTCTGAGGCACCAATGATCTGTTTATAGGATCATATTGTTTCTGACACCAGGCAATTAGATCTGGAAAAGGGTGAGTCTGTGGAAAAGCAAAAAAAGGCAACTTGGATTCCCAGAACCTGATAGGGTCCTAGTAATCTATGTGCTTTCTCTTTAACCATATATTTTTTTCATAGAAATCGAATTCAGAATGAGAATCTATGACTTTGAAAAACGCATTGGAGAGAGGTATGAGGTCGAGGTTAAGTTGTGGTGTTGCAGCAGGTATTTCTTCTACAACTGGATTAACAATATCTGCAACAAGATTGACGATCTGGACTTCTTCTGTCACCTGTTTCTTTTCTTTACCCTTAGGTGTCGTTTATTTCTTAGTCTTGGCTTTGGGAGCCATATTGGACATGGTATTGACCTAGGAAAGGATTTTGAGGATCGGGTTGCAGATAGGGTGGCAGGGATTACGGAAATGAGGATAATGGTTGTAGAGTGTAGAGATGACAAATTGATTTGGAATAAAATGTGGGGATAATAACAATTTGTACAAGAGATTAAAGTGATGAAAGGGAGTCTGCAGGTGATTTTATAGACTAATATCTGGGTTTAACGGTCTTGTATACGACTATAGGGGTTTAATGGCTTTGATGGGGATTAATACACAATATGGCGATTAACGGTTCAGGAGCGTCTTAATGGCCGATGGGGAAATCAAAATGGCTATGGGTGGAGCGCTGGAGGATAACGTTCAAGTGACATGGAGGAATAAGGTTGCGCAGTGGACCAACAGTTGTGGTGCAGGAAGGGATGTCCATTGGCTGAGGATGCGGGAGGTAACGGTCATCGGGCGCTGGAGGAATGGTCATTGGGTGTGGGAGGAAAGGTCATCGGGCGTGGAAAACCACTGGTGGATTTCGAGGGGGGGTACCTCCCGGTTTCTGGTTTTGGGCAGAGGGGGTGTGAAAATCTATGGTTCCTCCATGTCACGAAACACGATGGCCATTAAAACCACACTTCGGACCCCCCCCCCCCTCTTGCCCCTCGTGTTAACAAGAAATGGTTGGGGGGGGGGGGGGGGTCACAAAGTGGCTCTCCGCCATAGATTTGAAGTGGGTTCAAGATCCGTCGTTCAAAGTTGCTGGCACATTGTCCAAGTGATTCGATTCCTTTTGTTGCACAGTTACTTAGGATAAAAAAAAATATAAGCGCTAATTGATTAAATTTAACAAATGAAACTAAAACCCCTTTTCAAAAGAATTTAAGAATCATAAATAAATTTCTAATCCTTTATTAACTTGGCGCATTTAAACAGACATCCATGATTTTATTTATTAAACACTAAAGCATTCATATTTTTCATTTTATGCTTTCCTAACATTTTTTTTTTTTTTTTTGCCTTCTTTCTTTAGAGAAAATCTGTTCTAACATTTTATTCTAACATGGATGTACAAAAATATAAGTTTTCCTAACATTTTTTAATTTTTATTTTCATCCATGTTCTAACTTAGAATTTTATTTTTTATTTTTTAAGCTACCATGCTAACTTATCAAAACAAATAATGTTACAACATCGGCTCCAACTGAGGACTGCTTCCCCCTATGGGATGCAGAGAACAAGCAGTTCCATGTGCCTTCTCCTCGGGCTATGGAGTCTTTTCTGTAGAAAACAAATAGACTTGAAATGATAAAATAAAATGATAATGTACAATGATGATGTAGGATCTCCTTCAGTACTGTATATAATGTTTCAAAAATCTTCCATCGACAGGCAGTGTTGAGAAATGTCCTTCCAAATTTTGTAACACAAATGTGTTGTTTCCCTTTACCTCTGCAATGTTGAGTTACCCAAACCATAGATTATCAAACTTGCGATGTTTACCTTTATCTTCTTTCCTAGCATCCCATCTTAAGACTAAATCCCCTTCTCTAAAATCTCTTTCCCTAGCCTTTCTATCAAAAAGACTCTTCATCTTATTATGATATTTCCTTATTTTGTATTGAATCTCACCTCTGTTTTCATTTAATTCAATAATCTGATTTATTCTTCTAGAGAAAAAATTCGGTTCATCAGTAGATTCTTGTAAAAACTTAAGCACAAGAAAAGCCAAATTTGTAGGAAAGATTGCATCTTTGCCATAAACCAGTTGGAATGGAGATTTACATGTTGATATTTTTGGGAGAAACCTTGTTTGCCCAAACTGCATAGATTAAATGACTGTCCCAATTTTTCTTATGGTCTTCTAAAGTTTTCTTGATTACCTTTAATAAGCTCTTATTAGATGATTCATCAAGACCATTTCCTTGTGGATAATAGGGAGTTGAATAATGCAATAGAATATGATATTTTTGGCAAAAATTGATCATCTTTATGCTACTGAACGTTGTGGCATTATCAGTAACTATTTCTTGTGGAAAACCAAATCTAGATAAAATGTTCTCTTCAGTGAATTTGATTACAACTGAATCTTTGGCATTTCTTACAGGAATGGCTTCCACCCACTTGGTAAAATAGTCAGTAGCAGTTAAGATCCATTTGTGTTGATTACTTGAAGCTAGGTTAATTTCTCCTATAAAATCTAATCCCCATTGAAGAAAAGGTGTTGAGACAACCACTAGAACTAGTGGAAGGTGTTACACCATTTTTTGGTCATCTAACCTATTATCATTAGATGGACCCAAGTACACCATGTAAGACCAATTTTACCCTAAGTAAAATTGCTTTCACTATGTGAAATAACTTAATAGAACACATTTATCAGGTTGTTTATGGTCTAAATAGGAAACCCCAAGGGGAAATAGTAAACAAATCTATATTTGTTTGGTTTTCCTCATAGAATAATTAATTAAACAATAATTTAATTATTATTCCTGGTCATATTTAACCCAAAACAAGGAAATTAATTAGATAAATCCTTATTTATCTTCTTATTTTCTAGGAATAATTATTTAAATCTTATTTAAATAATATTCCTTGTTAAATATGACTAATTCATTTATAAATAATTAAATAAATAATTATTTATTTAATTATCGTTCAACCACTTCCTTAAAATAATAAATAAATCATTTATTTATTTATTATTTACAAATAAAGGGATTTGACCCAAGTCAAATGCCTTTTCCCTCCAACGAATATAATAAAATATTCCATAAAAGGTGGATCTATATTTGGTTAATATTATTTTAATCATGCACCAAGATCTAGAATGACCGAATATTTTGTTATAAATAGGAGGGTTTTTCCTACCATTCTTCACCTTTTGTTGCCTATTAGATCACTCTGGATCTATGCTCTTGGTCTGACTTTGAGCCATTATCATTGTCAAATTTTCCATTATTTCACTTTGTGAGCTCCCTTTGAGTTTTATGTTTTTCTGGGTTTTCTACACCAACAAGAGAGAGAAATTCTAGATCTGAAGTGCTGAGGACTTTCAAGAACCCATCCCATCGAGGAGAATTGGAAACACCTTTCTTGTTTTCCTCCCTGATGCCCTTAATATAAAATTCTTTCAAAAATATTGTTCTTGTCTTGTCTATTGGATGTATGGAGAAAAACCTTATTTTTACTGCTTAATGTCTTTTTATGCATAGATCTGGATTTTTGCAGCATTTGTCTTGATCAACTAACTGCAGATCTGAAGATATTGGCAGCCATATTTGATGTTAGGGCTATAAGTTATGCGTAGCTAAAGTGCTATTTTTTTGACACTTCGACAAAAGATTCATACTAACAAAAGGGCTGCTAGTTTTTTCTTACCAGCAAACATCTGACATGGAACACAAGCTCTATCCTTTTCTCCCACTTGTGAAAACAAAGTAGGCCAATAGAAACTTGCCCTTAATATTTTTTATGTTGTTTCTCTCCAAGCATAATGGCCTCCACATATTCCTGCATGAAACTAATCAATGATTCCTTCAGCCTCTGATCCTGTCAAGCAAAGTAGTAGAATGTTAAGAGGATCTTTCCATTATAAGTTGGCATTGATGATACAATATTTGATGGATTTCAACTTAAGTGTTTTTCATTGGCTTTTGGAAAAATCAGTTGGACATTCACAATGGATCAAAAAATGAACAATATTTTCATACCAATCTAATAATACAAACTTATCATCAATGTGGATAGGGATTGTTTGAGTTGAAGGAGAAGGTTCTTGTGCATTATTTCCTTGAATTCCTTGGGAAGGTTCTTATGGATTCTCCCCTTCTGTATTTAAGGAAGGTTCTTGTGGATTCTACCTTTCCAAATTTGAAGAAGGTTCTTGTGGATGCTTCTCAGACTTAAAAATCAGATTTTATGCCCAACACTTTACAATTAGATTAAGCTAACAATTTAGCTAAACCTTGTCCCTTTACTAACTTGGTAGTTTTAATGGTAAGGTTAAACTCAAGGATTTGATTTATCCATATTCCTCTTCTTCCATCAATGTCTGGTTGTGTAAGAATATTTTTTACAACATTGTTAGGTACATACGCAATAATGTTAGAGTGGAGGACATACATTCTAAAATATTTCAGGGCTTGAACTAAGGTATAGGATTGTTTTTCAATGATATCATACTTGAGTTCTACATCTCTCATGACCTTGCTAAAAAATTCTATGGGTTGATCGTGATAATCTTCATTCTTCTGCAAAAGAACTACAACAAGGGTGGTTTCAGAAGCAAAAGAGAATATACTGAAAGGCTCAGAGTAGTTTGGACTGGCTAAGGTAGGAGCTTCAAAAATGGCCTTGTTTATTTGGTCAAATGCACATCTTGCAGGAATGGTCCATTTGGCTTCATGGTTCTTTTTTAGCATATCTGTCATGTATTTAACTATTTTTGCATAGTTAGGTATAAATCTTCTCAAAAAGTTAATTTTCCCTAAAAAGGCTTGTATCTATTTCTTATTTCTAAGTAATGATAATGATAGACTAGCAGAGACCCTTTTGGGATCAATTACTACTTGATCCTTTGAAATAATATGACCTAGTAATTTTCCCTCTTTGATGGCAAACAAAGACTTCTTGGGATTTAGAGATATTCCAAACTTTCTGCACCTGTCAAAAACCTTCATCAAGTGCTTCAGATGTTTTTGATCTGATTTAGAAAAAACAGTTAAATCATCAAGATAAATTACAACAAATTTCTTTACCTTCCCAACAAAGGCTAAGTCTATGGCTCTCTAGAATGTTGCTCCTGCATTTGATAGGCCGAAATACATCTTGGCATACATGAATGCACCCCAAGGTGTAATAAAGGTCGTCTTCTCTCTGTCTTCTGAATTCACCAATATTTGATTATAACCAGAGAAGCCATCAAGCATAGAGAATCTGTTAGCACTTGACACTCTTTGAAGTAATTGATCCATCTTTGGAAGTGGATATTTATATTTCAAGGATGCTTTGTTAAGGTTTATAAAATCCACATAGAGTCTAATTTCACCATTCTTTTTTTTGACAAGGACTATTTTGGCAACCCAATTAGAGTATCTTAAAGGGACAATTATTTTGGCATCTAAAATCTTCTTAAGTTCTTTTTCTATGGTGGGAAGTAGAACTGTGTTCATTCTTCTTAACTTTTGCTGATAAATTTTTGTTTCTAGTTTTAGTGGAATTCTATGCTCAATCAAAGACGTGTCATAAGTTTTTAGATCAGCATAAGTCCAGAAAAAACATCCTTATAATTCTTAAGAAGTTTGATATTTTCAAATTTAATTTCAGGAGTTAAATATGCACAAAGTTTAATATTTTTAATCTCTTCATCAGTACCAATATTAGTGTCTTCAATGTAATCTTCTAGTGAAACAGAGATTGGATTTTTGGGAACATCATTTTGATCAAACAATTTTTCTAAAGGAATGAGTCCTTTGGGGATAAAATTATTTGATAGTTGTATAATATCATGATCAACTACCTTTGAATTTAGATCTGAATTTTCCTTGTCTTTAGTAGCTTCATTAATGTCCGAGTTATCTTCTTCAATTTGCAATACAGAAAATTCATCAATGACTTGAAGAAGGATTTTAATTGTTCATCATCTTCAAATATTTTCCAATGTTTAAGATTGTATGGAATTGATGGCCTATATTTGATTTGAATTTGGTATTGTATTTGAAATTGATATGGAATCTTGAAAGAACTAGCATAAACATCTAATGAATCTGTGTGAATGTTTTCATCTCTAGGAATAAAGGTGATATTGAAAGCATTAAAGGAATTTTAAATGGTGTCCCAAATTTCATTTCTGTAATACCTAAGTCTAGGATGCTTTTTTTGACAAAGAATCCTAACCTGTCTTACTATAAGTTCTGAATCAGTAAAGACACTCAAATTTTGGACCTTTAAACTTTTAGCAAGTTGTAATCCTAGGATAAAAGCTTCATACTCAGAAACGTTATTTGTGACCTCAAAATATAACTTGCATGATTGAGTAATATTTTCTTTATCAGGTGAAATAAAAAAAACTACTACTCCAGCTCCATATTTGGTGCAAGATCCATCAAAGAATAATTTCCAAATTTCAGTTTGAATAGATTTAGGGGTTTCAATTACATCCTCAATCTTGAGTTGAGAATTATGTGAAATATCTGATGATAGTTGGAAACAGCTAAAATCCTGATCAACTGCATAAATGGGATGATTTATAGTCTGATCATCTTTTCAAACAATGTTTATGAATCTAACTTCCCTATATAACCTAAGGCTCTCTCCACCATATATAGGAATAGTGGCAAAAGACATATCCATTTGAAGACTCCCTCCCAATTTTTCACAACATGATCTTGATAAAATCATTCCAAATTTGGGGGGGATATTAGTAACAACTATGTATAATACCACGCTTTTAACTAGTATTTGATGTAGAGTGACCACTAGGTCTTTTATAAGTCCTAAACATTGCACCCTTTTAGAGTCAAAAGTATATAGGTCGTGATAGGTTCTAGTGATATCCAAATTAAGTTTTTCCATAATGACTTTAGGCATTAAGTTGTGTGAAGCACCAGAATCCAACATACAATTGTATAGCACAGAGTCATGCACTTTCAAAGTCACATAAAAAATTGGTATGGATTCATCAATCATATCAGAACTAGGACCAAAATCTATGGTGGGTCTTTCATTTTGCAAATTAATAATATCTCCGTCAGCATCCACACTAGAGTTTTGGATCCATTTTTCAACTTAACTCTTATATCAAGGGTTTTTAGAAAGTTCTGAAAGTGGAATTGGAAGTTTAACTCTTTCTAACTCTTTTTCTACATTAAAGGAAGTCAATATAGTTTTATCAATTTGAGCAGGATCACTTGACTGGTTTAGTGGTTGAATAGAAGTATTTTGAGTTTCAACAATTTTTACTTGAGGTTCAATTATTATAGGGTTTTTAGGAAGTCTACCAGGACCAGATCTAGGGCTTAAGTCATATCTTCTATTGAGTTTTGCAATAAAAAAAACTCAGAAAAAACTTGATATTTAGAAACTTGAGAAGTATCTTGGTCTTCTTGAGGAATTTGACTTTGGGGAACAGGAAAAATGGCAGTCTGAAGGGATGTATGATCTATGTTATTAATTTCTTTATTGATAGATAAAGTATTGTCATCAGGTTGTTGATCATCAATCAACAATGGTGTGGGTACTTGTTGGTCATTGTGTGGTCTCTGAAGAATTTTTAATGGAGGATCCTTTTATACTTACCTTGAACCTGTGTTTGGGGTCTTGAAACAGTTTGTTGGACTATTCTTCGTTGAGTTTCAATCTTTGAAATCCTATTTGATATGTTTCTAAGAAGTGATGTGATTTCATCAATTTTTGCATCTTCACTTTTAGATTTAGAGGAAGAAGAAGCTTCCTGATTTGATTTTAATTTCTTTTGGGACTTTTTAGCTTTAGCTTTTAACTTGGTTGATGCATACCTATTTTCTTCAACCTCTATAACATTAGTTTGCATGTCTTCTAAGGTTCGGGATGTTCTTTCTCTCAACATGACAACAAATTCATCCTCAAAGGCCTTTGAAAATCTAACCTTAGCTGCTGCTACAGGAGATTTACAATCATGAGGCATCTTATGGTAAAGATTATTAAATCTTTTGATGAAATCAACAACTGGTTCTCCAAAATTTATTTTTAATTCTTCAAATTTAGTTAAGAAATACACAGGGTCCTTTTTCAATCGCCATTGATTTTTAAATATATTAGTTAATTCTTGCCAGGATCTAATGGAATCAACTGGTAATTTCCTAAACCAAATCCCGACATTTCCCTCTAGGGATTACACAAACAATCTCATACAAATATTTTCATGTTCTATGTTCATGTTATCTGCAAAATCCAGAAATGTTGTCACATGGTCTTCAGTGGATAAACCAGTTTCACCATTAAATCTATGAAGGTGTTTTAGATATCTTGGAGGAAAATCATTGAGGATATAAGGTAGTAAGATAGGGGCATATATTTCTTGTACAATTGGTCTAAAACCAACCATACTTGAAGATGTAGATGTAGAGGAATGTGTATTAATAGTTGAAGAGGAAGAAGTAGAATTTGTAGGTGAAGATGGAGAGGAAGGAAGTGAGGAATGAGGTGGAGAATGAGGAGGAGAATGAAATGGGATGGAGGACCTTCTTCAGGACCTTAAAGGATTTCTAATAACCATTTTTTGAACCTATTTTTCTCCTTCTCTTGGTTCAAATAATGGATTAGAATAAAGAGAATAGATATCGTCTAGTTAGTGTGAAGTATAAGGAGTAGAATATGTAACATGGGAAATGAAATCAATGGGTTTGAATCCAGGAAAATTTAGATCCAAATCCTACTCTGACATAGGAGATTAAGAAGGTTCCTAAGGTAATTTATAGGACTCTAAAAAATGAACTAACAAGGCTGATTGAAAATCCACTCCTTTAGATACTAACTCATGCAATCTGTGAGGAATGTATTTTGATTCTAAAGGAACAGGTGAAAATCTGAAAGGATCGGGAATTATATTGATCTCTTGTTGAGGGATAGAAGAAAAAGGGGTTTGATGCCTTCTTCTAAAAGAAGCTCTTCTTACCAGTCTCTGTGGATCTGATAAGGGTTGAAAATTTTCAGAGTCAGATCAATATCTGGTGTGCTTTGAAGGAGCCAGTTTGGTCATAGTGAAGTCACCAAGTGAGAGATTTTGACCTAACTAAACATTTAGTCACCTTAAAGGAATAGGTTTTTATCATTTTCCCAGGGAAAAAAAATCAAATTCGTTCCTCGACAACAGCGCAAAATTGATGTTGTCCTTTGAGATAATTGTGGTCAATAATCATGCTAAAGCATCTATAATGTTTTGTTGTGTTTTGTAATTTTGGAGGACCAATGTATAAGATAACTTTTAGTAAACAGTTATTGATTACATCTTCTAGATAATATCAATAATTATAAGCAAGGGCTACTTGTTTATCTCACACAATGATTAATATTTTTGTAAATTGGTTAAGTAGACTTATGGAAGAAGATGTGATTATCAAATATTCAGATTGAATTCTTCAATAAATCATAAGCTTGAAAACCTTTAAACAATCTCTAAAAGTTCAAAAAAAAAAGTTAACATTATCAAGATGCTGAAAATTAATAAATGAAAAGGACTTACATCAAAAAATTGTTAATTAAATAATTCTTTATATATTGATAATAATTTCAAGAGGAATTATAAGATTACGAAACATAGTTAATCTCACCTAGTTATCTTGATAAAAATTAAACATATGAAGAGACAAAATGTATGAAAGCTAGAAAAAATCACAAAGAGAACAGAGTTGTATGGCACAAATTCAGAATCCTTCTTCTATTATTGATGATCAAAAAGACTTGTACAATTTCTGCTTACAAAAATTCGCTCATCCAAGGGTGCAACTCTTGATAACTCGAAAAGAGAGTTATTTATACTGTTTTCTAAAACTTAGAAATATCTTAACTATTTGCAATAAAGAAGAATAGAAGAAGGAAATAGATAGATGAAGTGTCTTTGTTTTCTTGGAAGTTGTTCATGACTTGGCCCCTTTTGATGAAATTTGTTGTTGACTGGACCCTTGAAAATCTTATGTGCTGGCAAGTTGTAAAAATCACTCTTTTACTCGATGGTCTCACAAAATTTATCCCATTTCTCTTGACTTGGGATTTTTACACTCATCATTTTTCTGAAAATTTCATCTACTTCTGTATATCTGTCAAAAGTTGGCCTTTGAATGAATAAATGTTTGATTTGATGTTGAATGATCAAATCAAATTGCAAAGCTTCAATAAATTCTTTCCCTGTAACCTCTCTTTTGATACCTACAAACTTTGACCTATCTATTGCAATTGTGTATAGCTTTTTACAGTAATCTTCTAATTTAATCAACTTATAATCAATCCTCCCAATCCTGGAAATCCTTTATGATTTAAAAAATTAAACTTAGTATGAGATCCTTGAAAAATGGTATTCAAAGATTCACATTTGGTTGATTAAATTTCTTTTATGTAAAACTTTCTTTATCTCCAAAATTGTTGCAGTTCTGTCCAAGATGTTGATTTCTTCCAACTCCTCTCTATTCTTTGAGTTGAGAACCTTGATCATGTCAGTGGCCTCATGTTGGCGAGAGATCAGGTCTCGCGGGAAGACCCAGGTTCAGGAGTTGTGGCCAACAAAGGAATCCGTTGTAGTCTAGGATCACGCCGGAATTATCACCCTACTCTGGAGAGTAGAGAGTCTCACTCGAGCCGTGCCGCGACCACATGCAGAAAGGGAATAGACCAATGGCAAGGGACAGATCCGCAATTCATTCTTATCAGTGATTAGATTGCATAGATAGAATCACATACGCAACAACATTTAAAGATCATACAGATATTAGACAACTGAAATTTTAAAGCATCTCAACCAGCACACATGCATGTGAATCACACAAATAGACAGTAACCTGCAATTATATTAAGCTCTTGGCCGAATCCCAGTTACATAGCTTTGCAATGGGCTTACGAATCTGATACATATGCCTTGCGGAACAGAGATTTACATCAATAGAACCCTAGGAACTACAGAGACCTCATCCATGATCTGGGTTCCTGCTGCAGCATGCGATTCTTCTTCAGTCGCTCTCTTCTTTTCTCTGCTTTCTTCCGGGTGACGACTATTTATTCACCCGCTGTCGCGACTGTTAGTTCTTCTTACAATAATATTCAGCTGCTTCTAGCTTTTCTCTGATTATCTGTGTGTTTCGCTTGTGTTCTTCTGCTGTATCTTCTCCTTATCTGTACTTATGCATCTAGTTTCCTCCGCTATGTGCCTGTTCCTTCGCAACCTTGGTAGCTCCGCTGTTTGGTGTGGTTGCGACTTGGTTGCGGCTGCCATGTGCCCTCGTTCCGCAACCCCAAAATCTGATGGTTGTTTCAAATTCGAAACGTTCAAAACAAGGCTTTTCAAAGCAAGGGCCCCAACAGGCCCCGACCACAGTTTCTTTACTCGTCCTCGAGTCAATCACAAGTCACGGTTTCTACCTCCATTGCCTTGCTTGACCCCGTGCCCTGTTCGCCCTGTGTGCCTTCCTCTTGTGCTCGTTCCTGCTGTGCGCCTTCAGGCGGCTGTGCAAACAAGGGCCCCAACTCCGGGACCCTGCGGAATGCTGTAGCTCGGAGCTCATTAAAATCCAACACAACTTGCTGCCACCCCTGGATGAGCAGGTCTGTTTCCTCCGCGAGCTTGGTGACAGCAGCCTCCTCGATGGGCGTTGGGACAACTCCGAACATGGTGCTGATCTGGGTCTCGGCTGCCGCTGCGAGTTGTTGTATGGTTCGGGCGCTAGATTGAAGGGGCGGCCGGAGCTCACGAATGACGCGTTTGTCCTCCGCCGAGCAAGCCTCTGTGTGTTGGAGCTGTGCCTCAAGTTCATCAGCCTAGGCGTATAACTGATCTAGCCTTACGGGGTCAGTAGCCTCTTGAATTTCCCTTGAAACCTGCTGGAGTTGGGCTGAAATCGGCTGTGTCTTGACGGTGAGTGCCAGGGAGCATTCCTGAAGGCCCTTCAGGAGGTCACGAGCCTCTCGTGCCGTGGAATGAAGGGCTTCCTGCATCTGAGCTGCCTGGCCCTGCTTGGCGGCCACTTGAGCAGAATAGTCGACCTCGGGCTTGGGTGGCTCGGGACGGTTCGCTAACGTCGCCCGAAGCTCGTGATTTTCTCGGTATAGGCCCTGAATGGCGATGCGGAGGTGGATAGCTTGCTTAGGGAGGCTGGCCGCAGCGATTTCGAGAGGCAGCAGGGGGTAGTGAGGCCCTAGGGAGGGCCAGAACTTAGAGAACATCTGAGTGACATTGGTGATCATTGCTTCCATCTGCTCCCGTGCTGTTCGGTGGTGGTCGCGCTGTTCAGTAAGCGCAGCAATTTGGTGTTGCTGCTCGACACACTGTTGCTGGAGTCCCAAATGTAATCTTTCGGCCTGCTGGGCCGCCCTTTGAATCAGTAAGTACAGCTGAGCTGGATTGTCAGGCTGGAAGGTGGCGGTCCCAGAAGCGCTCTGCGCCGGCATTCGCTCCGGCAACGGTTGCCCACCGGCAACTGTTCGAGTGACATGCTCAGGAGGTGAGAAGGGCATGGCCTCTGGATGTGCAGAGTCAACCATATTCAGATCTGGCAGTTCTTGCTGATCAATGTGGGCCGGTTGTGGAGGGACTGTGGCCTCAGGCGGAACCTCGACAAAATTAGACCCGGTGCGCAGCTGCTGTGTGAATATATCAGTGAAAGGAGGGTGGGGTTCGACCGCTGGGTTGATTGGTGGTATGATTGTGGCAGCACTAGAGTCAACCTCAGCCCTGCGGTCCCCACCCATGAGTTCCCGGATAATGGGGTCGGACACCGTAGCCGAGGAATTAGACGGGGCGGATGAAGTGGCAGGCGGATGAACGGTGGATGGAGCAATGGACAGTGTGGTGGGGGTATGTGGCAAGCGAATGTTGATGAATTCCGATGGGTCGATGAGGGGTTCCTCTTGAATTAGTACCCCTGTGCTTGGGGGCGGTGGTGGATCATCAGCAGTGAGGTCCACCACCGGACTTGCCTCGGTGGTGCGGGCCCTCTTAGCTTGAGGGGCCTTGGGTGGATCCCTAGGCCCGCTCGTTTCACCCATCGGGGTCGTGAGTGGATCAACAGAGGTAAACAAGACAGTGGGGATGGGGGAGGTGAGCGGAGCGGTAGGGGGGTGCGAAGTGGAGTGAGTGAGCTGAAATTCAGAAAATAAAGGAAATGGGGTCGCACCGCTAGAAATAACCTGGGCCGCCACATTGAAATTTCGTACCTGGTTGTTGAAGTGGCGGACGATGGGGATTAGCGGCTCAGGAAGTTCTTGTGATGGCGCTGCCACCTCTGTCTCGGCAGGTTGTTGCACTGGTGCCATCCTATCAAAATTGTATCTGGGGAGCCCGTCCCGCATGTGCTTTGTGACCCCCGGCCATGAACAGACTTCACGATGGAAGGTAGCATCGTCCAACTGAAATTTCAGCGGCGTCATTCGGAAGGTGTCCGCCGGAACGCAAGCGGGTCGGAGGTAAGTATGCCTGTGACTTACTTCGAACCACACTTTCTCACTATATTCATCCAACAGGTTCCTGGGCACCCGTTGCTGGCATACCACCACATCCGTCATTAGCCGGTACCATGACCGAAACGCATCTGCATTCACCAGTTTGGTACTGGGGTCATTTGAGACCTGCCATGGAGTGAATTTCATCGTGAGGGGCTGGCCCTCGAGGATCTCTGCTGGGAACCAGATGTGTGGAGTGTGCCATTTCCACATGGAAAAAGCAATAATCAAATAGCCATAAATAAAAGTAGTTGCGCGCTTATAATTCTCCTCGCACGCATCGAACAACTCTTTTAACAAGAAGGAACACCAATTCAGTTTGGTGCCTTGGACACAATGTTCAGCAATAGAAATGGTATCAAGAGTGCATTCGCCCTTGGTATAATGCCTCATTGTCTTGTTGGCAATGAGGTAACAGGCGAATCGAATCTCGGGCTTGTTAATGAGGTCGATATTGGCTCCTTTCCCCCCCCTGCGAGTGCCATATTTCGCATAGAGGTCCGCATCGCCTGACTTTCGTGCGCGCTTGGAGGAGGTCTGACAGGTCGTTGAGATGTCTGCGCCCGTCTGCGAAAGCCCGTCTGCGAAAGCCCTGTGAGGCGATGAATATCTTTGGTGTGAATGGGAATTTCCTGGGTCAGCCACAAGGACCCATTCTGAATTCGGCTGAGGAGGAAGCGTGTACACTGCAGAACCGGTCCGGTGGTGCCAAAGACCAGAATATTTCTCAAATTCATCAGGGACAAGTTCTGAAGGCCCCTGAACTCTGGTAACATGCGGCTGGCGGGGTTGCCGGTTTCAGTGCAGTAGTGCTCCATATATGCTTGCCGCTAGAGGGACGAAAATTTAGCAGCATTTGAGAGGTTGGCATCAATCAAGGCTGCATTATCATATTTTCCCACAAGGGACTCGGTCTTGTGAATCCGAGTGTCAAGATCTGGTTCAATGATGGCTGGGACGGCCTTCGGTATTTTGGCCCGGCACTGATAGACCTGTAGAATCTGCCTTGGGCGCCTTTCCTGGTGCAATGCGTTCTGAGAGTTCAACGGCTCTGGTGCAGCTGCAATTGCTAATTCGAACGGGTCTGGCATTCTCGTGCTTTTGGTGTCCATGCAAGTTATGTCAGCAGCTGGCATGAGTGGAGTTGATGAGACCCCTTAACGAATTAATTCCTGCTGGCATTCTTTCTCCGATAATCGTGCGATCAATCACATGGAAATGAGTGTTGTGATAGTTGCTGACGGTGGCATGGGGAAATGGGCGGACGCGACGGCTGAGGTTACTGTGGGTGATGGCCAAATGATGACGGCGCGGTTACTGTCAATTATGGTAATTAATGATGCAAATCTAAGCGATCCTACAGACTGACACAAGTACGTGGGTGGACTGAGCTGGACTAACGCGGAGACTGGTACGGATCCTTCAGGGATGACACGCTGGACCGGCGCCGCCCCGACCACAGTCGGTTGCGGTGCGGCCCCCGCAACTGAGCGGTTATTGACGCACTACCTATAGACAGAGAAGACCTCCTACGCTCATCCCGGTTGCGGGAGAGTTATTCAACTATGCTACGCTACGGGTGCTCTCGGTTGCGAGAGTTGTTGATGAGAAATTAAAGGTACTTACTTTTGGTAGGGTTTCAGGCGTGCGCTATTCACCCACCCAGGGAGACCCGTACCATCCAGCTGTGCCAACCGAACGGCTCCGGAATCGCGAATCTCAATAACAAAGTAGGGTCCCAACCAGTGCATCTGGAGCTTTCTTGGGAACTTCTAGAACTTGCTGTCGTATAAAAGAACTTTTCCGCAAACCTGGAAGGTTTTTTTCTTAATGTGGTGGTCGTGCCACGCTTTCTGCTGGTCCTTTTGAATCTTCTGGTGGAATTAGGCCAGGAAGCGGGCCTCATCCAGTTCCTGTAATTCATGGAGGCGCTCTTGGAGGGAGGCCTCTTCTGAAAACTTCAGAGACGTGGCGATCAATAGGCTTGGTACAATAAAATCGACGGGGATCACAGCCTCCTGGTCGTACACGAGCTGGAACGGTGTTTGATTGGTCAAGCGCTTCACCGTAGTTCGATAGGCCCATAAGGCTGCTGATAGGCGCTCGTCCCAATCATCACGCTGGGCATTGCAAATCTTAGTCAAGCCTTTCTCAAGAATATTATTGAAGGCTTCCACCGTACCATTAGCCTACGGGTGATACGGGCTACTCTTGTGATTCTAAACCATGAAGGTGTCCAACAGTGTCTTGACCGTGTCGTTAATGAAGTGCGTACCCTGATCACTGGTTAAACTTTGCGGGCAGCCAAACCGGCAAATGATGTGCTCAAAAATGAACCGGGCGGTGGTATTCGCCGTGCAGTCGCGTACCGCTGCTGCCTCAGCCCACCTGGTGAGGTAATCTGTGGCGGTAATGATGTACCGGGCCTTGGAGTGTCTGGCGACCGGGGCTATGGGACCCACAAAATCGACAACCCACTTCTCGAACGACCGCAACACATGCACTGGGTGTAACGGAAGCTCGTCCCGGTGAGAGGGCCTTCCCGTCCGCTGGCAGATATTGCATCGCTTCACGTAGGCCTTACAATCAGTATGTACTGTCGGCCACCACAGGCCATCTTGGAGCACCTTTCTTGTAGTGGGTTTCGCACCCACATGCCCTCCCGCAACACCGCTGTGACATTCCCACATTACTGCTTCCCGTTCATGGTCAAGGACACATCTGCGCAAAACCTCATCGAGGCCCAATTTGTATAGCTGCCCCGCGATCAATTGGTAGTCGGCGACACGGACGACCAAGTGCCATTTCTGGAGCGGGGTGTAATCTTGAGGGCATTGCCCCGTGGTCAGATAGGCGGCAATGTCGGCCAAGTAATCTGGTACAACTTCGACTTGGAAGAGGTCAACATCTGGCAGCTGATCATCGAGGGAGCCGTCATTCTCCCCCGTCTCCAACCTGGATAGGTGACCAGGCCCGTCATTCAACCTCTCGGGCTTGACGATTACTTCGAACGTGAATTCTTGAAATAGCAGAAGCCAACGGCAAATCCATCCTTCCAGAACAGGATTATTGACCAGGTACTTCAGGGCAGAGTGGTCCGTGAAGAACTTGAACTTGAACCCTTGAAGATAGTGGCGGAACTTCTGAAGAGAGTACACCATCGCCAGCGCCTCCCTCTCGGTCATGGTGTAATTATTCTCCACATTGGACAGTTTGCGGCTGGCTAAGTAGACCGGGTGGTTAACTGTTGTATCGCCAGGTTGTGCCAAGACAGCCCCAAGTGCAACACTGGAAGTGTTGATATGCACATGGAACTGCTTATCCCGGTCTGGATGAACTAGAATAGGTGCCGACGCCAGCTTTTCCTTCAGGGTGTCCAGGGCTACCCGACACTCCTCCGTCCACTGAAAGACTGCAGACTTCCGCAAAAGTTGTTCTAACGGAGCAGTGATCTCAGCATAGTTGCGGATAAACCTCCTGTAGTATCCTGTGTGCCCGAGCAATGCCCGCAACTGTTTCACCGTCTCGGGGGCTTCCATGTGTACGATCACCGCAACCTTGGCGGGGTCGACGCAGACCCCTTGCTTGCATACCACATGTCCCAACAACGTGCCGAATGGAACGACAAAAATACACTTCTTTAAGTTCAAGGAAATTTGTAGCTGGCGACACCGATCAAACATGACCCGCAACAGGGTAGCGTGTTTCTTTAATAAACTATAAACAGTCCAGTCGTCCATGTATACTTCCAGGAACTTATGAATGTACTTCCGGAAGGCGGCGATGACAATCCGGGAAAACACGGCCGGAGCGTTCTTCAAGCCAAATGGCATGACGGGGTATGCGAACGACCCCCATTTGGTGGTGAATGTTGTCTTTGACTTATCTTCTTCCGCAATACACACCTGATGGTAGCCCAAAAAGCCATTAGTGAAAGAGTAGGCTTCGGTCCCCGCAACATGGTCCAACACTTCGTCGCTGAAAGGGGTGGGAAATGGATCATGAATGCAGGCATTGTTCAGACTATGATAATCGACACAAACCCGTATCTCTGCCTTGTCCTTCTTATTCTGGATGACGATAGGGCTCACCCACTCTGCTTCCTGCACGGGAAAGATTAGACCCGCAGCTAGCATCTTATCGATTTCCATCTTAACCTTCTCTTTAACCCGCGTGTTCAACCGGTACGGTCGATGCTTCACAGGCCTGGCACCCGGTTTCAGCACGATGCGCATTTTGCCAAGGTCACCTTTGATGCCCTTCAGATCTGCTACCGACGAAGGGAACAAGTCCTCATATTCCTGGAGGAGGCTGAAAATCTCCTTGGTCGTCTCTTCGTCCCAGTAATCGCCCACTGTAGCCAACTTAGGCTTCTCCTCTGTACCGATGTTTAGCTTCTTTGTCTTCAGCGGCCGTAAATGGACCCCTTCGGTGGCCGACTCTTCGTTAACGTTCTGATCGCCTTCCTTCTCTTCAAAATACAGGTGCCTCAGGTCCTCCAGACCATCGTCCTCCAGATCGCCGTCAATCCTTTGGCAAACCAACTCTCGCACAGCCTCAGGACGAGCGGGCAGCGTGCAGCCGTCGGTCTGTGGATCGCGGAAAAACAGTACCGCCCTGATAGCGCGCAATGCCTGAGATTCCAACTCTGTGTCTCCCGCGAAAAAAAAGCACCCCGCAAACTTACGCGCGACTTCCGTCCAAGAACTAGTCCCTCGTTTCCGTTCTTCCTCCAAGTACCATGCGTGGGGAATGGTGTCTAAAGAGTGGACAAACCGATGAACCCACAGCTCTTCCGGGTATCCTCTACTTCGCCACTGCTCCTCACAGGTCCGCAAGTGGTCCTGTGGATTGGAAGTCCCAGAGTACCACTGCCTGCTTCTAGGGCCTTCATCTTCTTTAAACCGTGCCTGCAACGCGTCCGCCACACTACTCCACCGCGACAAGGTATTGCGGTGATTTTTCCACCACCGGGCTGTTGTAGACTATAGTGCGATGTCTAAAACGGGTAGTCTGCTCCCTTCCGGCACGATGTTCTCAACCTTGGTAATAAAAGTATTGACAGCTTGCATGTTTGACAGGGTGGGGTATTCTCTGAACTCAGCCCCAATCCAACTGACGCGGCCAACATGAGCACATCTCCGCGTGCTGGTCTCATACCCCCCTGCTGCCAGTCTTCCCACGCGAGTTCAGATCCCAGCTCCGAGCTCTGGACACTCCGGCAACTGACAGAGCCAGTCGTGGTCGGGTTAATATAGTCATCCCGCCCCTGCAGTCATCTGGTAGAGGTGGTCCATCATCTGCGCATCCTCCCGGTTATCCACCGTCTCGGTATACCTCGAGCCTTGATATGGGTCGAGAGGCTGAGTGACCCGAACCTCCCCATCTTCAAAGATCATCAGCTCCTTTTTGAGGTCGATGATAGCATAATTCTCAAAAGCCCAATCAATGCCTAACAGGGCGGGGTCAGGATCCTTGTCTCCCATAATATCAATAACTTCAAAATCGGTGTAAGTTTTTACCCCCGCAATGTCGACCTCGACACCTTCGAGTCGGCCAATCGAAAGAATGCAGTACTGGTTCGCCATTCTGAGTTGGATGGGCGAGTAGGCCAAACGTGGCTTTCCGAGAGCCTCCCACGTCTTGCGTGGTAGGATGTTGACGTCAAATCCTAAATCAAGCATGGTGTTCGTCGATTTGGAATCCCCCCAACCCTCGCGTATTGAGCCTAACCTTTTTACACGTTTCGTCGCTATTTCACCGATGCGCCGGGGACCGACTGGGGATGTGTCCACCATTTCCCCCAATCCTCGTCCCTCCCCCGCAACACTCTCTTCCAGGTGACTTCCCCGAGAAGGCCGCGGCGTAGCAAGATCGTCAACAAGACAGGAACAGTCGTGGAGCCATTCTTCAATCGGTGGTTCCCCGGGGCGTGCCGTGGTCCGAGATCCGTCTACAGGGACACCCCCGTGCCTCCCGCATCGCGCAAACCCGAGAAAATGCCTCAACCGCCTCCCCGAAAATACCCCGCTCTGCCTCATTACCCGATGCGCACGCCGCCGACAACCGGTGCCGCTCCTTTTCCCCCGAGCATCCTCATTTTTTCACACCACCCTGTCACAATAGCCATTCTGATGGCTTTAGCCACGTGGCCGCCGCGCCTGCTTCACTGGGCCCGCCCTCCGCTGCACGCCGCTCCCACTTTTTCGATGAGTCTGAGCAGTCTTCTGCCGCAGCGGCGACACCGCGACCGGGGAAATGGCTCACTTCGACGGCATGGAGGGGAGCACCCGCGGCGCCTGCGGCCCTCTTGGTCACGCTATAGCATTTCTCACCGCCCTGGGCACCCCCCGCCCGCGCTCCGCGCACCCCGCCCCTCGTTCCTCTGTGGGAGCGACCCTACCCTATAGGAGGGCTTCGTCCAACCGATCCGCGAGTGCGTCGAGGAGCCCGACATACCAATGTTGTGAGTCGTGGAAGCGCAAACTCACAATATACATTGTTTGGCATGTTGGAATACTCGTAGGACTCCGGCACATCCGAGGTGGATGTCCCAACGCTCCACACAAATCTCACAATACTCCGTGGCGCCGGGTTGAGTTTGGGAGGGGAACCCCGCATAAGGCCGTGCGTTGGTATACCCCCCCCGCGGACTTAGTGCCGCGCCACCCCTCGTGGGTGTTTCCTCCCCATGGATTGTCGCGACCGAGGGTCCCACTCCGCGCCACGCAACCGAGGACACTCGCTTGCGACATGGCTTCGACCTCGGTAGTGAGTGCACCAAACGTTCGGCTCGGGCCGGTCTCGAATTTGGAGGTATTCCCCTGAGATTTTCTGGCCAAGCTAGCCATCTAATGTGGCCGCAATCCCACCAAGGATGGATCCCCGCGGGCCGCCCTCCTCGATATTCCCGGGTAGCTTCGCCATGGCTCGATCTTCATGGCCTCGCTCCAAAGCGTCCCGCATTGTCAATCTTCTCGTTGGGTGAGGGGGCTTGCGTCGCGGGTGCGCAAGCTCATGAACCGGGCCCCTTCCGAGGCTCGCATTGACTGCACCGAGTTTCCGATTGCAGGTCTCTACCGCGACACCCATGCGTCTCTTCCTTTTTGTTTAATTTCCTGTGTAGCTAGAGCCGCACCTTGTTGTCCGTCTCAAAGCTTGGGGCTCTCGACAGAAATCCCCGCTTTCCACGCCCCAATGACCCGGATTCGTGGCCCTCTGACCACCTTGATGAACCATCCTAGAGCCCTCTCTCTCGAGCGTGCCTGAAACTCTATTAGTTTTCCCCGCGTCCATGCCCGCCGAGCCCTCCAAATGGCTTCGGTCACTGCCATCGTTGTTGCTCTTACACATCATTACCCCTACCCGACCGGACACGGGCAAAGGACCCGGCCCATGTTCACCGCGGCGGTTGACCAGGATAAACCTCCGGTCCCGTTAAAAGGAGCCAGCTCACCGGAATGCAATACTGCCACTAGTGCTTCGTTGTTACTAATGTGTCGCCATTTCGACACCGAACTACTATGCAATTGGACTCAATGCTTGAAATTTAACAAAAATATTACTCAAGCGGCTGACAGCACTGTAGCAGGGATCCTCGCTTGCGCAGTGGGGAGTATGCTCGAGAACTCGAATGCCGTCCGTTTTGAAATACCGCCGCATCACAATGTACCATTCGCCATCGGTCTCTTTCCTCACCATTGCTCATCATCTCTACTCCACACCTGCCTCCCTTGCTCACTTAGCTTGGCTCCCATGCACCCATCGCACTCCCATAGCGGTTCCTTCTTGTCCCCGGGTATTCGCGTCCATACCCACCCTCCCGAGGCGCCTTTCCATTCTTCCTCTCGACTTCTGCTTTTTTCAAATCTCAAGATCACCCTTCTTCGCCACCTATCTACCGCAGCCTCACGATGTGCACGCTACTCCCTGTCTGTCCCCGTCGCTCAAAGACCTATTCCCACCGCGTCACATTCGCCGTGCTTCGATCCTTCAACCGCGCACTGGTTTACGCTTCCATACTCATCTTTGAATTTACTCAACCCTTCATCCACCATCGTGGCTTTAATCCACAGCAGACCCTTGGGTTAGCCTTCCCTCCCTGTTTCAGAGCGGAAGATAGCCCCCGCCTTCTTCGAGAAGGATTGATAGTACTCAAACAGAAACTCCACAATGTATCCTTTTCCATATGGTTCTCCACCCAAAATCCACCGCGCTGTCAACCTGTTCAACCGGGCGCAGCCACCCGCATCTCCGTGCGCCCACCTCGCGTTTATCTTCCGCGAGCCATCTCGAGGCACCTTTCGTCCTAGTCTCCTCCGCAACCAATTGTGTGCGTCTGGGGAACTTCCCTGCAGACCTCGTACGTATCCCCTCGGCTAAATCCGAGAAAAGGACGAGTTCCTTGATCGTCGCTCTCCTCTTCTTACTCAACCTCGCTTTGCCGAGCACGAAATGGTATAAATGATTATCCGACCATCGCCATATCTCCCTTCAAAGATCCACGATGTCATGTCTAGATCCCTTCATATCATGCGGTTCCTCACACCGAACCATTGAGTTACAGAGAACAAAACCAAGCAAGACCTGTGTTCAGAGCAAAGGCATAAAAAACCACAGAAGCAGATCACGCCCAAGATATCACCCTACTCGGGACGTAGGAAAGTTCACCCGAGGCATGCCGCACTTGCATGCGTAAAGGGAATAGACCAATGGAAAGGGACTTGATCCGCAATTCATTCTTATCGTTGATCATATTGCATAGATAGAATCACATACACAACAACATTTAAAGAGCATACAGATATTAGACAACTAAATTTTAAAGCATCTAAACCACACACATGCATGTGAATCACACAAATAGACAAAGAACCCGCAATTATATTAAGCTCTTGGCCGAAATCCCGCCATATAGCTTTGCAATGGGCTTACGAATCCGATACATATGCCTTGTGGAATAGACGGTTACACTGCGCAGGAACTCAGGAACTACAAAGACCTCATCCATGATCTGGGTACCGCCGCAACATGTGGTTCTTCTTCGCCGCTCTCTTCTTTTTCTCTCTCGCTTTCTTCCGGTACCTGCTTATTTATTCACCCATTGTCGCGATCGTTAGTTCTTCGACAATAATCTTCACCGGCTTCAGCTTTTTCTCCGATTATTCCGTGTTCCGCTTGCGTTCTTCTCGCTGTATCTTCTCCTTATCCGTACTTATGCATCTGCCTCCTCCACCATGTGCCCTGCTCCTTCTCGCAACCTCAGAGGCCCGTCGTTTGGTGTGGTCGGCGAATGCTGGTTGGTGCTACCATGTGCCCCTCGTTTCGCAACCCCAAAATCCGACCGTTGTTTCAAATTCTAAACGTTCAAAACAAGGTTTTTCAAAACAAAGGCCCTAAAGACCACTGGGATTCTTTTTGAGATTCTTTCTTCTCTTTCAATGGATGCTTCCGCATTTGGTGATATATCCCATTGTTCAAAGATAATATGTGCGGATGGCCATGCTACTCGTCATAAACTTGCCGATGCTCTTAGATGTTCTCGTTTAGTTTAACCGCAGTTACCACATTAGAGATTCACTTTCTGTGTATTTTATCTTAAGTCCTAAGTGACGAGTAGTCTTTTGCATTTGTTCATGTATGGTGTGATTTATTTAAATCTCCGTGACTCAAGAATTTGAAACCTTTTGTTGTAATTTATCATGTGTTTCATTTTATTCAAATCTTTGTTAATTTTTTCTGATCATTGTTGTCAAATCTGCCAAAGTTCTCAGATATATATATATATATATATATATATATAAGATGAGCTATTGTGACTGCAGAGTCACCCTGAGGCCACTCTCATTTCTAGCACTCCTTCAATTTCTTCCATCTTTCTTAATTTGCGTATTTTTATCAATGATAAATTTTAGCATCTCCTCTTTGTTATATTCATTCTCTCAATATCCTTTGTCCTGTGGGTCTTCACTAAGGGTAGCTTGAGTTGCTCAGGCAGAGTAAGAGATGTCTACATTATTCTTTTTAATGATTTCATCAACTCGGCTTGAAAGATTTTTGCGTCATACCCAACTTTCACCACAAGGTCTTCTAAAGACTTCAATCTCGTTGTCTTGGCTAATGAAGACAAATTTTCAATCTTTAGTTGAGATTGAAAATTTGATAATGCAGATTTTAGTTTGGAGAGTGACATGGCGCTCTGTTGTCATTAAGGAAAATAACATCTCTTAACGCCTATGCATGTCCATCTGATCAATCGATGGATCCCATTTGCATCAAATGAGAAGACAATCTTCGTACTCATCATGAGTCTTTGGAAATGGAACTCGGCTGTACGGTAGAAAGACCATTTGAATCCTCCCTTTCTCACTATCAAAGGTGCTATAGCCTATGCCGTGATGTCATATTTGCCTCCAAAATTGACTCCAAACATTAGATTTCAACATTCATTCTTATGCTTGATGTCTAAGAATATGGAGAAAATGTTTTGTTCTGAAGAAGTGGCATCTAAATGCCGGATAATCTCCAATGGTTCTCTTGTAGGTGATGAGATGATGGAGGAATTTTTAGAACACCGGTGGATGCAACTCATTTTCTCCAAAATCTATAATTCCGGCTATGTTCTCCCTATGAAAGTAAGTGTGAATACTAGATTTGGATTTTTGTGTCAGTAAGATAAATTCCCTACATTTTGGCATGTGGAGGCTCTTCTCCGACTCCCTTCATCACATTAGTAGGAACCGTGGTCCGTACATTAGAGGTTGAAATGACCTCGTTCATCCGCCTCCCGGAGAGTGCCTTCAACCCATTCATTTTGATTCATATATTTCTCGCTCGCTCTAGATGTATGAGTGGGGAAAAGTTGTTTTGAGTTCAATCCTCGTGAGAAGAAATAAATGTCATAAGCATGAAATCAAGTAAAACTCAGTTGGAAACAATTTTTCTTTAAAAATGCATATGCTTCAACACCAACTTACTCGCATTGAAAATGAAGGATCTAATGTTGGCATTGAGTTTAAATTGAGATTTTCTCCTTTTCTATCAGATGGTCAAGAAATCTATCGGTGGTGATGCAAGGTTGTTGAAGGGCCGATTTGATTCGAGGGAGTGCTGACTGGGAAAACGGAATAAAATGAACATTAGGTTTGGGAACAATGAAGGGTTTTAAGTATAAGTGTTTAATAGCCGACATAAACATGGTAGGGAAAACCATTAATCATGAGAAATGTAACTATAAGCCAATAAATACACAAAAAATAAACATTCAAGCGTACAGAGATATAACTCTAACTTTGGGAAATTACGACGACTGGGAAATACACTTAAGAGAGACAAACAACTCAAAATCACTACGCCTGCACGTCTAAACACAAAAGATTAAGTTATTGGGGCACTTTGAAAACAAGATTGCATAGTTTCAAAGAAAGGGCAGACCGGAACAAGACCTCCTTGGTTCAACAAATGACAATCTAATCAGTCAAAGAGAAATTCTCATAGATGGAGCTATGGCTAGCCATGAGTAAGCAAGAGTTACCATAAATCATACTTAGTATGCATAAAAAACCATGAATGAAATAAGCAACGATATCCTTAAGTTATTAAAGAGCAATCACTAATTCTTTAATGTGACTATTATTGAAGAAAAACATGGAAGCTATGAAGAAACAAGAAAATTTGAGGTGCTCCAAGGGCATGTCTCAAATTTGTCTTTCATATCGATCTATAGCAAGCAAGAAACATGGATTCATGAATGAAAACTAGAAAAACAAAACAAAGAAGGAGACACTATACCATTCTACCAAGTCAAGGGAATCCAATAAACAATCCCTTTTCATCATCCAAGAGCCATCCAAGAGACTATCCAAGAGCATGAGACAAGTATTTCTTCCAAAGCTTATATGACCATATATTGCTTCTATTATAAATTTCAGCCTTGTTTACAATGAAAGTCTTTGGAAGACATAGGATCAAGTGAGGAAACCTTAGTTCAATTTGCACCGGTTATCAGTCTATTCAAAATATCTAAACTTGTCCTCGAGGCTTCGCAAAGCCCAAGGCACAAAATATCTCATAAAATATCTAAAAAAATGCTAAAAGAGGGAAATAAATTGACTTTTTCATAACTTCTCATGTGCAAAAATAACTAAACGCACATGAGGAAAAAGTGCTTTTAAAGGTTCAATTTTAACAAAAATACTCAAAAATTATATCAAGAAAAGGGTTCATTCCGACTTGCCCGCAACTTTAAGTAAATTTTCCCGATGTTGAAACGAGGCTCATGATAGCTCGTTGAAAACTATGTGTCTAATTTCTGGAGAACCGGAATTTTCCCAATCCGATGCTTGGAAGTCTTCCAAAAAATTTGGTGCCCGTGTAAAAAAACCAGAAAATAAAGTTTGTTGATAGACCAGGCAGAGTGTAGAAAAAGCGGGCATTTTTCGCCATTTCTGGGAGCAAATGATCTTCAAATGTCCCGAAAATCGCTGAGTGTGCGATCCTAAAATTATGGCATCCAATGATACCATTCTCCTCCTTTGTTGATCCCCCAAACTGAAATGGCTGCTTTATGAGTTTAATAAAACCTAAAAAATGCCAAAAAACCCAAAAAT
The DNA here is from genome assembly GCA_034641835.2 of Pinus albicaulis. NCBI lineage: Eukaryota > Viridiplantae > Streptophyta > Pinopsida > Pinales > Pinaceae > Pinus > Pinus albicaulis. The sequence continues at coordinate 561,935,553 of CM076583.1, read as the reverse complement.
ATGTCGAAAAAGCCCAAAATGTGAGCACAGACCTTCAAGGGTTCTCGCAACATTTTTTAAAGGTAGGAAAAAAATTTGAAGTCATGATGTGTCTTTCCCGACTTTTCGGTCGCGCTTTCCCTTTAGCCTCCCTTGAGGTTGCTCCTGGTGCAGCCTTCAACTCACAGTTTAGCAACCGATTTAACTTTTATGCATGCCTCGTCATTCTCCTTGAAGGTATAAATCAAGTCTTCTCCAACTTCTTCTCCAAATGGTCATTGAATTTCAAGCCACGCATCCTTATTGTTCTCTATCTCCTGCTCAAACAATGCAAAGAGAGGGTAGTTTGGAGAAGGGCATTTTTCCTCTTCTTTGTTCAAGGGTTTTTTTGAGCCCCATGGTTCTAGGCCTCTTTTCGCTAGTCATCTTCGCCTTCGACTTCTCTTCATCAAAGTCGCCCAATAGCTCTTCCAACCTGCTTGGGCTTTGGAGTGGCCTCCTTCTTTACTTCTAGTCTCCCGTGTCTCATAAACAACCATATGGACACTCACTACTCGTTTTGAAAATGCAAGAATTGCCAGGTTCCTAGCTCTATGAAGATCATCCTTCAAAGCATCAATTTTCTGTCCTATTTCATTTTTTAGGAGAAGAGGTTACTTTAAATCTTTACCTTTGTCATCTTGCTTGTCATCCTTTTGAGTTTGTCATCCTTCTTGAGGTCGCCCTTGCTCATCACCTGCCATGCCCCTTTTTCATCCCTCCCATGTCGCCGCTCCGTCTCATATGGGACCGATGTGTGTCCCTCTTAAAGCCGCCCTCGCTCATCACTATCATGCCGCCTTTCGTCGCTTCTCGCTCTCATAAGGTCGCCTTCATCATCTTTATGTCGCTGCCCCGTCTGCCCCTCGCCGTCAGTGCCGCCTGCTTCTCAACACTTTCTTCCTCTTTTCCTTGTCGCTATTCATCACCACCGTGATGTTGCCGTGTGTCATTATAAGGCCGCCGTTCTCGCCTCATCATGAGTCCGCCGTCTGCATCATCACCGGCCATGCCGCCCTCCATCATTAGTTTGTTGTTCTTCATGTTGTCGCTCATCCTCTTGTCGGTCACTTCCTTCTCCTTCTTCATGTTCCTTTGTTTGTTCTCAGAGTAACCTGAGCCTTTTAGGAGTAGGTCTGCTAGAAGAAGGCGAGGGGCGATGAGTAGGAGATGTAGGGGGATGTATGGACCGGAGGGACAAAGTGGAGGAAATCGGGATGAGTGATGAAACATCCCAAGAGACCCTCTTCTAAGCCGATGAAGAATGATGATTTGGATGAGAGAGTGATGGAAGAGACAAAGTATTTGTCGTGAAGGAGGCCTCTTCTAGACAAGGGGAGGCCATTTTATCAATGCTCTTGTGTAAGAAAGAAGATTTAGTCGCTTAGTCTCGTGGAAATGCATCAAGAACATGTGATAAGCATAGATTCGGGAGAATCTTCCCTCGCAAGTGAAGTACTTCATGATAATCTTAATGAGGGGGCGTAGCTGCTAAAAGATATGAGAAAGGAACAAGGACAAGCATCTCTCTCGTGTTCGTGCTTTAGAAAGGGCTTGTAATCGCCAAGTCCAAACAGCTTTGTTTAAACCATTTCTCGCCACATAGGATTTTAGTGGCCTTGGAGATGGATCTGGGAGAACTTGAAGTCAAGGCCTCGCCAATTGAAATGCTTATCTTGAAACTCAAAGCGCAAAGGTGTGTCAAAGGAGAAAACTTTCACCTCTTGCACCTTTTTGCAAAAATCTAAGCACCCGACCTCATGGAAATTTCCTGAATAATACCGATGGATGGGCATTCACTTCTTCTCAAGGGAAATGGGTTCCATACCTCTTGTGCAATCCACTCACTATCTCGCTCTCGGGGAGGCATCTTGTTCTAGATGCTCTTTGCAAAACCCAAACTACCTCAACTGTGCTTGAAATGTATTTTCAAACACAACTCTCCGTTTCCCTCACCTATCAATCATTTGCTTGATCAAGGTAAATTTGGTTTCAAAAGCCGTGTGAGATGCTTCGTGGTATTATGTCTTTTTTCTCCCAAAAACATTGCCCTTTCTCTTGTATGCCAATCAACAAACAATTTTAAGAATAAGCACATAAATAATTTAAAAATACATACACAATCAAATGATTTTTTTGAGTTGAATAAGGTCACCGAGATTTTGGTGTTTTGATGTAGCACAAAAAGACTCGTAGCAGTCAAACAACAAAATTTCACCATCAACATACCCTCCTTATACTTCTTGTTTCTCATACCCAATTTTTCCCAAAACACCCTTCAGATCGATTTATCAATTTTACTCATTTGAGGTCCTTTATAGAGTAAAGAGAAAACACCGTTTTTTTCCCTTTTACCACACAGAGGAAACCTTTGAAATGACAAAAAACCCTTATACCATGATTATTACTATTCATGAAATTAGGCCTATCACATTTCTAACATCAGAGCTTTCATTTTAGACACTCCGTCCTCACCTTTCAATACTATTTTGGAGGGCAATTTATAAAGCCCCGACATCAATGTAATCCACCATTTTTCCTATGCCTGTCACAATCATAAATACTAGATGCTCCGCATCTTTTAAACAAAAACACTACCCTCCTTAACACTCGTCTTCTACCACCATAAAACCGACAGAAATCATGTTTTGTGCTACAAACAGCTTAGATGTCCTTAATGCTTCTGACAACCCTAATAGAAAAAGAGTGTGATGCTTTATTTTTAGGGGCGCTTTTTAGTTTCAAGCTAGGATTAATATTTCACTCTCAAACTAACCGTGACTTTCTTTCAAAACATTCACTTAAATTACTCTGATTTACATCCATATTTTCATTGCCTCAAACACTATCTAGCGCTGAATTTAGCAAGGCAACACAAAATACCTTAACACGATGGCAAACTTCGTTTCGAGGACATTGGATCACTTTCGCATTGGTTAGGAGGCGTTTGACTGCTTTTGAACCTACGCGACATGTTTGAATGAGAGAGCACAACAAGAAATACCGTCGGTCACTTGTCGGCCGACGTGACCAACGCCATAGCGCACGCGACAATGTATTGCCTTCGTAAATTTGCGTTTGAACGTGCCGCACAACATGCAGGCGCGCCACATCTCCAAGCCCGAAAACTTCCGAAAATGTTCAAAAAATCTTCTCCGGGGCTTGGTGAACAAAGAAGTGAGTTTTTCGCTGGAATTTGCAAAATGGATTGTAAAATCTGCCCTTAACTCCTTTTGAAAACCAAAAAAAACTGTAAAAAGTCCCTTTTCGCATTTGATTTGGTGAGGGTTTCTTCAAGAATGTTTGGAAAGGCCTTTGTTTTTAAAACAAAACTTGGAAACCTATCCTTCAAACCACAACCCGATACCTTTTTTGTCTTGACATTTCATTGGCTAAAGGGTAACAGTTCATTTGCTCTTAGAGAGAACCCGACCTCCTTTTTGAAATAAAACAACCATTTTCAAGACTTAAAAACTTTAATTGTTTCTTATTGGAGAGAAAACTCGCTTCCCCGTTTTTGATTATCTCTGTGACCGTGGAATGAAAATATTCCCTTCCGAGCCCTTATGAAGGATTGCAAATATGCCTTTTGAAAGTGTGACCTGCCTTTATTAGGAAAAAGGTTTAACCGTAATTTCAATATCCCTCTTTCCTCCTCTTGTCATTTTGTTGCTCACCGTCATACTCGTGATCGCTGAAAAAGGTTTTTATGAAAAGGAAAAGAAGCACCTCTAAATAACATCATCATCCATTTGTTTTTTTCATTTGAAAAGAGGACACCCGTAGAAGACACCTTGTGTTATATGAGGTTTTATTCGACACTTTGAAGGGAGGTGTTTTTCCTTCTTGCAACCTAAACTGAAATGTTTCGCTCCGGGATGCTTTGGATATGGTCATTGCGTGTCTTATCATGGAAACTAAATGAGATGGCAGGTGTGCCGTCTCGAGTTTCTTTTCTTTGACCGGGGTAAAAATCAACAAGGGATGATGACTAGAGCTGAAAAGTGAATAAGGGAAGCTGCCCTTGAAGTTTCTTCGTGAAGGAGGTCTAAAGATGAAGCCTAGGTTTTCATTTATTTCATCTCTCTTTTTGAGAGCAGCCTCTTTTAGAGTCTTTGCCATATGCCAGCACTACTTTTATCCTCAAACCATGATGAGCTCCTTTAGTTTGCTTATGAAGGAGGCTGACAAATGTGTTCGGTTTCCTTTTCGAACATGATAACAGGTCCTTTTGAGACCAAGACTCTTTGACTCTTTTGGCCATCTCTCGCCTTTAATCATCATTTTCATGCAGAGCTTCGCTTGATGTCTCACCGTTCACTCAAAAATTTGTCTTACGCGCCCGCCTGCAACTCTTAAAATCAAACTTTGTCCATTGCCCCGTGCTTATAGATGAAGGAGGTGCTCCCAACCCTCTACTTGTGAAATGAAGGAGCTTCTTCAGTCTTCAAACCCTCCGCTTATAGATGAAGGAGGCTTTTCGCTCATGTTTCATATCATTAGCCCTTTGACGTGCTATTTTTCTTTCAATTATTTCTTTCGTGCTTTGAATGTGATCGCAATAACTTAATGAAAAACTCTCTCGCTTCTCGTCGCATCCCAAGCTTAAGATCACATCGAGAAGAAAATGTCTTCTCATGTGGAGCCAAAATATTGTCTTTCGAGATGCTAGTATGCCTTTGTCCTTGAAAGATCCATTAAAACACCGTAAATAGTACCTAGAATCAGTTTGACTTATGGAACATGAATTACTAAGACTTTAGGGTGTATTAGTGGAGCGACCTAGGGCCGTAACCAACTTTATTTGTAGAATGGGAAGGTCTCTGTTATGATTGGTCTATAAAGATGTGAGGCTCAGTCTTTAGGATGTTTCTGTCAAGGGAGAATGCCTAAAGCACCACTTCCTAACTTAGGGGAGACTTTTGGACATATTTGGATTGTTCTCTTTAGAGCCGATAAGCATAGTAATAAGTCGAGTTAGTGAAACTTGAGAATGAGGTTTTGTCTCGTCAGCTGGCGGACCGAAAGGTAAGAAGGCAAAAATTTTTTATGGGTGTTTTACAACTGGAGAATTTGACAAATTTTTGATCGACTGCTAGGAAAATTGGTTTGTTACAACTAGTCATCACCAACAAGTGAAAAAAATACCGATGACTCACAACAAGGGCTCCATTTCCGTGAGGGAAGTTCGTATAAGTCCGTAATTTCGCATCTTTATTTATGAGAACCAATGCCTTTACCCATTGGCGCAAATTTCATTCCTCTTTGATGCTACATCCGAAAATGACAACATGATTAGAATCAATGCTATTTCTACCTACCCCACTACCTTTCCTAAAAATTTTTCTTCCTTTGGGTGCATTTGGACTGAAATACCTTTTGAAAATATATATTTTTTATTTTTGGAAAATGAACCTATCTAATTCTACACTTGCATTCACGGGAGTTCAGATTAAACTGATGAACTCCTTCATTACTCTTACCTATGCTAGATCAACCGTCAAGATTAAGTTGTTTGACAGATTTTGTTCTCTAATCTAAAATACGAAATTGAAAAGATGATCAAATCGTGTTTATGTACCGATTTTTCATGTATTTGCGGCACGAAAGACAAGTTGCACAAAAATATTATTTTGCATAAAATGGAAACTAGGGAAAAATGGTGGCTAAGATGCAACGAACTTGATTTTCATCCCCTCGCTTCCTTGGTTCTCGTTTTTGCGTGTGGAACCACGTATCTTTCCTAATCTACTCTTTGATAAGTCAAGCTTACACAATGTTGACCATATTTTTCACTCACTAACTTATCAACAAAATAAATTTAAACATGTTCAGCTATGATTAGGCTAGATAACTCAACAAGACATTTGAGTACTAGTAGCGGCATTTAGACTTGCGCGCTTCTCGAATGACTATTTTTCGGAACATGGGGCCTTTTTTCTATTTTTCAACTGCCCTCTTTTCTATTTTTTCCTGTTTTTCTATTTTCTTCTTTTTCACTTTTTCTTCAAACAATCTAGAACTGAAAAGATGCTCGCAAGGTTGAGCTTATTTTTCACAGCTATCTATCTATCCTAGTCTAAACTATACACAACATACATTCATTTAGTGAACTCTTCTTTCCAATATAGCTAGTCAAGTAGATGATTGCATAGTTGATCTTGGTTTATTTCTTTCATGATGCAGAAGTAATGAAAAGGCCACTCCCATTTGGCTTGTTTTCGGACAGTAGTGTGTAAGTTTTTTCTCATTCTTGGTAGCAACTTGTTTATGATAGAACCCACTACTCCTTCAGATTTCTCAAGGAAAACAATAAATGGATCTTGGAATAATACCTGATCTAGAGGTTTTGATATATAGGCTTCATTCAAGACTACTCTTTCTTCCACTTGGCTATATTTGGGACTTCCTTGGTAAAGCAACTCGTCCCCTTGCTTATGATCACTTGAACTGTCAGACTCATCATATATTGCAGTGTAGCTTTCTTTCCAAGCTGATGTGTTCTAATTAAGTGGACTGAAAACTGTGTGAAGGTCATCAGGTTGATGAGCAGGGATACACTTTGACAGTAGATTATCTTGAAAGGATAGTGTGACAACTCTCATGTGTTTATCAACCTCTATTTCTTCATCTGCAATTTGTAACTCAATGGAACTTGGTGGCTGAAAATCTGGAGTTAAGGAAGATTTCATGTCCAAAATTATTTCCTCAACCATTTCAGGCAAAGGCTTCTCATTTACAACATGCTCGATAATTTCATCATCCTCCTCAACCTCATCATCAAAGCTGAAAAACTGTTGATTTTCAATTATGTGAATGTTATCTCTGACGGACTGAAGTGAAGTAGAGCAAAGAGTCTAAGACTCTTCACTTACTTTTGAACTCTCAAGGCTCTCCTCATCAGTGTCATAGATGACCTGTAATGGTTGCTCACTTTTCTCAAGTTTATGAAACTGAGCTTCCTCCCAAAAATCAAAAACTGAGTATTTTGCAAAGTTAGCTTCTGTTTGGAAATCATAATCATCAACATATTGATCAAACCTTGGAGAATTATTAACATAAGTAATGTTACCAGCCATGCATATTGGACTATCAGATTGCTTTTCTTCAAATTGATTTACAAATCTATTTTTTGACTTATGATATGCAAGATTAACAGGAGAAATATCAGAGAAGTTTTGGTTATATGAAGTTTCAGAGGTTGTCTGCATGTTTATAAGTTGATCTATTTCCTCTTCAGTTAAAGGAGGAGGTATTTTCTGTTATATTTGGATTGGGCAACAATTTCTTTCCATTTTTTGTGGAAGTTGATCTTGTGGCTGAATGTCCTCTTGTATTTTACAAGGAAGGGCAGATGGATTGTTATTTGTTTCAACCTTTTCAAAGAGCTCTTGTGGCTCCTCTCTTATTTTTTGATGGATTTCATCTAGGATCAACTCTTCTTGGTCATCTTGATGGTTAGTTTGGGTAAGAAAATTATGGATCTCCTCTAAAAAATCCTCAGGATGCCAATTTCCTAAGTTTTCTTCAATGCTTACAAGGTGTTGTATGAGGTTTTCAAATTGATCACAACAATTTTCAGCCAATGATAGAGATGGACAATGCCCTATATAGCATTTACAAAATACTTTGTGGAAATCCTTCAAAGAAAACAAGATGCCAGGTTCTAGGCTTTCATACCATTCTCTTGCCTTTCCTTCTAATGTACCCATGAACATTTTCATGAGGCAGTCCTCATGCCATTCAACCTTTAACCTCCATACATGTATATGAAAATTGATGAGGTGTAAAAATGGGTCGTCAACATTTTCATATTGAAAGATAGGTAGGTTTCCTATCCAATTTACATCTTTAGGCATTTTATGTGGGAATCCAGGGATATGTTCTCTGCTCATCGAATCATATCTCCTTTGTGTCCTTGGATCCATTTTTGTTAATAAAAAAGGATCATTGTGTCTTTTCAACTAGTCTAAAGTTCTCTACCAGTGGAGTCTTTTGGTCTAATGAAGGTTGTGGAGTCACCAGGTGGAGGATTTGAACTGTGTTGTCCACCATCAGCATGATTGGGATTACTTAATGCATTCCCAGGAGATTTTATAAGGACTAGTGGAGTAATAGGCCTACTAGAGGCTAGTGGAGTCGCCAGGTGGAACTTGGTTGTTTTTGTAGGGATGTAGTTATGGTCCACCACCAGTAACTAGGGAAAATCCAATCTGGGAAAGTTTTTGGGTTTTTCTTAGTTTTTATGTGCAGCGTATGGTTTATTAAAGTTTTCTAAACCTGTTTCATCACTTTGCTATGGTGGTGAGAACAAAAAGAGTTTACTCTAAATGGTTTTATGGACTACTTGCTGTGAGGTTTGGAAGAGTTTCCTACAATTGAATCATCATTTGCTAAGATGGTGAAAAGCTAGATTCTAGTCAACACTCTTCTAAGTTTGGTGAGTTTGGTGAGATTTTGAAAGTTCCTAGGGATACCTAGTATGTTTGACTCAAACTAGAGCCAATGTTCGCCTAGGTATGTTAGTGAGCGGTGGGATAAATCCAATCGAGATAGTATTCTTAAAGGTCTCTAAATATTTAAGGAAACTAGTTTGTGTATCAACTCAAGGTCCCACCGTGATCACCATTATGTTAGTGAGAAGTGGGATAAGTCAGCCAGATATTATTCTGAAAGGTCTCTAAAGATTAGGGAAACTAAGTTTTTTTATTACTCAGAGTCCCACCGTGATCGCCATTATGTTAGGGTCCCGTGTTTTGGCTGATTGGCAAGCCAAATGAAAACCAGTCTTTGGAGCCCAAGGACCTAGCCTTCCTGGACTCAGAGAGGGCTCTCTCTATTTGTGTAAGGGATATCTGTGTGTTTGCTTATTGTGTTATGATTTTAGGCTAGTTATGAAGTAGGTTTTTTGGTTTTGGTTTTTAGGTTGTGAGGGATGAAACTAATCAAAGATATAAGATAGGTAAAAAGATGTCAGATCAACTGGGCTATGGGGTCGAAAAGGTCAAGAAAGCTATCAGATGGTGATACAAGGCTGTTGAAGGGCCGATTTGATTCGAGGTAGAAAGGATCTTTGGGAAAAATGGAATAAAATGGACATCAAGTTTGGGAACAAAAAAGGATTTCAAGCATAACTAGTTTAATAGCTGACATAAACATGGTAGGGAAAACCATTAATCATGAGAAATGGAACTATAAGCTAATCAATACATAGAAATAAACATTCAAGCCATGCATAGAGATATATAACTCTCTAACTTTGGGAAATGACTATCAAACTTTGGGATATACACTTAACAGAGACAAACAACTCAAATCACTATGCCGTAATGCCTAAACACAGTACTTCAAGTTATTGGGCACTTTGAAAACAAGATTGCATAGTCTTAGGCAAAGGGAAAGATCAGAACAAGACCTCCTTGGTTCAACAAATGACAATCTAATCAGTCAAAGAGAAATTTCATGGATGGAGCTATGGCTAGCCATGAGTAAGTAGGGCATACCATAAATCATACTTAGCATGCATAAAACCATGAATGAAATAAGAAACAATATCCTTAAGTTATTAAAGAGCAATCAAGAATTCTTTAATGTGACTAAGGATGAAGAAAACATGGAAGCTATGAAGAAACAGGAAATTTGAGGTGCCTCCAAGGGCATGTCTCAAATTTGTTCTCTACTGATCTATAGCAAGCAATAAACATGGATTTATGAATGAAAACTAGAAAAAAAACAAAGAAAGAGACACTATACCATTCTACCAAGTCATGGAATCCAACAACAATCCTCTTTCATCATCCAAGAACATCCAAGAGACTATCCAAAAGCATGAGACAAGTATTTCTTCCAAAGCTTATATGACCATATATTTCTTCTATCATCAAGTTCTGCCTTGTTTACAATGAAAGCCTTTGGAATATATAGGCTCAAGTGAGGAAAACCTCTTAGTTCAATTTGCACTCTCATTGGCCTATTCAAAATATCTAAACTTGTCCTTGAGGCTTTGCAAAGCCCAAGGCACAAAATATCTCATAAAATATATAAAAAATGCTAAAAGAGGGAAATAAATTGACTTTTCATAACTTCTCATGTGCAAAAATAGCTAAACGCACATGAGGAAAAAGCAGTTTTTAAAGGTTCAAATTTTACAAAAATACTCAAAAATTATATCAGCAAAAGGTCCCCTGACTTTCCGGAAACTTTTGGCAGCCTTCTCGATGTCGAAACGAGGCTCATGATAGCTCGTAGGAAAGCTCCGAGTGTCTACTTTCTGGGGAAACTGGAATTTTCTCAATCTGATGCATAGAAGTCCTCCAAAAGTAGGCCTGTTTGTAAAAAACCAAAAAATAAGGTTTGCTGATAGATCGAGCAGAGTGTAGAAAAAGTGGGCATTTTTCGCCATTTCAGAGGAGAAAATGATCTTCAAATGTCTTGAAAATTGCTGAGTGTGTGCTCCTAAAATTATGGCATCCAATGATACCATTATCTTCCATTGATGATCCCCCAAACTGAAATGGCGAAGCCCATGAGTTTTGACCAAAAACCCAAAAATGCCAAAAAACCAAAATAGGTCGAAAATTGCCCAAAATTGGTGAGCATGACCCTCAAGGGTTCTCAGCAACAAGTTGTGAAGCAGAGGCAAAAATCTGAAGTCTAGATGTGTCTTTCCTCACTTTCCTTGCCGTGCGCTTCCCTTTAGCCTCCTTGAGCTTGTCTTGAGCAGCCTTCAACTTGCGCTGGGCAAACTGATTTAACTTTTTATGATGCCTCGTCATTTTCCTTTGAAGATCTAAATCCCTGTTTGCCTTCTCCAAATTCTTCTCCAAATGGTAATTGACTCTCTCAAGCCACGCCTCCTTATTGTTTTCTATCTCCTATTCAAAAAATGCAGTGAGAGGGGTAGATTGGAGAAGGGCATGTTCCTCTTCTTTTTGCTTCTCAAGGGCCCTTTTAAGCCCCATGGTTCTAGGCCTCTTTCGCTTAGGCTAATCTTCACCTTCACTTTCATCAAACTCGCCCATAAGTTCTTCCAACCTTTCTTGGGCTTTGAAGGCCTCCTTCTTGTACTTAGTCACCCGTGTCTCATAAACAGCCATATGGACACTAATTGCCTATTTTGGATTTCCAGAAATTGATTGAAATTCCTTGCCCTATGAATATCATCCTTCAATGCATCAATTTGGCCTTCTCTATGGATTAAGAGGTTTTCTAGAATCCAAGCCTCATTATCACTATCATCGCTTTAGACTTGGATGATTTCGAATGCACTCTCCTGTTCATGACTTCCTTCTACCTTGCCCTTCCCTTTGCTTTGGGTGGCTATTCTAGTGCTCTTCCTCCTAGGAAAATCAATGATGGGCTTCTTGGGCAATTTTCCTTTACTCTGGAGGGCCCTTGTCACATTTGGAGTGACCACTCTAGGCACTCTTTTCCTAGTTGTCCAGGGCTTGGCCTTTTTAGGAGAAGAGGGCATGACCCCTTTACCTTTGTCATATTTCTTGTCATCCTTTTGAGTTTTTTGTTCCTCAAGCTGTAGTTAATGTGTAACATGCTGTGGCTGCCCTTTTTCATCCCTGTCATGCCCTTGTTCATCATTTTCATGTTGCTGCTCTGTCTCATAGGGCTGATGTGTGTCCTCTTTAAGCTTCTTTTTCTCATCACTATCATGTTGCCTTGCTGCTCTGTCCCACAAGGCTGCCCCTGTTCTTCCCTTTCCTGTCCTTGTTCATTATCTTCATGCTGCTGCCCTGTCTCTCCCTCATTGTCATGCTATTTTTCAACATTTTCTTCCTCTTTCCCTTGCTGCTGTTCATCACCACTGTGATGTTGCTATGTGTCACCATAAGGCTATTGTTCAGCCTCATCATCAGTTTGTTGTTTACCCTCATCACTGTCATGCTGTTGTCCAACACTTTCTTCCTCTTTCTCATGTTCTTCCTTCTCTTGCTGGTCACTTCCTTCTCCTTCTTCATGTTCCTGTGTCTATTCTGTAGTAAAATTGAGCTTTTTAGGAGTAGTTCTTCTAGAAGAAGGTGAGGGTCGATGAGTAGGAGGGGTAGGGGATGTATGGATTGGAGGGACAGTGGAGAAATCCAGATGAGTGATGAAAACATCCCAAGAGACCTCTCTCTTTTCAAGCTGATGAAGAATGATGATTTTGATAAGAGAGTGATGGAAGAGACGGGCTATTTTCTATGAAGGAGGCTTCTTCTGGACAGTGGAGGCCATTTTTTCAAAGCTCTTGTGTAAGAAGAAAGGAAGATTTAGAAATTTGGCTCTAGTGAAATGCATGAGCAGTCGAATGTGATATGCATAAATTCGGGAGAATATTCCCTCACAAGTAAAGTACTTCATGATAATCTTCATGAGAGGGGTGTAGCTGGCTAAACGATATGAGAAAGGGAAAATAGAAGGACATGATTCTCTGTGCTCAGGTTTTAGGAAGGGCTTGTAATCATCTGAGTCCAAATGGATTTGTTTAAACCATTTCTCGCCAATATAGGGAATTTTAGTGGCTTTGGAGATGGATCTTGGGGAGAACTTGAAGTCAAGGCCTGCCAATTGGAAATGCTTATCTTGAAACCTCAAAGCACAAAGGTGTGTCAAAGGAGAAAAAATCTTCACCTCTTGCACCCTTTGACAAAAATATAAACATCCCACCTCATGAAAATTGAATAAGACTGATGGGTGTGCATTCACTTCTTCGGTGGAAATAGGCTCATACCTCTTATGCAATCCACTCCTGCTATCCTGCCTGGGAGGCATCTTGTTATGGATACTCTCTGCAAAACCAAATTGCCTCGAAAATATTTCTTGAAATGTGTCCTCAAACAAAAACTCTGTCTTCTATGTCAATCATTGTTTGATCAAGGTAAAATTTGTTTCAAATGTTGTGTGAGATGACTTTTTAAACACAAAATTCTCTGCTCTTTCCAAAACACTATTTTTCCCTTTGTATGCCACTCAAAAAATAATCTTAATGATAAGCCCACAGTCAACAAAAGGTACACACAGTCAAAGTGATTTTCTGTGTTTGGACAAGGTCATAAGGTTCTTGGTTCTTTGGTGACAGCAAGACAGCCTTGTAGCAGATAAAAACACAAGTTCCTTACAATCAAAACACCCTCTTTGTCTTCACTGTTTTCTCATACAGATTTTGACAAACACCTCCAAATGCAATGGTAGCTCTACTCACTAAAGTCTACTTTATAGAACAAAGGAGGCAACAGTGGTTTTTGTTTTCCCCATTTTTAGCCCCATAGAGATGACTTTTGAATCAAAAACACTTATACAGTGATCACTGTTCATGAAATTAGGGCTACTGTTTTACTTTTCCAAATATTGTGTTTCTTCCTTTGGACACTATCTTACACCTTTCAATACTATTTTGAGGGCAGTTTACAGGTTTTCAAACATCAATAGGAACCCACCATTTTTGCTATGTTCACCTTGAGTAATCCGAAACCACAACAAATCTTGAGTTTAAACCAAAAAATCAAACTTCCCAAGCACTACTTTCTTCCACTATGTAGCCGACAGAGTTTAACTTTGTTTTACCATAGTAGGGTTAACTTCACAATTTTGACAAAGCCTTCACTAATGTGCATATTCTGATTTGCAAGTTTGTGTTAATGCATTGTTCTAAGGGCAGAGTTTAGGCCTTCGACATAAAAACGACCACTTCACTTTCAACTTAACTATAAAAATATTTTTCAAACCCTTGCCCCCAACATACCTTGAAAATCGATAGCAGCTATTTTCTAAGGGTTTGAGCAACTTTGAAAGCGTTTGGAGGTGTTTCGATGGCTTGAGATATGCGCGGCACATTTGAATGAGAGAACACCGCGCACAGGAAAGTTGTCGGGTCACTGTCGGGCCGACTTGACCGGCGCTTACAGGCGCACCGCGCGGTAGTATATTCTTTTGGAAAAATCTCGCCTGAACACGTCGCGCAATGCTACAGGCACGTCGTGCAGTCTTCAAGCCCGAAAACTTATGTGAAGTTTCCCAAAAGCTTGTTCTCCAGTCTCATGAAGAGCAAGAGGAGTGTGGTTTGCATTTGGAACTTCAAAATAGATTTGAAACGGTCCTTAACTCCATTTGAAAGTGAAAAGCCAAAGTACCTTTGATTTTGACTTGTGAGGGTTTTGAAAGCTTCCCTCTTTAAAACAATGCCTTTGTTTATTTGAAAACACAACCACCGGGAATTTTGAAAGGGCTATAAGGGGCCCATACCTTTACATAATTTTGGTAGAAAGGCCTGTGTATGCTAATTGAACAGTTGTAATGGATATGACTCTTTTCCTTTTATAATAAAATCACCACAAGGGTTAAACTCTTTTCACTGTGTTTTAATATTAGAAAAAGAAACTATGCCACTGCTGACCCTTTAATGATACCTCCAAAATGGGAAAACTGCTCAAAACATGTCAATGAGTGGTGAAGCCTCTTTTTCCATTTTGTAAGGAGATGACCTATCTCTTTAAACTTAGTTGACAGTTTCTGATTCTAGGTGTTTTTTAAGCTCCTCTTCTGACTGTGAGTGCCAAAATTAGTTGCATTCACTCAAGCTTTACTCTTCTCTGTTCATCCAAAGGGGACTTCTTTTAGACTTCTCCTTTTACTTGGAATGCAACAGTGAGCTACCTTTGACCCTTTTTATAAGGAAACTGCCTTCCTTTGTAACGGTGGCATGCAGGTATTGCTTTTGGATGTTTGTTCCAGAGATTTGAAACTCATGCCATAATCCTTCTTACATTTTTGTGAGCTTGTGTATCTATCTGCAATGCCTTTCTTGGGAAAAACTAAACTCAAATTTCCTTTGTCTACTATGATGAGTAATTTAAAGACATTCCCTCATGATCAGGAAGGAAAGTATCTTTTGAGAAATAATTGTCATTCCTTAGCCTGTGTTATGACCCATCTCTCAACCATCAGCAAACTGGGTTCTAGATTTCTTTTGAAAGAAACTCTGACATGAGATAAGCTAGCCTACCTCTGTCTCAACAAAATAAAACCTATTTGATGAACATACTGATAGTGGTTTTCTTCATTCATGATGGCAGAAGCTAGTTTGAGCCCAAGACTATTTGACTCTTTTGGCCATCTGTTTAACAATCTTTCTTCAATGATGATGAACCTACTAGCTTCACATTGTAACTCAAATAATAATGAATCTCATGCAAACCAACTTTAAAGCCTACTGCTTTACCCCTGCTTTTAATCATCATTTTCATGCAGAAGCCTTCATTTGCTGTCTCACTGTACTTCAAAGTTTGTCTTCACAGTTAGTGAAAAACTAAAAAACAGACTTTACCTTTGGCCCTCTGCTTATAGATGAAGGAGGCACTCTTAGTATTCAACCCTCTACTTATGAAATGAAGGAGTTTCTTCAGTATTCAAACCCTCTGCTTATAGATTAAGGAGTTTTTTTAGTCATGTCAAATCATCAGCCTTTGACAGTGTTATTTTTCCTTTCACTGTCCTTTCAGGCTTTGACTGTGATCGCAAGAATTTAATGAAAAACTCTCTGCTCTGTAGCTGCATCCCAGGCTCAAGATCACATTGAGAAGAAGTTGTCTTCTCATGTGGAGCCAAATATTGTCTTCTGGGATGCTGGTATGCGTCTGTCCTTGAAAGATCCATTTAAAACACTGTAAAAACACCTAGAATCAGTTTGAATTATGGTACATGAATTGCTGAGACTTGAGGGTGTATTAGTGGCGCGACCTATGGCTGTAACCAAATTTATTTGCAGGATGGGAAGGTTTTTTATGACTGGTCTATAGCAAATGGAGGTTCTTTGGCTTTTAGGATAGTTTTCCAAGGGAGAAATGCCTAAAGCGCCACTTCCTAACTTAGGGGAGACTTTTTGGACAGATTTGGATTGTTTCTAGAGTCGCGGGGCGTAATTAGTATGGCTGAGGCTAAAGCAGGATTTTATAATGAGGTTTCAACTCATCATGGGCTTACTGAAAGGCAAGAGGAAAAAGTTTATGGGTGTTTTCCCAGTTGGCAAATTTGACAATTCTTTAGATCAGCTGCTAGAAAACTTGGCTGTTACAGCTAGTCATCACCAACAAGTGAAAAATACGTGGTAAGAGAGCCTTTGCATCGAAGCAACCTCATAGTGGGTAGGACACTTGGTGAGGAAGCTCATCAATTATATAATGAAGGAGATGGAAAGAATATGGACATATTGGAGATTATATTTTTATGTGGTCTACTTATAATTCCTGCATACTTGGCTATTTAGCTAAGTTGCTGCATTGCTTAGTGCAAGGGTTTTCTCAGGTGGGGATTCCCTACTCTTTCTTGGAGATCTTGCTTAAGAAATATGAGAGGAGACTTCTGATCTAAATTTTCCACTATCAGGTGTTGCGACAAGTACTTACCTTCAGAAAAAATGTATTCCCTTCAAAAAAATGTGTTATTTCTTAGGGTGTGAAGTGGGAGGGGTCAAAACCACATTTTGAGGAGCTAGTTTCCCAAGAGGAGGATCAACCTTTCTTTGGAAAAGCTAGAGGAAGCATATACAACCATTTCTTTGCATGTTTAGCCATTTTTATGTAGAGCTTCAGCTACACAGCGTGATTCAGCCACAGATCTGCAACAACTCTTTCATGTATATCATTCCTGTCAAGAAACTCTTGTCGTGTCTTCTTGGATTTATATAAAAGAGATTGGATCTATATTTTTATGCCTCATTGAGTAATATAATAATAAGATCTGATTTTTTTCTCTATTTTCTGATTTTTACCTCCATTATACTGCGCAGTCTCTTATGCAACAATTTCTGTATTTTGCAGTCTTGGGGTTTTGGCACTTTTTAGCTGTCTTGAGCATGGGAGGCCTATTTAACTAGGCTAAAGGCATTTTTTTCTGAAAATATTTTGCATTCGTGTCCTATATTGTTCATTCTAAGGGAAACAACTGTTATTTTCCATTTTTATAACTCAATATTAAGAAAATAACGTTTTTGAGGCAAAAATAACTGCTTTTCCCCACTTGGTGAAATGTATAAAGGCATAGTTTGTTGTTGTGATTGTTATTATGATGGCTATGTGTTAAAACACACTACATGATTTTATTACTTGCTATTCTCCAACTTTGGAATACCTTAAGGTATTATTATTGTTGTAGAAGTCCCTATTTTGGGATATTACCACACCCTTAGGGATAATTTCTTGTACTTAACTTTGTCGAGACCTTCCTTCAAAGCTTCCATGTCTACTTTTAAAACATCCTTTAAACCTTCCATGTGCTTTTTCCAATCCATACTTAAAATTTTCCATGTTTCATTTTCATTTTTTCTTCTATATCATCCATATTAGCTTCCATACCATTTTTTCAAACCATCTATAATGACTTCCATTTCTCTTTTTGTTACTCTTTGAGAGAAGAAATTTGTTGCACTTAGTCTTGTAATTTTGATATGGTGTTGCAATTCCTCCTCTTCATGCATCATAGTGTATATTTCTGAGGGATTAGTGGTTGTGGAATTACTTTGTTTGGGAGGAATTTTAGTAGAAAATATTGATATCTATGCTTCGATATGGCCTTGGAATCACTTCAAATATAATTTTCAAACAAAGGTTATACAATTTAAAAAAATACACACCCTTTTATTTCGTTTAGGAGTTTGACATTGCATCGGTTGTTTCTATGTAATTTCATATCTCCAGGGTTTGAATTCTAATATTGTTGCATTCCTCTGAATTGTATTTCCAATGCCACAAGTATTACCAATAGTGGATTCTTCAATATAGATTTATGGAAAACATCCTAGGATGTTCTGATTATGGATTGATTCAGTAGATAAAAATTGTAAAGGATTCCATGTGTCACTATATAAACATTAGTCCCTGAAATTGCTACATAAAAAACTACAATCAATACAATTTTGGTCACCTTTTAAAGAATTTAAATATGATACCTGAAACAATAGCTATGACAATTTTCGATAGGTCACCTGTTTGAGATGAAATCTTGGATCCTGAAAAAACCCTAACTTCCTCCGATGATATCTCCGAAAATATAGCGAACCAAGATCTTAAATTCATACACGATGTTCACCAATATTTTGGCTCAATCTGGTTGCAATTTCATGTTCTTAATATTTATAGGGAAAAGGTTATATCAAAAATTCCAATATGACCTATTTGAAGAAGTGAAACCCTAGAATCAAAAGCTCTCATAAAAAATGTTATGCAACCAACTCGTAAAGTAGAAGAGAAAATAGATCAATGACTTAAAAATTATCCACTTTGAGGGGGAAATCTCCTTTACATGAAATAAATTAAAAATTCTAGGATGATACAAATGACAAGACATTCTTGCTATATATAGGAGTCTAAGGGGTCAAAATATAATCAAAGGCTATATAAAAATAGTAATGTAAGGGCAGAAAAATAACAATAGTGGGATTCTATGGGGAATATAATAACAGTATGGGGACTGGCTCAAAAATAACATTAAGGTGGCTACACTAATAATAAGAATAAGGGTATACACTAGTATTATATGGACCTATCAAAAAACTGGAGGAAAATTGGACACAAAGCAAGAATTCTCTCATTGAAAGCACCAGTTATATTGGATCTAAATTTTCATGCAAGTAGTTATTTCTCTGTGATCTTGTGTCGAAATCAAATCACCATACAAAAAAAGGAAAGAGAAATAGAGATATAATAGAGTCCCAAACCAAATGATCAAATATGCATCATGTATTGAGTTTTATGTACTACAAAGAAATATGTGTGCACCTGGCCTCCTCACAGGTTTTGGAAGGATTTTGAGTTTGATGCAGTTTCCCACACTCCAATTGAGCGATATTCCTTGTCTGCACTTGATTCTGATCCCTACACACAACCAAAAACAAACATATATAAAAATTGACCTAACTAGGAACATCGTTAGATTGAAATATCATTGAAACAACTTTAAAGCATGTTGAATATAGATAAATACAGAGAAGGGACATGTATTTACATTAATCATTAAAAATTATGTTACAACCATATACCTTCACCTCAAATGCTCCTCTCCATGATCTGAAAGAGTCTCCTCACTATAACAAGTAAATATACATGAAGATAAATACCCAAGCAATAAGATTCTCACATGCTCTCTCTCTAGAAGCAAATAACAACATAGAATCAAGATCTCTAGCTCACCAACAATATAGCTGTAAAAACCTCTAACTCTCTAGAACTCTCTCGACCCTCTCAAATGGTTGAGTATAAATAGGTAGAAGAGAGGATCCAAGAGGATGAATGTATATTCTTAGGATGAAAATAAGTCATAAAAACTTCTAAATGATAAGTCATGGCTAGCTCGAATAGTGATGGGTTGAACATCTCTCTAGGACAAGACACTCTCAGAAGAAATCCCATTCACAAGAATAGAAAATACTAAAAATCTCCATAGTCACGAATATAAAAGACTAAAATTTTTCAAACACGACATTAGGAAGGAAGGTTGGGAGGAGACTAGGAGGCTCTAGTCACTCTCATACGCATTCCTTCAACATGAGTGGAGACGTGGTATTTGAGAGGAAAGGTCTATGTCTTGGAAAAAGTCAAATAATAATGAATACTAAGGAAAAATGACCCTAAGGGGTAAAATATGCTGATAAAAAATAGAGACTGATATGGTGATGGTCAACGATGTCCAACTATGAGGTTGATTCACTAGTTGAGGGTTGAGGTGGTTTGGTCTTTAGAAGCCCTAGTTTGGTTTTGTTTGATTTTCTTCATGAGATTGCACATTCATGCTTGGAGTATGGCATGGGGGTAATTGAATGAAAGTGATATTTGGTTCATCTCAATCTATGGTTGGGTGTTACATCGAAGTCCCTACATTGGCTGGATTTGAATATGTTAATACCAACTCTTTTTTCTTTGGTATTTCATGAGTAAATATTCTTTTCATTATGTGGATTTAATGGTTGTTTCAGCATTGATATATCTTTGGTTATTTTATAGATATAAGCATGTTTTATGTTAATCATGATGTATGGCTCCTATCATGCTTTTGTTAGTAGATGAAATAGTAATGAATTAATGACCTAATATATAAAAATGTAGCTATTGGGAGGATACATCATTCCTCCTTGATTATTCCTAGATAAATATGAGACCCCTATGCTTCGATATGTTGTTGAGACCTGTAGATTACATGTTGATGATATGTTTGTCGAAATGCCTATCGTGGCCAGTAATTGTCGGATCATGTCCTTGTTAAAGTGTTTTTATTAGTAACCTTATCTCAGTGTTAATTATCATTTCTGGAAGCTTCATGAATTTCTAGGAAGTGGCATGAGACCTGACCCTGACAAAGTGGCTCGGAATCTAGGGTCGCTAGCATAAAACTACATAAAGAAGGCCATAGTCACATGGATTCCTTACTGTGGGAGCTACTGGAGAGTCCCAGTCGCATCCATGCCTTGTCATGGGAACAAATGATACTCTAGGTCGGTGAAAAGTCAATCGCTCTCAGAAGTTGGACACCTTAAGGTGTTGGTTTCATCTTGAAGGTTATGTAGCTCCTTAGGAGGGTCAGATTGGCCTTATCATGTCAGTTCCACTTCCTTAATTATAAATGGGGAGTTGAATCATTTCATATTAAATCTCCGTCACATATTTAACTTGGTGGACGAGTTATATTAGTTAAATGTGGGAGTATTTTATTACATAGTGATATGGAAACATATTTTTGTTCTCCTTGGGTGATTTTTGGTTTATGTTATCCTTGGATGAATTTGTTGTCATGTGTACTAATCAGTTGCATATGTATCCTTTTGCTTGTGGTCTTTGTTCTTGTTGTGTATGCATGGTGGTGGTCATGTTTTCCATTGTGATGTCATGTAGAAGTTTATGACATTATTTTTGGATGTGGTCATCATGAATGCAGGTCAATGTTTATATGTATTTTTAATGCATGTGTGTCGTACATATGTTTATTATGCATGTACTGTACCTAGTTAATGTTTTAGTTGTGGCATCATGCATGTTAACTGGGATGGTGCTTGATATTATTTCTATATATTTATGATGACTATGATTATACATATATTATGATAATATGGTTGAACTTGCAGATGATATATCCTCCCTTGAAGTAAACTAAGGTATGTTAATTTTTTTATGATTTAGTTTAGTTGACCTGATATACCTTGTAGGAAGAGAAGATCATAGATGAATAACAAGATGGGAGACTATAGTTCATGCGATTCCCCCTATAGATCAGATTAGCAACATGGTGATGAATACTCCCCTCACATAACAACCACTTTGATAAGTTCGAAGGCAGAAATATGAAGTTGCAAAGAACATAATGACCAAATCATTCAATCGCAAGAGAGACTTTCTAGGGCATAAGAGAAAAAATTAGAAGTTAATGCAGTTATCCTTCAAATATTTTTAGACTTGAAGATACAAGGACTGCTTAGAATCAATCATGGACAAGAGGATATTACTAATGGAGCCTATGATAGGAGGTCACATGGTGGAAAAAAATTGGATAGAGATGACATGGTCAAAGATCATCGTTTCTTGGATGCACCTGATAGGCGAGGAAATGGGCATGGTATTTACTCGAGTTTTTGTTCAAATAGGTACCATGGTCATCATCACTATAATCCTTACATGAAACATGATAGTGGATATTTATATGATGAGCTCAAGAAATAAAATCCACCTGCATTTGATGGAGAAGTGAAGAAGTCGCAAGATTCCAAAGCATGGTTGCTAGGAATGAATAAGTCCTTCAAATTGCATGATTACTCAGAGAACATGAAGGCTAAAATAGACACATTTAGTATTAAAGGTAAATAAATCATTTGGTGGGAATATGTAAAGAATTTCATAGGAATTTTGGAATAGGATTTGATTTGGAGTGAGTTCGAGAGACTTTTTAGGAAGAAGTATCTATGAGAGAGATACTATGATGATAGGAAAAAATAATTCTATAAGTTAAATATGGGATATGTGACCAATGAGGAGTACACTAGAAAATTCTTGGAGTTATTGAGGTGTGTGCCTTTTCTTATGGAGGAGAAGGTGAAGATTGAAAGATTCATCAATGGGTTGTTGGTAGAATTTAAGGACAATATTGAGTTCGATGAGGCAAGATCATTGGAGGAAGCCATCGGGGAGCTAAAGAATTGTTATGAGAAATCAAATCACAAATATGAAACTAAGAATGATAGGAAAGGTAATGATAATAATAAAGTAAAAAGGGATAATAAGTGAACAAGAACTCAAGACACAAGTAACAAGGAGAATGCAACACCGCCTAAGAAGTTCAATACATCTGATAGAGCACAAGGATTTAGGTCCGAGGAGAAGAACAAGGGTGATGGTGGGAAGCCTTTGTAGTTTTATACTTATGGAGGAGAGAATAATAGGAGATGTTT